>OY986988.1:15411992-16611992 GCA_963920545.1 Lepidium didymum | reverse complement strand
GCACGTGCAGTATCCACCGATGGACTCAGACCAAGCTTCTTCACAATTAATGCAATTGTATATGTAGTTCAGGTACAAATTTCTCATCTTGCTTCTTTCCCTTGCAAATCTGTAAGATATTTGTCAAGTCAAAAATTTATGATTGTTTTTGTGGGGTCATGGGCTTGTCTTGTCACCTTCAGATTTCTCTTTGGTTGGTTTTGTGGTGGAAGCCTATTCGTGTTATGGTAATCTTATCAAAGATGTTCTTTGCAGGTAATTAGTTTCTATCATATTTCACCCAAACATGCATGCAATGCAGCTCTCTTGCTCAATAATCCATAGTACTAGTCTCACCTCTATTTTGAATTTGTAATTTCAGGTGTTTCATTATTCGCTGCCCTAGGGTTTCTACTATTCGGTGGAAGGTAAATCAGTCACTACTACATTTGACATTACCATTTGGACTAGGAATTTGTTGTCAAGAGTTACCATTGAGGACTGAGATCATAACTTGTGCAAGATTTGCATGCGGTCACAGTTACTTGCAATCTTGTTCTGCTTTGATGCCTAGTTAGATTAGATTCACCTTGTGCTAAAGCCAGTTTTCTTCAACTGAAACAGATTATAATTTTGGATTGAATTTGTATCCTTGTATGTTTATCTTTTATGGCAGGCTTTTCTTAATGTTGCAACGGTTTCCAGTAGAATCTAAAGGTCGACGCAAAAAGCTGCAAGAGGTGAAATATCAATTGTACAAAACCATAAGTATAGTCTATCAAGTCTTAACTGAATGTTTACCCTCTTTCTCTCTTGTATAAATGTTAGGTTGGTTACGTGACAACAATATGCTTTACATGTTTCCTCATCAGATGCATCATGGTAAAGACCCACAAACACATCTATCAATCCTTACCATCTTGGTTGGGTTATCTTCTCTAGTTTCAGAATTAACATTTAACCAAAACTTTTGTCAATCAATATGGTTTAGATGTGTTTTGCTGCTTTCAATGAGGGAGCAAACCTTGATGTGTTAAATCATCCCATCCTCAACTTCATCTATTACCTGGTAAGCTCTCTCATAGCTTAATCACAGAACCGATCATGAACATTATTAGCTTTACAGATAAACTATAACTGTTTCTTTCTTGTAACCTGATCTTGTTGTTGAACCACAGTTGGTAGAGGTATTACCTTCCTCACTGGTTCTCTTCATCTTGAGAAAACTACCACCAAAACGAGGCATAACACAATACCATCAGATTCGCTGAAATGTAAAGACACGACAATTAATTATCAGACCAAACTACCATGTCTCTTCTTACCATCGGATATGCTCTCTTTTTGTATTCGATAGAGATAAAAGCATATACAAATGAAATAGATTGCTTAAGTTTTGGAAAACTGGGGTCGTGTTCCTTCATATATTGCTAATGTTGTAAAGAAAGGTATTTAATGGAAGGATTGTGCAGGTTTGTGTTAAAACCTACTTTTACTCAACTCATTCTACTCAAAAGTAACAATGTCTGTTGTGTTGATTCAATTAGTAATATGTCAGAATTTAAGGATATAAAGAACTTAGAGTTGAGAAATGTTTTTGTCATTTCTGCGGATTTTTTTGCTGTGTACATTGAATTGTTTTGAGGTTCAAGGTTTTGTCGATTTAATTATTAGAAAAAAAAAGAGCTGAGTCTAAAGATTCATTTGTGTGTATACGCTAATTCTCAAGTATAAGTTTCTTTTGAAAGGCCTAGAATTCGCCACTACTATTAAAACTGACTTATAGTTTGCCTTATAGTGACTACTAAATAGACAAAACAATTTCAGATGAGATTGTGATAGATATATAAATCATGATGAAATGATAAAGTCCACTAGAGACATACAAATATCTTTTCGATGAGAAGTCCATTATCATTGTTTTACCAATTTGTCATAGCCTAAATTATATACGCTACTATTTTAAATTAAACTCCGATGAAAAAAAGCTGTAAATAGATATTTTGGAAGCCAAGAAGAAAGACATAATGTTTACATAAATATAATAAATCGAAAAATCTCGAACGCTACGAGCTAACAAGTATGTTTTGCTATTCAAAGACCGAAAGATCAAATAGAGAAAAAATCTAGTGAAAAGTCTTGTCAAACTTATCGAAATAGAGAGTAAAGAATGTCAATCTTCAGAGATTGTCACAATTTTTAAGATCTTTTACAAAACTTTTTGCTTATAAAAATAATTTAGATAGTGAATTTTCGTTATGGAAGACAACGGAATCAAAATCATATATCGAGTGCTTAAGTACAAATGAGTTTTGAAAAGACATACTGATAGACATATCATCCATGCATTACTAGTTTAGCGCTCTCTTATATTTTGGTTTTTTTTTTCAATCTTATTCTTATAATTGGATCGACAAAGTCCGATTCATAGTCAAACCTCATATCCTAAAATTTCTTTTTTTTTCCTTTCCCTTGCATCGAGGGGAATAATCGAACTCTGGTGTCTGAAAATTTGTAAAATGACCACTGACCATCTGTCCTCGGCGGTCTTTTTTTTTTTTTGCAATTCATTTGTTTTTATTGAGCAATTTCCATTATTCATGCAATGTAATTGTGAAGATAGCATAAGTGAACATTTATTTTTCTTTCCCAAAACCATAAGTCAACATCTTGACTATCAAATCTGTATTTATTCTTTAACAAATTATAAGGAAAAAAATCATAGGAAGAGTACTAATTTTTCAATGAATTAATTAATTCGTGGTCTTTGAGGAATGTGGAAATCGATAATTAGAAAATTGGTATATATTAGAATTCAAACTTTTCCAGTGAAGCAAATGTTATAGTTTGACTTTACAAAGTCAAAATCTTTGAATGTTTTTGGTCTAATGAGTTGAACAATATTTTCACACGTATAATTTAAGTTATTGAAATGGATTCTTAACAAAAATTGACTATAGTTGGCCAAAAGGAATTTAGCTACCAATTTTAATATCTTTTAAAAGAAAATTAAACAAAATCTCTAAAAAGTTTAACATAATCAACAAGAGAATCCATAAAGCAAATCACATAGAGAAAACTTTAATTTTAAAAAAACAAAAGTTTATGATTTTTCCATTCGAGGTTTGAAGATTATGCTTAATTCATGTCGTGTATGATTCAACTACATTTGCATGTAAAGTTTGCTACATACAATAGATAATTATGAAGATAGTGACATATCCAGAAGAGTGACCAGAAGACTATAAAACATGTATTCCAGTTTCTCTTTGCATCTAAATTTTCGTTTGTTAATTTCAAAATTCGTTTCTTAGCCTATAATGTTAGAAGATTAATCCGAGACTAATGCAAATATACATAAATTGCCTCCTATTTGGCACAATTTTTGATGAAAATTTATCAAAGTTGACAAAAGAAAAAAAATTAAACAGAACAATAATCTGTGTTGCTTATTTATTATGCTTAACAGTTTTCTTCAAGAACTCATAATTTCTACAATCTGAATCACAAATGGAGATAAAATTGAAAAAACAAAAAAAGAAACAAATTATTCTCTGAAACTATTTACATTGTATCCCAAATGTATGAAAACAACTTCCTACAATATGTATTGACTGTGACTCTGCAGAGAGATTGCTTTAGCCTCTTTCTAGATATCATCAAGCCAAGAGACTAACTGTTGAGTGGTTGGTCTCTGTTTTGGATTCTCACTTAAACATAAACAAGCAATCTCAAGAACTCGAACCATCTCTTTATCATTCTCTTTACTGTAGATTAATGGATCAAAAACCTCGCTTGATCGATTCTCATGCTTCATCTTGAACACCCACGAGATCAGATCCCTACATCCCTTGGGTTTACACATATCAACTGGCCTTTTATCGGTTAAAAGCTCGAGAAGTACGACTCCAAAACTGTACACATCGCCTTTGTAAGTAGCAACCGAAGCCTGACCATATTCCGGTGGAATGTAGCCTAAAGTCCCAACCAAATCTGTAGTTATGTGTGTCTCGTATGGGCTCATCAGTCTGGCGAGTCCAAAATCTGCTAAATGCGATTCGAAATGCTCATCAAGAAGAATGTTGCTTGATTTGATGTCTCGGTGTAAGATATGAGGATTACAAGCTTCATGCAAGTAAAGTAATCCATTTGCAGCACCTTGAGCAATCCTAAGCCGAGTTTTCCAACTCAATAAAGCTGGACCATCGTTACGCTCGTGTAACCAATAGTCTAAGCTTCCATTTTCCATATACGAATAGATTAAAAGCCGGTCGTTTCTGTAGAAACAGAATCCTTGAAGAAGAACAAGGTTTGGATGCTGTGCTCTTGAGAGTGTATCAACTTCTGCTTTGAATTCTCTTTCGATTTGATAACAATCTCCTGATAACTTCTTGATTGCAACTTTCTTTCCATCTGGTAAAGTTGCTTTGTAAACCATACCAAAACCGCCACAGCCGATGATATTAGCTTGATCAAAACTGTTTGTTGAGTCCAAAAGATCATCATAGGAGAGTGAGAGATCTTTATCATTGTTCTGAAACAATACCACAAGCTTAGATCCAATCTCTTCGAGTTCCTTGCGATTCATACTTTCTGAGTCATCTATTTCCGGATCAACTTCTCCTGACCTTCTACGATCACACAACACAATCAATGCAAGAAGAGTTAGAAGGAATACCGAACCAAGCGCGATCCCAATAGCCATTCCAATGGTAGCACCACTGCTTCTTCTTGACCGTTTCATCGATGTTCCTTCAGACCTGCGTTCCATTGTACAGGGGAACCAGTGTTCTCCACAAAGATTGTTGTTACTCTCAAAGCTCGAGTTTGGAAATGTCTGAAACTGACTACCACCAGGTATTGTTCCTGAGAGATTGTTATTAGCCACGCTAAATTTCGACAGAAAGGAGAGTTGTTGCAGAGACGTTGGGATTATGCCAGAGAGATGGTTATTAGACAGATCAAGATTTTCCAAGCTTGTCATGCCAGAAAGAGAGCTCGGTATTGGTCCAGATAGTTGATTCATTTTGAGATCAAACACATGAAGCTTCTTCAGATTACCAAATTCCTCCCAAATAGGTCCAGAGAGATTGTTATGACCAAGCTCAATCGTTGGTGGGAACCCAATAACCTGATTGTATTGCAAAGCTCTTGCACTCTCGTTCCTTTTCATGAAAAATGGAAAATCTGGAGATGGTTCATCAAGAGAGATATTTCTACTCGTGAGACTCTGCAATTGAGTTAGGCTCTTTGGGATTTTTCCGGTAAAGGAGTTGTTTGATAAATCCAAGTAGAAGAGATCTTTGAAATCACCAATCCAGCTCGGGATAGCTCGGGTTAAACGGTTCCAAGAAAGATCCAATAACTGAAGATCATTGCTTGAGCTTAACCAACTAGGCATTGAACCAGTAAGCCTGCAATTTGCAACAACAAGAACCTTAAGCTTCTCAAAATGAAGACTTGAACCATCAGGTAAAGCCTCTCCATGGAAGTTCAATGTAAGAACCAAAGTCGTCAAGTTCCTGCAATGCTGAAGGATCTCAAGTGCAGAAGTGATATTAACCATACTCGAATTCGATAGCGAGAAGAAAGAGAGGCTCTGAAAATTCTTGAAGCTCTTTGGTACTTGTCCATGGAAAGTGTTTCGAGCGAGGTTCACATTAGCTAACCTCTTGCAACCCGGAAGATCCTCAGGCAATGGTCCATTGAATTTATTAGTAGCCAAATCAAGAGAGTTTAAAGCAATCATCGCCGTGCAATTCAACTTCAAAGGACCAGTTAAAGTGTTGTTCCTCAGGTTAAGCAGATTCAAACTCGGTGAATTCGCCAATGATTCAGGGATTCCTCCACTGAATCCATTCGTCTGACCTAAGAAAAACTTCAACTGAGGCATTTTATCGAACACATCAGGGATTTCACCGGAAAAAAAGTTCCGTGAAACATCAAGACGAGTAAGGCTAGAGAGATTACTGATCGAAGGACTCAACTTTCCAGAGAGACCATTCTCTTGAATCCCTAAAAGATTCAAACTTTGAAGATGAAACAAATCTGCAGGGATATTACCAATGAGATTGTTCATACCAAGACAAAGATGCTCCAACAAAACGCATTTTCCGAACCCAGAAGGAAAATCTCCATTGAAATAGTTCACCGCAAGCTTCACAGCCTTAATTCGAGTAGAGTTATGGCAGATATGAGACGGAAGCGAGCCATTGAGCTTATTGGAAGAAAGATCAATACTTTGCAACAATGGAAGATTTATACTTCTCGGAATATGACCAGAGAGATCATTAGAGCTCAAATCAAGCGTTTGTAGATTCACCAAGTGGAAAATAGAAACAGGGATCGAGTCTCTGATGTAATTCTGTGAGAGATTAAGAACTGTAATCTGATCCAACTTCCCAAGAGATTCAGACAACTTCCCTGAAAGCTTTTTGTTCCCAAGCTCCAGTTTTGTGACTCTTCCTGTGTTGTTTGAATTGCAGGTGATTCCTTTCCAATTACAACAATCTGTAGAAGAATCCCTCCAACCATAACCATCTGGTTTTGTTTCCAGATTGGACATGAGCTCACGCAAAGCTTCAAGGTCACCTTCATGACATGTGAGAGTTGTCTGAGATTCTGAGGTACAGAAGAAGCATAGTAGCTCTGTGAGGAAGATGAGAATCACCCACAAGCGATGAATTCGCATTTCGAGAATATATTTAAAAAATCTCTAAAAAACAGAAAGAAATTTGAGAAATTTGCAGAGACAGAGACAGAAGAAGAAGTTTTACAATTTGACAAATTCTTTAGATTTATGGTTGTGTTTTGATTCTCTCCATTACAGAAGACGATCTATGAATATGAAGCAGAAGAGAAAGAGAAGAGAGACAAAAGATGAAGGAGAAGAGAGAGAAAAATGGCGACTTTTGACTTCAACACGCTACAGCAAGTAGTGGTTTCTTAAATGCAAACAATTTCTAGAGAGAGATAGAAAGTGGTAGAGAGTTGTGTTTGGTCTTTTTTCTCTGTTTTTTAAAAGAAAAATCTTTAAACAACGGTATTAATAAATGAAGAAGAAGAAGCTGTGATTACGTATAATTTTCCGATACATTGACTGTCAATCAATAGTTTAACCTCATATTCTAAAATTTTTTTTTTTTTTTTTTCTTTGCATAGGAATCGAATCTTAATGCCTAAAAATTTGTAAAATGATCACAACCATTGGACCACCTATCATGGCTAGTAATTTTTTTTAATTACCAATATTTGTGTTATAAATTTTGCTTCCAAAAAATTGTATTTATTACATGTGATATTATTCAGATTTTTTCCATCTAACCATTAATAAAATAAATTTGATGGTTCGGGATTTTTGTTTTCTCGTCTATTTTTCAATCATAAAGAAATTCATTTTAGAAATGATATGAAGTCCTAATCAAAAGATTTTGACATTGGAAAGTCCAAGTCTCTATTTTTTTTCTATTTTTCTCTAAATCTTACTTTGAATAATAGTGGAGCCTTGGCCTTCAACGGTAAGACAGAAGAAAATTTGGAAGGTTAATAAATTATTCTATCAAACTTAGAAAATAAATGCAAAATCTACTCATATTAAGTTTTATTTTCTATTATTTTGTAATGGTTAATGTGTATTTATTTTAAAAAATTATGTAGATAGGAAAGTTGTAAATAATTATATTAATTTTTAGTATTATTTTGGTTTTACAAGTGGTTAATTTATAAAATTAAAGTGTAATTCTTAAGTTAAATTGAGTTGATAAAAAAAGATGACCGGAGAAAGGGAGAGTAACCGGTTAGGTCAGCTTGAAGATTAAAGATGAGGCCAAGAGATCATAAGAAGTCAAAGCACGGACGTTGACACCTTTGCATCTTCTTCTTCTCAACTACAATTTCTTTATTATTTATTTGTTTTATTTTGCAAGTTGATATAAACCTACAACATACTCTTAGGTTTCCATAAATGATTCAGAAAGAAAATCTTAACTTTTCCATAAAACATGGTAATACTCTAAAGAGGAAAGTTATCAACCAAATTGTTGTTTGTTGGTTCAAAGAATTTTGTCTTCGTCTACCACATTGATTATGTAACATATAGGCCATTTATATTTCCAATATCCATACGTTATATTTCCAAAAAAGACATCATTAATATCAATATATGTCAGCAACGGTTAATCACTGGTTGTTTTTTTCACAAGAATTCTATTTTATAAAATCGTCTAAATTTTAACGATTATATATAAATTTTTACTATATTTTGTTGATCTAATTGTTAAAAAAAATATATTATGAAATTTGGTTAAATTATGTTTAGATAGATAGTATATAATATTGGTACTGTGCCGAGAAAACAAATTAATATATTGTTAAATGTGTGATGATTTTGATTTAAAATTGGAAAGTGTCTATGCTACTTGTAGATATAGATGATATCAAGTTATCAACCAACCATAAACTACGAAATTAAATGCTATAAAATATTTTATACATAAATTGACTGCATGTGGCTTTTATTCTAGTGGTATGTAGTAAGTTTACTAAAAATAGATATACTTGCACATCTATGAATCAAGTCTCACTGCCTATATTAGGTATGATTCGTAACATCGTTTGGAAATAAATAAGCGGTTGAAACAAATGTCGTTTGAAAACAACTGTTTGAAAATAGTGGTTGACAAAAAAGTTTTCAAACGAATATCATTTGAAAATTAATGTTGATTAGTAACACTGCATTGATTGAATAGTGTAATGAGATAAAAGTTAGTAAAAATATATAGTTTAACATTTTTATATAACAATAAATATAGAGAATACAATTAATATATAAAATAATATTTTATATTAGTATATGAAATGATTTTTAAATATAAATGGATGATTTTTCTTTTTAAATCATAATGAGAATTATATATTCTTTTTTATTTATCAATATTTGGTTACAATTGGCTGGTCTATTAGCTAAATTCCTACATAATGTAGGCGGTGAGACTCGATCCCTGATTGTGCAAGTGCGCATGTCTTAGTGAACTTATCACTTGCCACTAGACTAAATGCCACTTGCAATTATATATTCTTTTTTAATCATAATTATACATAAAATGTAAAAATAAATGATCATTTGTATTTACAAACAACGGTCATTTAGGAAACGACCGTAAAAAGATTCGTTTGCAAATGACCTTTTCAAACGATCAAAAATAGGTTCAAACGATATTTTTTGAAAATGTTTTTTGCAAACACTCGTTTCAAACGAAGTACTGATTTGTAACAAAATAAGCATGTCGTTTGCAAACGATTCTTTTTGTGTAACCAATCAAAGTCATTATATAGGAACTTGACTAATGGACCAGTCATTTGTAACCTAATGTTGAAAAAGAAAGTAGTAAAAATTTATACAAAGATTTAAATTTTTTAATTGATGAACATTATTTTTTGGAACGAAATAATTATATTTTGTCGTTTCATACTTTCGTTTTTAATTACGACAGATTCAAGATGCGTTACTATTAGAATAATGAATAAGACCGAAAACCGAAAATTAAACGGTGGAAAAAAATTTATCAAAATATAAAAATTTATGTTTTTGTAACGCTAATTTTTGTTGTTAGAATCTGTCATCAATTAAATTGGATTCGAGTAACTTCGATAGAAAAAAACTACATCTGGTAGTTCGAAAATGGATTCTCTTATAATTTTATACACGTTGTGGTTTAGTTTCTGAAAAAAGTTACAAATCAATTAGTAGTTTAAAGTTTGTTGGATTGTGTTTAATAGAAAAAAATATGTAAACAGATTCTGATTTTGACAAAAACAAAACCAAAAAGTCTCACCATTTATCTATTTTTAAATAAAAATAGTCTGTTTACACAACTTTCTATTATATTTTACTTGATTGATAAGTAATTAAAGACAATATAGTTGAATGGTGAAATGAACATAGACATGAAAGACTATTTTGCTTAATAAATTAATTAGCCTCCAATCAAAGTTGGTTTACCATAAAAGAAATCACATAAAATTATACATATTTATATAGTTATAGTGTGTTCATGATCTTTCATAAAGTTATAAAATATTGATTTACGTAGAAAGTTTAGATACGATTACATATTAGTAATAAAAAATTGAGGTCGATATCTATAATGAAAAGAGACAGTCAAAGCATGTGACGTCGACTATTCAACTCTATAATACAATTGATCTTCAATACCATGTGACTTGTAAAGTTCTAATGGCTTTAAGTTTGATATTATCATTTTATGTTTGAGAAGCAATAATTAAGATTTTATATCAAAAATGTCAAATATTAACTTAAATGGTTCTATATTGGTATTACATAGTTGGTATTAATTTTTAGTTAAATAGGTAACAATATTCTTTATTGCCTAAAAATCTCTTAAAAACATGTTACTACTATATAAGTTTAAATTGATTTTTGTTAATAATTGGATCGGCAAAATATAATACATAACCCATAACTCAAAAACTTCAAATCATAGTATACGGAATATGCAATTTTCTGAAATTGGTGAAATTTATTGCATATATATACATTTAATTATTTGAACATTAGTTGTTTAAAGTGTCTTGTAATTATGGAAACTATTTGTAATAATATTTTTATATATGTTTCACATAAATTTAAACTCCGAAGAAAACCCCAAATTTTAAATTCTAGAGAAAAAAATCCAAACTATCTGTATATAACTTTTGCCCGAAAATATCACAATTTAAATATTGAAAATACCATTCATAAAATGATATTTTGGAAAATGCACACAACTTATATATGTATCAATCTATCAGATGCTCTGCATTCAACAAACTTAATAATAAAGATTATGTGAATCATGGACAATTAAAATAAAATAATTTGAAGAGTTGAATGAGGACATGATATATCATGTAGCCTAGATATAAAATGACCATGAACTATATATATATATATATATATATATATATATATTATTTTATGTTAGTAATTAATTTACATTAATCAGGATAAATTTTCAAAGTTTTTAGTGTTTCAAATTTTATTTTCTGGTCCAATTTAGTTTTCATTTTATGTTAGTAATTAATTTACATTAATCAGGATAATTTGCAAAGTTTTTAGTGTTTCAAATTTTCTTTTCTGGTCTAATTTAGTTTTCCATTTCATAGCCTTTGCTTAATGAGGAGACAAAAACCGTAAGGCGTGAGAAACAAAAATAAAAACATGATGAGTTAAACTGTGTTACTTACTCAAAGTACATTTTAGACATAATACAAATTTGAAGCCATTGGTCAAAATTGAGTACAAGTTTGAATCTATAAAGAGAGCTTGCTACTGATTAAAGAATGGAAACAAATCAATGTTTTAAGGATAAGAAGGCTCACAAGTTGGGCTCTGACTAACTTTGGAAAGAAGAAGTAATGATTTAGCCTTGTGGGTTTGTGACAACATTTGAGATTGGGTCATTCAAGGAAAATAACATGGATTCTGGATCGTACTTAGAAGGTTTTTCTTGTTGTTCTATATTACTTTAAGCACGCGTGAAGGCCTTTTGTACATAGAAGTAAGTACTAAGATACTTATAAATTTGTTCATCATGTGATTGATATTAAAAGAAATGAGTTAAAGGATGGATTCATAAATCTATATTTTGAATTGGTTCGTTTTCAGATTAGTGTCTTTGGTCACAAGTTATATACTTGTAAAGTTTTATTATTGGAATTCGACTCTAGATCATCGCATAACTATGCAAGACAAAATTGAAAACTAGATATAAAATTTGGCTTATAAAGTGATTGACTTAAAGATCCTTATGCAGATTTCGAATTGGTCCGGTTTTTGGATAAATATTTTTTGATAAGAAGTTATACATCAATTTTTTTGCAGTCTTTTATCGAAGTTTGATTTTAGATAATCATATAATCATCTCCTATGATAAAATTAGAGTTATAAATCAAACTTTTTTTGTCCAACAGATGATAGAAATGGTTTAATTCCGAGTTTGGTTTTTGGATAAAAACAATTAGTGGGATTTAAAAGAAAGAAAATTAAAAAATGTTCTATTACTTTTCTCCCTCAACAAATCAATGAAAATGCTAAGTTGCTAACACAACAAAATGGCAAGCTTCTCTCATATTAAGTTCTTCCTATTCAATTTTAGAGATTAGTACACAAAGAGAGGTACAATTCTCAACACTTGTTTCTCTTTTTCATATCAAGGACTCAAAACTCTGAGACATTGGAGAGAAGCTATTAAACTGTGTTCATTACTTCGAAATACACAATTGTTTTGCAAAATCAGTTTCTTCTTTCAGGCCTGATCTCAATTCCTTGAATGATCAAACCACTCTTCCAATGTCCCATTTGAGTCTCCATTATACTAATCTCAACCTCATCATCATAATCTCCATTGTCAATATAAAACTTCCCAAGCTCAACTTCACTCCACCCATCACCTCTCTCCTTTGGTTCCTCCATATCCCGACCAATCTCCTTCTCTGTTTCAACTTCCTCTTCTCTTGGAATAGCCCTCAGCCATGGACGTCTCATCCTAAACGCTCTAGAAACCGCTGAATGCGAAATCCCTGAATAACGTCTTGAATCCGCAACGCCGGATTCAAGAAACACTAACGTTTTTGTAGCTTCTTTACCCACAAACCCAACTCTAGCTTCAACAGGAGCATAATCGAATCCATGTGATCTATTGTCTGCTCTCTTGAACACTGCGTGAACAGAGTAACGAGTTCTTTTTGATAACATTCTGCAACTTATCTTGCCTCGTACCTCAAGCCAACATACATTACGAAGCTCAGCTACTTTCTCAAACCTGAAACACATACACAAACATACATAAGGCATAAGTAAACTCCAATGTCAAAATCTCAGAAAGACAGGAGAAGCAAAAGAAGAGAACTTACTTAGATTCAGGAACTTTAATCCATTGCCAATAAGCAGGAGAATCTCCCCAAACAATCATTAAATCCATTGCTGATAACATATAACATTTCTTCCCACTAGATTTCTCCAACCAAAAGCTCTGATTATTAGGGATAACAAACAAAAATCAGAAATTTGAAGGGAAAAACAAACGAAACCCTAGTTAATCAGAAATCTAAAGGGCAAAAAACAAAACCCTAATTATACATTCCCGAATCAGATTCGATTGAAGTTACCTTTTTGCCGTTATCGACCACAACAGAATCATCAGCAAGAGATAGATAAATCTCTTTTTTCGACGAGTAATTACTCAATTGAGGAACAAGAGAGGAATATTCCGGCGGAAGAAATGTCTCCCAAACCAAATCAGATTGAGCTGCTGATTTCACCGATTTCGAAACCAAAGCCACAACACAAGCATCACGAGGACTGGTATGTGAAATCACCATTGAAATACAATCTTCCGGTAGAGTATCAAACCGCGACGTTCTCAACACAACTTCATCTTTCCGATTACTTCCTCCACCACCGGAATTCGAAACGCCGACTTGAATTTGCTCCATTATCGATTTCGAATCTAGATTTTGGAATCCGAAAGAGTATCTAATGAACCGATATGTAGTGGTAAGAGTGGCAACGAAACAGAGATATTTATATCAGTTTCGATATTCGTGAAAAACTTAGAGGTTAAGATATTAATATGAGTTTCCGATAATACCCTTCTAAGCCTAACGTCTTAATAAATAAATAAAAATCTTTTGGTTTTTTTAATAAATAATAATTCATGTTAGACCACATTCACTTGCCAATAAAGTTCTATTGGCAGCTCGCAATCCAACACTCTGTTGTCTATGGGCAGATAATGCGGTCCAATAGTATGGAAAATCCTATTTAAAAACTTATGTAAATTAAAAAAAATGTAATCATTGGTTTATGTTACAGACAGACCTTTGTCTGTATCGATAGATCTTGAAAAGATATTACATGAATGTGCATGGAAGTTTGTGTGATAAGAAAGAGTATTTCATCCCTATACTCTGGAGATTGAAGCACTGTTTTGTGTATGATTCAACACCACTTTTCAGAGATTAAATTTGTAACGGATAGCTCGGAAAAAAAACAACATTTTTGTTCAATACCTTGAATGATCAAACCACTTTTCCAATAAGGAGAATTAATCTCAACAACACTAAACTCAATTTCATCACAACCATCATCTCTCTTCTCTGGTTTAGTTACATCTCTTCTTTCAATCTCTCCTCTTCGAAGTCTAGGCCCAACAAAGTATATGAGTCTATTACAAGATTGTTGTCCAACCAAACCAACTCCAACTTCAACAGGTAAATGTCCTAATCCAGGACATTGATCTTTTGTCTTGAACACAATGTAAGCTGAGTACACGAGTGCTTGTTTTTCCACGAATCTCAAACCAACACACATTACGAAGCTCTGCAAATCATCATCATTGCTAAATAATTGAAAAAATAGTGAAAAGAAGAAAGGAAAAGTTACCTACCTTCGGGAATTGAAATCCATTGCCAATATTGAGGAGTACTTCCCCATGTGATTCAAAGTTCCTTTGAAGATAACATTATACACTTTTTTCCACTTGCCTTTTCTAACCAGAAGCTCTTTAAAAAAGGAAAAAAAAAAGAAAAGAAAAATAGTAAGGGATCTGTCAAAATATTGCCATTTTGTTATATAATTTTACAACTAGTTGATTCAACATAAATATATTTTCAATCAAAATCGACAAACCAATCTATAGTCTAAGATTCTAAAATCCTCAAACCCAAATAATATCATAAGGGGTTACACGACTCCTTGAATTCAAAATTTTGTGGAGAAAGTTACAAAAATTAACGTTTAACCATTTGACCAAATACATTTTTCCGATTCAACATAAAGTTAAACATGATTTTTTTCCAATTATCTAAACTTTAACCGAAAGAAAATCAATCGAAAGATCTATTAATTGTATGAAATTGTATATATTTTTTGTTAACCGGAAAAAAATTTGGACCTTTGGTCCTAATCCTCTCTCTAGGTCTAGAACACGTTTTTGCTAATACTAGTTTAAATGGTGTAAAGCATCCCTCCTATCTAAATCGAATCAGGAGTAAATCAATTCTAATCTTTGCGCTTAAACCAGTAGCCCATCACACCGTTGGTAGGAAAATGTATCTTATATCATAATTATTATTTAGAGGTTTTTTGGTCACCTTAACAATTTTTTCTAAACATTTTTGTATGTTTTAGTCCCACCAAATTCATCAGATTGTTGTTCACCAAATCGTATAAACACAAAAACATAATATGTACTTACCTTTTTGCCATCTTCGATTAGAAGAGGATCGTTACAAAGAGCAAAATAAAGCTCTTTCTTCGATTGGAAAACAAGCGGTGTAGATATTATATACGAATAATCCGACGGAAGAAACTTGCCCCACAAGCTATCTGAATTAACAGCATCAAAGGTCTTCGAAACCGTTGCAGCAACACACGCATCACGTGGACTTGTGAATGAGATTATCTTCGTGATACAATCTTCCGGTAAGCCATCGAGCGGTGACGGTCCGGTAATAACGATCATTGATCGATCGGTGGCTTTTGTCAAATCGTCTGTAATTTGAAGACTTTATGTACAGACAGACTCTCGTGAATTCTCTGACACTTTCAATCGTGCCTTTGTTGTTTTTAATTTTGTCTGAATTAATAATTATTGACGATCACAAAAGTCTTTGATTATGTTATAAACATAATACCAAATCGAATAATTGATGATATAATCAAATAGGCATGAATCAAGATTTAATTTGATTTTCCAAAAATACCCATAAGACTCGAGAGAAAAGTAGTCCCTAATCCGTTTTGCTAAAGGAATCTCAAAAGGTTTACAAATAAAAAGGTTTTGCTTTTATCTAATGACCTAAACTTAAAGCAAATATAAACTTTTGTTTCGTGTTTAACTTACCTATGAAGACTTTGATTCCAGAAAAGACTACAAATTTAATGAATTATATTAACTAGAAAGTCAATAATTAATAAATTTGATGAATCTTTGTTATTTTAGTTCTTGGCTAAGTAAAGTGTGCAAACGCATCGTTGATGATGGATTAAGAAAATAAAACACAATTTCTTTTGCCACGATATACCCTGTTTTGGAGTAATATTCACCTGAGGATGTGCTTACACAATGCGATTTAGGGGATATATAAATATATATATATATATATATTTTATATAGCGAGGAGTTTGGAACCCGTGGGCCTGTACGTTAAATTTTAAAGACCCTTCCCAACGCTGCTCGAACTCATGACCTTCTGGTATTACCACCAGGAGTTTACCACTAACCCAACACAACGTTGGTGATTTAGGGGACATATTACTTTTGTCTTGAGTATTATCGCTCAGCTAGACAGCTACTAGAAAATTGATTGAAATTAAGCTTTCATTCCATAGTATAACCAATTGACAATTAATCACATGACATTATTACCGGATATCTGCCGGACGAATTTCAATTCCTTCAATAATCAAACCACATCTCAATTTCATCTTTATTCTTCAATCCTCCTTGATTGTAGAATTCCCCAAGCTTTATTTCCATCCATCCATATCCATTGTTTCTCCGAACTGGCTTCACTAGGTTCTTCCTTGTAAGAGATTGTCCATCCTCAGCCTCATCAAAGCATACATATCTTCTACAAGATTCATCTAAATCTTGTCCTACCACTCCAACTACAGCTTCTATGGCCACATCCTTAAAGCCATAACATGTGTCTGTTTTCTTGTACACAATGTAAGCCGAATACCGAGTTTTTGGAGCTAGCAAACGACTTTCTATTCGACTGCGAATCTCAAACAAATTTACTCTAAGTAGCTCCACTATTAACCTGCATAACGTAGGGTTACACTTTTTCAGTGTCATTATCATCCGAACGAGTCATTACAAAACTGAACTAACGCAAAGATTATGGAAAAAAGTGTACTTAGTATCAGGATGTGGAATCCATTCCCAACTCTCAGGAGAATCTCCCCACGTGATTGAAAGCTCCGTTGCAGGTAACATAATACACCTCTTCGCATTTGCTTTTTTTACCCATAAGCTCTTTGATTTTTTAAAATATATAATCACAAAATTTAGTGTACTGAAACATAGATTTTGAATGAATAATGCTAAATGATATATCACATGAATCTCTAAAAATCTTGTAAATTTTTGGAACTATTTAATTATCAATTCTAAAAGTTACCATCCATTTTTTTATTTTTTTTCTCAATAATTAGATCAACAAAATTCAATATACCCAAAAATTTCTATATAATCTAAAATAATTAGATGATGTCCCGTGCGGTTGCACAAGATTAAATTTTCATGAATTTTCTACATATACATAGTTATTTATATTTATTTAAACTAAATATATTTTTTGTTTTGTTTATTCATAATATATGTTGATTTATATATTTGAATGCATTAACATAATCATATAGTATATATATTAATCTTGAAATTTGATATGTGGTTTCATTTATATATGAGATTTATTAATAATTTATATGTGGTGTGTTTAATTAAAACTATTATTTTATATATACTTATATTATAAAAATTTAATTATAATGATGATTTGTGCTGTATTCCAAATATATTTTTAGATATATTATAAAATTTTAATTATAGATGTTAATTACTGTTTTTATGCATTATATAATATTTTGTCTCTAGTATCTATATAAACGTTAACATTATATATAAAATCAATAACATCTCATTTTTTTAAGATTTTAGATCTGTATTCATTTAAGTTTTTAGATCCGCGTTCATTTAAGTTTTTAAATTTTAAATTTGTTCATTTTCCATAAATTTATAATATTTAGTAAACATGGAATAACAAAATTTAAAATATTCAAAATTAAAATTAAATAAGTTTCTAGTTTAGAATAACTTAAATCCGTTTTTAATATTTTTCCTTTTTGTTACATAGACATTTCAAGTATTTCCTATATAAGAGTTATTTAGGCATTATCTGAAATTTTGAATTGATAATCTATATGGATATGTGATTAATATTATATGTTGATATATGAAAGTGATTCAATTTCAAAACTGGAAATGAAAATTTTTAGTGTATAATTTTGACATATGGTTTAATGTTATAATTTAATTGTTCTATATTATTAATAAAATGATAACTTCACAAAGTGTACTAGTAACAAAACAAAACTAATTATTCAAAAATACAATCTACTAAAAACTTATAGATTATAGGAAAACGGAGAATGTCTATGTACTTTTTAGTGTATATCAAATATTGGGAAAATTTAATTAAGGTGTACAATAATAATAGGATATAGTGTAATACATAGAATAATTCTGTAGTATATTACTTCATTAATCTTTCTTTAATTTTTGAAATCTTATTATTTTAAATAAATTTCTAATGACATTCATTGTAAATAAGGTTGACTCCAAAGTGAATTTTTAAAAATGCTTTCTTTTTATTATATAGTAGATGTAGTGGAGAGAAATAGTATACCAAATAATTATCTTAACCACTAAACTGAGAACGACATCATCCAATCTATTGTTATTAGAAATATTTTAAACATTAAATTTAAGTTATTTTAAAAGATTTATCTAGTTAAATACAAAAATCTAATTTTCTCTAAATTCATCTAAGATCAGTATTAAAAATTATTATCTATATATATCATTTAAATTTTATTATTCAATAAACCTCTGAAATAGCACAAAAGAAAGATAAAAATTTTATTTAAAAATTGGACAAATACAAAATTTTAATATTTAGATAGATAGAAACACAAACCTTTTTGCCATAGTTGATTTGAACAGATTCGTGACAGAGAGCAAAATAGAGTTCCTTCTTCGATGAGAAATCTTGTGATCCAGAAATTAGAGACTCGAATTCCGATGGAATAAACCTCTCCCATACGATATCTGAATTGACCGCCGATTCAAAGGATTTAGAAACCAAAGCCAAGGCACAAGCGTCTTGAGGATTTGTGAATGAGATTATGTTGGAGATGCATTCTTCCGGCAAGTCATCCAAAGTCAACGGTGTAGCAACGCCGTGACTTTTGTCGGAAGCCAAGTGTCCGAGACTCTTCTTAAGTCGTTGTACAGATTTACGGAAATGACCTTTCATTGCAAGACTTTTATGATTTATCGCTTTGTAAAATTCTAGCAAACAAACTCAAATTATATAAATGCTCAAGTCATTAGGTAGGCATTATGGATTAACCGTGTTTTGGACCTAGCTAGTCATGTATTATATTCTCAAATTATAAAATTTATAATGCTTTTTTTGTAAGTGATGCTTTCTGGTCTTCGTTAATTATTTGTTTCTGTTATATCGGAAGATGATTACTCTCTCATTGACTTGTCAGAAATAGTCACTTAACTTAGACATTAGACTCATATTCCCTCCATTTTCTAAATAGGATTGTTCTAGTATTTTTTACACAACAGAAAGAAACAATTTTACTCGATGTATTTTTTTTTTGCCAAAAAATATATTGAAATCATAAATTTGGCAAACTTTTTGTGTGACAAATTATTTCCTTTTTAGAATGACACTCTTTGAATATGGAGAAAATACCAAAACAAATTCGGAACCATCAAATCCACCGTAGGAAACTGGTTTACATATACCAACAAAACAACATACTCACTATAAGAACAAAGTTGGAGCTTAGCTTATAACATACCCTACTGAAATTAACCGTTTCGTTCCATTACAAAACTAATTGAAAATTACTCTATCGGGTTTAGCAATATGCAGGACGGATTTCAATTCCTTGAATGACCAAGCCACGTTTCGATATGTCATTCTTAGTCTCTAAAACAACCATCTCAATCACATCTTTATTCTTCAATCCTCCTTGATTGAAGAATTCCCCAAGCTTTATCTCTATCCATCCACCATTTCTCCTAACTGGCATCACTTGATAATTATTCCTTGTAAGAAACCGCCAAGCACTATCCTCATCAAAACATACAAATCTTCTACAAGATTCATCTAAAGTTTGTCCTACTACTCCAACTACAGCTTCTATGGCCACATCTTTAAAGCCATGAAATATGCCTGTTGTCTTGAACACAATGTAAGCCGAATAACGAGTTTTTGGAGCTAGGACACGACTTTCTATTCGGCCGCGAATCTCGAACATGTTTACTTCAAGTAGTTCGGCTACTAACCTGCACAGCATAGAGTTAAACTTTCTTAGTGTTATCATCATCCGAACAAGTTATCACAAAACTTGGACTGACACAAAGCTACTTAATGAAGAAAAAGTGTACTTATTAGATTCGGGAAGTGTAATCCATTTCCAACTCTCAGGAGAATCGCCATTGGTGATTGAGAGCTTCATTGCGGATAACATGAAACACTTCTTCGCATCCGGCTTTGTAACCCATAAGCTCTTCATAACATTCATGTTACACAAAGAGAGTATGTTGAAACAGAGATTTTAAATTGACGCTTAGACAACATCGTCCATGATTCAATACAAAATCATAATATTTAGATAGATAGAGGTACCATTTTTCCATCGCAGACTTGAACAAATTCATGGCAGATAGCGAAATAAATCTCCTTCTTCGATGAGAAATCTTGTGATCCGGAAATCAGAAACTCGTACTCCGGTGGAATAAACTTGTCCCATACAATATCTGAGTTAACCGCAGATTCAAAGGTTTTAGAAACCGAAGCAAAGACACATGCGTCTTGAGGACTTGTGAAAGAGATTATGTTGGAGATGCATTCTTCTGGTAAGTCATTCAAAGTCAAAACACCGTCACTTTTGTCGGAAGCCAAGAGATCGAGACTCTTCTTAAGTTGTTGTACAAATCTATGAAAGTGACCTTTCATTGCTAGGGATTCACAGGTTTAGATTTTTCAGTTTTGTACAAATTCTAACAAACAAACCCAACACAAGACTTAACTCATCTTGCAAGGAATAATAGTAAGGCCCTTTTTTCAATAGAAAAGTCCCTTTATTATAAAGTCTTGACTCGTGAAGCCAACAAACAGAAAAGTGAAAAGAGGAATCTAAAACTTACATGTTAAGATTTAATGCAAGATGCAACAGGAGTATAATGCTCACTTTACAAATTCTCGTGGATTAACTGTTCATAAAAAAATATTAATGGAAGATTCCGATTATATCCTTATAAGCATTACATCATATAAACACATAACACGTTTGTGTATTTTGACCCATTTTACAATTACATCATATAAACAATTGAGTATTATCATTATCACCGTTTGCATCTAGAAGCTAATTAAGCTGAGACTTTTATAGACTTAGACTATGTACATTGGTTTGTATATTCAACACCCATTTTTATTGTTATAATATTCTATTTCATTTTCTCTTTCTGTCATATAATTTAAATTATATATATATATATTACTTTATAATTAAATTTTTCATCCAATTAAAATATCACACCTCATATACTTATCTCTTATCTCTCTTGATTCAACATGTTGAATTTTTTCAACATGGTGTTCAACACCCCATTGTAGGAATTAAGGTGTTGAATAATTTTATTCAACATCCCATTGTAAATAGTCTTATATACAACACAATTCTTAACTTGGTTTGACATTTAGACTCAAACCAAAACATAAACCAAATCACTTAACCGTTCTTCCATAGCATGAAACCGGTTTACACAAATCATCAGTCAACAACCTCAAGTTAGTGTATTTCTGCAGGACGGATTTCAATTCCTTGAATGATCAAGCCACGTTCCAATTGTGCCGCCTAGTCTCCAAAGCACTCATCTCAATTTCATCATCACTAATCATTAATCCTCCTTCATTGAAGAATTCTCCAAGCTCAATCTCCATCCACCCATCTCCTCTCTTCTTTGGTTTCACTAAGTTCGTTCTTTCATCTTTTCTTGCATCCATATTTTCATCAAAGCATACATATTTCATAGAAGTTTCTTGTCCCACAACTCCAACTTCAGCTTTTATGGGCACATCTTTGAAGCCATAACATCTATTATCCACTTTCTTAAACACAATGTAAGCTGAGTACCGAGTTTTTGGAGACAGAACACGAGTATTCGTTCTGCCACGAATCTCGAACCAACATACATGGAGCAGCTCTGCTACTACTTCAAACCTGCATAAACACAGGACAGCAACATTTTCCACTATTTTCATAACAACAAACTCATTTACTAACACAAAAAAATGAGAAAAGGAGTTACTTAGATTCAGGAATTGGAATCCATTGCCAATACTCAGGAGAATCTCCACATAAGATTGCGAGTTTCCTTGCGGACAACATGATACAACTCTTCCCTTTTGCTTTCTCTAATCAGAAGCTCTTTGCTTTCCGGAAAGCAAAATCACAAATAATCAGAATCATTCAATAGCAACATGAGTTCAAACTTCAAAGTTACATCAAGTTGATCCAAAAGATCAGATTTTCTGATCACTTTGAGACTGATCTCAAAGTGAAAAATTTATGGATAAACATGTACATTTTGACCATTTTCGAACAAAACAGGATCCTTACAGAGAGAGAAATAGAGATCCTTCTTCGATGGAAGATCACAAGATGAAGGAATCAGAGATTGAATCTCAGACGGAATAAACCTTTATTGCATTCATAAGAATGAATCAATCGAGGAAGATGAAACTAAACAAACGAGAGAGAGTAAAAGAATTTCAACGGTAGAATGTATTAGCTTAAAGTGTTCAGGAAAATCTAAACAGACTTATATACAAATTAGAGTAATCAAGTAAACCGGTACATTAAACTAAATTGGAAATAACCGAGTGAATAACTCAATAACCTTCTCCATACTATATTTGACTTGACAGCTGATTCAAATGTTTTCGAAACCGAAGCAGAGACGCACGCTTCTCGTGGACTTGTGAAAGAGATTATTTTGGCAATGCAATCTTCAGGTAATAAATCGAAAGGAGAAGACTGCGAAATGATCTCTCCTCCGTCTCCATCGTTGGAATTAACACCTTGACTTCGCTCCATTGATGTTTTGCATCTGTATGATCGTCTTCATCGAAGAAGCCGAGTATCCGTTATAAGAGACTTAAGAAGTCAAGGGGAATGTCGTCCTACAAATTTACGAATATGTCCTTCACTTGGGAATTAATAAGCACGAGTCTCTTTCACTTGATTTGACACTTTCAAATCAAAACACAAACCGAATCTATTTAACCGTTATTCCATAGACCGGGAAAAAATAGTTGGAACTGAATATCCGAATTAGAACCAAACAGAAATAATAGGTTTGAGATCGGTTTCAGGAAATACCACATAAGAGCTTTCCGCTATATGCATTTAATCATATTTAATTTAACTAAATTAAAGTCAACGATCCGTCGTAGTCTAGCTGGTTAGGATACTCGGCTCTCACCCGAGAGACCCGGGTTCGAGTCCCGGCGACGGAGGTTTTTTGTTTTTATTTTCAGTGTTATTTTTCTATTTAAAATTTATAAACAAGCGAACTGAGGCTAATTTTACAAACAAATGCATTATTTAATAGTCATATAATCTGAAAGAATGGATCTATGTAACAAAGAGTAAACTGTTATTAAAACCCTTGATTGTAATTAGACAAATGTAAAACTATACAGCGTTTTAACATTTGTACAACATCCTCCAGTACAAAGTTGGAGCTTAACTTTTGATCGGAGTGTTTTGGCCACATTACTTTTACTTTGCAGGACGGATTTCAAAGCACTCATCTCAATCTCATCACTATTCAGTAATCCTCCTTCATTCTCTCCAAGCTCAATCTCCTTCCACCCATCTCCTCTCTCCTCTGGTTTCAATAGGTTCCTCCTTTCCTCCTTTCCTCCTCTTCTTCTGCATCCTCTTCTTCTGCATCCTCCTCTTCTGCATCCTCTTCTTCTGCATCCTCCTCTTCTGCATCCTCTTCTTCTGCATCCTCCTCTTCTGCATCCTCTTCTTCTGCATCCTCCTCTTCTGCATCCTCTTCTTCTGCATCCTCCTCTTCTGCATTATCCTCTTCTGCATTCTCCTCTTTTGCATTCTCCTCTTCTGCATCCTCCTCTTCTGCATCCTCTTCTTCTGCATCCTCCTCTTCTGCATCCTCCTCTTCTGCATCCTCTTCTTCTGCATCCTCCTCTTCTGCATCCTCCTCTTCTGCATCCTCCTCTTTGTCAAAGCATACATATCTCCTAGAAGCTTCCTGTCCCACTACTCCAACTTCAGCTTTTATGGGCATATCCTTCAAGCCATAACCTTGATCCGCTTTCTTGAACACAATGTAAACCGAGTAACGAGTTTTCGGAGATAGAAAACGAGTATTCGTTCTGCCACGAATCTCAAACCAACGTACATGGAGAAGCAGCGCTACTGTCTCAAACCTGCATAAACACAGGACAACATTTTCCACCATTATCATCATCGTCCAAACGACTGATTCATTTACTAACGCAAAGATAATAAGAAAAGGGTTACTTAGATTCAAGGATTGGAATATATGTCCAATACTCAGGAGCATCTCCCCATGTGATCGCTAGTTTCTTTGCAGACAACATGATACAACTCTTCCCACTCGCTTTCTCTCACCAGAAGCTCTTTGATTTCCGGAAAAACCAAAATCCCAAATAATCAGAATTACTTAATAGCAGCATGAGTTCAAACTTCAAAGTTACATCAAGTTGATCCATAAATAGCAGAAAATTTCTGATTTAAAGTAGATCAGACTGATCATCTTCGAGATGCAATCTTCCGGAAAGGAATCAAACGGCGATGACTCCAATTCTTCCATCTCCGCCGCTAGGTTTAACTGTTTGACTTCGCTCCATTTTATCAGTATGATCGCTTTCATTGGATAAGAACTCAAGATAAGTCGTTGTACAAAATTACGAATGTGCCCCTTGCTTAGGAACAAGACGCGCGTCTCTTTCACGCTCTAAAATGTTTAAGGATTCGTTGGTGGTTTTGGATTTGGTTTAGAAATATCAAAATCAAACCAATTATAAAAGTACAAAGTCAAGTCAGGTAGGCATTATGGATCAACGGTTACAATAGTATGTCATTATTTAAATAAAAACTGAAAACGTGGATTCAACATTATACTTACCAAAAATAATTAATTAAATATTAAATTTTGGATGTACTTGATTAAATATTCAATTTAATGTTGATTTTTTTTAAAACATCAAATTTTGTTGTGTTGACTCAGCTAATTAAACATTTTGTTAATTTCAAATCAAATTTTTTTTAAATTCGAAAGTTAAATCGATTTTTGGAAATTCAATTCAATTCTTATCTTCATTCTAAAGAACCTCTAAACTTAATTTTATATTTTTTTAAAAAAATGAACTCAAACTCGTCGGTTTGAAATGTTGTATTCGATATTTCAAACCGATGAATTTAAACTTATTCTTAAAAGAAAAAAAAGAAAATCAAGCTTATGCTTCTTTAAAAAAAAAAAAAAATTGAATCAATTTTTTAAAATCAATTTGACTTTCGAATTTAGAAATTTTTTTAATTTGAAATTAAAGAAATCAACCATATTTAATGTTTAATCAACGATTTTTGGTAAATATTATTTTAAATCTACAGTTTTCCAAATAAAAACATTATTTCAAAATTTTATAATATAGTCTGACTCGTGATTCCAGAATTGTAAAGCTTAAGCTATACAAAATATAAAACTAAAAAAGTGACAAAAGCAAACAAACTCATATTTGATTTGAATTTTTCTGTAAGAAAAAGAAAAAAAACATATACACGCTTTTTGTTTGGAAGCAAACGACACTAAACCTGCAACAAACGTGAATCCGCCGCAACAACCTTGATTTTTCCGACGGAGTACGAGCTTCCGTCGCCGTTACGCCGTCTTTTTCTATCTACGAAGCTTATCTAACCGGCGATTTGGTTGCCGGAGTTTGATTTGTTTTGCAAGTGAGATTCGTTAAACCCTAGCTCTTACTTTCTTATTTTGTGATGCTTTTTCAATTTGATGAATTTTTAAATTTCTTTTCACTTTGATTGAGAGATCTAAGTGATCTGATTACTCTAGGATAGCTTGCGATTGATGGATTATTTTTTTCCTGAGTGATCGGAAATTTCAATGATCGTAGAGTTTGATTTCTCCTTGTGATTAACTTTACTTCTTCGTTATCGTTTCCTTGTATGTCATTTCCTTATGTGTCTTCGAAGTTTCGAAGCTTTTGAAATACTTAAATTTTTCAGCTAAGCATCTTTCTCTTCTCTCTGTGATATGCCTTTTCCAATTTCAATTGATATAGATGTCTTCTAGGGTTTGTTCTTTCTTCTTTTGGTATCCATTTGATTCGTTTTGGTTGGTATAATGTTATGGAACAGTGATTGTTCTTGTTTTGATGGCCTACAAATGATGACTTTTTGTCTCTGATATCGATTTCTTGTTCAACTTTGGCTACAGTTTAGATTCTCTAATACACATGTCAGACCCTTTGAAGGATTCAAGAGAAGATACTGCAGATTCTGTTGGTCACATGAGGGAAGATAATGAATACGTTCGGCTAGTTGTGGCTCATGAAGCTTCTGCAGCTGAAACCGTGTTGTCTCTACCTCAATCGGAGGTGCGGAGTAAGAAATTGATGTGGTGGTTGAAAGCTTTGGGAACATCTGCAGTTGTTCTGTTGCTTACGCTTATTTTTGCCAAATGGGGAGTTCCATTTGTGTTCCAAAAGGTAATCTTTATAACTCAAATTCTGTTTTTGGCAACATTTATTTCCATATATATATGATCCATGTTACAAACTCTATTTTTTGGATTGTAATAGTTTGTTTCGATTGAAGGTTCTAATTCCACTTTTGCAATGGGAAGCAACTGCATTTGGCCGTCCTATGCTCGCAATTGTCCTTGTTGTTTCCTTGGCTCTGTTTCCTGTGTTCTTGATACCTTCAGGGCCATCTATGTGGTTAGCTGGGATGATCTTTGGTTATGGTCTCGGTTTTGTTATAATCATGGTTGGAACCACCATCGGCATGGTTCTTCCTTACCTAATTGGGCTTATGTTCCGTGATCGTCTTCATGTAATAACTCTTCACTTTCTATGTTTCATGCCCTATGATGATGTCTTAGAGATTCACTAACTTGCTCTCACTGAATGCAGCAATGGCTAAAAAGGTGGCCTCGTCAAGCTGGTGTTCTTAGACTAGCTGCAGAAGGAAGCTGGTTTCATCAATTCAGAGTTGTGGCAATCTTTCGAGTTTCGCCATTTCCTTACACAATTTTCAACTACGCAATTGTTGTGACAAGCATGAGATTCTGGCCTTACTTATTCGGATCCATAGCAGGAATGATACCAGAAGCTTACATTTACATCTACAGGTCAGTCTTCCTCTCCTCAAATTGTTAAAAATCATGATTTCATCAAATGAATTCTAAAAACCGGGTTCATTTCGCAGCGGTCGGTTAATCAGAACATTCGCGGACGTGCAATACGGACACCTACGTTTGACAACAGTTGAGATTGTATACAACATAATCTCCTTAATAATTGCAGTTGTGACTACTGTAGCTTTCACAGTGTACGCTAAAAGAGCTCTAAGAGAGCTTCAAATCGCAGAAGCTAATGAAGATGAAGAAGCTTCGGTAAGAAAACAACCGAGATTTGAGATGAAGAAGGTAGTTCAACACGAAGAAGACAATCATCAACGTTTGCCTTAAACTGAACAACGAAGCTATGATAGGTTTTGTATAAAGCTTTGAATGTTGACATGTTCTTAGGAAGAGTAAAAGAGTAAATAACAAAAGGGATTAAAAGAAAAGTTTGATGTAGTACCAAAGACCGTGTTCAAAAACTCGTCCACCTATTCGATTAATCCCCGGTAACCGAGTCAATTAATGTCTAGGCTGTTGTAAAGTTCGGGTTTTGAATTAGTTCCCGCCTAGTCCGAATAATCTCGGCATAATTCAATTAATTTCCATCTAATATGATTAATATTATATTTTAATTTTTTTATTAAAATTTTAGTTAAAATTTTTATTTAAAATAAAATAAATTTTAATCATACATATTAAATTGTTTAGAATTTGATTTTTTATGTTAATTACAACTAACAAATTATCTATAGTATTTCATAAAATTGTAATACTAAATTGATTAATAAAATTAAAATATAGAATAAATTAAAAAACTAATTTTTGATTAATTTTTATATAATTTTCAATTAATTTATTAGGTTCTAGCCGCTATTTCGCCGCACGCGTAGAGTGAAATTCAAAAACATGCTAGTCAAAAGATCGGATTATATTAGTCTGACTTAAATAAAACAAGCATTTAGCATTTAGGCTAAATAGTGTATTAAATACGTATAAATTTGTGATTTGGTGTTAGGAATGTTTGATGATGTGGCATATCAAGTCTAATAAAGTCAAAGCCGGTTTGTAATGATTAGTCTTCTTGTAATTATTAAACCACGCAAAGATTTCCGGCTATTGAAACCAATACCAATTGGTTTACTAAACCAACTAGTACCCCTCACAATTGGGAAAACGGCCAATTTCAAACCGAAATATATGATCGTGCGTAAACCTAATTTAAAAGCTCAAAAATTCAAATTTCCTACGTGAACTCAACTCCGTTTGCCGTTTTCTTATTTGACTGTTAGAGGCGTTAATTGATTGTTAGTTGACCGTTAGTTGACTGTTAATTGACCGTTAACATGTTGCGAAAACGGCCTACTTCAAAGCGAACTTTCCCTGTCGTGCCAATTTCAAAGCAAACTTTCCATGTCGTGCCGATTTCAAAGCGAATTATAGGACTGTGCGTAAACCTAATTTAAAAGCTTAAAAACTCAAATTTCCTACATGAACTTAATTCCGTTTGCCGTTTTCTTAATTGACTGTTAGAGGTGTTAGTCAACCGTTAATTACACGTTAATTGACCAATATTGTCTAGGGATGGTCTAATTATCATGTGATCTTGTTAATTACACTAATATGTGATCTTGTTAATTTCACTGATACATGATTAAAATAGTAATGAACATGTAGTATTAAAATTACAAAATTAGACATTATAAAGTTTTTGGATACGTAAGCCTTGTTCATTGTTAAGGTCGGCCTTGTTCATTGTTAAGGTCGCTGAGCGACACAATAATTATGACTAAAATGAAATTTAATTATACAAAAATAACACAGGTAACACTATAAATATAGTCGCAACGACCAGTTGAAGAGATGATGTTTTCTTCTGTGATCAAACGCCACCATTAACATTCATTAGTGTAATCGCTACAACATATTTTACTTTCTTTATTATTATGAACAATTTTTAATCGCTTGATATTGTTGGAACACGGCCTATATTAATCATATTAATAACAAGGATAAAATAATATTTTAATGATCTTTAATATTCTGTGTTCAGTGTAATTAACAAGATCACATGATAATTAGACCATCACTAGACAGTATTGGTCAATTAACATGTAATTAATAGTTGACGAACACCTCTAACAGTCAATTAAGAAAACGGTAAACGGAGTTAAGTTCATGTAGGAAATTTGAGTTTTTAAGCTTTTATATTAGGCTTACGCACAATCCTATAATTCGCTTTGAAATCAGCACGGCAGGGAAAGTTCGCTTTGAAATCGGCACCGTAGAAAAAGTTCGCTTTGAAATAGGCCGTTTTCGCAACATGTTAACGGTCAATTAACGGTCAACTAACGGTCAATTAACGCCTCTAACAGTCAAATAAGAAAACGGCAAACGGAGTTAAGTTCATGTAGGAAGTTTAAATTTTTGAGCTTTTAAATTAGGTTTACGCACGGTCATATAGTTCGGTTTGAAATCGGCACGGTGGAAAAAGTTCGTTTTGAAATTGGCCGTTTTCCCCTCACAATTCGAATTCATTCATTTTATTCATTCAGTGTCGTCTTCAAATTTGCCACTTCTTCTTTTTATTCAAAAACAAAGTCATCGGAAGGAGAGGCTGAACCCTCTCTGCTCTTACTGGAGAATCTGCGAAGAACAGTTCCTTTTTAATCATGGTTAATCATGAATCTCTTTCTAAATACGTTATAATTTCCATGCTTGATATAATCATCATCGTCTCCACTCAATTTACAGTACTTTTTCTCTGTTTTGTTGAATTAGTGATATACTAACATATGATGATTTCGATTCGATCAGGCGAAGCTGAAGCTCTACTCTTACTGGATAAGCTCCTGTTCTCATCGTGTCCGTATCGCCCTCGCTTTAAAAGGTCTCGCAAATGTCTCTTTTATGTTTTGCTTCTGGTTATTTAGTGAACCAAAAGTGTTGTAATGTGATACTAATTTGGATCTTGTTCGTATGTTTTTAGGCCTTGAATATGAGTATATACCAGTGGATCGTAGTGATGCAGGTGCGCAGTTTGCAGTTTAACTTGCTTTTGATTAGGCTTTAAGGTTATAGTGAACTTGATTGAATAAATTGCAGAAGCTCTATAATATTAGTTACCATGAAGCTGAGAATGTTAAGTGGATGAGGTGATTACAAGTCCTGTGGATAATTGGTTTATTATGTTAAAACTCTAACGTTTTGATCCTCAAGATTTTAAGAAGATCAATCCAATGGGTACTGTACCAGCTCTCATCGATGGAGATGTTGTGATTAATGATTCTTTTGCCATTATAATGGTAAGTAAAACAGCCATTGAGGTTGGATTGAAAGGAACATTTCATCGATCTTGTGGATTCTTATTGACAGTATCTGGATGAGAAGTATCCTGAGCCACCTCTGTTACCTAGAGACCTCTATAAACGTGCGATTAATTACCAGGTAGTTCAATCTTTTTGTCTTCTGTTACTTCCTGCAAATTACTGCTTCTTGGTTTCTCTTTTGAATCATGTTTTCTTACATGTGTTGTCATGAACAATATCAAGCTTAGATTGTCTGGTTTCCCACTCTGATGCGTTTTCTTATTTTGTATATTTCAGGCGATGAGTATTGTCTTTTCTGGCATACAGCCTCATCAAAATCTGGCTGTCATTGTGAGGACATAAAGTTGATCTCAATTTCTTAGATTCTAGTGTTGGAGGTTACAATTTGTTTTCCTTTTTTTTATCAGAGCTACCACGAGAAGAAGATAAATGCTGAGGAGAAAACTTCTCGGATTAATAATGCTATCACGAAAGGATTTACTGGTATGAGATCTCGAATTTAAGCCTAATAAAGGACCAAGACAGATGTTGTGAAGTCTTTTACTCAGTTCTCACTTAAACATATCCATGTGTTGTGCTTAGTACCATTCACCTCTTTGATGTTTATATACTGATCTATCTGTTTGTGTCTCATTTTCTCTTTCAGCTCTCGAGACACTATTGGTGAGTTCTGCTGGTAAACATGCGACTGGTGATGAGATTTACCTGGTACTTCTCTAAATCTCTCTGGAATTTCATTATGATACCTTCTTCCAATATTTGAGAAACACTGCAGTGATTCTTTTGTCACTTGGATGTTAAAGCCCTGAAGCATTTGTTTTGCAGGCTGATCTATTTTTAGGACCACAGATCCACGCAGCAATCAACAGATTCCAGATTAGTATGGTACTCTTTTCCATCTCTAAACTCTTCTTCAAGTATCCTACATTGTTTCAGAATTATGGTAGCATAAATTATATGTTATCACTGTCTCAGACTCAAGTACAAAGTTAGTCTTACTGTAGTAGCTTGTTATTCACTTGTATAGGAACCATATCCAACTCTTGCAAAGTGTTACACGTCATACACGGACCTGTCTGCGTTTCAGAATGCAGTGCCAGAGAAGCAGCCAGATGCTCCTTCCACTATCTGATTCCCTCAGCTCAATACAATCCTCATAGTCATAGACAATAACAATGATAATAATAATAATACCAAGTACTCTCTGTAAACCAGTTTACTTCTACTTCTTCTACTTATATTTTACAATAAAGGTCGTAGAATTTGGAATTTGCAAAGATATCTTAATACATATTCAGAGGAAGACTCTCTGTACTTCAACGGCAGTAAGAGCTCAAAGATATATCTTATTTTCACTCCTGTTCTTCCTATGGATTGATTGCATTTTAAATTATTGGGCATAAAATGGAATTGTACTTCCGGTTAAACCAAGCAAAGATTTCCGGTTATTAAAACCAATAATAATTGGATATACCAAACCAACATGTATGGTTCGCAATTTGAGTTCATCATTGCAACAGTGACATTTGAATGAGCATTGTGTAGCATATAAATTGATGGTGAATTCAGTGCTTCTCCATATTTGGAAACTCATCATTGCAACAATGACATGACATTAATTGATATTTGAAATTAGCATTGTTATAGCACATAAATTGGTGTGTCGTCTCCATATTCACCACTTCTCTGTATACAAAAACAAAGTAATCGGAAGCAAAAGCTGAAGCTCTCTACTCTTACTAGAGAGAATCTGTGCAGAACAATTCCTTCTTGATCATGGTTAAATATGAAACTCTTTCTATCTACTTTATAATCGGAAATTGAGATAATTCTAATCTAATATATGATTTTGATTCGATCAGGCGAATTCTAGCTCAGAGAAGCTGAAGCTCTACTCTTACTGGTTAAGCTCCTGCTCTCATTGTGTCCGTATTACCCTCGCTTTAAAAGGTCTTGCAAATGACTCTTTGTTCGTTTGTTCTTAGGCCTTGACTATGAGTTTTTTTTTTTGGTCCGCAGGCCTTGAGTATGAGTATATACCAGTGAATTTGTTCACTCAAGATCAATACGATCCAGGTGCGTAGTTTCCAAGTATAAATTGCTTTTGATTCGGCTTTAATATTTACAGTAGGAGCCTTCTTTCGTTTCTCAAGCAAGACCAAGCCCATGAACTTATTATCCTAGGTCGGAACAAGTTGATAAGATCCCCTTTTACGCCCATGTCCCTCTCGGGGGCATAAAAAGGAAAGAGAGGTTGGAGTCCCACTCATGGTGACCTAGTTGAATTGGGGAAGTTGTAGGTATTATCGCGGGTCAATCTATTGGCGAACCGGGGACTCACCTAACATTAAGAACTTTTCATACCGGCGGAGTATTTACAGGAGGTACTGCCGAACATGTACGAGCCCCTTATAATGGAGAAATAGAATTCCATACTCGATTTCATAAATACATATAGAATTATGTGGAAAGCCGTATGTAAGGTTTGGAGGGAGATCTTATACTTGCGTTATAATGCGGGATTTGATTGTTTTAGTTTTTTTTAATAATGTTTATTTAGTGGACTTCTCTGAGCTCCGGAGACGGTTCACCTGCTTCTCCCTCATCCTCATCCCGCGCGCTCTCAACCACAAGGCGGATTTTTTAGCTCGTAGAGTCAGGGGTTTTTCGCGAAATCAAGCAATTGTAAACGACGTATCTGCTTCGTGGTCTCGTTATTGCTTGTAAATGAGTAAAGTTGACAAAAAAAAATTAAAAAAAAAAAATATTTATTTAGGTTGTTAGACCTATGTTTATATTTTAAAATATTATTTCGAGATGTTGTTTTAGAAGCCTGAAACTCAAACCGAAATCGATCCAAATTAGGAGAACCGAACCCGACAAAATACCAAAATGGATCATAAATCTATGTATCCGAAAAACTGAATCTGAATCCGAACTCAAACCAAAACTAAATCAAGAACCAAATTTTAGCTTTTTAGAGTTTTTCTATTATTATTTTTAATTTTGAATTTTAAAATAAAAATACCCAAACTCGATCTATACTAAACCAAATCATATTCGAAAAAAATATATTCAAATATGTCTTAAATAAAAATAAAAAAATACTGAATCAGATAAACCGAACCCGATAAAATATCAAAAATGGGTCTTAAACCTATGTACACGGAAAATCGAATTCAAACCCGGACCGAATTTGTACCCAATATATTTTTATTAAATTTTAATTTTGTTCTAAAGTTTTTTCTATTAGCTAATTTTTAATTTTTAGTTTTTTATAGAAATTTATAACGAAACCAACCTAAAGCCTATTTTTAGGGATAATTACAAATCATATGTTAATTTTTATCCTAAAATTTATAACAAGGTCACAATGAAAGTGTCTCCGACTTTAATATATAAGATATTACATATTCTATTCATATTTTTTTTGTGACTTTTATTATTATTTTAAATAAATATTTATGATGTTTCAATAATTGTTTGGAAATTTTAAAACCAATTATCATAAATTCACTATTTTGGAGGGAGAGATATTCGTGATGCAGTATAAAAAAAATTAGAAATGAGTTCTAACAAAATATTAACTTTTAGGAAAAAATATAGATAATACAATAAATTGATGTTTTACTATATTATGTTATTTTTGCATGGTTTTTTTTTGTCAATATTGGGCCACAACTGGTCGGCCTATTAGTCAAATTCCTATATAATGTAGGCAATGAGACTCGATTCTTAAATGTGTAAGTGTACGTAACTTTAGTGGATTTACCATCTGCCACAAGACTAAATTATGTTATTTTTGCATGGTTAGTTATCAATTAATGATATTATTAAAACTATATTTCTAAAAAACTATTGTTTTATTATCTTATCAATTTTGTTAAATTAATTGATTGTGTTTAAATTCTATTGTTTTGATCCTCAAGAGTTCAAGAAGATCAATCCAATGGGTACTGTACCAGCTCTTATTGATGGAAATGTTGTGATTAATGATTCTTTCTCCATTATAATGGTCAGTAATACTTCCATTTTTCTTTCCTTGAAAGGAATATTTCATCGATCTTAATTTGGTTTTGTTTGTTTTGTATTGACAGTATCTAGATGAGAAATATCCTGAGCCACCTCTGTTACCTAGTGACCTCCATAAACGGGCAGTTAATTACCAGGTAGTTCAATCTTTTTTCTTTTCTGTTACTTCAAATCTCGTCTTCTCGGTTTCTCTTTTGAATCACTTCTTTTACATAGTTACATGTGTTGGACATGAACAATACCAAGCTTAGATTGTTACTCTGATGCTTCTCTTTTGTTTTGTATATTTCAGGCAATGAGTATTGTGTTGTCTAGCATACAGCCTCATCAAAATCTGGCTCTTATTGTGAGGACATGAGATTAATCTCAATTTCTAAGATTCTACTGTTGGAGGTTACATTTTGTTTTCCTTTTTTTAACAGAGCTATAACGAGAAAACGATAAATGCTGAGGAGAAAACTGCTAGGATTAATAATGCTATCACAAAAGGATTTACAGGTATGAGAGCTTGAATTTGAGCCTAGTCTGCAATATTCTTTCATTGACTCTTATGTTGTAAATACTTTTAGTTGATATATACTGTGTTGTGATTAGTACCATTCACATCTTTCATGATTACTTTTATTATTACCTGCTGCATCAACAAGGCTTGTAATACTGACCTATCAATTTGTATCTCAATTCTCTTTCAGCCCTCGAGACACTATTGGTGAATTCTGCTGGTAAACATGCGACTGGTGATGAAATTTACCTGGTACTGCTCTAAATCTCTCCTTGAGAAACACTGCAGTGATTCTTTTGCCACATTGATGTTAAAGCAATGAAGCATTGTTTTGCAGGCTGATCTCTTTATAGCACCACAAATATACAGAGCAATCACCAACTTCCAAATCAGTATGGTACTATTTTCCTTCTCTAAACTCTTCTTCAAATACCTGACATTGTTTCAGGTCTATAATTTTTTTGGTTGCTTGAATTATACGTAATCTCTGTCTCAGACTCAAGTTCAAAGTTAGTCTTATTGTAGTAACATGTTATTCAATTGTATAGGAACCATATCCAACTCTTACAAAGTGTTACGCGCCATACAAGGAACTGTCTGCATTTCAGAATGCAGTCCCAGAGAAGCAGCCAGATGCTCCTTCCACTATCTGATTCTCTCAGCTCAATACAATCCTCAAAGACAACAAACAAGAATGATAATAATGATACCAAGTACTCATTTATGTATGTATCATATGAACCAGTTTACTTCTTAGTTCTTCTACTTGTATTTTACAATAAAGGTTGCAGAGTTTGGAATTTGCAAAGATATCTTAATACGTTTTCAGAGGAAGCCTTTGTCTGTAAGACTCTGTACTTCAGTGGCAGTAAGACCTCAAAAATATCTTATATTATCTCTTTCTGTTCTTCTTATGGATTGATTGCATTTTAAATTATTGGGCCAAAAATTTATATTTGATCAAAATTAATGTACTATAACCTTCACTAATTCATTATTACTCAATTATGTTGTTTTTTGCTATGTTATAGTTTTCATTTGAGTTTCAATTATTTTTGATCAAAATATGTGGAATATAGCTTTGTCAAAATCATTTTTTGTTTTGTTTTTTTGGTAAATTATAAATTTCAATAAGTTTTTGGGCCTCAAAACTTATATTTGATAAAAATAAATGGACTATACCCTTTGAAATTCATGTTTTACTCAATTTTGTTAGTTTTGGTAGTTTATAGATTTTACATTTTTGGGTTTAAAAATTTTGTTTTTTGATTGGACTATAACCTTCTCAAAATCAGTTTCACTCCAATTTCTATTTTTTGTAATTTTTAGAATTACATTGTTGGATTTAATAATTAATTTTTTTATGAAAATTTGTGGACTATGGCTTTCTCAAAATAATTTTTCACTCAATTTTCTTCTTTCTTTATGTAATTTTTAGATTGTAGTATAATATTAAATATATATATATATATATATATATATATATATATAAAAGTTTACCATTAGAGAGAAAAGTAAAAAACTACAAGTTTGAAGTAGATCTTGCAAAATGTAGTTATTGTTCAAAATTCTTTGAAAACGAATCAATAATAAAGATACAAAATTTGTTTTTGATATTCATAAAATATCCAATTTATAATTTGTCTAATGATCATAATTAATTGATAAAAAAGGTAAATAAACATTTCTTACCATGCGATTTTTCTTTTGCATTTGATCAAATTAAAAAGAAAAAAATTCTTTGATATTTTGCCATAAGAACTCATAAATCTCATACACCTCATCTTTGACACAAATGGACAAGTATCTCAACCAAAAAGCAAATAAATCCATGAAAAATCTAGCCAAAATTAATACAAAGCAATATTATAGATTTTGTTACTTCTTTTGTTTTTTTTTTCAACAATTAGATTGACAAAACCCGATCCATAGCCTAAAACTCACCCCTATAATCTTTTTTTTAAGTTACCATAATGCAGCGGGTAGGAATCAAACTCTGGTGCCAAGTCATTAGATGGATCATCCTAAACATATTTTAATGTTGATTCTAACATTAAATGATAAAAAAAGCATACCAATATTACATAAATTTTTTATTCATTGAACATAGATTCTATTATCAATAACAAGTGAGAGAGGTTTGATCCCAATTTCATACCAACCAAAAATACTTTCAGAGATTTGTGTTTTTGCAAACCAGAAGTGTGGGTGAACAAAATTTCAGGTACATTGGTTCTTTTCGAGCCCAATTCAAGATGCAGATTACTTTGGATTGAAGATTCGAGAGATTGATTAGAGAAAGAGAGTAAGAACTTGAAACACACAAGTATAGAGTTCCCTACAATTATAGGTACATCTCTCTTTTGATTTTGATACCAGGAAATTCACTAATCACTTTGTTTCTCTTTTACAGGTTACAAACGCTTAACAATAACAATGACGACTTCAAATTGGGGAAGAATATCGAATTAAAACAGAAAGAAAAGGAGAAGTAATTCTGCTACAGCCTCTAACAATCACTGCCTTTTGTAACATATGGGCTTCACCATTTAACTCTAAGTCCAACTTGATTAGTGACCCAATTCTAACCTGAATTGATTAACGGACCGAGAAATGAATCTAACCCACTATGACTTAAGCCAAATGGATCGTAACTCATCTCATATCTTTCAGCTAAAACAATTGAATCCGAAATGGTGAGCATTATCCTATATGCTAAAGCATCAACTATCCTACATTGTTTCAGATATGGTAGCTTGAGTTATACGTGATCTTTGTCTCAGACTCAAGTACAAAGTTAGACTTATCGTAGTAACATGTTATTCAATTGTATAGGAACCATATCCAACACTTGCAAGGTGTTACGCGTCATACAAGGACCTATCTGCGTTTCAAAATGCAGTCCCAGAGAAGCAACCAGATGTTCCTTCCTCCATCTGATTATGTGAATCATAAGCTTTCTTCAGCTCACTAGAAGCTTCATAAACAACAAACATGATAATAATACCATGTACTCATATAAACGAGCTTACTTCTTAGTTCCTCTTCTTGTATTACACAATAAAGGTCCCGAGTTTGGAAATTATAATGGATAATACCCAATACATAAACTAATCGTCTCAAATACCAAAACATATGGACTATACAACAACTCCTTAAAATAATGTATAAAAATCATGATAATTTGGGATTACACAGACTATTTAAAATCTATAGTCATGTAAAAACAATGTTCTTCTTTTTGTGATTTGAAAAACTACAATTTTTGAGTAGTCAATGAGATGAAATTAGGATTACTAATGCATAAAAACCATAGTCAATTTATCAAAAAGAAAACCAGAGTCAACTTTTAAGTCAAACAAATATTCTCCTTCACTTAAAAGTGTCGTCTTCGAATTCGCCACTTCTTCTCTCTATGCAATAACGAAGTAATCGGAAGCTGAAGCTCGCTACTCTTACTGGAGAATCTGCGAAGAATAATTCCTTCTTGATCATGGTAAATTTTGAATCTTTTTCTATCCAATTTACAATCTCCACGCCTAATATCAGATAATCATCTCCAGTCAATTTACCCGTAATTTTTCTTCGTTTGTTGAAATTAGTGATACTAACATATGATTTCGATTCGATCAGGCGAATTCGAGCTCAGAGAAGCTAAAGCTCTACTCTTACTTTAGAAGCTCGTGTGCTCATCGCGTCCGTATCGCCCTCGCTTTGAAAGGTCTAGCGAATGACTTTGTTTTTTTTTGTGCTTCTGGACATTTTGTGAACAAGCAGAGTTTCAAAAAGCTTGATTTTTTACTATCAAAGCTAGATTTTTGTAATTTGATATGAATTTGGATCTTGTTCGATTGTTTTCAGGCCTTGAATATGAGTATATACCAGTGAATTTGCTCAAGGGAGATCAATTCGATCCAGGTGCGTACTTTCCAGTATTACTTGCTTCTGATTCAGATTAAGGTTATAGTGAACTTGATTGAAAAAAGTGCAGAAGTTATATAATGTAGCTACCATGAGTAGAGACTGTTAAGTGGACGAGCTGATTATTAGTTATATGATAATTGGTTCCTTATGTTAAACATCTATTGTTTTGATCCTCAAGATTTCAAGAGGATCAATCCAATGGGTACTGTACCAGCGCTTGTTGATGGAGATGTTGTGATTAATGATTCTTTTGCCATTATAATGGTCAGTGATACAGCCATTGAGATTTATTTTTTATTTTACTTTTGGTGGATTGAAAGGAACCTTTCATCGGTTGTGTGGTTCCTTATTGACAGTATCTAGATGAGAAGTACCCTGAGCCAACTCTGTTACCTCGTGACCTCCATAAACGGGCCATTAATTACCAGGTAGTTCAATCTTTTTTTCTTCTGTTACTTAGCTCAAATTTCTTCTTCTTGGTTTCTCTATTTAATCACGTCTCTTACATATTTACGTGTGTAGCCACGAAGAATAGCAAATTTAGATTGTCCTGCTTACCACTCTGATGCTTCTTTTTTGTACATGTGTTGGACATGAACAATACCAAGCTTAGATTGTTACTCTGATGCTTCTCTTTTGTTTTGTATATTTCAGGCGATGAGTATTGTCTTGTCTGGCATACAGCCTCATCAAAATCTGGCTGTTATTGTGAGGAGATGAGATTGATGTCAATTTCTTAGATTCTGCTGTTGGAGTTTCTAGATAAAAACAAATCTAATTACATTTTTCCTTTTCTTTTTTAACAGAGATACATCGAGGAAAAGATAAATGCTAATGAGAAAACTGCTTGGGTTAATAATGCTATTACAAAAGGATTTGCGGGTACGAGATCTTAAATTTAAGCTTAATCTGAAACATTCTTTCATTGGTATAATAAGTGATAGGATACACAGATGTGATCAAGAACCAAGACATATGTTGTAAATGCTTTTAGTTGATGCTTTGGTTGAAAGAGAGTGGCAGTCTTTACGCAGCTCTCAGTTAAATATACTGACCTCTGTATTTATGTCTCATTTCTCTTCCAGGCCTGGAGAAACTGTTGGTGAGTTGCGCTGGGAAACATGCGACTGGTGATGAAATTTACCTGGTATTGCTCTTAGTTTCTCTGGAATTTCTTTATGGTACTCTCATCCAAGATTTGAGAAACACAGCAGTGATTCTTTTGTCACTTTATGTTAAGGCCATGATGCATTGTTTTGCAGGCGGATCTCTTTTTAGCACCACAGATCCACGGAGCAATCAACAGATTCCAGATTAATATGGTACTTTTCCTTCTCTAAACTCTTATTATGGAATAGTAGATCAGTTTTATGGTAGCATGAATTATTATATGTTACATCTGTCTCAGAATCAAGTACAAAGCTAGTCCTATTGTAGTAACATAGACAAAATCCTCAATTTCTTAGCTAGTCCACTAGGTTCATTTTAACTTCATGTAAAATGTTTGTCACTTGTATAGGAACCATATCCGTCTCTTGTAAAATGTTACGCGTCATACAAGGAACTGCCAGCATTTGAAAATGCAATCCCAGAGAAGCAGCCAGATGCTCCTTCCACCATCTGATTCTGTGAACCGTCAGCTTTTCTCAGCTCAATAGAAACCTCAAAGACAACAAACAATCATGATAATAATACCATTGTTCTCATAGATGTATGTATGATATAAAGCAGTTTACTTCTTAGTTCCTCTACTTGTATTATACAATTTGCAGAGTTTGGCATTTGCAAAGATATCTCAATACCAGGCTGTCCCGAATAAATTAAAGGCACAGTCTAAAAAAATAACCGTTCACGTGATATTATGGTGAACTCAAAAGTCAAACAAAATATTCTCCCTCTTCAATAAATTGTATCCAAAAAGACCAAAAAGAAAGTCTTCGAAATGGTTGTGAATTCAGCCTCTTCTCCGAATTAGCCATATCTTCTCTCTTTACTAAAAGAAAGTAAACGGAAGCAGAAGCTGAAGCTCTCTACATTTACTGAGAATCTGCTAAGAACAATTCCTTCTTGATCATGATCGATTATGAATCTCTTTCTATCTACTTTGCAATCTCTGTTTTTATCCGTTTGTCAAATGTGTGATACTAACATATGCTTACATTCAATCAGACAAATTCCGGCTTGGAGAAGCTGAAGCTTTACTCTTACTGGAGAAGCTCGTGTGCTCATCGTGTCCGTTTTGCTCTCGCTTTAAAAGGTCTTGCAAATGACATTTCTTTTCCTTGCTTCTGGTCATATTGTGAGAAAAAGTGTTGTAATTTGATATGAATTTGGATCTTGTTCGATTGGTTTTAGGCCTGGAATATGAGTATATACCAGTGAATTTGCTCAAGGGAGGTCAATACGATCCAGGTGCGTACTTTCCAGTATTACTTGCTTCTTATTCGGATTAGGTTATAGTGAACTTGATTGAAAAAAGTGCAGAAGTTATATAATGTAGCTACCATGAGGATGAGACTGTTAAGTGGATAAGGTGGATTATGAGTCATATGATAATTGGATTCTTATACTAAAATTCTAACGTTTTGATACTGAAGATTTCAAGAAGATCAATCCAATGGGTACTGTACCAGCTCTTGTTGATGGAGATGTTGTGATTAATGATTCTTTCGCCATTATAATGGTCAGTAATACAGCTGTTAGTCGTTTATACCCTTTTTTTTAATGGATTGAAAGGAACATATCGTTGATCTTAGGTTTTGTGGTTTGTTTATTGATAGTATCTGGATGAGAAGTACCCTGAGCCACCTCTATTACCTCGTGACCTCCATAAACAGGCAGTCAATTACCAGGTAGTTCAATCTTTTCCTCCTTTGTTACGTCGCGCAAACATCTACTTCCCAGCTTCTCTTTTGAATCACGTTTGGCTACATGTGCTGCCATGAACAATACCAAGCTTATATTGTCCTGCTTCTCTCTCTGATGCTGTATCTTATTTTGTATATATCAGGCGATGAGCATTGTCTTCTCTGGAATACAGCCTCATCAAAATCTGGCTGTTATTGTGAGGATATGAGATTGATCTCAATTTCTTAGATTCTACTGATGGAGTTTTTAGATAAAGACACTTCTAGTTACAGTTGTTTTTCCGCTTTAACAGAGATACATTGAGGAAAAGATAAATCCTGAGGCTAAATCTGCCTGGGTTAATAATGCTATCACGAAAGGATTCACTGGTACGATATCTCGAATTTAAACCTAATCTGCAACATTATTTCATTGGAATAAGTGATAAGATAAACAGACGTAATGAAGATTAAACATAAGAACTTTACGGGTAGGGATAGTAAGAAGTCGGAAAGCTCTCAGACACTATTATCGAGACAATTCATCCATCCACCTCCTCCGACGCCGGTGATGCCGGAATCACCGGATCTCGCCGGCGTCGGGATTTCATTAGAATCGACGCTTCTCCTCTCCCTCATTGTCTCCCCTGTGGTTCGCTTCTTCGATGTTTACACCCCGAGATGAGTTTACTACCTCCTCCTCCTCCTCTGGAAAGTGTGGCCGGTGAGGACAAAGCTCGAAGCGTTGTCTTTCGAGGACGAAGCCACCTTCAGTGTCCCCACCTCCAGCTCTCTGTGGCGGAGCTGAGTTTGTCTCCTCTCTCCCTCTCAATTTTTTTTCAGCCCTCGAGAAACTATTGGTGAATTGTGCTGGGAAACATGCGACTGGTGATGAAATTTACCTGGTACTGCTCTAAATCTCTCTGGAATTTCTTTGTGGTACCCTCATATAAGGTTTGAGAAAGACACAGATACTCTTTTGCCACTTTTATATTAAAGTCATGAAGCATTGTTTTGCAGGCTGATCTCTTTATAGCACCGCAGATCCACAAATCAATTGACAGATTCCAGATTAATGTGGTACTTTTCCTTCTCTAAACTCTTCTTACAGTATCCGACATTGTTTCAGGTCTAGACTTTTTGCGTATTATCAATTTCATAACTTCTGAACACCACTAGGTTCGTTTTACAATTTCATATAACATGTCTGTCACTTGTATAGGAACCGTATCCAACACTTGCAAAATGTTACACGTCATACCAGGAACTGCCTGCGTTTGAAAATGCAGTCCCGGAGAAGCAGCCAGATGCTCCTTCCACCATCTGATTGTGTGAACCGTAAGGTTTTCTCAGCTCAATAAAAAGCTCATAGACGACAACAATGATAATAATGACATGTACTTATATATGTATGTGCTACATAAACCAGGTTACAATAAAGGTCGCAGAGTTTGGAATTTGCAAAGATATCTTAATACATTTTCAGAGGAAGCCTTTGTCTCTAAGACTCTGGACTGTCTCCTTAACCGCATCTTCAACCGGAGTAAAAACCAGCCCGAGCTCTATCAATTTCTTAGCCGCATCAACACAAGGCGTAAGCCCTATTTGAGTCTCTTTATCAAACTTGTGTATAGCAAACTCAGGGAAGAGTTTAGACACAAGATCAGCAAACTCACTGAACTGATAAATTCCATTAGTGCATAAAAACCGACCAGAAGCTTCACGTGTTTCAAATAGCATCACCTGACCTTTAGCCACATCTCTTACGTGCACCACGCCAAGCCAATAATACTCTTGCGTGTCTGTGGAGCCTTGTAAGAGCTGTAGCAAAACAGCTGAGCTTGCGTTTAGGTTCGGTTGCAGAAGCGATCCAAGACATGTTGATGGATGGATCGTGACAATGTTGATTCCATGCTTCTCTGAGAACTCCCAAGCCGCTTTCTCAGCTAATGTCTTCGAAATTGAATACCATTTCTACAATTGAAATTGAGATACAAAAATTGTTACAAATATCACAAAAGTATAAGTCAAAAGGATTGAGTTTGATTCTCGTCAGAAACTAAGATGTTGCTGTTTGGTTAGACGAAGTCAAGCTAATCATGTTGAGTTTAAAAGAACAGAGTAATGAGTTAAATCGAAATTAGTGAACCTGAATCGACTTGCAATACTCAAGATCGGTCCACGACGATTCATTGACGGGCACTCCTTGCGGCCAACTCGGATTAGGAATCAAAGCAGAGATAGATGACGTAATCACCACGCGTCTCACACTAAACCTCTTAGCTGCTTCCAACACATTGATAGTTCCCTTAACCGCTGGTTCAACCAGCTCCTTCTCTGGATCTACTGGTGGCTCCAAAGTACACGGTGACGCCACGTGGAACACTCCAGCACATCCATCTATGGCTCTAGAGATAGCTTCAGAATCTAAGAGATCAGCTTCGAAGATCTTGATCTTTGACTCGGATCCCGGTAGTTTCAAGAGATGGGTCGAGTCGGATCCTGGGTAAATGGAGGCGTGGATATTAGTATACCCTTTCTCAATTAACGTTCGGATTATCCAAGATCCAATGAATCCGTTAGCTCCAGTTACACAAACTGTCTCCTTCGCCATTGATGATCAGTAATAGCTCACAGATATTGTATTTTCTCACTTTATGTTCTTCCTTTGGATTGATTGCATTTTAAGTGGATCAAGCTTAGGATAGGATAAAAAACAAAATTTCAGTTAAAAAGGATCATTTTTTCCTTACTCGAAATGCAAAGAGAAAAATTTTATCCCAAAAAAAAACAGTAGAAAGAGGGAAAAAAAATTGTTTTTTTCTTAAAGATATAATTGTCGATAAAAACCTTAACGTTGACATGATATTATCCAATAGTTATGTAGACTTGTCAAAATTTCAGCGACAACTGAAAAGATGAAAATTTTCAGTTCTTCAGTAGTCAATAGATGAAAACCGCCGGAGCGCCGCCGCATAGAGGTGGCTCATCCTCGTCCGCCGCCTATTTTTACCGGTATTCATCATCTTCCTCCGGTAGCTGTAGAGTTTTCGTGGTGAAGATGGAAGGAAAAAGCAAAAAGCCTCAATCTCCCTCTTTTAAGGTCCACATACGATACACATTTATGTAAAGGTTTCGTTTGAGTCCCAAAAGTCTCTCTGTAATCCAATAGATTGAGAATTTCGCAAGACAACATTAAGTTCATGAAAATCACTTTCTACTATGAAAGGTTTCGTGTTTTTATTGGATTATGATCAATTTGGTTCCCTATTAGATCTCTATTATTGTAATTACGGGTATGATGGATGTGTACTGAGCTTTTTGCAACCATTGATTTGATCTTGGTATGACCGTTAAGTTCTTAGATCTATATGAATTCTGAAACCTCTTTATTTGGCTCCTTTAGACTCTAGTATTGGAGTTCCCTATATGAATATTGATGAATGTCCATTTAGCAAATTGCAACCATTGATTTGATTTGGTTATTTCACAGCAGGATTCAGACCCAGAACCACCGAGAATCAAATCGAATGTTAAGCATAACCTGCAACTTCTGAAGTTATGGAAGGTATATAGTAGTGTGATGATTTTGTTTCATAACTATGTCTAACCTGTAGTGTTGTCGAAGGTGTCTAATCATTGGAATGTTCTGTTATATGTAGGAGTTTCAGAACAGAGGATCTGGCACCGCCAAGCCAGCAACTAGTTACAGGAAGAAGAAAGTAGAAAAAGATGAGTTACCGGATGATAGCGAGCTCTATCGTGATCCTACAACTACGCTATACTAGTAATTACGCTGTTTGAAAGTATCTCATTTTATTATCTTCATGTTGTCACAAGAATGGTTTATGAAGTTTGAAAGTCTAAGGAATGTTTTTGTTTCCCTGAAAGCGGTTTTACAGCACGAATCAGGGTTTATTGGTTGATACAGTTCCAGTTTTGCTTGTTGATGGTTATAATGTGTGTGGATATTGGATGAAATTAAAGAAACATTTCATGAATGGAAGGCTTGATGTTGCTCGCCAGAAATTGGTTGATGAACTTGTGTCCTTTAGTATGGTTAAAGGTACAACTTTTTGACTACTCTACACTTGATTTAATCTATAGCTCATTTCGGTTAATGTGATCAGTTGATTTGAATATGTTGCAGAGGTTATGGTAGTGGTTGTGTTTGATGCTCTCATGTGATAAGTTAACTTGAATATGTTGCAGAGGTTAAGGTAGTAGCTGTGTTTGATGCTCTCATGTCTGGTCTCCCTACTCACAAGGAAGAGTTTGTAGGGTACAGTCAATCAGCCTTTTACTGTCTTAATAGTTATTTTCGATATCCTTATGTGCTTTAAATGCCTAAAAAGGTTTCTCTTTTTTGGCCAGTGTTGATGTCATTTTCTCAGGAGAAACTTGTGCTGACGCTTGGATTGAAAAGGAGGCAAGGAAAAATAATTTTTTGACCCCAAAAGGCTGTTCAAATAGATGGGTTATCTAGAATCATCGAATGTTTCTTCATCTCTGATCAGATTCCTGATATTGATAGGTGGCTGCATTGAGAGAAGATGGATGCCCCAAGGTTTGGGTTGTTACATCTGATGTTTGTCAACAACAAGCAGCCCATGGAGCGGTATTGCGCTATTTATATCGATGTTTGTAGCTCTTTATACTCATATCATGCTCTTGATTTTGGTGACTGATTCTTCAGAACTCTCATATTTTACAGGGAGCTTATGTTTGGAGTAGCAAGGCATTAGTTACCGAGGTATAATCGTATGAATCATCATCAAAGGAAGATCCTTCTTGTTTTGGGATTATCTGTTTTCATGTGATCTTTGTTAACACTTATTTGCAGATCAAATCAATGCATAAGGAGGTTGAGAGAATGATGCAAGACACAAGGTTACATTTGATTTTTCGCATTTTTTTAGTTCTGCAGCTGGTCTGTTCTTAAATCTGCGTTTGAATCTAACCAACTCTGGACTACTTTTTAATGTATAGGTCAACATCTTTCCAAGGGAGATTGCTGAAGCACAATCTTGATTCTGAAGTCGTTGATGCTCTTAAAGATCTAAGAGACAAATTATCAGAAAACGAAACAAAGAGATAAAGATCAATCTGGATTACAAGTAAACGCGGTCTCTTTACTTAACTTCTATCCAAGCAAAGCTAATCTGACTTATAAAGCAGAAGCTAGAAATTAAAGAGAGACAGAGCTCAAAGACTATGTCGTTGTAGATCTTGTTTCTGATTTTTTTTTTAATAGTTATTCCGTAGATTCCCAAAAATTGGTTATAAATAAAATGTACAGAAAACATTGTTAAATTAATATTTCTGAATTTTATTTTAAGCTTAATGCATGTAAGTCATTTTAGCCTATGCTGCAATAATATACCGTTGAGTTTGAATTTTTGCTGTACAAATTTCAGTTATATGTATAAATAATCCAAAAAATTGTCTTCGACATCATTTCATATCTTCACACGAGAAATGTCTTTGGTTGAATGACATTTATGTTGTTTTCTATATCGGAGTTTGGCTGGAATCATATTTATCTTATCTGATATTGTTCAAAATTTGAAAGTTGTAGATCAGACAAGAAAAAGAAACATTGCTCCTACATCCTTAAACCTAATTTCTATGGCCAAATACTTTGTTATTCCAAGAGTCGAATCACGAATCCATATCTATAATATGAACATAATGCAACAACATGAAGCATTGGAAAGAGTCAAAACGATATAATGCAACACTGTTGTTGTCGTGAGTGTTGCGTAAGTGTGGCCGATGAGCAGTATGTAGATGTTTAAGTGTCCCACAAAGTTTTATATGATAGGATTTGTTGGGTTTGCTCATATTACACTCAAAAAAGGAAATTTCTTTTTCAACCAATTCAAAACACCATTACAAAACCATCATAAAATATAAACTTATATTATGAGGCTTAAATTGAATTTTTTTAAAGACTTTATACAAAAGAAACCACATGTTAAAGTTCTTATACCACACTTCCTTTTTTTCTTTTGTGGCAAGAATGTTAAGATTTTACACTGTGACATACAATTACAAAAGTTAACAAAAAATGGAAAGAAAAAAACTATGGAAATTACGAAAACAACCTACAAAACTAGCAAAAGAAATTACCAAACAAATCACGAAACTATAGATAAAGATAACAAGGCAAGAAAACAAATACATTTTTTATGACAACTCAAATTCTCATTAACTCGCAAAAGCAATTAAACAATTAGCCGTCTTTCTAACATTACAAACTAGAGTATCAATTTTACGGTTCAAATATCTTGGAATTACATGAAGAGAAAAAAATCTAAAAATTAGACATCTTAACCTTGCAAAATCTTCCAGATAAGATTTAAAAACCGGCCACATAAATTAGAAAAGATTTTCAAAAATTATGTACAATTCGTTGCTATCTCAACTTCTGTCTTGTTGAGGGATAAGAGGCACTCCATCGTCCAAAGCACCACCTTGACTTCACAATGGAGAGAAAAAAAAACTCTTTCCACCTTGACTTCACAATGGAGAGCAAACAAACTCTTTCGAACACCTCGGGAAGTCATAGAAACTCCCTCGACTGAGTCAGAATTAACAAACAAATCTAAACACTGACATATCTTGAAATTGCCACGAATAGATAGATCCGAGGCCAGCCCTCACAACTTTAGATCAACATCACCTATACAGCTTTTTTGAAAACGAACACGCTCTAAACCTATGAGTTAGCTAAAGTTTACTCTTAATTCCTTTGTGAATTGGTAACCTAATAATGAAAGTTAACTAAGACTATGAAAAAGCATCATACATTTATCTCTTGTATCAACGTAGTAGGTCAACTTAACTTAATTTCTTGTACCGGTAGCTATGTTTGCGACCAAAAATTATAGTTAAAGTGAGATCCAACTAACATCTAACTTGTTGAAGAGCACAGCAAAAATGGTCGCAGCAACCAATATAAATGACGCTGAAACATTCAGCGATTCAATAATACATATCAAAACCGTTGCTGCGACACTTTTTAACATTTTTATTGTTTATTTTATTTATAAAGATGTGTATTTTTTTGTCGCTCGTGATGTTCGCAGCGTCGGCTTAAAAGAACACGCCCATATACTATGCGAAGTAACAATAAGTAAAATTTACTTTTGTCTTATGTGAATAAAAACACTCAAAACACTACTCATTGTATAAAAGATAAGATAAGATTTTTCATTAATTCATCAAATAAAACTCAAATCAATATTCCTTTAATATCCAGCTATTGTTTGCTATTATTTTTTCCAAAAACTCGACGTTCACCTTCAGAAGAAGATAAAAAATTTATCACAAAAATAAATCCGTGAACGATTTCAATAATTCACAAAAATACATGAATCTATATATATAAAAATTAAACACAGACAAAACTGAAAATTGTCGTTTAGAACTCGTTGACTTTAGATAAGAAACTTCCATAAAAACACGTGTATAGACAAAGTAAAACACACGTATATAAATTATGACAGAACAGAAGATAAATGTACGAGAGAAGTGACGATAAACAGAGAATAATAGATCCAAAACATTACAGAAATGAAACTATAAAAAATGTACGAAAAATAATAGAAAATGTAATATTTTTTTCATGATAATAAATTAAGTCAACGGAAGAAAAAGACGAAGAAATTCACGAGATATACTCATTCTCATTAAATCAATTTTGTCCTACAAAGAGACATTTCTTAATTTCAGTACCATTCATGGCCCGACTTCTCCGACCATTTTGTCCGAATAGTACATTTTATTTATTTCACTTTATTTAGTGGTTCTTACAAACTTAAAGCTTGCTTCATTCAAAAATTTTAGATTCTTTGAATAGAATCATAAGTTCTTAAACCTTAATGTAGAAATGAATTACTTTTTTGTGTTGGATAAGATAATCGAATCGATTAATCGCAAATCGCTTAATAGATTTTGTTATTAATGTAGCTAGAAATTCACCCATATTTTTTCATACATAATTGTTGACAAACAAAAATCATCTCATATTATTGAGTTGGTTTGATACAAGAACCTAAGGTATATATATAGTGTTTATCATTGAGATATTGATAACACCAAATAATATAAATATTTCTAATCATTATTATAATAGAAAGATCTATGAGAATATTCTTGTGTTGGTTTTACTTCAACTGGACTCTTGTGACCGACATGACTTGATCCGCAAAATACACATCTTGCTTCCCAAGATACCTCCTATACTTATCACTAAGTATTTCAATTCAATGTATTTAGACCATTTTTAGAAATATTGCTAATATAATTATAAAATTTGGCTTATATATATATAGATATATGTAATACTTATGTATAATCCTCGAGATATACGTGTAATGTTATGTCATCAGTAAATCTACATATTAGTTGTTTTTTTTGTTGGAATGTTATATTAACTAATAAGCCAAAAATATTTTTGCAGATAAAAAAGAAATTTAAAAATAGTCAAAAATAAGACGAGTGGAAGATAAAGTGAAAGCCCTAATATGGAGCTAACGTTTGAAGACTTGTTCCAAATTTGCTTGACTCTTAAAGTCTTAAGACGTATCAAAAGGTTCTGCTGCCATACCTACCATTTTGTCAATGGCCGTGAATAACGGTTATATGGTTTCTTTGGTTATCAATTCTATATTATTAGTTATTTTTTAAGGTTTTGAATAAATATATTTTCCATGAAAAAATGTATATATTAGTAACCTTAAATTCAAATAATTAGTTGGAAAAAAAAATATGAGTGATGTAAAATATTTAAAAACATTCAATAAAATTTTAGTTACATTTCAGGATAGTTATACTGTAATATAAAGTGATTAATATCTAATTTTGCAGTTTTTCTTACGGATTTCAACTTCAAATAAATGTATAATCTTGTATAATAGAATTTAGAGTTTGAATTATAAATTAGGTTTTATCCTAGAAATATTTACATTGTGTGTCGAGTTATATGAAAACTACTAGTATAATAATAAGGTCCCCTACCGCGTGAATCTTGGAAAAGAACAATATCGAAATTTAATAATTTATAAAGAACAAAAAAAAAAAACAGTATAACGAGAACTTGCTTTGTTGTTTGTTACTAAAAAATTGGGGAAAAAAACATACATTTATAAATCAATCAAAAAGTCAGAGAGTCCACGGAGTGTCAGAGTGAAGTCTTGGATCCGTATGGTCAGAGAGTCAAAGCATTAGTTACATTTGTCCCCATCCGCATTTAATCCGACGGTGCGGTGGACCTCTTCTCTTCTTCTCTATCGTCCGATTTAAATCCTCTTACGTCATTTATCCATTTTCATGACGTCACTCTCACATTCTCTTTTTCTTCTTTCATGTTAACTCTCAACTCCATTCTTGACAATTTGTGAATTTGATATCAATGGGCTATATTTTTCTTTTAACAACTGCATGAAAATGTATTTTTGTGTCTTTTGGTATAAATTTTAGTGAAAATGTTAAAATTATTATATCATATATTAAAGATAACATACACAAACAATGCATGTTAATGACTACTTTAATAAATTACATATTTCCGATTCAAAATTAATTAACAATAAATAGAATATATTAATTATTTGTTAGGTTAGAATAATCTTAATTTTTAATTTGGCATATTTAACATTTTAACATTATTTTTAAGATACACCATATATGTCTATTAGGTCAAAATAGATTATAATAGTATGATAAATTATGAGTTTTGCAGGTGATCTTTAGTCTAGTGACATGTGATAAGTATACTAAAGGTAGACGCACTTGCACATCCAGAAATTGAATCTCGATGCCTATGTTATGTAGGAATTTGACTAATGGGTCGGCCAGTTATAGTCCAATGTTGACAAAAACAATTATAGGTTTCTATCTCAAAACTAATTATGAACGATTCAAATGGTCCATGTAATATATATTCGCTTAGAATAATTACAATTTCCAATTCTAATACGGAATATTTATCACATTCTAATATAATTGGATATAATTTCTATGTGCAGACTTTTATATGTATATACAGTTCTAGGTATATATAAAATATTTTCTTATTTGTTTTCAGGGAGTATCAAAACAGCATGATTAATCTAAGAAACCCTAAAAATCATTTCGTCAATGGTCCAAAGATCTAAAGGCAATATCACAAAATACATTTCCTCAAATTAATGTAGATACAAACCTTTATAATCGCAATTTTCAAATTTCTCATTGTGTATTGACTTTAAGCTCTCGAATCTCTCTATACGAAAATTAATATCGTATACTATCAAAAGTATATCAGTTTTGAATTACTGGATCTTAGAAAAGATAGGACATTTGTCATATTCAAGCATTAAATTTTGTCCCCACAATTAAATTAAAAAAAGTTAGAATTTGTAATTTTGTGTATATAAAGACAAATAATTCTTTGATCAACTTGTGGCTGAATTATTGGCTGGGCGGTCCATACAACACACACTTAAGATAGATATAAGATTTTACGTCTTCGAGCTATTCTTCCATGCAATTTGGTCGGTTTTCTTCTATGGCCATCACTCAAAAAACCCCATTTTTAGGTTTGATTTATTTAATTCCGGCCATACCATTTTTTTCAGTTTCATTAATTTTAATATATCACTCCTTCGTTAATTTATTATTTCATTTACTATTTACATCATTCATAGAATATTTTCTGAAAATGAAATTATATAATATGGTTGCCAAAGAAATAGCTACCAATTGAATTTCATTTCTTTATTATATTCATATATAGCGTATTAAAACTAATCAGTCTCTCTTGCAAAAGAAAATTGACTTAAATAAATTATTACTATTCTACTATTCGGTCATATTACTCTTTTATTTAATATGTTATTATTATTTCTCAAATAATAAAATTGAAAAAACTAATCTATAATAATATTTTAATATCACGCAGACGCAAGATTATCTGATTATATTTCCAAAATTAAAATTTGATGATAAAAATTATAGAAATAGATATTTAACCATTTGACATATCTCTACATTTGTTGGTTTTGACTTTTGAGATCCAAAATATTGTTGCCAATTAATTGTTAAGCCCTATAATATATAAAAATTAATTAGGTGACTTTCCCACTATCGTGCGGATATAAAAAAAATTTAATTTTTTTAAAATCTATTTTATTTTATATATTAATAATAATTTTTTAATAATTGATATGAGATTAAAACACCAAAAAATAAAATTTAATATGTGAAAAATGAATTTTTATAAACTAAAACTTTTAAAACATAAAATAAAATAACATTATGTATATGAAAATAATATATAGATAATTGCTTTCATTGACCTCATATTTAACAAATAATATTATACATATGGCTATGTTTTTGAAACTATTTTCTAGGCATTGAAAATATTATTGGTGTAATCTTTTGGCAGTTGACATGATAAATATCTTACATTGATTTTTTATTTCATTAACATGTGAATTCTAACATTTAGAAGAAAATAAAAAACATAATTCAAATCTTTTTAAAAAATTGTGTTGATTTTATTTTTATAAGCATATAAATATAACGTGAAAACAAAATTAAATGTTTGGCTATTTTGTATATATATTTTGAACCATCAGTGTAGAGTTTCTCTTCTATATCATTAGCTTTATGTTATTTGAATAAAATTAAAAAATAATTTCGACAAAGCAATTTTTTTTAAAAGCATAATATTCAAATAGGAATATATGATTTATTAAAGATTATGATAAGTACGAAATATTTTTAATTATATTTTTTCATTAAAATGTAAAATAGTATTAAATCAAAACAAATATTTTCTTAATTAATTTTTTGATAATTTTAAAATTTAGGACTTCATTATATTTTCTTAAAAATCTAAATTTAAGTCAAAATAAAAAGTATTAAATTAAATTACGAATTTATTTTATATAAATGTAATATTCTAATTTTGTATGTATTTATCTAATTATCGACATTATAAAAAATAAAATTTATTTAAATATATAATTAAACTAAATTTTAATATTAAGGATAACTTTATAATCAATCACGTTGAAATGAAATGTGTTGATACATAAGTATTTTTATAAAAATCACTCCTCAGATAGGAAAATATACATTAACATATCCCAATTAAGTAAAACATAATAGTAGATACAAAGACAAAAAAGACACTCTAACTAGTTAATGGTAGTGAAGTGACTTTGGTCTAGTAGCAGATGGTAAGTTTATTAAAGGTATGCACTATCTCACATCCAGAGATCGAATCTTACTATCTACATTATGTAAGAATTTGGTTAATAGATCGGCCAGTTGTGGTCTAGTGTTAAAAACAAAACCTTAGCTAATGGTGACACTTGAGAGAGGAAGTTGAGACAGCTAAATTAACTATTTTCATATGGTAATATTAAACCAACATGTCTCACTTTATATGTAATCATTCAGTGAAGATCGTATGAGATGGTTGTCTGAACAAATGATATGATAGTTTTTAGTATAGTATCGTTGTACGTATACAGTTACAATCTGTGGTAATCTTACAACGAAATTCGCTCGTTGCACCAATAAATATACGTAAAATTTTATGACCGTTGAAAATCAAATCAATGAAGATATGGAGATGATATCAGCTTGGATTATACAAATATTAGGTTCCACAAGTGTTGATAACTTGATATAGACTAAAAAATGGAAAAGTAAATTCAAATAAAGAGAAATAGACAGGAAAAAACTTAATTTTGTTTTTAAGCCAGTAGAACAAAAGCATACTTTTGGAGCTTGGTTAATGGACAAAAAATAGGAAACATTTAAAAAAAAATCTTATATTGTAATTTTTTTTTCTTTGTTTCCCTTACATGGACCAATTTTCACCACAAATTAGCTAAGAATAATAAATTATTTGTGTAAAAATACTTTTTATATATATACATAAATATATATTGTATGTGGAGTCATACAATAATTTAACTGTTGCTCCTATCATTTTCTAACAACTAGCAAATATCTTATCAATCATACAAGATGCTTTTGTATTCATAGGCCGGCTCATCATGATATAAGAAGCGTCACCTATTAATTATAATTTATTTATATTTTCTTCTTTTCTCAAAAATATAGAATATAAATTTGTTTTTATCAATTTTGCACGTCTTTAAATTATTTCATACGCTTGCGAAGTATAACGAGCATTTAATGAGTCATTTCATCATTTTAAATGACTCATTAATGAAACTTTCAAAATCAATTAGAAGAATCGGTAATTCTTGTTTGTGACGTAACTATTCATTTTTTTCAACCAATATATTATAATAATCAATTCGGAAAAGTTTACAACACTAAACCATTAACCAACTCTCTAATTGATCGAGCAAGAGTATCAACTTTATGGATTAGAAATCTCAGAATTACATGAAGGGAAAAAGCACGAAAAAAATACTTCAACTTGAGAAAATCCTTCTGATATGTTTGAAATGTCGGTCACTCCTCAAAATGCATCAACAGCTTTAGCATCTACGCAATCGATAGTCATCTCTACTTCTAATACTTGGGCCAATATTAGGGATTTCATAGTCCACAACATCGCTTCCACTTCAGAATGTAACGATGATAGACTTCTTCTTATTTGGCGTTTTGTGATGTAACTACTCATAACTCACATATATAATATTTAGTTTTGGATATATGCAAAAATTATGAAGTGAAATAATGGGACATAAAAGATATTTATTAATTAATAGTACTACATAAAAATACAAACAATTAAATAAATGCAAAAAGACCCAAGAGAAAGGGTTGACAACCGCCAAATAGGCCAAGTCCACCAAATGCATGTGACTCTCAATTTTAGATTATCTGTTTATGTTTATAATTACACTATATATCATAGGCCTGGGCAAAAGAACCGAGACCCGGATCCGAACCCGAATCCGACTCGAAAATTCGGGTTCGGTTCGGGTTCGGGTCTTAATGAATAACCGAACGGTTCCAGTTATATGAGTATTTCGGGTTTCGGTTCGGGTATAACCCGAAACCCGAAATTAAACCGAAAATAACCGAAAATAAATGATGTGGGTAAGGTAAACCGAAGATTGACCACACTTTCCCTAATTCGTACCTCGCATTTCGGCTGTGTGGCGAACATCAAAATCTGAAGCAGCCTACGACTCTATTATGTCGTCGTCGTCTCAAATCCACGAAATACAACACAACAATCGCACACACATACCTTCGCTTAACTCTGGAACTCAATCTCAGGTGCGTTTTGCTCTCAAAATTTTGGATTGACAAATAACCATAGTTGTTGTCCGATTTAGGGTTCGTATTTTTCAATTTTCGATTTAGGGTTTTCTAGTTTTAAGGTTAATACAAGATGGATTTAGTCTATTATGTACCTTGGAGCCCTTTTGTTATGCAGATGAAATTTCCAACCGTTTATAAAACGCTTCCCACTGTGAGCACCAAACTTTAAGACATCATTCATTGTACAGTTTTGCTGATGTCGGGAGCATCCACATGAACTAGGTTTTATAGTTTAGTTTAGCAGATATAGATCAAGCGATTTGTGTTTCACATACAAGCAAGGACAATACTGTTTTAAGGTCTGGATTGTTTCCAACAAAGGTTTTCATGATACCAAATGCTTTTCTGTATGGTTATGAACTTATATGATTGTTAATCACTTGCTTTGGTGTTTACTTCAATTACTGCAACCTGATGAAGATATCAAAGATCCGTGATCTATATAGTAAAGTGTCACAACGCTAAACATAAATAGCATGTGTGAGGAAGATGATATAAATTGGCTGAGCTTGTTGATTAGTTTCTTTTTATTATGTTTGTCTTCTTTGATATCTGTTATTATAATTTAATCATTGTCTTCTCTCTTGTTAACGATGATTCGTTTAGTGATGATATGTTTATAATTTAGAAGTGTCACTAAGCAATGAGATTGATGATGATTACTTCTTTGATGATGATTCCAAATAAGCACAAACTAATTCTTTCTGTTGCTTGTTTAGATGGATTCATCTGTCTCTCCACCTGAAGAGAGATTGAATAACCAAAGTGCTGGCATTAATAATACAGAGACTGCGACATCAAGTGGTGGAAGTGGAGGATCTCGAGGGAAGCGTAAAGAAAATCCCCAGGATTGTAGAGCACCATCTCAGCCAAACAAATCTAAGAAGACACTGGGCACAAGATCTAATGTTTGGCCATACTTCACGAGACTTAAAGACAACCGGGACAAGTGCATTTGTAACTATTGCCAGAAGGAATTCGCATGTCCAACCAAGTCAGGGACATCCAATCTTCAGAAGCACATTAGCTTGTGTAAACAGTACAAGGCTTGGTTGGAATCCCAAGACAATGACCAGCCGATTTTAGGCAGTGATGGAGTTGTGAAGATAGCTAAAGTGTCAGAGGCTGTGTTTAGACAAGCGTCAAATGAGCTGCTGGTAGGAGCAGAGTTACCATTGGTATTTATAGAATGTGCAGCTTGGAGACAGTTCTGCAGCAAGGTTAAGGCTTCTTCCTTTATGTTTACTATCAATTCATTTTACTTTGATGTATAGTGTAGACTAATTGTGCCTTCTTATTTGTCTTCTATATTAGATGAATCTCTACAGGCCTCATTCAAGAAGGACTGCTCAAAGGGACATTGTAAAAATGTATAAGGAGAGAAAGGCCACTCTTAGGAAGTGGTTTTTGTGCAACAACCAAAGAGTTTCAGTTACAACTGATATTTGGAAATGTCAACCAACTGGTAAGTTTCTGTTTTAATTACTTTGTGGTCTATTTTATACATTGATTAGGTGGGATAGTTTCTGTTTGTGTTAATACATGATCTATTGATTTGTTCTATATATATGTATAAACCTTATTTACTGCAGCCTGTAGAGATATGTACTTTGTTTCTCTTACATCCTCTTACGTCACATCTACGCATTTGTGCCCTAGCTTCTTCATCAGTCATCAATATTCTTCTAATTCCTTAATTTTAAAATCATGTCCATGATTCACGACTGTAGATTTTAAATCAACCTAAAATGAATGATCCTCAATTCGCTTTAATTTAAGTAACATACTTGTTAATTCTAAATTTGATTTGAATAAGAATTTATATAGTTGTAGTTTAGCTTAGCTTGTACTTTCATGTGTTCACTTTATTGATTGAGAAAGGAGCAAGGGAAACACATGATGAGCTAGATACATACTTAAGAGATGATGTAGAGAGTTATGAAAAGCTTCATGGGACAGAGTTTGATATACTCTCATGGTGGAAAGCGAACAGCTTTAAATTCCCTATACTCTCACAGATTGCTAGAGATGTATTTGCTATGCAAGTGTCATCGGTTGCTTTTAGCACAAGTGGACGGATCATAACTCCAGCCAGAAGTTGTCTTTCTCACTTCACCGTTGAGGTGTTAATGTGTACAGAGCAATGGGTCAAACAAGACATCAAAGGTGAATCAAAAGAGCTCACCATAGCTCAAATGCTTGCTGAGGTTGAAGAGGCTGACATGCTTGAGAGAGGTGAACTTTTTATGCTTTACTTCTTGGTTTAATGTGTACATATTATGTTATTTTAACACTTGTCTCTTCTTGTAGAGTTTGGAAGTCCAATTGATATAGAAGACTAAACAACCAAAACAAGGTATCTATGCAAATCAAAGAGTTGGAAGTTATTTCCCTATGTTTATATTCATTCTTGTTTTTTTGCAAGACTTTAGTTGATTAAGAACATGTTATTAATCTCAGATTTAACTTCCTGTTTATGAAACATTTAGTTTTAATATAGACATGTGTTGTTTGTGATACTTGTGAGACTTTGTTGTTGTGTTCTAGTGTAATTGTTAATTAGGCAAAAGGAGTAAGGCTCATTGCAGGTTACAGGGGAAGAAGAGGACTCAAGTTTTGCATTTACAACGTTTAGACCCGAACCCGAACCGACCCGGACCCGAAAAATATAAAGGTTCGGATATTCTTCGGGTCCTAGCAAAAGTTCTAACCCGAACTGAACCCGAACGTACAAAACCCGAACCCGACCCGAAAAACAAAAAACCCGAACGGGTCCTCCTTTCCTAGACCCAAAAGAACCGAAACCCGAAAGACCCGACCCAATCGGGTCCGGGTACCCGAACGCCCACCCCTAATATATCATATTGGGATTCATAATTCTGAGAATAAATGATAAACATTTGTCCACAGAAACGAAGAGTCAAGACCATGTGTATTTAATTAGTTGAATTTTGATATCATTTCGTACAACAGTTGATTTTTGAGAAGAAGAAACAAAAAATCGTAAACCTAATGAAAATGCAGTGTTGTTAGGGTTTAATATTATGGTTTGGGCCTTTGGGGAGCAGTCAGTGTACTAGAGATTACTTAACTCAGAAATTTTTTATTCATAATTCATCTAGAAAAATTGAAATAATATGATAACTCCAACTCTGATAAGAAAAATATATAGACATTTAACCATTCTATTAAAAAAATTTCTCTATTTTTATTTTAGAATAAATGGTTAAAAATATTTATAAAATTATGAATAAAACATTAGATAAACTTTTCTTTCAAAATGACTCTAGCAAACTTTAATTATAAGGAATTATTTATCATAATTAATATTTTTTTTTTCAATAGTTTTATTTACAATGGATAATTTTTAACCAGTTTTTTTTACAATATTACGTAGGGCAACATAGTTTCTTGAAATTTGATTCTGACAAAAAATAAAAAGGAAATAAATATTTAATCACTTGAACAAAAATAACTTTCCACTTAATCTTTTTTCTAAATAAAATGTTTCCTTTTAACAAATTTTTTTTATTGCTCTTTTCTTGAACATTTTTTAGTGTTATTTGACAGAACATTAATAGACTATATATCTAAATACAAGAAACAATTAACGAACTATGAAGAAAAATCAGTTTCTTTTCTAGATATTTAGTGACTTTGTGAGACCACCATCAAAATGACCAATCACGAGAAAAGACAGACTTCTTAATATATATAGTCATGGTTCACCCATCAAAACCTAAATATGAATTATTATTATTATATTATATTAAAATTTAAACATAAAATTTAATTTTTATGTATTTATATATTTAATTAAAAAATTTCGTGTAACCGTATATTCTCAGCCCTTAATATATTAAAGTTAAAAATGTCTGTTTTGACTACAACATTCTAGTAAGAGAGACTTTGAAAGTGAAGGATACTCAACACAAACATGATATATAGCTAATTGCGAGGAAGAGTTAATATATATAAAAAGTTTGACTAATAAATATTTATTAATTAAAAATGAAGTTGGTGAAACAAATAAAACTAAAGATTCAAAGTAATTTTTATTATATTTCGACAAAAAAAGTAATTTTTATTATACTAGATTACAACATTATTTAATTACACCAGTTGATGATGAATGAGATTGATGGGTAAACAAATTAAAAATAATTTTATTACGTGATCAAAAAAATTATAGAAGAACACACAAGAATGTGAAAGATACGATCCGAATCTTAATTTTGAGAGAAAAATATTTTCAAAAGTCGGTCCACGAATGTCACTAGAATCTAGATACATCCCAAAAAGATCTGAATTATCTATTTAATATATAAATATATAATTGTTATGAATGGAGGGTCAATTATTATTAGAGTGTGACAATTATACTAATTAAATAATAAAGTTGGTGAAATAATGAAATACCAAAGTTCAATTATTTCTTGTAAAAGTAAACTTACCTAACTACAAATATTGATGACCAATGAGATTGTTTTGATGGTTTGCCAAATATAATTAAATTCTATTTTGGGAAAAACGAATTGAATTATTAGTTAAATGTGTTATTTTTAGTTAGGACAAGACTTTTGATAGTGATCTCATAAGACTTTTAGGGTTTTTTATTACTTAACCAATTCTAGTATCATCTCTCTTAAAACTCTTTCAAATCCTTAAATTCTTGCTCTCCAACCAGCTTGAATTTTCATTTTTATTTTTTCATAAAATAATCAATTTAACCTAAGATGTGATTGGTAAGAAATTTACAGCTTTTATGGACTATTATAACATTTTTTCAATCTGTTTTAAATGAATTACTTCTCATATAAGTTTCATAATTTCTAGAACTCTATATATTTTTCTCCATGTTTTGTTTCTCTTTTTTGTATCTAAATTATTGTGTGTGTATTTTACATGGTTTTGTTTTTTTAACGTAACAAAAAGGAAAATATGATCATTAAAAAAAATTGAACAATCTAAATTAAAGCTTATATAGTTAATAATTCAACAACTATCTGATGCATAATTTTTACAATTATAAGTTGGAATTAGGTTGGTTGAGCTTAAATTTTTATTATTTTGCTATTAATTCAATTTAACAGATTTCATAGTGATTAGACAAATCAATAAAGAGTTATTAAAGTTGTATATTTTGAAACAAGCTAAAAGTTTTAAAGATTTTTTGTTAATCCTAGGAGTCTAAACCGCAATCCAACTAATTTCCAAAAAAATAATACCAATAATTAATGTAAATCTAAACCGCAACCTAACTAATCATCCGACGAAATATAAGCTATTTAATTTTTGATAGAAGTTAAATTTAAGACCAAATTACATCATATCTTAAATGATTTGTATATTATAGGGAAAGTGTATTTAATCAGATGATTAAATATTCATTTATGCAGTCAATATTATCCGACTTCGGTTTTAATGAATCACATTTTTCGTTTAATAGTATTTGGAATTTGAGAGAAAAAAATTTAAATTATGGATTAGATCTTATCAATAATTCAACTGTTGAAAAAAAAACTCTTCTACCACAAATCCAGCAGTTTGGTTAAAGTTTTTAGATTTTACATTTCCATTTACATATATATATCATCTTCTCGAAAATACTTATATATAAAAGATAATATTCACCACCCTATATGCTACAGTACCTAACGAAAAGCCAAATCTATATGGAAGGACTCTTTTTTGCATTAATTATTTATAACCCTTCGCCATCCTAAGCTTAATCGATTTTTAAGACTCTCTTAGATATTTTTATTTCCTTTTTCTATCAACTTTACCGACGGGTTTTTTGTTTTTTCTTAATTTTTATCTATCCTAGATTTCAAAGCGTCCATGTCAATGACTCCATATATTTGTTTTCAGTTTTCACACTAGTATTTCTTTTTAATAGAAATTAAACCTTAAAATGTTTTGCACTCATTTGAAATTGAGCAAAATAATACGAAATATCAAAAGATATATATGATTCTAGATAAAAAAACATTATTGATCAGTAGATATCAGTAAACATTATATGAGATGTACATGCATCCATTCACGGATTTCATATGAATTAAAACATTTGAGAAAATATAAAAATAAAATAAGAAATCAGTCCAAAAAATTTTAAAAAAAATAATAATAAGAAGTCATTAAAACGTATAGTAAGGTTTCCAAATACCCCACTCTCGTTTCGTAGAAGCCCCACTATCATTTATATTTCATCTTCTACGTATTTGTTTATTATTTATATCAAAATTCGTCTTCTAATGGTTGGATCTACATCAATTTTACCACAACAAATACATGAATACAAGTTTTATAAACCTAAAATATTTCAGCTTCTTATTAGTTTTAGAAACATGGAGACCGTTGTCAAAATATAAAATATAAAAACATGGTCATTTTGTTTGCATTCATAATTTTCGAAATTAATAATATATGTTATATAATAAAGATATGGTGGGCCAAAAATATTGTGAAAGAATAAGAGAACGTTCGTGAAGAATATGAAAAACACGTAAATATATTTATGACGAGTGACATAGTAAAGCATACGTGATATTATTATTTGATTAGTGATATAGGCCACCAATCAGAATTTCTTTGTCATAATTAATGAATAAAATAAGAAGAGCAATCCAGAAAAAGTAATGTTTTTTATTGTACATACCCAATATTAAATTGTTCTACCTAGAACAATGAATTATAATATATATACTCTCCATCACTATGGAGAAATTATATTAGTAACATTTTGGAGAGTTTTTTTACACTATATCATATCAAAAACCAACAAAAAAGTTATATAAAGTATCTACACTTAAATTATACATGGAATCAAATGTACTATTTTTAAAATTTTATAGTCTTTATACACACTAATTATATATCTAACGAATCTTTAATTAGGAAATGTCTTTACTCTCAAATGATTGAATATATCTGCTATTTTTTTCATCCGAGTTCGACTTTTTAAGGAGTCATATATGCTTCATGTAATATTGGCATGGATTTGAGAAGGGTTTAGTTATGGATCAGACTTTATCGATAACTATAAAAACATTATGAAAACTTTTCAAATAGCTACGAAAAAATTATAATAATAACAGATGTGAAGGCTCTGATGCAGTCGATTTCGCCAAAAAAAATTGAGTAGCTACGAAATTTTTTTAAATAGATAGAGATTCTGAAAAATTAACATATGAAATTTGTAAGGAACAATATATAAATTATATTGTTTTATTGATGAAAGAAAAAGATAGAAATAGAGAGTGAAAGAAAGGTCCAAAGGCACGGCTAAGAAACCAAAACCGTGGACAACCTGTCCTCAATTGGACAAGTCTTTGTCTCCTCCTTAACTCTCTTCTTCTCTCTCTCTTTGTCTTATTCTAGTTTGGTCTCAACTCCCTAAAACGTCGACGTTTCAGTCCTATGCATTCTCCTTTTCTTCTTCTCCCTCTCCTCTTATCTCTAATCAACACCACTCAATTTCATCTCTCTCTTTTTTTCCTCTTCCCTTATTAGTATAAAACCCCAAACAAACCCTTAATCTCTTTCACCATAATCTCATCTTAATCCACACATGCATACATAGTTCTCTTCTCTTATTACATGGCAATTGTTTCCTCAATCACAACAAGCATCATCACCATGAGTAACCAACTCAACAATAAAGAAAAGGGTATTGAAGAAGATGATCAAAGAGATGGCCAAGAGAGTCACTTTCATAATGATGATGAAGCTGATGATCATGATCAAGACATGGTCATGCCTGGATTTCGATTCCATCCTACTGAAGAAGAACTTATAGAGTTTTACCTTCGCCGTAAAGTTGAAGGCAAACGTTTTAATGTAGAACTCATCACTTTCCTCGATCTTTATCGCTATGATCCTTGGGAACTTCCTGGTAATTATACACATTAACATATATACATACATACACACATGTGTTAAGATCTATATAAATGCAATTAGCTTCCTTCTCTCTCATCACTTTCTCTCTCTATTTCTGTCTTTAAACCTATATATAACATCCTTATATAGATTTGTATATGTGAATTGATCTTCGATAACTTTCATTATCTTTCAACACTATTTCCTCTTCACTTCCTTTCTTAAACAGTTAAACCTATACTTACAAACCTTCTTGCATCTCAATCTCATGATCTTTCTTTTTTTTTGGCTAATTTGAGTGATTAAGCGACCCCGACTAATCTCACTCGGACACCGACTATAATTCTCACAGATATGATATATATACTCTTCATTTGCTTTCTTGAATAGTTAAACCTATACGTCCAAACCTTCTCTCATCTCAATCTCATATTTCTTTTTTTTTTGTTTACTTGAGTCATTCATGTGAATCCGACTAATCTCACAGATAAGAAGAGTCGGGCACCAACTATAATTTCCACAAAAATGAAATATATTCGGGCACCGACTATGATCTTTCATCTTGTATCTATATATATATATATATAGGGATATAGGTGTGTGTAAGAGGGTGTTTTCATGAAATTATATATGTTTGATGACATATATATGTATGTATGTGCAGCTATGGCGGCAATAGGGGAGAAAGAGTGGTACTTTTATGTACCAAGAGATCGGAAATATAGAAATGGAGATAGACCAAACCGAGTAACAACTTCAGGATATTGGAAAGCTACCGGAGCTGATAGAATGATCAGATCGGAAACTTCTCGGCCAATCGGATTAAAAAAAACCCTAGTTTTCTACTCTGGCAAAGCTCCTAAAGGAACTCGTACTAGTTGGATCATGAATGAATATCGTCTTCCTCACCATGAAACTGAAAAATACCAAAAGGTAAATATTCAATATTTCACTCTATCTATATCTATATATAAGTATAGATTTAACCCTAGCTAGGAGTGAAGCCTAACAAAATTAAAATCTATCACTAGATTGTTTGAATTTCTTTCTTATTTTTCTTTTTTTGAATTTGATTGAGTGTTTTTTATTTCAATTAGGATTTGATTCGATTATAAGATAGAATATACTTGTGAAGGGACTAAATGTCAGGCGGCGTCTGAGTTTAAATCTAGAAAAATGTTCATGCTATAAGCGTGAACTCTTTAAATTGCTATAGACATGGCCCATTTGTTTATAGTAAATTACATTAATGCATACATGTCACAAGTATCAAATTTCACATTCATATACATATACCTTAATTTTCTGCAGAGACTTACTTAGTTTTCTTACAGTTTTCACATTAATGTTACTGCAGCTCTTTCACATTCTTATCTTTTTTTTTAATTTTATATATAAGTTATTAATACCAAAATATCTATATTCGAAATTTTGAAATCATTCAAATTCTATATATATATGTTTATGAATTTTTATGGTGTATGGAGCAGACAAAATATTTGTGATATTAATTTACTGAAATTTACATAATAAATACATCACATTTTTTGGGCACTTCCGAATATTTTCATCACCATTTGAAGCCATCAAATTTATTAATATTCTAAGTAAGATGTATGCATTAGTCTTTACTAAATCTACATAAGTTTACAAATCTAGATGTCTATGTTATAGTACATAAACTTATATCAGTTGAATACATTATAAACATATATAAAATTTTATATAAACTCATTTTTATATTTGAAAATCGAAAAAATTAATCTACCTTTTTGTTTTTTGCATTTATTTAAGTATTTGATCGAAAACATTAAACCCAATTAAGTATGGCCGAGAATTGAGATCGGTGTTGTTTTTTGCATTTATTTTTCTTGTTGTATCATTTCTCAGTTCAAGTTTCATATGTTAGTCTAATTTGTCGGTTTTCAGATTGTTGTTGTGAGCTTTCATGTTTTCTGTAGTCTTTTTTTCTCTCTCTCCTTCTTGTTGCCTTTGTAATTCTTTCACAAGTCTGAAAATGGTATACAAAAATCGAACATTCATAAAAATAAATATTTATGTTGAGATACACTCTTTCAGACGGATTTTTCTCTCGGGAATTGGTTAATTTCTTGTAGCAAGTACGGCTCTAAATTTCTTCTAACATATTATCTTTCTATTAATGCTAATTAAGTTCACATAATTTGTGATTCTTATATCAAAATCATTTCTAGAACATAAGTCTCAAGTCTCTAATCAATTTGTTGATGTATGTATATGTAGGCTGAAATATCATTGTGCCGAGTATACAAAAGACCAGGAGTAGAAGATCATCCATCATTACCACGTTCACTCTCCACAAGACATCATCATAATCATAATCATAACTCATCATTATCATCATCTCGTTTAGCCATAAGACGACAACAACAGCAACAACACCAATCATCTTCTTCTAATCATTCAGACAACAACAACAACATCAACAATCTCGAGAAGCTCTCAACTGAATATTCCGGCGATGGAAGCACTACAACTACCACAAACAGTAACTCTGATGTCACAATAGCTTTAGCCAATCAAAATATATATCGGCCAATGCCTTATGGAGCAAGCAACACATCGATAATCTCTACTAGTAATCAAGAAGAAGATGAAACTGCCATTGTTGATGATCTTCAAAGACTTGTTAACTACCAAATAGCTGATGGAGGTAACATTAATTATCAATATTTTCAAATCGCTCAACAGTTTCATCATAATCAACAACAAAACGCTAACGCAAACGCGTTGCAATTGGTGGCGGCTGCGACTACAGCTGCAGCTTTAACTCCTCAAACGCAAGCAGCTTTAGCTATGAACATGATTCCTGCAGGGACGATTCCAAACAATGCATTGTGGGATATGTGGAATCCAGTAGTACCTGATGGAAGTCGAGATCATTATAATAATATTCCTAATTTTAAGTAATATTTTGATTAGTATTACAAATTATAATTAATTAATAACGCTGCTTTGCTATATTTATATACTTGTTATATATTCTAAACAAGTTATATAGCTATAGATTGAAATTGATTATTGTGATTTTATGTAATGGAGATTAATGTTTCTCAACATATATATAGCCAATCAATTGAGTAGTTTTTTTTTTCTTGTATTTAAGTTTGTTTGATTCCTCTCTTTTTTTTTTCTTTTTTTTTTTGTTAAAGGGTTTTCATAAGTTTGAGTTTGATTCTTCATGCTCTATGCAACGTTTTCTTTGTTACATGCATTATCATGTAAGAGTTGTAACTTGTAACTGTTAAATTATAATGTGAGAATCCTAACTAAAAATCTTGAAAATGTTTTGGTGAAGTGCTTAAATATTCATCTTTTTCTACCAGAGTTTATTCCAAGTGGTAGCGTAGTTAGGCATAAAGAATTTAGAGTTTGGAACATTTTTGATTCGATCATTAACAAAAATATTGAAACAAGAAAAATTAAACAAAATAGTAATTAGGGGAAGTGTTTTTTGTGTAAGTAGTAAAATATCCAAATTTTCACTTTTTCCTAGCTGAGATTGACTTTGGAGTATGTGTTGCTTCGCCTATTGTATTGTTTGGGTTTTTGAAAGAGATTTGATTAATACCAATCCAACCGTTGAAAAAAAACTAGTTACTAAGATCACATTTGTCTTAAATTAACAGAGGTAATTAACCGTATTAAAACCAACCTAATGGTGTTAGCTTTTCATTCCATTTATAAATTTCACATATGAAGATTTTCTGATATTTTTCTGTCGTTTATTGATTATTACAATTCATTTGGTATTGTCGTTTACATTAGATCCAAGGTGTTAATTACCAGATAGTACGAATTAATAGATAAATATATCCAGTAAATCTTAAAATTCAACAACTAATGAAAATACAAAAGTCAAATATAAAGATCACTATCCAGTTTTTTGTCTTCATAAGTACAAGTCTTAATTAGGGTTTGACAAAAACAAAACACAAGTGCAAGTTTAGTAAGAGAGCAGTTGTTATAATTCCCGTGATTCTGTAAGATGTGACCACCATAAACATTTTGTATATAAATTTAGTTTATGTTTAAAACCTTATCCATCTGGAACCCACATAAAATTTGAAAAATATTTTAAATCACACATAATTTAATTTTTTTTTTAAAATCACACAGAAATGTTTGAAACTTTGTATACTGTTTCATTTGAACTGTTAACTTTATATGGCTGATGTGCATATTAATTAATTTAACTTTTTCTTTATAAAGATTTACATATTAATAAACTTGAAACCTCACTATGTTAAGAAAGATTGTTAAAAGGATGGTCTTATTTTCGAGTTTGGGATGCTTTTGTTAAGAGTTTTTCTTATGCTTCCTTTTTTAATCTTTTTCTATGTTTAAATATTCGGATTTCTCTTGTTAGAATTTAGTTTTAGAGGAATTATTTGTTATTCATGATTGGTTTATGTAATCGAACTATGTAGTTTTTCTTGACCTTATTAATTAAAATCTAAATGACAGAAAACAAAAACATATAATCTAAGTTTTAATAATTATTAACAGAGAGTGGTTCTCATCAACCCAAAAGATAATGGGTCAAAAATTATAGTTAATATCCGATATCATATATGTATGATTAGTTATCTATATAATGGAGTATTTTATGAATTATATGTGTATTGTTAAACATTCATTTTCCTCAATTTTCTAGATGAGAATAATTTCTATCTCATAATAGTTTTCCTAGACCCGTTAAATGACATATGTGGCAAATCCATGTGGGTGAAAATTTTAATTCACAATATACACTTGACTTAAACCGGGAAAGAAATTATGAATTTTACCTTTTTAAATCGGTTTATATAATAGTATCTGCATGTTTAAATTATTAGATTATTTGAATGATATGTATTAATATCTTGAGTTCAAAGACTATACCACATATTTGGTCATTCTGACACAAATTAAATTATGGTCACGGAAAACGTATGCCCTAGCCAGCACAACGTAATAAACAGTAAACACACACAAAAATGTCAAACCAAACGATTCATATTAAATTTGATTTCATTTTTCTTTTTTTGTTGATTTCATTTTTCAGTGCATAAAAACATTGTCGATGACAGTATTCGTATGAAATCTATCAAAAAGTTTTAGATTTTATTGGTTAATCAACAATATAATCATCAATAAATTTATCAATCGCGTAAAATAAACTATATAATCAAAAACAATAAAAAATTTATAAATTGATCAAATATCATAAACTTAAAAACATGAAATGTTTTGATCAATGATCTATATTAATTTCTTTAATGTTTATCTATACTAAAACGTTTTATTTATAACCATTTTATAATTTCTTCAGAAATTTAAGTCTGTTTTTAAAATTTCAAATCAATATATATTTTATTTTAAAATTTTAATTTTCTTTTGATAGAATTTCAAGTTTGAATTAGATTATTTATATGTGATAAAAAAAATTAGTTTATTTATTATAAATATATCAATAATAAATGTAAATGATGATGGTTCAAAACTTCTAACTCATTTCCTTTACATTACTAAAAAAGGCCCATTATATTTATTGGGCCAGACAGGCCTTTTCTCTACAATACAAAACTGGGCCCATTGACTGTAGGATTTGATTCGATTTAGATACTTGGAATAATATATTAATCAATTTAATGCCTTATAGCCTAGTTTCTTTTTGTTTTGTAGAATTACATATTATTCAAATCAAAACTTAAAACTAAATTATTATCAATGATTTTTTTTTGTCAATAATTTAAAAAATATTTCGAAATTAAAACAATTAAAAATGCAATATTCATGAGTAATATGTAAAATGTAAAATATAAATAAATTTCATATCGCCAAGAAGCAGGTGGTCTTGGTTTGTCCCTAATCTAGCTAGGCGTCAGGTGAGGAGTTTGAATAATACCAGTTCTAGTTTGAATATTTAAGTTATAAATCAAGTATTGTTGATTCAAATATAATGAGTAAGGTTGAAAAAAAAAAGAATTTCATATCAATATATATAAATTCAAAATGCTGTCTTAATTTATATTTGTCTTAATTTCTCAGCCCGAACTTATCTTTCATAGTTTCCTTTCTTTTTTCTTTTTTTTTTGGTTTTAGGGTTTCGAGCTCTTCTCTATTTTTCTTTTCTCATTTTCACCCAAATTAAATCCCACTTTGAGAGATTTACAAATTTCATTTCCCCAAACCCGAAACCCAAAGTAAAAATTTATTCTTTCTGGGCTTTTTTTTTTTTACTTGATTATTAGAAATATTTGTCCCAGATTGTGCTTTGACCGGTATATATACTCATTATTCGCCGGCGATTTTGAAGCTATAATTCATTCTCCGGCGAAATCTTCTGTGAAAAAGTTGTGGTTTAAGCAAATGGAAGGAACGGCTCATCCTATTCCTCGTACTGTTGAAGAGGTCTTTAGTGACTTCAGAGGTCGACGAGCTGGTCTCATTAAGGCTCTCACAAACGGTGAGTTTGGATTCGATCTTCTCTCAAGCTCTCTCCCTTTTTCCGATTCTGGTCTTCTGATAAGTGGGTATCCACTAATCAGAAGAATAAGCGTCTGTAGATTTATGGGTTTGTTGCATTTGAGGTTTCCTTCTTTCCTGAGGAAGAAAAAAAGCAAACTTTTGATATGGCTTTGTTGTTTATTTCATGATATTTGATGATTCTGAGTTTGTTTACTTTTTTGGTGTATGTAGATATTGTGAAGTTTTACCAAACGTGCGATCCTGGTGAGTTATTTCTACACCAGTGTTAAATTAGTCTTCTTTGGCTTTAAAATGTGTTACAGTTTCTAGTGGAATATCGTGTTGAAGTTTCTGAGATTGTATGTTTCTTCTTTGAGTTAAGAAGGAGTTTTAAATTAGCTTTCACAATCTTTTCTTCATGAATTTGTTCACTCATCAATGGTTTCTAGAATTCGATGTAATAGTAGAGCTTTCACTTGATCATGTCCTTTAATTGTTTAATAGTGATATAGCTCAGATCTCAGTTAAGAGTAAAAGTTTTCAGGAGACTTTATAGTTTTCTCCTCAGTTCAAAACTTTATCTTGGATTTATCTGAACCTTTTTGGAGACTTTGTTTGTTGATTGTGATTATATAACATATTCGCAGCTAAAGATTGAGTTGGTCTTTTCTGTGGTTTCTCTTAAGATGTTTAATTCTTATTTATGCAGAGAAGGAGAACTTGTGCCTCTATGGGCTTCCAAATGAGACATGGGAGGTTAATCTTCCCGTTGAGGAAGTTCCTCCTGAGCTTCCTGAACCAGCTTTAGGCATCAATTTCGCAAGAGATGGAATGCTAGAAAAGGACTGGGTATCTTTGGTTGCAGTTCATAGTGATTCATGGCTGCTTTCTGTTGCATTTTACTTTGGTGCACGTTTTGGATTTGGTAAGAACGAGAGGTAAGGTGCCTTCTCAATCTCAGTCTTTCCAGTATTGCATCTCGAATGTGTTTATATGGCGAGTACTCGTGTGTGGTAAGAAGCCATCCTCTTGTGTTATCTAATTCAATGGATTGGGTACTGTTAAACTCTGTTTTTCACGGGTTTCCAGTTTCTATCTTTTGCTTCAGCAGACAAAACGAAAGCAACATGAGTTATAGATTGCACCGAACTAGATTAGTGTTAGATCTATATAGGATTCAGGTCAATGGATTGATATGTGCCTCTATTTCTGATTAGTATTTCTTCTGTTAGTCTAGTATAGGATCACTGTAATCAGCCTAGGCAGTTTGCACTTTGCACTAAATTGTAGCTTTTGTTGACAGTTCAGCAGCATTCACTGAATCCATTAGTTGATAGCTAACAGGTTAAAAGAAGTTTGACCAGAACGAATTGGCGATTGTTTCTTGGATTTTAGTCGTGTATCAAAGACTGTTTATAATGTTCTTTTGTATGGGTATCTTTGGTTGCAGTTCACAGTGATTAAAATTCTTATTTGATATTAACTTTGCTAAAACAATTTAGCTATCACTTACACATAAGCTTATGCAATGAACTGATTCTTTTTCAGGAAGAGGCTGTTTCAGATGATTAACGACTTGCCAACCATTTTCGAAGTAGTGACTGGCAATGCAAAGCAGTCACAATCTGGTAACAACAACAATAGCAAAACCAAGTCTAGTGGTGTTAAGGTATCTCTTCTGTCTCTCTACTGTTATCAATATCTCTTGGTCGGTCTCTCTGCTAAGTTCTTACCTCGTTGTAATTCATCACAAGCAGTCTCGCCAATCAGAATCTCTCACAAAGGTTACAAAGATGTCATCTCCACCACCAAAAGAAGATGATGATAGTGAAGATGATGAAGAAGACGATGAACAAGGTGCGGTTTGTGGAGCGTGTGGAGACAACTATGGAACAGATGAGTTCTGGATTTGCTGTGACGCTTGTGAGAAATGGTTCCATGGAAAATGTGTGAAGATAACTCCTGCAAAGGCAGAACACATCAAGCATTACAAATGCCCAAGTTGCAGTAACAAGAGAGCCAGAACTTGAAGTTAAATAACCAAATAAAAAGGAAAAAAGGTAAAAGAGTTAGGAGAAAACTACGAAAGAATCAGAAGATGTTCTCAGTTTATAAAGCCAGTAAATTGGATTTAGAAGATGTAAGAAGGTAAAAAAGGTTTTTTTTCTTTAATAATTGCTTAAGTCTTTATTAAGGAATTGAGACTATTTAAAAATTGGTGATGTATTTTCTTCTTTTTTTGGATTTTTCCTTTCTGTTGTTAATGTCAACGCTACTACTACTAATTTGTTTGGTCTCTTTAAAATATTTTAATTCTGATCTGTATTTTTCGAATATTGTGAAACTAGTGTGTGGTTTAAAAACTATAATCATCTTTGATCTCAAAATTTTATTTATTTGTTTATTTTGTCAACTACTTGATAGACAAGATCATTCAATTATGAATTATTTTTGACATTTCTAGTATATTCTATTATTTTGAATATAAATATATTGCGATCAATCACGATCTTGTGTAGTGAACGTTTGGTCTCTATGGTAGATTGAAGTTGATAGATTATGACAGAACAAACTATTACTTGACTAGGTCAATTTGAGCCCAATGTTTGACAAGGACATTTCATTTATACTTAACTAGGTGGTACCCACGCTTTATAAATTGTCTTTTAAATTAAACTATGATAATTATTTTTTTGTGGGTAGTATGAAACAATTATTGGAAGTTTTGTTTCTGAATTAACCACATGTACGATATATAAGAGAATATATGCCCTACTATGTTAGTACATTTTTTTGTTGTATTTTTTCGTCTTTCTGACCTAAAATTATAATAACGCAAGACAACATGACTATATATACTTTTACAAAATAGATAGTTTTGATGCGTAGTGCTAGATTTCTTTCAACTGATTCTAGTTTTGTAAACACTTATCCGCTATTTGGCTGATCAAATCAGTTTATTTTGTTGACATTGAATTGTTTAGCACGTGAATTTAGTTTAAATTTTGATAATATCTTTTGTGGGTGGTATAAAATGATTATTGATTTATATATTAATCACATGTACAATATATAACATAATTATATATATTTATATTTCGTAATATATGTATGTATGTTTTGTCTTTTTAACATTTTTACTATTTATTTGTTGTGTTTTTTAGAAGTAGATGGATTTTTATAACATATTATTCCTAACTTGTATAAAAATGTGACATATTGATTTTTTGCTGCTGATTATAAGTTAATTATATTGTTCATTATTTGCAGTATGAATTGTAATGAAAAAAAACTATTTTAAAAAAAATTTCTATTACTCAGTTTTTTCATTTAAAATGAAATTTTATTGTAACTTCTTTAATATCTCAACAAATTCAAAAAGAAAATTTTGTTTTATCGAAAGTCAAAAATTCATAAAATCTAAATATTAGAACAACATAACATAAACAATTAAAAAAATTAGTATACAAAATATATGGTTATAACATGAACAATACCTGAAGAGTACACTTAGTAAATTTATTCACAATAATGGGTACTTAAAAGAGAACCCAAAAATTGAGAGAATGAGTGAAAGCTAAACACGTAATATGAAGAGTACACTTAGTGAATATCTAATGTTTTTAAAATGTTACAAACATTTTCTAAGATAAAGAGTACTACTATAGAAAGAGTACACTTAGGAATATAAGTATCTTCAACGACTCTGTATTTAGAGAATACCTGAAGAGTACACTTAGTGAAATCATTCACAACAAAGTAAGAAATTTAACTATAACTGAAAAAAAAAAAATCTGCACACGTATCTATCAATTCTTAATGAAAAGAATTTGAATTAACTGAAAGATAAAGCGGAAAAGACATATGCAATAACTCATGAACTTCCATTCTTGTGATTTGCTTGATATGTCTCTATAAAATGAGACTAATGATACAGTTTCAAAGATAATTTATTACTAAATAATTATTTAGAAACTCTCATAGTCTCACCAATAAACATACTCTTATCTCACTTAAACCGTTTCTATCAGAGGACTAAAATGCAATAAAGAATGAGGATTTAGTTAATTTTTTATAAATCCAGGGTGTTTATAAAAATAAGACTAAAGAAACTGAAAACAGTAAACAGTAAAATAAGGGTGGTTAAAAAATTTTTTTAACTGATTACTAAACGTACTTCCATATACGTTAAATGATAGAACAGTGATATGTATGTACAATACAGAGTAAAGAAAGTGATATGTATGTATGTGCAGCGAAACAGTCACTTGGAAGGTGAAGAGACTGATGATGCATCTCCGGACTTACTCAATTCTGATCAGCCTGAGACAAATAAGAAAAAAAGCATTTAAAACTAAAGTTTTCTTAGATCTTTGTAATTTTTGGTTTCAGTTTTACCTTAGTGTTGGAGGATGATGCTTCACCAAGACTACCCTTTTGCTCATCCTGTCAAGAGAAAAGCGTTTCAAAACTTCTATTTAGATATCACTTTGCTTAAGATCGTCACTATATATGCTTGGTTTCAACTTTTACCTTAGCGTTGGAAGATGTTGTTTCACCGGGAGTACTCTCTTGCTCCTCCTGTCACGACAAAAGCCTTTGAAAACTTAATATTCTTCGTAGCTTAAGATCCTCATCATTCTAGGTTTCAGCATTTACCTTAGCGTTGGTCAGTAATGCATCATCGGGACTACTCTTCTTATGATCATCCTATAAAAAAGGATTTGGAAACTTCCTTTGCGTAGATCCCATAATTCATAACTCTTAAGTTTCTGTTTTTACCTTAGTGTTGGAAGATGATGCATTATCTGGATTGTTTTTCTGATCAACCTCTCAAGAAAAAATATTTTCATATAAGTACAATTTTGACTTAATAATGCGATCTTCACAATTTGAGGTTCGGATTTTACTTAGGAGTGTTGGTGGCAGTATGTGTTGTAGCTGGCACAAGCACCCTGAAGTCCTGAAAATTGAAAACAGACAATTTAAATGGACGTAAACACGATGATAGACCATCAAATCGAGCTAGGTTAGGTGGAATACCAACTTTAATGTCTTTTACGAAAAACTGGAAAAATCCTGCCGCATTATTAAAACTCTTAATATCCACCCCGCGTGATACTGTCCAATCAAAATGGCAAATTCATAAAGGATTATAACATAAGAGTGCTCAATCCAGAAAGAAAGCTTGTGGAAGAGAAAAAGCTATAACCACGAAACACAATCACAAATTAGTCTTTCTTCTTATGAACGGTCAGAATTTCGTCATACCTATGGACATGAGGCCAATACTAAACCTGTCTAGCTTCTCATGTTTATTGTGCCAGAGAATTCATTGAAGACAATGAATCTCCTCATAAACTTCTCTCTAGTGATCATAAAAAAAACAGATCATCATGTAACTGGACTACTTTTTTCTAGATCCAGATCTTAATGGTCTAATAAGATCCGGAACCTGTGAAACATAACTTATCAACTCAAAAGTAGAAGCCAAAAATGAAATCTAAGTTCTTGACCCAAACTGTGAACCATAAAGGAAAAACAAAACCAAATCATTCATTCCTCAATAAAAGCTATTCACATGATAATATACGTAAATTACATATAAGTAGAACAAAATGTTCCTAAACTTTAAAAATGATCAGAAACTTTATCTTCATAATTAGTTAAGTAGAAACTTTGAAAATTCAGTTCTTAACATTAACCAAAGAAGTCTATAACCCATTACGAATAAAACAAAACACAAATCGATCTAAAGGAACATTTAGCACTAAGAAGGGTACTCTCAAGAATGCACAAGTTAAGACAGTTCAAGATACTAATAGTTCTCAGTATCCCTAAATCTTTTAAGAGTCTTGACATATCTCTTAAGATGACAAACTGATTCGAATTACCTTTAACTCGCTGTTCATAAGCAGGGCGATCACGCATCATCAATGCAGCAGCTTCTCCATTCAATGGATCTGATGGGTTTGGATACAAAAGAAGCTGAGGAAGAAATGTCTCAAACACATTCACAAGGTCTGAAACAAATAAACATATCCAAAACAACAACAATCATTTTTAATTCAGATTTCCAAAATCAACACCATATGATTTGGCTCTTTAGTCCTTACCAAACATAGGACTCCAAGTCTGGTTAATCACATCTAAACAAACAGAACCCGACCTGCATAACACAAGAGCCAAGTATAATGATACACAAAGAAGGCATGTGTCCATAAAGTTAACTAAAACATCTAGTAATTAGATTAAAAAAACTCACAGTTCATCAACATTTGGGTGATAAATCTTAGTAATGAAACCAACAGATGGTGATTTGTAAGGATAAGCATCTGGAAGCTCAACTCTTATCTTCCAGACACCTCCTTGATAGAGACCTAACCAAAAAAATTGTCCATAAGAACATAAAAACAACAAAGAGAAATAGTTTGGCAACATTTTCTTAAGATAAGCAGTGAGTATAAGAACTTGGCCAAATCACATATCTAGGCCCTTAAAAAGAAGTAAAACACACAGACCATAACCTAAGTAACTAAGTAAACCACACACAGTAGAATCAAAACCCAACTCATGTTCCTAGATCCCGAATTCACCATGCCACCGACACAGATTGATAGTAGTTTTGCAATATTTACAGTAATATGAACAAAAATCTAAGAAACCAGTAACACTTGCAAAACCCTATCATAAATTCATAATCATTCAGAAGTAACAAAATGAAAAGTATCTGTGTTTGATTAAGACAACAATTAAAGAGATTTGGGGATTATTCTCAGACTGAGTGAATCAAAAACACGGATAATTAAATTGATGATTTTTTTTGTTTCACAATATTACTGTCTTTGGGTCCATTGAATTCAACATGGAATTCTTGCATGCCATCGTTGATCGTCTCCACTTTATAATCGCTCATCATCCTGAAATTAAGATCAAATCAATAGAAAATAAAGCAAATCAAAAACAAATTGAAGAAACCGACATCAAAATCAAGACTTTTATAAAAAATTCAAAACTATACAGCTTGCCTTCGTCTTCCCAAAAACCCAATCCACTACTCAGGCACAACGACGACACTATTTGACTTTGGTCACTCATGGCCACTCACTCTCTTTCTCTTCCTCTTTCCCTCATCGTCTCCTTCCTTCGCCCCCATGCTATATCTCCTCGATTCTTCCTCCTCCCTCGCTCTCTTTCTCAGCCTCTTTTTCTATCCCGTCGCCGATTTCACCGTACTGCCGCTGTTTCCTCTGCCGATGTTCATCAGCATTCCTATCGTAAGCCCGGCGATGATGTCCCTCGCATTTCTGTGTCTGTTCCTACATTCCAACAGGCGATTCAGCGCCTCCAGGTTCGGTTTCATTACCTTCTATATATCTCCCATTTCCTCCTTCAAATTTCATTAATTGTCTATTCTTTTTTCTTTTTTTTTGTGCTGGTAAATTTAGGAATATTGGGCTTCCGTCGGATGCGCCGTTATGCAACCTAGTAACACCGAGGTGGGAGCAGGCACCATGAATCCTTGCACCTTTTTAAGGGTTCTTTGTTCTTCCGGATTCGAGTGGAGATGAAGAAAAATGTGTGAGAGAGAAAAAATGATTTTTGTATTTGTTTTATTTTGACAGTAATCTTTTCAAACGTATTTATGAGAAGATACAAAATGAATTTATGAAGAAGAAGGAGACAGAGTTTTGATCGTGGGTTAAAAAGTGCAGGGAAAAGCGGAAAGTGGGCTGAGAGAGCGGGTGAGCAGTTGATCTCTTTATTAATTTTTATTTTATTTTTCTGTAAAAGCAAAACTGAAGCAAAAAATTTTACCTTTACCTACAGTAAATCGATTAAATCTATGGTTAAAAAAAATTCTTTTAACTTTTTACTGAAAATTGTACTTCTACTTTAGTAAGGAAAGATTTATTATCTTTATAAATTTTTTACACTCGTGAAATTTTTTCTCCGGTTCAGTAGTCTAGTTTTTCATTTGTGAAGTATATTAATTCGCTATAAAAAGTTTTGCTTGCCACTCTAATATTCGGATTCGGGATTACTTTTCGATGAGACCATCTTAACCTTTGCTAGTGTTTTCTTTTAGTTTTTTTCTTTTAGGATTTAATTTCAGAAATATCACTATTATTCGTCGGTTTATGCTTTATTTAACCGTTGTATTTTACTCAGGTGTATTAATCAAATCGGATGGAAAAAAAAGTGTATAATTGTTTTTTATTCGTTATTTTTCTTTTCCTTTTGCAAATATATATATAATACGTTTTTATTATGTAACGAAAGTGATAAATAGAATGAGCTCTTATGAAAAATACATGAAGTAAAAGACTAAATATATGGGCCATTAGTGTAGGGAGCTCCCAATAATCTAACAATTGCATGTGCTTTTATCTAGGCCTTTTTGTTTTTTTGCTTACATCTTAATCTTATAAAGACACCATTTAAATAAATCAGCCTATTAATTACCTATAATCACAAGCTTTTAAGTATAGAAACTTGTGATGTTCACATTATATAGATTACTCCTTTTATGTTGTTGATAGAGATAGAAAGATATTTGGTGATTAATAACTATTGAAGGCAAAAATCACGTGATTTTGGTGATTATCATTTAATGCAAATATCACTTGATCCATCCATGTTTCTATCTAAACATTCTCTTTTTAACGCTTAACCTTTCACAAAACAAAATAAACCAGAAAGTGATTTCATTAAGTGGTTAAATGTTTATATTTACAAGTTTTTTAGTTAAAATTCATATATTCCGTATAATTTTCATATATATTTCCTATAATATGAATCAGTCCACATTGTATTGGAAGTATCAAATAAGAACAAAAAAAAAATTTGATAAAGGATTTTTGTATTAAAATGGAGTTTATGGGAGAGACTCAAAGAAGGTACATACATAGTTATCCAACCGAAAAACAAAAACAAAAATAAAAAACAGATTAGTCCGGCCCATAACCCAATTGGGTCGAGTCAAAATTATTAGATTCATAAGAGGCCCAAGAAACTAAATAACTTCGGGAACCCTAGGGATTGACCGCCGCCGCTGTTGATGCACATCATTTGGAGCCGCCTCCGATCTCGATCCACCAAATCCACCACAATTCGCTTCCGGGAGCCTCTGCTTAGCCGTGGAGTTAGTAACGGCGGTAAGAAGAAGAGGCGAGGAGAGAGAAAGCGGGATCCACTCCGAAAAACTTTTTCCAGCCTAAAATTTCCTCAAATTAAGCATATTCAAGATCGCCGGAGAACTTGTTGTTGTCATGGATTTCAAATAACAACAAAGCTGCTACATTAATGACAACAACAAAAAACGCTTACCAAACAAATCTGTTGAACCACATTTTAATAGATATAAGTTGCTACGTTTCATTTTCTAAGTATGAATAGATTTAACATTCAAAATCTCCATATAATATTTGTTTTTCTATTTTATTGTTGATTAAAATTGGTGTTTATTAACTAGATTTTGTTTTTGCCAAGAAATATGTGATCCAGTTAGTTTGTTATTGATTTAGTTAGGCACCAAGTGTTGACTTCGAATTTCATCCAACTTAATTAGAAAATTTAGATTATGGATTAGACTATTGACTATCTAATTTTTACTTGTTGACAAAAATAATTAGATTATGATTTTTATGAAAATTTTCATAAAAACTCCAAAGTCCAAAATCCCTATTTTGGTTTCATATATATTAATACATTTACAGTAAATTGCGGCGCATTATCCTTGTATAGTTGACAATAAAAAGGGAAATTTGTTATAATTAGAATGCAATTATTGGATTTTAAGACATGGTTTGAAGTTGAAACTTTTCAATGTTGTTCCTCCACATGATTTTCCATCTCATCCTCTCTTCTGTCTTTTTTATTCCGTTAATAAAAATGTTCCTGTTTTGGGTCATTTTACAAATATTCCTTAAAGAAATCATTAACCTGCTATATATGCACGTCGGTAACATGAAAAAACAAGAGGTGCTTAGATTGATGGTAACAACAACAAAAACTATAATCAGAAAAGATAGAATGGAATCAAGAAATATAATTAAAATAATAATAGCAACAAATAGTCATGTGATATTATTCATTTTCTTCGGCGTATCCAACGGAACGGACCAAACATTAAAACAGCCAATTACTCAGATTTTTTTTACAGTAAAGACATTTGTCACACCTTTGATTTAGGCTCATAAATTGGTGAATACACATCGTAATTATGCACATTTGTAATTGTATGTACACCTAAAAAGCCAATAATTTTGTCATAATTGTGCTAGAGAAACTAAAGGTGTTTTAATGGATAAAATGTAATCTTAATTTTCTTTTTAATAATTGGATAGATAAAATTCCACGGATAAATTTTTGAAAATTTAAATAATATTACAGGGTATACACATATTCTAAAATCAAGTTTCTATTAGAAAAACTGTATAAATATATATATAACCACTTAATCAAAAATAGTTATTTCCGATTTTGTTCAGTCTCTCATATTCCTAGAGCACTAAATCACAAAACTGATCACCTCGCCCGTACAGCCAGAGGGTCGTCAAGATCTTTAGCTTTTGTGAACAACATATCTCTTGTTTAGGTCTTTTATGTTTCCAATCGAGTTAAGTTGAAAAAAAAAATTGTTATTTGATCTATAGACAACATAATTATCATGAATTCATCTTTTTAGAAAAAAGGATAAAAATGTCGAATTATTTTTCGTCTAATGGTTATGATAATTCAGTTAATGGTTCTAATATTATGTTCGATCTCTCCCAAGTGAAAATTTTTTAAAAAATTGAAAAAAAAATTATTGGCTGGATCCTATTGATATAATTATTAACAAATATATATATATATATATATATATATATATATTTAACTATTTACCTAAAAATATTTTGACACTCAATTATTCGGTTTCTTATTGAATCATGAATACTAAAATGAACTGAAAAATTGTTAAATTTCTAGCAATGTAATATTAGAATCATTTATAGGGAATCTATATTTTATATAAGTTTCGTCTTCTTCTTTCTAGTGATTTTTCTTTTGTGTACAACAGTACAAATAGACTTTTTTTATCATGTTTATCTATTTATTTTGGCTAAATTTATTTAATTTTGTTTCTTTATTTGGAGCTATTCTTACATCTTTTTCAAGTCTGGTTTGTTCATCTTGTTTTCACATTACTGATTTACTGACACAATATCTTTTGGAAAAAAATTAATAAAAATAATAAATGAAAACGACGCATGCTTCGAACAGAAAATCACTTAAGACAAGGCTTTGACGAGACCCGACCAAAGTGAATCAATCCCTACTCTTACTTTCGGAGTTACAGTTTTTCACTTAAACAGAAAAATAAACTTTATTTAAATAATTAAAAATCATTGAAATTTTAAATTGAAAAATCATTCTCTCTTTCTCTCTCTTTTTTCTTTCATGCTCTCACTTGCAGTCGCCGGTTTCAGAACTCGAGATTCATCGTTTTTTGTTCCTTCTCCGGTGATTTTTAAGCCCTAGAAACATAGTTCCGTCGAACTCTGAGAGAAACAACAAGTAGACTTTTGTTCCTTCATCGTCTTTCTCTTGCTTAGTGTTATTTGTTTTCGAATCCTTCGATCTACTGTTTTGATTTTCTCTCGTTTTCTTCAGTTTGATTGTTTCCATGGTGTTGTTATTCTGTTTTAGTGCTTGTGCATTCTGCACATTTTTCTGAAATGTCGTTGAATTCACGAAGCTGAGAGGAGAAGCTGACTCAATCTAGGAGAAATGTCGGGTTCGAGAGTTTCGGATCTGAGTAAATTGCATTTGAAGAAGGAACTGACTCAGATCAGAAAAGCTGGAAGAGTTTTGCGTGATCCAGGCACTACTTCCTCATGGAAATCTCCTCTTGATTCCTCGAGATCCGTCGTGGTTTTAGAGACTCCAGCGAGCAGAAACGGCGGAGGTTCGAGTCAGTTTCCGATTCGTGGAGAGGCTAGTAGTAATCGTGGAAAAGAGAAGGTGTTTTTGTACAATTGGAAGACTCAGAAATCTTCTAGCGAGAAAAGTGGATTAGCTAAAAACGGTAAAGAAGAAGATGCTTCTTCATGGACTCAAGCTAGTGTTAATGATGATGATGATGATGATGTGAGTGATGCAAGGAATGGTGGAGATTCAAAGAGTGATTCATATGTTGGTGGAATCCAATCAGCTTCGATGGGTTTTAAGTGTAGAGACACAAATCTAGCTTCACAAGGTGTGTCAAAGATGAGGAAGAGTAGTGTTGGTATTAACAAGAAGAAGAATAAGAAAAAAACCTTGTCTCGTTTGGATTTTTTGTCAAGATATCAACCTAGAGATCAAATTGTTGCTAGAAACTGTAATGGTGTATCAGGTTTACCTGTAAGGAGAGGTGATTCTGCTGAATTATCAGAAGATACAGAAGAGGAATTGAGTAATTCCGAGGATTTGAGGAAAGTTACAGGTGCATCTCCTTTGCTTTTGAAGCTTAAGCATAAGAACTGGTCACGTTCGTCATCTAAATTGTTGAGAACTAATAGGAAAGAGGATTCTTCATGTACTTATAATAGTACACCTGCTTTATCCACTAGTTCGTATAATATGTATGCTGTTCGTAATCCAAGCACTGTTGGATCTTGGGATGGTACTACGACTTCGTTGAATGATGGTGATGCTGAGTTGGATGATAACTTGAATTTACCAGGAAGACAAGGATGTGGAATTCCATGTTATTGGAAAAAGAAAGCAATGAAACATAGAGGTGGATGCAGAAGTTGTTGCTCTCCATCGTTTTCAGATACTTTGAGAAGAACAGGAAGTAGCATTTTATGTGGGAGTCAATCGGTGTATCGTAGACATAATAGACATTCTTCTGGAGGGTTTAGTAAACAAAAAATGGCTTCTAGAAGTGCTCAAGGTGTTTTACCTTTGCTCACATATGGTGGTGATGGTAGAGGAGGATCTTCTATAGGAACTGGTCTTAGTGATGATGAGCTTTCTACAAATTATGGAGAGCTTGATTTAGAAGCTCAGAGTAGATTAGATGGGAGGAGGTGGTCTACTAGTTATAGGAGTCAAGATGGTTTGGAAGTTGTAGCATTAGATGGAGATGGAGAAGAAGGAAGTACACCAGAAACAGTCCAAAGCTTCAGTCAAAAGTACAGACCGATGTTTTTTGATGAATTGATTGGACAGAACTTAGTGGTTCAATCACTAATGAATGCTGTAATAAGGAGTAGGATCTCTCCTGTTTATCTTTTCCAGGGACCGAGAGGGACTGGGAAAACATCAACTGCTAGAATTTTTTCGGCTGCTTTGAATTGTGTGGCTACTGAAGAAATGAAGCCTTGTGGGTATTGTAAAGAGTGCAATGATTTCATGTCTGGGAAAAGTAAGGATTTTTGGGAACTTGATGGAGCTAATAAGAAGGGAGCTGATAAAGTTCGATACCTTTTGAAAAACTTAAAGACAATACTTCCTCGTAATTCCTCAACATACAAGGTTCTTGTAATAAACGAGTGTCATTTGCTGCCATCTAAGGCGTGGCTGTCATTTCTTAAGTTTCTTGAGAACCCTCTGCAGAAGATTGTGTTCATATTTATAACGACAGATCTTGACAATGTTCCACGGACCATCCAGTCAAGGTGCCAGAAGTTCCTCTTTGACAAACTCAAAGATGCTGATATAGTACTGAGACTAAAGAAAATTGCAGCCGATGAAAATCTTGATGTAGAACCGCACGCTTTGGACTTAATTGCTATGAATGCAGATGGCTCACTTCGAGATGCTGAAACTATGTTGGAGCAGCTTAGTTTGCTTGGAAAACGCATCACTACTGTTCTAGTAAACGAGCTAGTAAGTTTTTCTAATTCTTCTATGTTTCTGTGCTTTTGTGAACAAAACAAAAGTAAAAGCTATTAATATAAAAAATGTGGCTCTGGGTGTTTGTGCAGTTGGGTGTTGTTTCAGATGAAAAATTGTTGGAACTCTTGGAATTAGCATTGTCTTCAGACACGGCAGAGACAGTAAAGCGAGCTAGAGAGTTGTTAGACCTTGGAGCTGACCCGATAGTCTTGATGTCTCAACTTGCTAGTCTTATCATGGATATCATTGCTGGCACATACAAAGTCGTAGATGAGAAATACAGCAACGCCTTCCTTGACGGACGAAACTGTGAGTTCCCAGCAAGTTATTTGGAATCTATATTGGTCATATGTGCCAATACATATAGCTTAATGATGCTTTATGATCTGTTAGCTTACTTTTACTCACTTTGTTTATATTTGGCAAAAATTCTTGTTTTGCTTTTCTAGTGACTGAAGCGGATATGGAGGGACTAAAGCATGCTTTAAAACTTCTTTCTGAGGCTGAGAAGCAGCTTAGAGTTTCTAATGACCGTTCAACATGGTTCACAGCAACTTTACTTCAGCTTGGGTCAATGCCTTCTCCTGTAACCACACATACAGGAAGTAGTAGAAGACAAAGCTCTAGAGCAACTGATGATGATCCGTCAAGTATTCTAAGGGAAGTGATGGCTTACAAACAGAGAGTAGGAGGTCTTCACTTTAGTAAGTCAGGATCCCCATCTTCAGTTAGAAAAAGGAACGGAAATCATTCGCAGGAAACCAAATCGTTCTCCAGGGTTATTGATAATAATTGCTATAGATCCTCCTCATCTAGCCAAGTTATAGAGAGTGAACCTTCCATTGCCTCACATGACAATAGCACCACAAGTACTATGATGCTTAACCAGAGAAGTTCAGATAAACTTAATGATATATGGAGAAAATGTATAGAAAGATGTCATTCTAAGACATTGAGGCAACTGCTCTATACTCATGGGAAACTTATATCTATCAGTGAAGTTGAAGGTAAAAAGCCTAAACATTTCTTTCACTCTTTTATTTCTCTTTTGAAAGCTTTCTTCATTCTAAAATAAAATGAACATGAATTGCAGGTATTCTTGTTGCTTATATTGCGTTTGGAGAAACTGAAATCAAATCGAGAGCTGAAAGATTTCTAAGCAGTATCACGAACTCAATCGAAATGGTACTAAGGCGGAGTGTTGAAGTCAGGATCATTCTCTTGCCGGAAACTGAGTTACTCGTTGTCCCTCACCAAACCCGGAAACCAGAAATGATCAACAAAGGTGGAGATCTAAATGCTATTAGTGGTTCAAATGCTGAATCAGATCTTGAACTTGGTGACAGTGAAGACAGCAGATCAAAACTCCCAATGCAAAGAATAGAATCGATCATCCGAGAACAAAGATTAGAAACTGCATGGTTACAAACTGCTGATAAAGACACACCTGGATCAGTAATACGAATAAAACCAGAAAGGAATCAGATTCTACCTCAAGAAGATGCTTTTCGCCAACCTAGCGTAGGTTCTGCTATTCCTTCTTCTGGACTAAACTCTCACCATTGGGTAGATGAATTAAACAATGAAGTTAAACTTCTGAAAATCGGCAACAATGGTGAGCTTCAAGAGAATCTAACTGGTAAAAGAGGAGATCATTGTCCTCTTTCCCCAAGCTTACTTCATGGTACTAACTTCGGAAACAACAAAGATAATCTGTAAGTTCCTTTAATCCTTATCGATACAAAACCAAACCAAAATAAGATCTTTATAAATGTACAGTCTTGATGATTCTATGAACATTTTTGGCTTTGTTTGTTTAGTGGAGGATACGAATCAGGATCAGGAAGAGTTGGTTGTAATCTGTTACTTTGTTGGAACACACACAAGACTCAAAGAAGAAGCAAGGTGTGTGCTAACTAATCCAAACTGTTTCTTCTTCTCAAATGCCATCTTTTTTTCTTCTCATTGTTCTTGTTCTTTTGGATTTGATCAGTCGAAACAGGTTAAGGGAACTCCTGTTCGGTCCAGGAGAAATCAGAAGAGTAGATTCTCTTTGTTTAATGGATGTGCAAAGCCAAGGAAAGCAGAAGGTAACATTAGAAGATGAAACTATGTTTTCAAGTCATGAAACACACAAAATTGGTTCACTCAAGCTCTCTAATTTATCATCTGTTATCCCACTTTCACATAAATTTTCCTTAATTAATATTTGATATTCATATGTCAAAGGACAGCTTTAATTTATTCAATGTAAAGTTCTTGTCCTATGGATTTACAATAACTCCATTTTTGTTATCTATCTTATGAAACTCTAAATATGTTACTATGAAATAAAGAATCAAAGAATAGGTTAATCTCGAGATATTAGTTTATATTTTCCAAGTTTTTGTTTTCCATTTTGTTTCTTTTCTTCATTTGGATATATTAATAAAACCAAAGAGATACAACAGTGCAATGCGAAAACTTAACCACCAAAAAAAGTTATATAGAATAAACTTAACAAGCTAAACTCAAAAAAAGACACTGAAAATACTAAGGACAAATATCCGGAGAACAATCCTCAAATGGCAGAACTAAGGGCACATACAGTTTTTCTGTTTTGTTATAATAATGTTTATTATTTGCTGACCATTTGTATTTGCCTATTTGGTTAATTGAATTTTTTAATTATATTCACTTATTTTCCATTTAAAATTCGTGAGCTATGTACATAAGTTTACATATATGTACATATACTACATACTACTTATAAATATAATAAAAAGTTAAAAACTATGAATCCTAATGATGAACTACTAGAACAACAAGGAACAAAACCAAACCGAGAAAAGTGAACAATGTCACGAGAGGTGGGAAGTAGGACAAATAGCTAAACAAAAAATCTCAAGAAATTGATTTCTACATAAATGTTTCTAGATTTTATGAATGAGTTCTTATAATTAATTTTTTTTTTATTATTTATCAAAAATATTAAAATAATGAAAAAGAAAAAGAAAAAGAGCGGTCGAATGGGACAAAGATATGAATAGAAAATCTCAAGAAAGTAATTTATACGTAACAGTTTATAAATTTAATGTTAAGGTTTCTTTTTGACAAATGTAGACAATTCTTCTTTAACAAAAAAAAAATGTATTTATCAAAAAAAAATGTAGACAATTCTTTCTTTATACATTGATATTTTCCTCAATGTTTAAAATTAGAGTTAAATTAATACATGTTATATTTGGCCATTGAAATCATAAAAAGTTAATCACTACATGTTGCCTATATTTACAACTTACAATTACTCTCAGAAGTGTATCATATAACTGCAATCGAAAGCAAATTAATTATATTGGGATTTGGATTTTGGTCACAGCAATATAAATAACAGAACTAAGCTACACACATTCCATCACAACTCAAAATATGAAAATCATAGAGCTCTCAGCAATAACATTGGTCACTACTCTGCTTCTTCTAGCACCAGGCTTTGCCTTGGCTAGGAAGGCTTGATCCCCCTGTTCATCCAACCAAGCCATTTCCTCCACCACCAAAGTATGATGCTAAAACTTCGGTGAATCAGTATCCAGGTCTACCTTATCCTCCTCCGGGTTTTTGGCATCCCCCACATCATCCTCCTCCACCAAAGCATGATGCAAAGATGTCAACAAATCAATATCCTGGCTTACCTTATCCTCCTCAGGAGCTTTGGTTGATGAGACCTCCTCCACCACAACAAAATGCAAAGATTTCAACAAATCAATATCCAGGCGTACCTTATACTCCTCCGGGTTTTTGGCACCCACCTCCTGCACCAAAATAGAATGCGAAGATTCAAGTGGAGCAGTCTTAGTTTTTCAAAAAAATTATTAGAAGCTTAAATAAGAAATGTAATACATGACAACATAAAACTTGTTGTGTACTATGCATTTCAATGATGAATCATATTTCTATTTTCATCCATTCAAAGTTTCAGTTCTATTTTACTATTACTTTAGTCTATTAATTAAGAAAACAAAATAAGTGAACTGTGTTAGTAAGAATATAGTGGAAAAATAAGAAGTTTTTAAATGTTAATATGATGAGACGTACTTAAAAAGAAACATAATAAAAATAATTAAGAAGCATGTGCTCAGTTGGTTTGCTCCTAATGTAGCTATGCACTATGTGAGGAATTTAAATCCCATCAGCTCCAGTTGGAACATTTAGATTATGGATCAGATTTTGTTGATCCAAACCGAATGAGTAATGTTAAAAAAAAGAAAGTAACAAAATTGTCTTCTCTTTGGTCTTAAATTTGATTGTTAATATTTTAGTTTTACTTAAATCAAATCAATTAATTTGTGTTTAGTGGTTTGTGCTTCATTATATTATTTATATCTCTATCTTACAATTTGGGTGTAATCAGTTCTGGATGTGACCTTTTTTATGTTTACAAAATAACTAAAAATGAACGAAAAATATTTAACTTATGTATGAACAATAGATGAAATGTGTTCGGGAGATATCTCTTGTTTTACCTTAACTTTCTATGTTTGTTTTGTGTTTAAATTCGGGAGATATTTTTCATTTTCTGTCGGTTTATATATTTTGATATCGAGCTTGTGTAGTTGTATTTTTTTTTGTTAACATTGGGTCACAATTAACCGGTCTATTAACCAAGTTCTTACATAATGTAGGCGGTGGGACTCGATCCCTGGTTGTGCAAGTGCGTTGTCTTTAGTGGACTTACCGCATGCCACTAGACTAAAAGCCACTTGCATGTCTAGTTGTATTTTGTTCTATTAATAAAACGAGATAAAAAAAATACAAAAATTGAAATGTGGAAAGATTTTTTAAACGTTAAAGATAAATGGGTTTGGCCTGCAACATTATACGTGGAACATATTTCTTTTATCCAATAAAATCAGTCCATTCTCCAAAATGTGGTTTCTATATAATTGTTTCTAAATTTTTTATGATTTTTTTGTCAGATGAATTGATAATTATATAATGTCTATAATTATCACAATAAACATCAATCTTGAAAATTCATGTATAAGTGGTATCTGGCCATTTAAATCATGACATATTTAGTTATTATATATTGCTACATTTACAACATATAATTACAGTCAAACGTGTATCATATGGTATTATATCTTTGAATTGTAGTCAACAATAAATTAATTATATTACCATTTGGTTTTTGGTCATCAACAATATAAATAAATAACCTATGCTAAATGTTTTCAATCACAACAGCATGAAGATAATCATGAAACTCTTTCCAATGGTAATGGTGACTCTGCTTCTTCTTGCACCAGGCCTCGTCCTAGCTAAATCGATCCATCCACCCCCGATTCCTCCAACCGAGCCATTTCCTCCTCCGCCAAAACATGATGTCAAGGCTTTGGTGAATCAATTCCCAGGTCTTCCTTTCCCCCCTCCAGGCTTTTGGCATCCTCCACGAAAACATCACCCTCCTCTACCAAGGCATGATGTCAAGGTTTCAGTGAATCAATATCCAGGTCTTCCTTTTCCTCCTCCAGGCTTTTGGCATCCTCCACGAAAACATCATCCTCCTCTACCAAAGCATGATGCCGAGGTTTCAGTGAATCAATATCCAAGTCTTCCGTTTCCTCCTCCCGGATTTTGGCATCCTCCACGAAAACACCATCCTCCTCAACCAAAGCATGATGTCAAGGTTTCAGTGAATCAATATCCAGGCCTTCCGTTTCCTCCTCCCGGCTTTTGGCATCCTCCACGAAAACATCATCCTCCTCTACCAAAGCATGATGCCGAGGTTTCAGTGAATCAATATCCAGGCCTTCCTTTTCCTCCTCCCGGCTTTTGGCATCCTTCTCCACCAAAACATCATCCTCCTCTACCGAAACAAAATGCAGTGATTTAAATGTAACGGTCTTATTTTTCAGAAAAATATTAAAAGCTTAAATTAATAAATATAATACATGATAGCACATAACTTGTCTTTGTTACTATGTATTTGAACGATAAACCATAAATCTATTTTCAATCCAGACAATGTTTCAGTTCTAATTTACTATTACTTTAGTGTATTAATTAAGAAAATAAAACAAGTGTAGTATGTAAATAAGAATATAATAATGAAAATTAATAGGTTTTAAATATTAATATGGATGAAAATTTCTTGAAAAGAAACATAAGTAACAAATTGTGTTCTCTTTGATTAGAAATGAGACTATTATAATGAATTCCAAAAAGCTTTATGACCATTTTCATGTCACAAAATTGATAAACAATAAAAAATGGCTTGTAGTGATCCACTTCATGAGTCCATGCTTAAGATTCTCTCAGCAAGCAGTAAATCATCTGGTGTTGTAACCTGTCAATGGAAGAAACAATTTTAGACAAAAAAAAATAAGAAACAAAAACAACTTAAGTAGTGTTTGTTTACCTTAATGTTTGTATAAGATCCTTGAGTGACATAAACTGGATGCTTGAGGTATTCAACAATTGAAACATCATCTGTTACCTCTAAACCTTCTCTGTTTTAGACATAGAACTTAGATAATAATCAGTCTTTCTCTTTGTTTTAATCCAGATCTCAATTATATTAATGTCACAAACCTTTTCACAAGTTCAAAACCTCTCTTCAATAACTCTGGTTTGATCACCTAAAGAAATAGCATACATTTGAAGTGGTTTGAAACCAAAAATCAATCAACAAACATGAAATGAAATAAAACCTGTGGTGTCTGCATTTCCCAAAGGGTTTTTCTGTCAAGAGTTTTCACCACAAGCGAATCAGTGTTGACCTGCATATGGCAATGGAGCAAGACTATTATCAAAAATGAAGAAGCTAACTTTACATTTAGGCCAAAGAATTTTGTACCTCTTTGATTGTAGCTTTAGCAGGAACACCGAGTACAGCTGCACCTACTGCACAACCATCTTTAAGGACCTTAACAAAACGAAACCGAGCAAGAAATTGTAAGGGATTTAGAGAAATGTGTTTCTTTGTTCTTAATCTTTTTCAATTTGACATAAGTATACCTTCTCGACATCTTCAGTGTTCACCAATGGTCTGGCAGAGTCGTGAATGCAAACAAGCTCAGAGTTCACATCGATTTCCTGTGAGATATCAATTACAAGCTTCATATGAAATAGAAAAATGTATACATTTTGAGAATGATTCCTTCTGCCTCAGACAACATTCATTAGGTATGTTAACTAAGGGAATGGAGGTTTAATAGACCTGAAGTCCACTGTGAACAGAATCTTGTCTTTCTTTCCCAGGAAGAGCGAATTTAAGATTAACATAAATTGATTCTTCGTAGTCTATAAGACCACAAAAAAAGAAAGGCTCAGTGGATTCTTTGGAGGATCTCTCGACCAAAACCGTAACTGGAGAGAGAAAGAGAGTAAACCTTCAAAAATGTCTCTGAAGAATGGATCACAAACAACTACAATTTCTTTTACTTCAGGCATACGTGAAAACGTGAAAAAACTGCAACAATAAAACATAAAATTCAACAAGTACAAAGAAAAGTATATCTTTTTTACAACAAATCCTAACGTTGTTATGCTTTAAGATGATACAAAACTAATAGATAAGTACATTCTGCAAATCTAAAAAAAAACAATTCCCTAGGAAAAATTAACTGTAATTGAGTCTCAGAAACAGACTGAAACAAGATACATAGAAGCTTTTACCAATAAGTGACTTTTAAGTAAGAAATGTTACCTATACAAAGCAATTGGCTGACCCAGAAGTGGTATATACTGCTTTGGTATGGTCATCTATACACATTAACAAATACAAAAACAGAAAAAATGGTAGCAACAATGAGACTCCATAGAAAATCAAACAACTCAACAAAACAACCAATTAAACTTGAACATAAAGGTTGATACTTTCAGATACAAAAAAAAATTTACTTTCATTCTCTTGCCTTGACCACCAGCTAAGAGAATCACTGAGACGCTTTTCTCCTTCACAATGGTATTGCTCTAAAGAAACAACACACAGGAAATATATTCAAATTCAATCAGACAAAAAGCTTTAGTATTGAATTGATTCCAAAATGTTGAGCTTACATTATCAGAATCAGCCGACGCAGAACACTTGATTGAGAATAATTGAGCATCTCTTTTAAAGCTTTTACTAACCCTTTTCGAAAATTCCAGTTTTTGAACTGAAACAACATTCGAAAACAATCAAGCCTCTGCAAAGAGAGAATTAATTGATTTGAAAGTACAAAAAGAGTGAGAGATTGCCTTGGGAACGAGAGCTGAATCCCAGAGAAACTGAGCTCGATTTGACTGCAAGCTTTGGACATAGAAATGCCGGAGATGTAATGAAGCCAATATTCGCTTGAAGCATAGCCATGTTCTTCTCTTTTATCTCGCCGGAAGAGAAAATTTACGAAGGAGAAACTTCCGTTCACCGGCGAAACCATTGTATATAACATTAAGCCCAATAGGCCCATTAACACTAATGCGCTCAAATAGGCCTATTAACACTAATGGGCTTAAATAGGCCCATAAGTTAATACGACAAAACCACACATTTGATATCAACGACAAGAGAAAAAAAAACGTAAGATCGACGAAGATCGGAGAAAATGGCGAAGCCGTTGGGAACTACTGGTGAATTTTTCCGGCGAAGAGATGAATGGAGGAAGCATCCGATGCTTTCAAATCAAATGAGACACGCACTTCCAGGTCTCGGAATCGGTGTTGGTGCCTTCTGCGTTTACCTCGTCGGTGAACAGATCTATAGCAAACTCATGGCTCCTTCTTATCAATCATCGCACCAGAAACAACCCGCTCCGTCTCACTGAGATATAGAATCAGGTAAATTTTCCGATCTTCCCGAATTAGATTTCGTATTACTAGTTTCATCGAAACATTTGAAGGATTTCTAGGTTTTTTAACGTAATTGATTTGAAATTCCTGTGAAAACCCTAATTCCTGCGTTTAGTCAGTCCTATTTTGGTGATCTTTTACTGTTGTGTGATTGGATACACAATAATGTAGATCGTTTCTCTCGAGAATAGAGATGAGAAATGGTTATTAGCTATTAGAATCTTGAACTAAGCATTGTGGTTAGATCTAAAGTACATAATTGTGTGTCAATTTCAGTCTTCTAGTGATTCTGTGTATGAAAAATTTAGCATCTTTAATATCTATTAGCATTTTGCTAATTAGTCTTGACTGTCTTGAGCAAGAGATAGATTGATTCTTCGCTGCTTTTATCTCCTTCATACAAATGACTATAAGTATCTGTGTTAATTGCTCTGTAACAGTTACTTTGATTCCTAATTCTATGTTTGTTTTTTGTCATTTTCAGTCTTTTAGTGATTCTCTATATGAAAAAGTTAGCAGCTTTAATGTCAATTATGAATATTGCTAATTAGTCTTGAGCAAGAGATAGATTGATTTTTTGCTGCATTTATCTCCTTTATACAAATAACTATAAGTATCTGTGTTAGTTGCTCTGTAACAGTTCGTTTGATTCCTAATTCTATGTTTGTTTTCGTTGCCTCTTCACTTAGAACTTATGATCTGAAATGTAAGTGTCACTTGTATGACTCTCTTGGATTTAGGCTCTGAATCTAAAGCCGATTACTCATTTTGTTGCAGATTGTTTCGATGATGAAATCGTTTGCTGATAAGGAGCTGAGGGATCAACAATTTGCCGGTTTCTCTTGGATTGTTGCAATAAGCTGTGAATGAGATAGAACAAAGACTTTGATCTCTCTGTTGAAATTTTAAACTTGTATGACAGTTTCCAGTATGGTGTTTCGTTATGTATTGTTTGCTTAATAAGAATTCTTCTAAGATGACATTGAAGGATAAAGATTGCCTTTTCAAACTACGTCGTTTCTTAGCTTTCATGTTATTACTCTTTTACGATGGTGGATTTTCATTCGATTTTGCAACTGTTATAGTTAATATCTCACTCTTATAATTAATGTCATTTGGTGAAGAGGTTAAATATATATTTTACAATATTTTTGTTATAATATATATTTGACATTGACAAAAAGGAATTGTATATTTTACAATAATTTTGTTAAAATTTACAATGGAAATTTGTTTCTTTGTTAACTTCATCACAAATATACGGTTGGATTGTTACAATGTTTTTTTTGCCAACATTGTTGTGGTGTAGTGGTGTTAGAGAGAGAATGAAAGGACAGCGGTACGACGCTATCCAAGTTTAATTCCCTACAGAAATAAAGTCACACTTTGCATGGCATTTTCAGAGGTATTTATTTGGTTTCCCCTGTTCCCGGATGTAGACAGATTTGGGACAGCGGTCATACGCTACTAAGTCCGAACCACCCGGGTTATAAAAAAACAAAAAAAAAATATACGGTTGGATTATCTTGATCTATATCAATCTTGAGAACTAAATTATAATACATGTCATCAATGAAATCACGACATATATTCAAAATGTTTCTATATTCACAGTATACAATTATGTTATATTATTGATTTTTATTTCAACATGTAATTTTAGTCAACAAAAAGGATAAGATCATATTATTTCTTTTTATGATCACAATTCACAAGACTAACAACAATATAAATAAGGAAGTTAGGCCAAACAATTTCAATCACTACTCGAAATATGAAGAAGATAATGAAGTTCTCTGCAATAACAATGGTGATTACTCTACTTCTTCTTGCATTTGCTCTTGTCCATGCGAGGACCGATCCCTTTTATCCTACACCACTTCTTAAATTCCAAACCAACTCTAAACCAATCCATATACCACCGGTTATCTCGATTGAACCAGTTTCTCCTCCACCAAACCAGAATGTGAAGATATCGGTGAAGCAATTCCCAATCCCAATTCTTTGTCCTCCTGGTTCTCATCTTCCTTTATGTCCCCCAATAAGCTCATGATGTAATTTTATTAAATAATTAAATATTATATGTAATGAATGTTTAAATAATATGATACATGACAATACAAACTTTGTTTTATTTTATTGTGTTTTTACCATCATAAATCTATATTATGATATACGTTTCATAATAATTATTGTTTCATAAAATTGACGTTTGTTCTTGTAATTCAAACAAATTTTCAGTTTAATCTTATTGGTGATGTACCAATAACATGGAATTGATTATAGGGATGAAATTATTTAGTGTGTTAATTACGAATGTCGTAGAATTTTATAGGTTCTCTTAATATGGTGAAAATTTTATTTGTTCAAATTTTAAAATGACCACAAACAAAATACATTATTGCCTACAAAACATAAAATATTTTGTGTAAGTGAAAATGGCAGACGGTAAATACATTAAGAATGCGCACTTGCACAACCAGAAATCAAGTTTTATTGCATACATTCTATAAAAATTTGGCTAATGGGCCCGCCAGTTATAGATTGGTGTTAGAAAAAAAAAACATATAATATTTCTCAACGACGTAGTTTTAAGACTTTGGGCTGCAGGAAACAAAATTAGCCCACACACATTTGGCCCAAGTACGTTAATATATATATATATATATATTTGTCACTAAAGTACGTTAATATTCATTATACACCAATAAAATAAAAAATTGTTCACGAAGAAGACTTTAAAATCGAGCTAATGGGTGAAATGTAAAATATATTTTAAAAGTATATGTAAAGTATTTATTATATAAGTCAGACTACTGTCAAAATTCACATGTAACTGAGTGATGGATAGATCGTTGCCGTATAATCAAAGATATATAATATTTATTTTTCAGCATTTAATTTGTATTCTGCCAAACTTATTATATTGGTTCTTTAGTTTATAAAAATCTAACTGCTATCACTTTAAAAGGTACGGATTGTATTTTCTTACACGCTACGTCCAGCTTTCCACTGCCATAAATTTAGACTTTTTTTTCGTCTGCCATGTTATTGTCTTTGATAATATTATTTATTCAAAGAGAAAAAAAAAAACTGTATATAGCAGAATGGAATAAGAGCCATATACAATATGCTTTTTATCAGTGACAAAAAAAAAAGCTTTTTGGATACATAATATTACCGTTCCGAATTCGAGTTTACTTAAAATCCAATGAAAATTATGTAAACATTCTTTAAGGTGCATTTACATAATATGATACTAGAATAGATCAAATTCAAATAATGTACTATACTGTTGTTTTGAATTTTTTCGCTCAACTACTAGATCACAGTTGTGTCGGATATATATATATTATTTTCATGTATATGTGTATGATTTTATAAAAATATATTGAACATACTGATTTGCAAGGTTTAGTTTATTTTAGGGTTTTTGAATAAAAAATTAAGTCGCTAACAATCCACAGTAGCAGTGATTGAACTCTCCACAAAATCAAAAACAACACACTAATAACTCAGTGTTACAATAATCAAAAAATTTAAACTATAATAAATAATATATAAAATTAAAACTCTTTATAACAAGGAATCTAGATTTATTTTTGAAATTCTATAAGTCTAGTATATGTAACCATAAAAAACTGTGGAAAAATATATACATATACATTTTTGATTTCGTAGACTAAGTTGCATATTCAAAGATGAAAAGTAGAATTATACAAAATTGATTATTTTAATAAACGAATTTACTTGGAAACTTTAAATAATATATGTTTTCTTCTTACATACAGAAGAACAAACATATCATTTGACGAAAAAGCACTTTGTAACAAATTTTGGAAATAAAACATAATTATTATAAACAGTAACAAAGCATGCATGTAATAGTAAAAAAAATTATATATTATTTTTTCATAAAACAAATTAAACTTTAAAGAAAAATTGGACTCTAGCTTAAGCATGCGTCCTTTGGCTTTTATCTTTCATGGGATCACTCAAAGGCAAATTGTTTTTCTTTACTTGTATTGTTAATGCTTATTGTTTCCTTTGTTATTTAGTTCTTTATTTGGTAACTATAATCATTTTTATTTTTTTTAGTCAACTTTCCTTTTATAATTGAATCGACAAGACCCGATCCATAACCAAATTTCATATCCTAAAATTCTTCCTTTTTTCCTTCTCCTTGCATCGGAGAGAATTCGAACTCTGGTAACTATAATCATTTTAATTTTGTCAATAACATTTTTTTCTGTTGACAAAAAAATTGTGTAATATTATAAAACTGTATATTCCTAAGTAGTTAAATGTTCAGCTAGCTTTAAAGATAATTACGTAAAGAACTATAAACCAGATATCGTCAATTGTCAACAATATATATATAAATATTTTCTTTTGGTCATTTATTTTTTGAATTGTAAATACGAAGAATAAATCATGATATGTAATATATATTTTAATTCCAAACTGTGATTAATCCACTGTATGGAGATTACCAAAAATACTAAATGAATGAATATAAAACCCAATTCCTAAAAATGGAAAATGATTTGTGCAATTCAATAAATTCAAGTATTGTAGTTACTATTCATACTCTAATTCTTTTTGTCCAATACATATACATATATCATACATATATATTTGCATATGCTACAGATCAAATTCCATATATAAAAGGAAATTTGCTTGCATATTTTAGTCAGATATCTCCTCTAAAAGACAAATAAATTTGATGCCAAAAAAATAATCAAAAAGTGCAAAATGATTTAGTGTATCAATTGATGAGAAATATATGGATTCTTCATGGAATGTTTTTTTGAATAATAAAGGATTTATACATTTCGAATAGACTCATTTTGGATTGCTGTTATTTAATTTTAGTGGAATATAAATGGGTACAGAATAAAGAAGAAAAAAAACAAAATTTCTTTTTGTTTAAGATAATAAAGAAAATATTCCCCACTATACTGTATATGCAGTGAATATTGTCACATTTGTTATCAATTTCAAAGTCGATTAATCTCAAGCAAATGAGTTATGACTTACATGCTTGTCAATGGTCCCAAATTCTTCTCGACATTTTTTCTAGGAAATCGCATTTATGAATTTTACCATGACTCACATTTTAAATTACAATTCCAGACCATTAAAAATAAAAACAGTTGAAATACATAAAAATTCGAAATATGTTCTTAAACAACGAGTAGAATGGTGGTACCATTTGAGTAAAGCAGTAGAAAAAAAGGTTGAACATAAAACCGTTTGAAAACAAATAATTGGAACTAGTAATCAAAAAATACCTATATAAGTTTAGAACAAATAATTAAAATCTCATAAATAATTCCATAAATCAATTTTTTTTTTGTCAATAATTGGATCGACAAGACCCGATTCATAACCTAAAGTTCACCTCTATAATCCATTTTTTAAGTTACCATAATGCAGCGGATAGGAATTGAACTTTAGTGCCAAGTCATTAGTTAGATCATCCTAACCACCAGACTGAAAGCAACTCAGCATTCCATAAATACGCTTATTTTAACCGTAATTTGAAACAAATTTTTTAGTGGTAAGAAACCGCTCATTTAATGCTACTAATCAAACCCAATGTTTTACAAGATCATCATCTTCATTTTTTCATGGTTAAGAAAAAAATCTATAATGATGAGTTTTACCTAAAGCACTATATGTTTTTGCAGCACTATACATTTATGAACAATGATCAATGCATCAGATTTATTCAATTCATTTCCCCAAAAAGACTAGCTACTTATTTGCTTCATGACACCAAGTTTTTTCCATTACTACATTTCCCTTTTTCTAATTTATATAATTACCGGATTATGGAATTTTGATACGTAGATAAATCATGCAAAAAAGTATGATATATAGACTAATTAAATAATGAAATACTTCTTGCTACTAGTATTGCATATATAAAAAAAAATACATAACTAATGATTAGTATGTCATTCTACTCCTTTATGTGGACATCATATAGATTTTATATATCATATTTACTTATATTTTTTAAAAAAATTTTAGACCGACAATGCCAATCTATAACTATTTAACATTAAGTTTCAATAAACAAAATGTTGATGTCGAATCCACATAATATATCAAAAAATGGATCTTTTTGTAACTCTATAGATAAAACGGTCGATTTTCATATCAAAGAATAAACATAGAATACGAATGACCAAAATTCTCATAAACAAATTAAAATGATTAATTCATCTTAAAAGTACTATAATATTTTAAGAATGAATATCAACAACAAACTTAACGATCATTAGAGATATATATAATTACATGCTTTTCAACTTAGGATAACAAAAAACACAAATATATTAATGTTATCTTATCTTCATCTCCTAACTAATTAGTCCCTTTTTAGAAAAAATACTCAATAATTTAAGGTTGGTGTCAAAAGAGAGTGTTACTATTATTTGCTTACAAACAAATAATTGGAATCTTAATGGTGATAAAGTTATGTGATATTTGGTACTTATACAAGGATTATAATGCTAAAATATAGTTGGCATCATATAAATTATTCTCCAAGGTAACATATTATTTATTATTTCTTAGATACAACACATAAAATAGTCTATGGAATATAACTTTTTGCTGGAAAGTTATAAATTAACAAATCGAGAAGAGATATGAAATACAAAAATTAGCAGAAAATAAGATATCTCCAGAAACTAAATCTAAATTATACAAACACAAAAATAACTTAAGCTACAAACTCTAAAGATATGAACTTGAAAAAACAACTCTAAATCCGAAGATCTAAATCATGAAAATCTCTTATAACGAATACAAAGAACAAATGAAGGATAATGTTTCTAATCCGGCAAGAATACTATCGAATATCCACATACATATATTCATAGTAAAACATAGAATACTATATATAAAGAGAAATGAATCTTAGAAGTAATATTAGATAATTGTTACCAAAAAAAATAAAAATATATATTAGATAATTGAACCTTTATTCTGTTTTCTCTTTTCACTTTATGAATATATTAAATTTTAAATATACTTATAAAATGAAGAAGATGAGTAAATACAAAAGGGTCGAACATCTTGAAAATTGTGATTCCATTTTTGGACCATCAAACCTAACGTCATTTATTTGTGTAGTTGTGGTCCCTTTTATTTTTATTTTTATTTTCTTACCTCGAATAAAAGTTACTTAACGTGTGAATAAATACATAGTATTGCCGACGAAAATTAAATTTTATGCTTTTTTTTGTCGACAAAATTTTATGCGTTTTTTTATCAGTATTTGAATCTTTGATGATATCGTAAAAGGTACAAAAAAAAATTAAGAGATTACAAAAAAAAGCTGCCACATTGGAAGGAATTTATCAAAGTTCCACAAGAATAGACAACAAATTAAAAAAAACAAGAAGAAATCAAAAGTAAAAAAGAAAAACCTTTATTAAAATAATAAAAATAAATGAAAAGTAACCATTTCCTTGATCTGTTTTTTTCCCGATTACTAGATTAAGATAAGAATGGCACTAGCAACTAATCCGTATTTACAAATATACTACATGCTAGTAAACAAAATTCTCTATAACTACAGTTTAGTTATAATTTTTTTTTACTAAATTGCAGCTATGAATAAAGTCATGAAAAATCATTAAATAGCAACTACTTAGTCACAATTTTTTCTTACAACAACAATATTATAGTTATTTATATACTAATCTGTATTAATATTATTGTAAAATATATATTTTATGTTATAATGAGATGAACCACCGCCAACTCAGTTGAGACAACAACTTGTTGGTTAGATAATTTTTTTGTCAACCTTACTTTTTTTAATTGAATCGACAAGTCTCGATCCATAACCAAAATCTATATTCTAAAATTTATATTTTTTTTCTCTTTGCGTTGGGAGAAAATCAAACTCTGATATTCGAAAATTTGTAAAGTGAGTACTACCGCTGGACCACATGTCCCCGCCAATAAATTTAAGTTACTAAAATTAAATTTATATAAGCTTTGTCATTTAGAACAATTATGTCTATGAACATAAAATATCTTTTTCTAAAATAGCTGCTATGAAGCGGAAAATGATAATATATATATGGAAGTAGCAGCTTTAGGTGTATTAGTATTTGGATTTGGTTTGTTATCAAAGAAATATAAAAAATATAGATTAGTAAGTCTTGAATGTTAAGCAAATTTTTTTTATTAAACAAGACTTACTTTACTTAGGCCCGATATTATAATTCTTTGTAACCTTTGATTTTACTTCTTAAATTACACACTCACCTTATATACTCAAGTATTTTCAAATCCTGCTATCTATGAATGTAAACTTAATGAGGGTATTATAGGAAACATGAAAAACTAGTAAATACACTTTTACAAAAGGAAAATTATCTCATATAATTACAATTTTTATTTTTTGCATCAACCATACTTAATTCATAATCTAAATTTTCTTCATATGAAATTATGCAAATTTTTGGGAAAAAATGATAAAAACCGTAAAAATAAATTTAACACACATTCACAGTATAATTGATTTATGAATGTAATTTACAGAAACAAATACATTATGAGTTAATTACGATGTCTATATTATATTTTGTTTTAATCAAATTATATTATGATTAATTTGTCTTCTTCTTTGTTATTTTCAGTATTTCTTTACAATATTATATGTTGAGAAAAGGAGAAGATCATGATATATTTTGTAGGACCATAATTAATTGTAACTTCGAGGAATTATATAAATTCACATGCATGACTTGACAACCTCTAGAAGCTAATTTTATACGTGACATATTTAATGTCCATGGATTTTTATCAGCGTGATTTTTGGGTAAAGGAACAATTTGTGTTTTTACTATCTTAACAAATTCAAATTTTTTTTTCATTAATGTTGTAACAAATACTGCCTCCGTTTCAATTTATATGATGTTTTAGCAAAAAAAAAATTATTTCAATTTATAAAATATTTTATAAAATTTTATGTAGAATTAAATGTATTTGACTATTAATATTTCTGTAGTATTTTATGTGATTGGTCAAATTTATTAAATTAAAATATCCAATAAATATTTTTTAATAAAAATTTAATTTTTTTAATATATGTTAGAAATTTTTATATTATGAAACGGAGGCAATATTATTCTTAATTATATTAAATTAAGGTGATATATTGTCATGTATTATGGCTTTATGTTTGTTATATGCTTCAATACTCTTTCCACTAACTATCGTACACGTTTCTACACTGATAGTGCAAGCCAAGCAATCTCCCATAATCCTTAATCCTCTTTTTTTTTCTCATTCTCTTTATAATTTTTTATGGGTATAATATAAAATTTGCTAAATAAAGTGAAAATAGAAAGGAAAAAACTAACAATTTACTATCTTATAGTATAGTCTAAATTAATGAATTTTTTTGTACATCAAAATTCTAATTAAATGATTTAACTATGAAGTATATATACTCCAACATATTTAACTATTTCTTTGTACACGTCAACTTATTTATATTATTGTTGCCGACGTATCATTCTTTGGATTGAAACTTGGTCGATAAATTGTTTTAATAAAAAATGATTAAATTAGATGAAAACTAGGTCAAAGTAATTTAATGATGTTTTTTTCTCTTTGTCTGTGGAAAAAGAGAGGTTATAATTAGCTAAGGCTTTCATATGCATCTCTCATGCTTTTTAGGCTCTAGGCTTTCACTATAATACTCTAAAAGCCCTTAGATTAAGCAGTGCCTTCACATCCAAAACCCACCTGCAACTCTCTCTCTCTACCCTCTCTATCTTGTTTCTTCAAAGTCTCAACTTTATAAAACCCTAATTACATCTCTAAACTTCATAGCTCTCTCTTTTTCTCAAATCCTTGTTGTTAAGACACTTCTTCTTGCTTATTCTCAAGAGAAAAGTATTGGGCTTTAAGAGGTATATTTAGAGAGAATTTGTTGCTTATTTTCTGGTTTTGTTGGTATGTGTTCTTTCTTTAATCAGTTCTTACATTTGTTGTCTTGATTGTCATCAAATTTATCAGTTGAACAATTAAAGAACTTTCTTTTGTCTAGTGGGTTTGTCAGCTTTTGTTTGAGCAGGCTTGCAATAAGTTTTTTTTTTCTTTTGTGTTTTTTCTCTATCTTTTTGGACCTTCTAAAATTAGGGTTTTTTTTTTGGTTTGGGGAAATTTTTCTTTTATATAAATGGGTTTAATGAGTAGTGAAGAAAGCTATTTCCTTTTTGTAGCTTAATCATTTGATCTTACTCTTTAATTATCTTTACTCTTTGGTTTTTTTCTTCCTAACTTAGTGTTTTTGTCTCCAAACCAAGAAACACTTTTCAAAACCCAATTGTGATTATCTTCTGTAAAAGAATGGAAATTTCAACTCAAGAAGAACCTATTCCAATAAGCACTAGTTATGGATTAAGTGGTGGTGGACAAGAGAACATGATCCACCCTCTTCATCATCATCATGGAAGTTCTGCTCCATCAAACCCATTAATAGTCTCTTCAAATGGTAATGGTCTTGGCAAAAATCATGATCATCATGTGGGTTACAACATCATTGTCAACAACAATAATATGAAGAAGGAGAAGCCTTTGGTAATCAAGTACAAAGAATGTCTAAAGAATCATGCAGCTTCTATGGGAGGCAACGCTGTTGATGGTTGTGGAGAGTTTATGCCAAGTGGTGAAGAAGGTTCCATTGAAGCTCTTACTTGCTCAGCTTGTAGCTGTCATAGAAACTTCCATAGAAGAGAAGGTGAAGAAAGAGACTTCTTTTCTCCTTATCTGCACCATCATCAACCACAGAGAAAACTCATGTTTCATCACCATCACAACCAGATGATCAAATCACCAATACCACAACAAATGATAATGCCAATTTGTGTTGCAACATCCAACTCAGAATCAGAAGATCTCATGGAAGAAGACGGTGGAGGAAGCTTAACATTCCGGCAACCACCATTACCACATCCACCGTATGGTCAGAAGAAGAGGTTTAGGACAAAGTTTACACAAGAACAAAAGGAGAAGATGTTGAGTTTTGCAGAGAAAGCTGAGTGGAAGATACAGAAACATGATGAATCTGTTGTTCAACAGTTTTGTCAAGAGATTGGAGTTAGAAGAAGAGTTCTTAAAGTTTGGATGCATAACAACAAGCAAAATCTTACTAAGAAGACCAACAATCTCGACGATGTTTCTGCTGGTAATAACGACAATACTAATGCCACTGAAAATCTTGTTTCTACCAGTCCTTAGTTTAAACTAAGTTAAGATTGTTATTATCTAATGTGATTACTTGATAATTTAGTAATTTCTTATTATCATATAATGTATTATCCTTTAACTTTTGTTTAATCATTGTTTAGGTAACCTTATGCTTTATTAGGGTATAATCTTGGAGTGTGTATGATAAGGTTTCGATATATAGAAAACCCTTCGCCATTTGAACAATGCATTGGCATATTCAGACTATTTTTTTTTTCGAATCATTAAACTTTTTTTTTGGTTTTTAGAATCATTCAACTTTGTAGTTTCGTGATATCATTTGTCACATAAATATATATATGCATGCAACATTTATTATGTATTTGTGTATAGCAGAAACTTTATAAGTATTTCTGATTATGTAACTTTTCTCAAACATAATCTTGTTTCGACAAATAAGTCTCTTACTTAATTTTCTTTTCCAATAGATTTCATTAATTGTGCTTTGAGTTATTTTAATAATCAGCTTTTAAGAAGATGATCGAAGACATGTCTTGGTCAAACAGTTAAATCCCTACTTCTGTAATTTTTTTTTATTGAACTCCAGACATTCACGTAATCTCGTATAAATAATTAGTTTCAAAGGTCAGATTTTATTGATAAAAATTAAAAGAGAGCAACACTAAGTCCATAAGTTACTTATCTTTTAGGTCCAGTTCTCTTTGTTGTAAGAATATATTTATTTTTCAACGTTGTAAGAAACCTTTTGAATGTAAAATATAAAGCATGTGATGAGAATTAATTTTAAATTAAATTGAGCTGGTCATGTTTTTGTTTAGTTTGAAAAATAGGCTGTATATGATTTGATAACATGATCAAAAATATAGTGCACGGAAAACAAAAAGAAAGCAATGAATTATTGTTTCTATTAATGGGAGTGTGGAAGTCAAGTCCTATTAAAAATGACGTAATAGGTTGAGTAAATGTCTGGTTGGTTTACACAAGTGAACTCATTTATTAACCTTCTCAATATAGAAATCTATAATAACTGTATTGAAAAGTTATATATATATATATGATGTATCAGTAGTTGTTTCAGTTGTTTCTTCGACTTCCCATTTTCAAAAGATTGTAAAGTTTATTTATACGGTTGGGGTCTGTATTTTTCCAAATCTTTGTCTTTAATAGTATTTCCAAAGTTTTTTTTTGTCGAGGGCCACAACTAACCGATCTATTAGTCAAGTTCATACATAATGTAAACGGTGAGACTTGATCTTTGATTATGCAAATACGCATGTCTTAATAGGCTTATCGTCTGTCACTAGACTAAAAACCACTTATCTTTCCAAAAGTTTTTAGTTGTTCTTTGTTTATTTCGGTTTTCCAATTTCTGCTGTTTTTTGTAATTCATCGTTGTATTTTTATTTTTTTGCTTTACTAATATGATCAGATGAAAGAAGAAAAAAAAGTAAAGTTGCATTTATGTTATGAGAATTGTTGGCATATTGCAATTCGTATAATGTGATATGGGACAACTTTGTCATGCATCAAAAAGGATTTAAGATTTTAAGATGCTCTGTTTCTTGTGATGTATTCACATGTTTCATTTATTGTAATATTAAATGTAACATTTATACTTTTGTTTTTATCGTATAATTTAAATGCATGAATACGTGTTGTAGTAGTATAGTATAGTATAAAAGAAAGTTTATGTGGTAGATAAAAAACTACGTTGCTTTTGTGTTCATTGTTCATGGACGTCTTTGATTTATTTTTCTAAATTGTTATAAATTAGTTCAATTTGTAAAGAATAATAATAAAGATTATCTTTCATAAAATGGTAAATCGAAGTTTGACAAAAAGTAAAAATGGTAAACCGGAGCAGAGAAATACTTTTTCTTTCAAATAATCAAATGTCAACTTTATAGTTTATTTTATATCAAAATTCGATTTTCATGTAACTACATAACCTTATAAAAATTTAAAATTTATTCGCGTTATAGATATCAAGGAATATGACGCATAAATAAAAAAATCAAGTAATCATGTGTGTGAATTAGTACATTGCCCAATTCACGGCCGTATAGAAATTATTAATTTATTTTGTAGAGGTTCTACGATATTGGATTTATGTTTCTGTCATATATTTCTTTATCGATCTATTATTTTAATTTTGATTTTGACAAGTGTGATGTGTATTTTGAGACTTCGTAAATTGGTTTTAGTTGTGATTTTTAATGCTTTCTGAGATTATTTTTGCTCTGTAATTGCATGATTTCACCAAGTTGGTTTTACCTGTGATGGTAATTGATTTTTGAGACTTCTCTGGCTCTATAATTGCATAATTTCAGCTAAAGAATTTTGATAATTTGTTGTGTAAATGAGAGTAAAATAGATTTACCAGACATTTTATTCTTATTTTACATAAAAATAATCTAATCATGATTAGATTTTAATAAATGAGTACTAAACATCGAATAATTAATGTTATTAATTATGTATTTACTTCATGGTATTACTATTATCACATTTAACTTAGGAACAAGGCAAGTTTAAAACTTTACGATTTCACTTCTGATTTTTTATAGGGAAAATTGGAAATAAAGGATGTTTTTTCTATGTTTTTGGCAATCTATACCTATTTTTCTCTAAACTTGGTACAATAACCTTTATATTAATGATAAACCAATTATATCCTGGATCCCACCACGTTATGACCTCCTTCCATTTTCCTTTCCCTCTGTACTTCCAGTTCTCTGTTAATCTCCTTGGCTAACTTCAGGTCGCTATTCATCGACTCAAAACCGAGTTATATACAATCTCCGTTAGAGGAAGCCTTGTTCGATTCTCGACGCCACTGAGATATATTCACGGTGAAATCAGTGTTCTAAACGCCAATCATATTGCTATTCAGATGGTCAATTACGTTCTTTCTCATGCTAGGTCTCAAAAGTCAGGTTTTTCTCTTCTCTATAGTAATTACGAGTTTTAGTCATCGGAGTTTCAGGTCCTAAAACCCTTGTTTCTGGCCAATTTTTCTAAAATGGGTTTCTGCAAATTCTGAATTTGCACATGAATCTTATGCTCAAGGGATGCTAGTTCTCGACCAATGCCTCGGGAATCAACCGGAAGATGATTAGGTATCTCAAGATTGAAAAGCAACAGTTTTGCTTGCCATGTCTGATCTATCATACGAAAGGTTTCATCTTTTTCTCCCTTATCACTCTCGTTTTTTTTTCCAGTTGAAATGTTAATATTTATAAATATCTAAGTTTTGGTATGCTATGTTTACAGTGGAAACAGTAGTGAGGCCATTGAACACCTCAAACAAGTCATGACTCTGAAACTCTCATCGTTGGCTATTAGAGGTTCAACCAGATTTTTTTAATGTCGTCTTTTTTTCCTTTCTCAGAGTTTTCCGTCTCCTTTTGCTATGAAACATGCAGCAGATGCATTCTTCATACTAATGTCTGATTCGGGAGTGTGCCTCAACAGAAAATTTCATGCAGTTATACGACCACTCTATAAGTAGCGGTTTTTTTCCATAACAGTTCCCATTTTAGAGTCGTTAATCATGAATTCCAAGACTCCACTATCAAGGTATGCATACTTGTAGCCATCTCTATTGTTACTCCTCTATATGGTGTAGATTGAATTATGGTATACTCAACTTGCGTGGAACATACAGTTATCTGATTGCTTTTACTTCATAGAAAAAAGTTTGGTCATTAGCAACTTCGATGCTCTTCTGTTGTACTTTGCCCTCACCGTACAGGTCTTCAATGGAGTTTGGCTAGAAGGAATGCAACTTCACCCAGAAAAACCTTTTCAGTGTCTTTTTTTTGGAACAATAAGAATACACCTTAATGATTGTTAGTTTAATGTCTGTTTGGTGTAGCTAGCACATAAAATGATAAAAAAAACTGGGCCTCTTTATTGTTAAACCAAATACGAATGTTACCATTTGCTGTGAAAACCAATTCTAGAATCCCAGCTGACCGGTTTCGTCATGTTTTCAGAACAATGTTGCATATAGCTTTTGCGCATGTTATATCCAACTCGAACAATGTTGCATATAGCTTTTGCGCATGTTATATACTTATAGAGCATTACTACCAAGTTCACAATATTCTCTTCACTCCCATCTCTTAACTACATTATTGTAACATCGGTCTATGCTCATTTTCTTGTGAATGTGATATTTAATAGCTATTACTTATTATTTTCAACTATTAAATTTAAATTTCATTTTTTGTTCGTATTTATTAGGTAAAATATTGAAACTTCTCATTTTTCGAAATTATCCACCTTACATTCAGAATTCGAGGCGCTCATTTTGGCCATGACTTGCTTAGTATCCCTTCAGGTTGAGGAAGTCGAGTTTCTTGTTGACTGCGCTAATATCCTTAAGATGCTGGAAGAACTTCACAGTTGGCTTGCTTTCCAATCTTATTTAGAAGACTTTACACGACTTAGAAGTTTATTTCGCTCATGTTTCGTTGGTCATGTTCTTCGCACACTAAACCACAAAGTTGATCACCTTGCTCGTACTACCAGAAAGTTTTCTCGATCTCATGTCTTTGTGCATAATGTACTTTCAATTTAATCTCTGTAATACTTGTATAAGTTAAGTAGAAAAAAAAATTGTTAGAAAATTTTAATATGTAATCCCAAGGTCATTGCGATTCTAGAAAACTAATAACATTAAGAAAGGCGTAAGATTTTGACATGCTACTCCTTAATGTGCAAATCTTATGTGTATGAATTTTATATAGTCTCTCCTACTAAATTATATGATTTAAACACAAAATATTTAATCTCAGCGACACGTTTCAGTTTATCCTCAACACCTTTTGATAAAGCTTGTCATCTTCTATTCCTTTCCATTTCTGCGTGTTCATAAGCTTCTCGAAATCCTTTGCTATATTCTGGTGAATTCGGGCATTTCTCTTCATTCCAGTCCTCATAACGCTCATTAAGAACTAATTCTTTGTCTCTCTTTGTCTTACAATCTTTCACTAGGTTTGTTAGAAACTCAACATTCTTCGCATAATTATCATTAAACTTTTCCTTGTAGCGTTTGCTAATCTTCTTCAAACGATGAGGTTGGTCTTCACAAAATCCATGTAGTTACACACACGCTTAGAGCCAATGTTAATAGATATCATAAACGATTAAAAATAAAATTCTGCAAATCTACAAAAACAAAAAAATTCATATAAACAAAATTATTAGTTTTTTTTTTCCACAAAATCATTAACAAAATTATTTACGCTTAAAACTTTTTTAAAATAATCCAACATTTCCATAAGATTTTTTCTTTTTTTTGAACATTTCAACAAGATTTTTCTATAACTTTTCTTGAAAAAGTTACACTTAGAACTTCAAATTATAACATTAAAATCATCAACCTACCATCATTTTCTTAAATCAAACAAAATATCAAATACGTGTTTTATTATTTTATATTTTTGAAATATCAACTATTTATTAATAAAACCCAAAAAAATGAAAGTCCATTATCACACTATACAAACTCCAATTTTTCCCCTATAGTCTTAGAGCCAAAAAATTGGTTTTTAATAAAGTTTATGCTGAAATTTTTTTTGGATGGATCAATCTTGTACAGACTATTTTATTTTAGCAACACAAGATCTCTAATTAGTCTAATTATAATCAGACGTCTCTTATTAGAGTATCTCCAACCTACCTTTATTTTTATTCTAAATACTATTTTAGAGTAAATTTACTCTAATCCATCTCTATTTTAGAAATGATCTTTTTAGAATAAAAATAGAATATAATTAGAATATTTTTTTTTTAAATAAGAAATAGAGGACTACATTAGAGTAAAACACATCTCTATTATAGAGTAAAAAATACTTAGACTAAATAAATTGTATTACAGTATATACACATAATCCTTATTATTATAAAACACAAGTTAGTTTTCAAAAAAACTAACTCTTCCTTTGGGCACGTGTTTTTAATCCCAAAAAATGGCTTTACCCAATTTTCTTTGTTCTTCCGTCACTTTATCCAGTTTTCTTAATAATTTTTAATTAGATCCTATCCTATTACAAATTAAAAAAGTAATAAATATAAAAAATAATAAAAAGGAACTGAAAAGCCTAATCGTTCCCCACTAACCCCACCTCTCCACTTTCATCGTCTCTCTTCTTCTTCAACGCCTGCTTTGCTACAATTTTCTTTTTTTGCTAAAATCGATCACATCCTCTATTTCTTTCTACCATCACAATTTCAGTCTTACACCATGTCTCTTCCTATTACACCAATTTCATAAATAAGTCCAACAGTATAAAGAGGTACTTTATTTTGTATGCATTATTATTCATGTCGTGAAACAATTCTGTTCTTGAATTTATGTGCACACATTTTCTTTTCAGATTGCTGCTGTCTTCCATACTATTTTTGAGTGTGTCTGCAGGAATTTCTTTCAATCCCTGACAATCTCTCCTCTGACGCCGAAGATTTCATGTTCATGTGTCTGCAGCAGTAAGCTATTTTTGAGTCAGAAATATCGTGCTCTGTCTTGGTAGGGAGCCAAATTTGCGGCCAACTACTTCTGAGTTGCTAAAGGTCTATAACCAACAGATTAAATGATATCCAATCAGTAAATCATGTCCCATCTTTTTTTTATTATTCGAGTGATAACTTTTCTTTCAATTGCAACATCCATTTGTTATGGTGAAACAGAAGGAATTTGCTTATATACTTTTTAATTATGGTAAGTACACATAATGGAGCAAGAAAGATGTTTGGTTCAAGTGGTGCTCCAAATTTATATACTAGAGGTCTTGTTCAAGAACTGGACCTGAGACAATGTGGATTCTCTTATAAAAACTGTGTTAGTCTTATAGATATATGTCCTCATGATCTCAAATACCCCAATCAAAGCTTAAGGACATGAAAGGTGGCTTCTTTGAAGTTGGAAGGTCTGAGAAAGAACCAATTCTTACCCATGTTGTGCTTAATTGACGCAAGCGCAAGCTTTGTGGTAGATCATTGACCATAGCTTTTACATTTTTATGACTTCAAGAAAATGATGCAATAAGTTTTGACGGTTGGTACTTGGTAATCAAAAAGCAAAAAGATTTTGTAGTTTTACACAGGATGCTCTTGTCCGTAATGGGCTAACTATACTTTACTATGTAAAAATTGTTTTCTGCTACTATAAATTGGTAAACAATATATTCGCCCAATATCATATTTAAATAAACATTTCTTCTCATCATTTCAAACTCTTAAATACTAGAATTCTTTAATCGATTTTACAAAAGATATTCGAAAAATTACACCCTTTTTCTAGTCTAAATATATTTGCTAATTACATATTAACCCTTTTTCTAATACTCCCATATTAATTTTGTTTGTGCGGACCTTTTTCCAGCCTAGGCCCAACTAAAACTATTATAGCCTAAGCCCATTTATCACTTGAACCCGCATTGGTTCCCTAAAGAAGTTCACGATCGGAAAATTACAGTCTCTCCATTTATTTTTTTAACTTTCCTCAGGGCTTTCCTCTCCGCAGCTTCCACCACCTGCAAATCGGATTCCTCAGCTTTCTCTTCCGCCTCCGGCGTGTCCCTCCGTCGATTTCATCTTCTCAGGTTAGTTAGGGTTTAAAATTTCTAATTTTTTTTTTTTACTTTTCTGCGTGATAATGAAAGTTTGATGATGTCTAGCATTCACACTTTTGATCTTTGTGGTGGTAAGTCTTAGGGTTTTAGTGCGATGTTACTTTCATTTGTTGAGCCGAACTTCTTCTTTGTGATCTTCGATTACTCAAAACTTTTTTAGGAAAATCACTTAGGTTTTGTTACTGACTTACTTGAACGAGAATTATTCTATTTTTGGTATCTCTTCTTTGTAGTTCTGAATTTGTTGGAGTGACATTGCTCTGACTAAGTGTTTTAGTTCAATGAATGCTTGATTCTCTATTCTATATATCTCTTTTATGGACTGTGGGTATAAATCTTGAGTTCCTTGTTTAATTGCAGTTGAAAGAGGTGGATTGATAAGTTCAAGTCAACATGGCGAATTTACAAGTGTCTGGGATAATTGAAAAGGTCTTCTCATTATCTATTTCAACTTAAGCTCATTGTTTCTGAGTATAGTCCCTTTTCTTATATCTGTACTTTTTATCTCTTTAATATTCAGATGACGGGTAAAGATAAAGATTATAGGTATATGGCAACTTCTGATTTGCTGAATGAGTTGAATAAGGATTCTTTCAAACTCGACTCGGACTTGGAGATGAGATTGTCGAGTATTATATTGCAACAGCTTGATGATGTGGCGGGTGATGTTTCTGGACTTGCTGTTAAATGGTTAGCTTTCTTCTCATGGCAGATTATGACCTAAGCTGATGTTTTATTGTGTCCATCTTGGTATATCTATATCGTAGCTTTGTTTTTCTTGGTTGTGGGCCTTTTAAAATTAGCTGAACCATCATTGACACTTAGTGTATGGTTTCCAGTCTTGCTCCATTGGTGAAGAAGGTCGGAGAGGGTCGAATTGTGGAAATGACCAACAAGTTATGTGATAAACTGCTTAATGGGAAAGACCAACATCGTGATACCGCAAGCATAGCTCTCAGGACTGTTGTCGCCCAAGTTGCTCCGTCCCTTGCTCCATCTATTCTTGTTACTCTGACCCCAAAAATGATAGGAGGGATAAGTGGACAGGTTAGTGGTTAGGAGGCGTATTCCTTTAATTTTTGATTGCATATATCTCAGTGCTTAGGGTCCTATACAATTATAGGATGTCAGCAAAACCACAATTCAAAAGTCAAAATCAGGCTATACATCGGATTGATTGAGATCTATTAGACTTAAGTTTGTACTTCAAAGTTTTGTTGGAGCTGTTTTACTGTTTAATAGCTCTTTCTGAAACTCGTTGTAGTCCTGAGCACAGTATACACTATAATTATTTCTCTACGCTATTCAATGAGACCTATCTTCTTGTTCTATAAGTAACTAAATTTCTGCTGGCTTGCTGCTGAAGGGAATGAGCACAGGGATTAAGTGTGAATGTCTTGAGATCATGTGTGATGTTGTTCAAAAATATGGAAGTTTAATGGCAGCTGATCACGAGAAGCTACTGGGTACATTGTTATCACAATTGGGCTGTAACCAAGCCACAGTCAGGAAGAAGACTGTTACGTGCATTGGTAAGTTCACAAAATTGAGCCAATAAGATTGCTGGTTAGTTCTGTCAATAGTTAGCTAATTTGAAACCAGGTCTTTATCCGACGGGGTTTATTGACAGCTGTGATCGTCTCAGTATTAACTTTAGATAGGGATCTTGGCTGTTGCCTGTTGGTTTCAATTTTTGAGAACCAATGCGGGTTTGATATATTCAATGCCAATTGTTTTTCTGCCAATCTTATATGAACTCTCAAGTCTATGGTTGATATAAAGTTTTTTTTTTCTCTGGTGTCAGCATCTCTTGCTTCTAGTCTGTCTGATGATTTGCTCGCAAAGGCGACAGTTGAAGTTGTAAAAAACCTCAGTAACAAGAATGCAAAATCAGAGATTACACGCACCAATATTCAAATGATTGGAGCTTTAAGGTACTTCCTGTCATGCTTCTTATAGGTGTGTTATTTGCCTTAACTTCCTACAATGTGCTACTATAGTTTTGTAGTATGCTTCTTTTACCCTTTGCTTACCCTACCTGTCTATTGATTGGGATGCATGGTTACCTTACATATGACTAGGCTTGCCATGGTTGTGATGGTGTTTAATGTGTTTTTGTTTCAGCCGTGCTGTTGGATACCGATTTGGGACTCATCTAGGTAACACTGTGCCAGTCTTAATCAATTACTGCACCAGCGCTTCAGAAAATGATGAGGAGCTTCGCGAGTATAGCTTACAGGTCTCATGCAAGATTCCCTTATGTTCCTAATTCTACTTACTCGCGTGCATTTTTGGTTAACTTATCTGATTTGTTATTTGGACAATCATTTAGGCGTGGTTATAGTCTCTTTTCTTTTCCTAAGTTATTAAATGGGATTCTAATCTTCAATCTCCAATAAACATGACCAAAAAAATGTAGGTGATAACATGTTCGTTCTGAAATTTGACTGCAGGCACTTGAAAGTTTCTTGCTACGATGTCCAAGGGACATTTCACCATATTGTGATGAAATTTTGAGTCTCACTTTGGAATATATTAGTTATGACCCGAATTTTACGGACAACATGGAGGAAGATACTGATAATGAGACTCCTGAAGATGAAGAAGATGAGTAAGTTCTTGTTTAATCATTGGAAGGGTAACCTAGGTCCTAACGGTTCACCATTATCTCAGTGACATAGGTCTTTGTTTCTTACAGCGAGAGTGCAAATGAGTACACAGATGATGAGGACGCCAGCTGGAAAGTTAGGAGAGCAGCGACAAAATGCTTATCAGGATTAATCGTTTCTCGTTCTGAAATGCTCTCTAAAGTATATCAAGAGGTATGTCTTTTTCGTTCTTTAAGATCATGAGAATTATCATTCGTTGCAGGACTGTACAAGAACATGAAGAGTTCTCTCTCATATTTTTATTTGCGTTTGATTATTGAAGAAACAAAAATTTACTCTAGTCTTTATTTCTGAGGAATTTAGTAACTAGTCTCTTCGTGTGCAGGCCTGCCCGAAACTAATTGATAGATTCAAGGAAAGGGAGGAAAATGTAAAGGTATGGAAAATAATCAATGCTCTATCCTGGATAGCTATATTGTCATTAGTCTGATATTGTGAGGTACTGTTATAACAGATGGATGTATTCAACACGTTCATTGATCTTTTACGGCAAACAGGAAATGTTACTAAAGGTCAAACTGACACTGATGAATCAAGGCAAATTTCTGAAACCTATCACTTGATCTGTATAGATGGTCTGTCACATTACTGAAAAAATCTGCTAACTAGATATATACCTTTGGTCGATGCAGTCCAAAATGGCTACTGAAGCAAGAAGTCTCAAAGATTGTGAAGTCTATAAATAGGCAACTGCGTGAAAAGTCTGTTAAGACAAAGGTATGAAAGTGTTAAACACATACTTTTTGGTTTGCTTCTTGTTTGGTATTTTCATTACTCCTTACCTCTCTGTAGGTTGGTGCATTCTCTGTTTTGAGGGAACTTGTAGTTGTCCTGCCTGACTGCCTTGCTGATCATATTGGCTCTCTTGTTCCTGGAATTGAAAGGGCACTAAATGTTAGTGGAAATATTCAGTACGCTTTTTTTTTTGGACTGTCAGTGTTGCTCTTTGTCCAGTTGCTCATGTTTCCTTCCCTCCAGGATAAATCTTCTACTTCAAACTTGAAAATTGAAGCTCTCGTCTTCACAAAATTGGTCTTGGCATCACATGCGCCTCCTGTTTTTCATCCTTACATTAAGGTCGGAATCATTTTGTGGTTTTCAGTATATTGAAATATTGACAAAATGTTCGGTGACTGATGTTGAGTCCATAGATTTCAAAACCCAGTTTTTGAAAGTATATGAAGCTGATGATGCTTGCTTTGACTGCCTCGTTGAACATTTATGTCATTCTAGGCTCTTTCAAGTCCTGTTTTAGCTGCTGTTGGTGAACGCTATTACAAGGTGACCGCTGAGGCATTAAGGGTTTGTGGGGAACTTGTCAGGGTCGTACGTCCAAGTACTGAGGTGAGTATCTCATTACATTGAGCTGTCATGTATATACTTACTGATCAGTGTCAGTATTTGTTTATGCCTCACAGATTTGAATAACTGATATTTTTCTTCTGTGGTTTAGGGTATGGGCTTTGATTTTAAACCATTTGTTCATCCAATCTACAATGCGATAATGTCACGCTTGACAAACCAAGATCAAGATCAGGTCTGTGGCTTGAATCCCCTTTTTAGTCTTCTTAATGAAATTCCATGCTTTTTGGGGCACGGGACTTAATTACCTTTTTTGAGCTCTTTCAATCTGTCATTATGATCTATTACTGAATTGTAAATGCAATGAGATTGCTATCTTTGTATCTGTTTTTTTCATGTTTTTTAATCTCTTTTCGCTTCAACAGGAGGTCAAGGAGTGTGCTATCACCTGCATGGGCCTAGTGATTTCAACATTTGGCGATCAACTGAGAGCAGAGTTACCTTCGTGCCTTCCTGTGCTTGTTGACCGAATGGGAAACGAAATCACTCGCCTCACTGCAGTAAAGGTTGTTATTCTGCTTCCGTTGTAGTTTTTTTTTTTTTTTTTTTCTATAACTTCTTTTATCTCATGAATGTGATGGTGTGGGTGCATGCAGGCATTTGCTGTCATTGCCACTTCTCCGCTGCACATTGATTTATCATGTGTCTTGGACCATTTGATTGCTGAGCTGACTGGATTCTTACGGAAGGTATATGGCTTTTTTCCATATAGAATTAGGCATCATATATGTACCTTTCTTCTGCTTACTTTTTCATAATTAGTGGAAAAATCCCTGAAGACAGTATCTGGTATTTAGGCCATCCCTATTCATGTTACTGTAATACAGGCTAATCGTGTTCTGAGGCAAGCTACGCTGGTTACTATGAATACCTTAGTAACAGCCTATGGTGATAAAATTGGTTCAGATGCTTATGAAGTTATTCTTGTGGAACTTTCATCTCTGATAAGGTTCGTTTGCTTCTCTAATGAATTGCCCCTGATGTTTTTCTTTCGTCTTTCTTTACTCTCTACGTTGGTGTTTTTTATAAAAAGAAAAATTATACTTGTCTGTCTTTTTCAGCGTTTCGGACCTGCACATGACAGCTCTTGCACTCGAACTCTGCTGCACTCTGATGACTGGAAAAAGTTGTAGTGAAAAAATAAGTTTGGCAGTTCGTAACAAAGTTCTTCCACAGGCACTAACTTTAGTTAAAAGCCCATTGCTTCAGGGTCAAGCACTTTTGGTAATTTTTTATTTGCTGGTGGAATTATTCATTAATTTGTCTGAGGGTAAAGGGTAATGGTTTCCTGGATGCCTGTCACAGGATCTGCAAAAATTCTTTGAAGCCCTGGTGTATCACGCAAATACTAGTTTCTACACCTTGCTGGACTCGTTACTTTCTTGTGCTAAGCCTTCTCCTCAGTCTGGTGGTGTCCCAAAGCAAGCGCTATATTCAATTGCACAATGTGTGGCGGTTCTTTGTCTTGCAGCGGGTGATCAGAATTGTTCGTCTACTGTTAAAATGCTTGTGGAAATCCTTAAAGATGACAGTGGCACACATTCAGTAAGCACTTTGATTTTGTATAAATATACGAGCCATTGGGGATTAGAGTTGGGCCTCCTAGGTTCAATTTTTCGTTATGATGGTTTATTTTTGTCATGCAGGCAAAACAACATCTTGCCCTGTTGTCTCTTGGTGAAATTGGAAGAAGGAAAGATCTTAGTGCACATGCTGGCATTGAAACAATTGTCATTGAATCTTTCCAATCTCCTTTTGAAGAGATAAAGTCTGCAGCTTCTTACGCTCTTGGAAACATTGCTGTTGGCAATCTATCCAATTATTTGCCTTTTATTTTGGACCAAATTGATAATCAACAGAAAAAGCAATATATTCTCCTTCATTCACTTAAGGAGGTATGCATTGCCTAAACAAGTGTTTGTATTATATATTATCAGATTCCATAAACTGCTTTATTGCATACCTTATTCCTTGATATTTCAGGTTATTGTGAGGCAATCAGTTGATAAAGCAGACTTCCAGAATTCTAGTGTCGAGAAAATACTTGCGTTACTATTTAACCACTGTGAAAGCGAGGAAGAGGGTGTAAGGAATGTAGTTGCGGAATGCTTGGGAAAAATGGCTTTGATAGAACCTGAGAAACTGGTTCCTGCACTTCAGGTAAAGAACAGCTACAGAGCAATCTTACTATCTGGAGTTATTTAATTACTGCCATGCTTAGCTATGGATAGTATTTAAATATTACATTATGAATATTACAGGTAAGGACTACGAGTCCAGCCGCTTTTACTCGTGCGACTGTTGTTACTGCCGTGAAGTATTCTGTAGTGGAACGGCCTGAGAAATTGGATGAAATCATCTTCCCTGAGATTTCATCATTCCTCATGCTAATTAAAGATGGTGACCGGGTAAGTAAAAAAAAATTGACTTCATTGATAATAACAACATCAAACCTTAATGAACATTGGACAAGGGTCACATTGCTGTGTAACCATAACCTCTTTTTCGGCTCCATGGTTTATGCAGCATGTAAGGCGTGCAGCTGTCTCAGCTCTGAGTACGTTTGCTCATTATAAACCAAACCTTATTAAAGGACTTCTACCTCAAATGCTACCGCTTCTATATGATCAGACCGTTATTAAGGTAAACTCTTTAGTAAATCCATCATAATTGTTGTCCGTATATAATAAATTTGAAGGTTTCAGTTTTCATCGCCTGAGACATTACACTTTTGCAGAAAGAATTAATAAGGACGGTTGATCTTGGCCCATTCAAGCACGTTGTTGATGACGGGCTTGAACTGAGGAAAGCAGCATTTGAGTGTGTATTCACACTACTTGATAGCTGTCTTGATCAAGTAAATCCGTCTTCTTTCATTGTTCCTTTCCTCAAATCCGGACTAGAAGGTGAGTGTTTCTGTCGTCCTCGTAGGTCAAACTAGACATCGGCTTTGGTTATTTATTATCATATAACATAATCTCTGTTTATGCAGATCATTATGATCTGAAGATGCTTTGTCATCTTACACTCTCTTTACTAGCAGATAAATGTCCATCAGCAGTGTTAGCTGGTATGTTAATTGATTACCAAAATCATTGGGTTTCACTTTTTAACAAAAGAGAAGTTTTTGATCTGTCATTATTATATTATGTCTTAGTACTGGATTCTCTTGTGGAGCCACTGCAAAAGACAATAAACTTCAAGCCAAAGCAAGATGCAGTGAAGCAAGAACATGATCGTAACGAAGATATGATCAGAAGTGCTCTTCGTGCAATATCATCACTGGATCGTATCAGGTTCTCCACTCGTTTAGTTATTCAAAGTCTTGATTAAAACCAGAACTGTTTCTGATCTTAATTCATGTGACATTTGTATGAACAGTGGAGTGGATTATAGCCATAAGTTCAAGAGCTTAATGGTTGACATGAAAAGGTCTGCACCATTGTGGGAGAAGTATCAGACAATCAGGAGCGAGTAAGTTTTTTTGTGTATGTTTGTTTCACTTAAATACGATCAATGTTGATTTCTCTGCATGAGATTAAAACCATTCCAAGGAAGAGTACAGCAAAAGAAAAGAGTTTGATAACATAATATTTCTGAATCGGCGAAAAAAAAGGATTCTATTGTTTTTTTTTTCTTAATCTCTGTTTTGTTCATTGAGAATCTATTTCACTGTGTTGTTGCTGTGTCATTGCTTTTTGTTTATTTTGTTTCGCTTTTGGTGACGATTTGAGGAGAAATTTCGATGATTGTTTAGTACAAAGATTGGACGGAACAAATCCTATATTTTAGATAGCATAAACTCTGAGAACTTGTCGATTTGGAATCTTGGCTCTATATTTTAGATAGCATGAACCATGAGAACTTGCCCATTGTGACTTTTGGTTTCTCATAATTGGGTGAAACATAATCAATTTTGTTGGTAATTAAATATAATGTAGATTTGCATAAAATGGTGACTTGGTTTGACCGTAATATATTGAATTGAATTTGTGAAGTGATATCATCAATTGGGGAAATCAATTATGTTTTTCTCTATTTTTTTGAATTCTTCAGTTTTTCGAGCTCTAACACAATTAAAAGTGGCAAATTTATATGAACTTCCTTTGCCTGAAGCCAAAATGTCTATAAGAAATATGCTGGACGCATTTGAGGAGATTAATGTTAATAATCTTAACAACTTCATTGATGAAACAATTTTCTGAATTAACAAGATACTATAAACCGCTATCAACAAGCTTATCAACAAACTTAATAAAAAGATGTTCAAATTGTTTATGAAAATTTTCAGGACAAACTAACTGTCGAGGTTATAGCAACATTGACCGCAGAAAAAGATAAACTTTCTCACTTGATTAACGTCTTTTGAACAACATGTCTTCGAGACATTCGTGCCTACATCCAGCATGTAAGTGTTTTTATTATTTTTCTATTTTTTCTATTATGTCATTGAATTATTAATAAAAAAAGGTTTTTTTTTAAGAAGCTGATATTAATAATCTCCTCCAATAGATGATTGACATTACCCATGTATGTTTTTTTGGTGAACTAGACGGTGGGATATGATCTACTACTCTTTTTTTTTTTTATCGATTTCTGTTTTGACTTTAAATAAAATTGTTAGACTACTCTAGATTTCTTTATATCTCTGTTAAAAACTTTTTTTTCTAAATGTTAAGACTATTCTAAATTTTGTTATCTATTTAGACTTATAAAGAGAGAACTTGCAGGAAACAAATCACATAACTTTGCATATAATTTTGATTTGTTTTCATTTTCTCATAAGCAACAAAGAAACTAATCAACTGATTAAGAGTTGTAAGTAATGAACTTTTAAAAAAGTAAACCGAGGGTTAGCCAATTACTAAATCAAAATAGTTAGTAAAATAGAGGGGTGTGATATATATATTTGAATCAAAATGAATTTATAAATCCAAAATTTTTTAATCTATAATTACCTCAAATTGAGAAAATAGAATGAAAAAATGATTTTTAAGAAAGTTATATTCCACATCAAAAGTAAATTTATAGGCCATAAATTTAAAATCTATAAATTACCAAAAAATCAAAAAGGTAGAGTGAAAAATAATTTTTAGAAGGCTATAGTCACAAATATTGATCCAAAATACTTTGAGAAGGTTATAGTCTAGATATTTTGATCAAAAATAAATTTATAAGCCCAAAAATTTAAACATAATAACAAATAAGAAAACGGAGTGTAAAAATAATTTATACATATTTTTGATCAAAAATAAATTTATAAGCCGAAAATTTTAAATGAATACATTAGTGAAAAAAAATAGAGTGAAAAATAAGTTTTAGAAAGTTATAATCCATAGATTTTTTATTTATATATATATTTTTTGAGTACGCGCTCATATCGGATGACACCTTTTTTGTTAGGGATGGTAATAAGAATAGTTATTTCTTCGGAATTCTACTGAACGGGTCGATCCTCTGCTCCCGTCTATGAATCACTTACATATTCTTCTGAATTATATGTAGATAAAAAATAATTTGTAAGCACAAAAATTTTAAATTATAAAATAACAAAAATTAGAAAATAGAGTGAAAATTTTTGCAAAAAATTCATCGTAAAATTTTATATGATAATTTGAAATTATTTTTTAATATGTAACTCATGTTAAAACTTCTATAGTGTCATCAATGCGATTGGATTATGGTTTTGACTCGCAATAGAAACAACGAATATAGGCTCTACTCTATTGTTAACTAAAGCACAGAGAGATGGAATAATAGAATTAATCTTTAATTCAACTTAGAAAAGGGTAAAAATTCACGAAAGTTGGGGGTTTTAGACCTTTTTGTTTTCAGAGGTTGCTCGAGACAGAAGAAAGACTTGAAAAATCCTTTATAAAAAACATAAAAATCTCTCGGTATATTCATTCATCAGTGCCTTCAGCATTACCAGACTTGAGATGAAGATGCTTTTCTCGCTTTTGAAAATCTGTCAAACCTTTACCACTTCCAGTCACACCAACTTTACCAAATGGATCTTCTGGTGATTTGAATATACTCTCTTTCTTCCTCCCTGTGAAGAACCCTACCTACTCAACCGATAAACCCAGTCTCAGAATCAGAGCAAGAAAAACAAAATCCATAAGATGTTCTGTATTCTAACACAAACCTTTCTAGTTTTGGCTTTAGTTGTCTGAAACTGCTGCCAAGCATTTTGTTTCTTGTTCTGTACAACCTCAAGTTGCTCTTGCCTCGCCTTTGACTTGAAAGCATGTATCTTCTTACGCTTTGCTATTTTCTGTTTGGAAAAGTGAGACTTCATTACACGACCTCATGAGGCCAAAAAGTACAGAAGTGGAAAAGAATTTCTAACTTACCACATCCTCAGGATCATTAGGATCAATTTTGAGTTTTGCCGGAAGAGTTTTAGTTTGAAAGTCAGAACTTGCAGCTTGCTCAATCTTTCTTTTGAGAGCATTTCTGGTAGCTTCTGCAACCCTCTCAGCTTCTAATAGGGCATTGTGCTCTATTGGTCTCACATTATCAGGATCAACCTTCAAAATTGTAGGCAACCCAGTATTAATTAATGGAAAAATAAACCACAAAAACGTGAATAGAATAGAAGCATTACCTCTTCCTTGTTTCCCCATTCATCATAGGCAACAAAATAGCCATTTTCAGTATGTGCCTCCACAGTCGCATCATACCTGAAAATTTAACTAATCAAACAAAGATAAAAAAAGGGCGGGGGATGAAGACGTAAATAATACTGTGATACATCATGAATTACAAGAGAGCCAAGAGTTTTTTGACATACCACTCGCCATCTTCACTAAAGACAGCTTGAACTTTTGTTCCAATGGGGAATTTATTCTCATGGATTGGGTCATTCCTCGACTCCTGAACAGTATAATGGAATACGATCAAGCGTTATCACCAAAAGAAATTTGTAGTAGGCTTAAAAGTAGCAAAAAGGAGAAAAGATGATAGAAATAAACCTACCATCTTTTCCCAAGCACCCTCTAACTCCGGTGATCCAGCAGTTGCTCCAGCACTAGCTCCAGCGTCTGACAGAGAGATGTCATTTTGCTTTGCAGTTGCAAGAAGTTCCTCCGTCAATGCAATCACCTGTGTGGTACAAAACAAGTTTCAGAGAACTGAGAAATACTAACAATTTCACTCAATATATCTATTTAAGATTTTCAGAAATAGAACTTCAGGGATCGAACGCGAGAAATCAGGAGATAGAAGCAGGCTGGCCATCATGACCCATATTAGCACACCTGCACAATAACCAAGATAGAAATGATGAATTCCTTGCTAACTCTCCTACAGTCCTACTTTTATGTATATTCCAACAACTGTTTTTGCTGACCGAAACTCCACTGCCGGAGTTACATGGCACTCAAAAATATGCTCACCTTTCAAGCCCATAGAAATTCCACTGTATCCGCTAGCTGTTAAATGATGTTGCTATTTCGAGCAACGTGCTCATTCCTTCAAAAGAGTGGGGGAATAGAAATATAAAGGACACAGTATAACCTAGCTTTTCAAGTAAGCTAATCTTGTTTAGTGATATATTTATTTTCACTCAAGCTAAGGAAAACTAGTAAAATGACACCGACAACAAAGATGTAAGGGTTTGATCACAAAACTAAGATAAAGTGATTAGAGTAGTCATTCACAAGGATGGATCACCTCTTTAAGTTCCTTTTCCATGTCTGCATATTCCGTGTTTCTAGGGTCTTCGGACAAAAGCTGCCTAACCTGAGACCAAAGAGTTTGAAATCCATCAAACAACCCCGAGGAGATGTGCATGATCACAGACTCATTAAAACCAAACCAAAAGATATGTCAGATAGGCCAAAAAGGAATAAGCACACGAGCATTAATCACTCAATTACGCAAGCTATCTTCCCCATCACAGCAGAAAATAATCAAACTTTGAAATGGCAGGTGACACTACAAACATTTTCAAAACAGAAAAACCCTCACATTCAGCAGAAGGCTGAGTGATCCGTTAAGTCCAAATTCGAGACCCTAATATAGTGAATAAGCTGTTTCACACAAAAAGCTAATTGATTTCCATACAAAAATGATATAGAATGAAACTAAAGAACATTTTTTCGATCAAGGAACCTGGAACCCCTAAATAAGTATACTTACGAACCCTAATTCAAGAATAATCATACAAAAACCTCATCTGGCTCAATTTCAGGAACCAATTTTCAATTACTCTTCTGCTCGACCAATTCTCAAGCATTCACGAATCTATAAGTCCAATAAATTGGAACCACATAAAACATACTAAGGAAAAAGAGAAGAAAACGTTCGAACCTGTTCGAGCTGCTCTTTGTACGTAGAAAGATTCGAAGCTAGCTCTTCGATGTTCACTTCTACTACTCCTTCCATAATTTCAACTGAAATTCAATGGTCAATTTCTTCTTCAGATAAATTTCCTAATAGTTCTTCTACACTGATCTTCCTCCTCCTCCAATGTTCTTTGTCGCGAAGATATTTTACGAGAACGAACAAAAAACAAAAGGCCTATTCTGACGAAAAAATTGCTCGCCGTTTTGCACATCTCCAATGGATCTTTATAGTACAAAAACGCGGCACGTTTCGTTAATTTCAAAAGCATCCCTATACTTAATAAAATCTCACAGATTTATCCCATGTAAAGTAATTATTCAATATACACCCATTCCTCCGATCAAATTAACAGAAAAATCTTCTACTCAGAGCTTCATGGTCTTACTCGATTGACGAGGTTCAGATGTGTTAGTGTCATAAAAGCTAAAATTCAAAATGGCGATTTCTGCATTAGTGACAATTTCTCCTTTCACTCTATCTTCTTCCTCATCCAGAAAAACCCATCTCCTAACTAGGGTTTATTCATCTTCCATATCTCCAAGGTTGAAGCAAAATCGTTACCTACAGAGTCAGAGTTCAAGTCTTTCGAACCCATTACGCGGTAATTTCACCAGATTTTGTGCACCTTCAGATGGGGTTCTCAGAAAAACCAAAGAAGACAAAGAAGAAGATGAAATCATTCAACTACCATCTTTTGGCTTAAACCCCGTGAAATTCGCAATATGCGTTGTGTTGTGGACTTCGGTTTCCTTACTTTGGTTCGCCAGGTCTGGAGATGCGAAAGCTGCGACTGACTCCATCAAATCATCGAGCTTTGGTCTCAAAATTGCCTCCACTCTTCGCCTTTTTGGTTGGCCTGACGAAGCTGTGGTCTTTGCTTTAGCTACGCTTCCGGTTATTGAGCTCCGTGGTGCGATTCCTGTAGGTTATTGGATGCAGCTAAAACCTACGGTTCTCACGTTCTTAGCTGTTATTGGGTTAGTCCTTCACACCCTGCAAATAACAAAAGCTTTAACAAGAATTAGTTTAGCTACATCTTAATATGATTACTGATTTGTTCTCAGACCAGAGTTTGCAAGTGTCTCTCATTTGATGGTCAAAGTGTGAAATTTAATCCTTACATTGTCCGGAATGTTCGTTTATGTTACAAAATTACACATTTCTGTTGTTTAGTTGAATCTATCATAAGTTGAATAACCAACGCAAGTGTTCTCATCTCTATTGAATGCATGGTGGATTTATGACAACTAGTGTCTGACACTTGCCATCGGTCTTCTTTGAGGAACACGTTTCTGTTGTCTTTAGTTAAACTTGTGAGGTTGAGTCATATGTTGATAAGTTATACCAAACATTCAATCCATATTCATATGATTCATTATCTAAGCAACAACTAGTGACACTGATTTTGTGTCTTTTGCAGCAATATGGTTCCAGTTCCATTCATTCTACTTTACCTCAAAAAGTTTGCGTCTTTCTTGGCGAGTAAGAGCAAAACAGGTTCTAAATTACTCGATATCTTATTCAAAAGAGCTAAAGAAAAAGCAGGACCAGTAGAAGAGTTCCGATGGTTAGGTCTAATGCTCTTTGTAGCTGTTCCATTCCCTGGAACTGGTGCTTGGACAGGAGCTATAATAGCATCGATCCTCGACATGCCGTTTTGGTCTGCTGTTTCATCTAATTTCTTTGGTGTAGTCTCGGCTGGACTGTTGGTGAATTTTCTGGTGAATCTTGGTTTGAAACAAGCCATTGTGGCTGGTATTGTTCTCTTCTTTATATCTACATTTATGTGGAGTGTTCTTAGAAACATTAAGAAATCTGTAAGACCATCTTTACCTTAAATATTGCATTCATGGTTTCTTTTCTTCCATTGTTAATAACGTTTAAAAGCTTTTGGATCATCTTCTTTCCCCAAATATCTCTTCTCATAAGTCCCCTTACCAAATGTACAAAAATGTGATTCATAATTTAGAAACATATAATCATCATGAAATTGTGAAGAAGCGTCATCATTAAGAGATTACTATAAGTTATTCCATTTACACTGTTTACTGTTGCCACCATTGGGGATGTAGCTCAGATGGTAGAGCGCTCGCTTAGCATGCGAGAGGTACGGGGATCGATACCCCGCATCTCCAAATTTTTTCTTCTTTTCATTATGTAGCTTAACATAATAAATGGCCGTTACTTAAAAGGACTCACCTGAAACAAGTTTTGAGGATTACAATAAACGCTGTATTCATGTACAATAATTTTTATATATAGTGAAGATCACAGTATGTCCAATTCACTTCACACACTTTTCTTCTTCTTTCCAAAACGCAATTTTCTATATGGTGTATACATATATTAGCATGTCACCATAAGTGAGCTTCTAACTGCAACTCTAACTGCACCGACCACACTCAGTTGATATGTCTCCGGTCTTATCTCTTTACATTCTGTGTTTCTGCAGCTTGCTTCCATTTGAACACCCACAAAATATGCTGTCTGAAACCAAACACATATAAGAACACAGCAATCAGTTCATTGAATTTCTCAGCTGCAATGTCGTTTTTGTTCTTAACGTAATACCTAATCACAATGTTTCATGCTCAAATCAAACAAAACAGTTTCTTCAATCTTAGATGTCAAACCAGGTTTTGTATAGACAACAAAAACTGATATACCTTGCCTGAAGCATTACGAACTGGTGATATATGCAGAAGATTCCAAAATTGGCTCTTGTCTTTTCTGTTACTGATAAAAACAAAAATGATCAGCCCAATAGAAACCACAGAAACAAGATTCACTTGCAGAAAATGATTTGAAGAAATAAATCTTCCAACCTGTAATTCAGTATTTGCACTGTGCATGATTGTCCCTTTAAGATGCATTCATTCATCTAAACCAAAAACAAAAACCATTAACATTTTGAATCCCATGGGAACTACCATTACTAGTTAAGTTAGAAACAAAATCAGTACCTCGTAAAGAACTGAAGAATCGGTATCAACTCCATTCAGAAATCTACAGTTTTGTCCCAACACTTCCTGTCTCTTGTAACCTACAAACATTAACATGAATAAGAAGAGTGCCAAAATCTAATGAAGGCTGCTTATTTCTTCAAACCCATACAATGTGATTTCTAAAAACCCAAACACACTAAACTCACCAGTCAATCTCAAAAAAGCATCACTCGCATAAACAATAGGCATGTCAGGTAAGCATGGATTGGTTCTGCAAGTGACCAGAAGAATGTCATGGATATAATTCAACAAACAGAACTAAAGTAGCAGATTTGTAACTTCACAACAGTACAAATAGAGACTCGTACAAATAAAAAGAAACTCACAATACGAAACTGTGTTTGATTCTACCGAGAGAAATAACTAATGATGAGCTTAGGCAATCTGCACCACGTAAGCAGAACCGCTTGCCACTGACTAATCTGCCACTAAATTCGCTGTAACGCATTAAAATAGATAACACATTGTTAATTGCTTCTGCAGCTATCAGCTTCTCCGACTCACTCGCTTCACAGTGATCCCAATCCTCTAATCCTACAGAACAACAATAATTTAGAACCTTTAATCAACAGAACAAGCAAATGGCTTGAAATATGAGTACTGACTAAGCAATTAAGTAAAGAATCTGCTATAGAAATGAAGTTTTTTTTTGCTGATTTAAAGCTCTGAGGAATTTCGTCAAACAACTAATTTGCATTACTAGAAACCAGACCTTGTTCATCATCACATTCCACTGGTAAAGCTCGATCCTGATGCACAAAATTGCCCAAACAAACCTCTCTTCGACAAGAACCAAACACGAATTCAGAATGATCCGACATATCTCCACTTAAACCCGACCGATTTCTCAATTTCCGATGATGTTCTCGTCCAGAAATCGGGACCTGGACCGCCACAAAATTGATCACTTTCCCATCTTCTTTACCAAAAACAGGACTCATATGAAACAACATCCAAAACGGAGATCCAGATTTATGATAATTCAACAAGCTAACCATAACCGATCTCTCTTCACGAATCGCTTCACGAATCTCCATCACCGATCTTCGATTCGTCTTAGGCCCTTGAAAAACCTTCCCGTTTCTTCCGATTACTTCTTCTCGCGAATACCCACTCATCTTAAGAAACCCTAAGCTCGCAAACACAATTGGGTGACCCGAAATAAACGGGTCGGTGATTGTGAAATTATAAGGAAGCTCATCTAAAGCTTCTCTAATCCATTGGCTGTATCGAGCATTAAAGGAATCATCTTCTTCTTCTTCTTCAGTGAAAACTAATACTGAAGATTTCGTTGAGGACATAATCGTAACAATAGCAAACACTCGATGATGATTATTACTCTTCTTCTTCTTGTCAGTCTACTGTTTAGTGCCAATCCCATGTGGGTTCGAAGGCAAAACTGAAAACTTTTCTTCGTTTGAATCCAAAGTCACACACCAAATTACAAAATTGAATCGGGAATTGCAAATAGTTTCATGAAAAAATCAAAACTTTGAACAGAGGAAGAAAGAAAAACAAGCTATAATTCAAATGATTGAAGATGAGAGATATGTTATAGAACAATTAGTGTTCAATTGATTGATGAACTTGCTTCTTTATTCTTCTTTCTTCTTCTCTCTTTTGCCTGATTTTTTATTTCGTTTTCTGTGGCTAGCGGAAGAGGATGATTGATTTTGTCGCTTCTCTCACACTCTTGAGTTGTAAAAAAGAATTAAGAATTAAAATTTAGATATTTTATTACACAGTTCAACAATTATCCACAAGGATTTAGGATACATACAAGGCTAATGTAGGGTAAGATAACTGTACTTAGAGCTAGTTTCGGATTCTGTAAACAGAAACCAAGTAAACCTAATAAAGAAAATATTAGAAATTATCACCGTTTGACCGTTTAAAATTTCAAAGATCTAAATTATGAATTAGAAATTATCAATCCAATTTGATATTAAAAATCCAATATTTCTGCTAAGTTACTTTGCCAAAAAGAAAGACTTATTATTTCTGACAAAGGAATATATGCAACTCTGCTTACGTGGCAGATTCTAATTTAACGTAAGCACCCTATAATAACACCTGTCACTCACTCATCGTTTGGTCCAGCCCATTGCGCTAAATTGTCCTTATTTACAATGGACCCAAATATATTTAATCATTTTAAGATAGAAATTGATGTGGCTTTTAGTGAAATGTTAAGTCTAAAGACAAACGCATTTGCATATCTATGAATCAAATTTTACTATATATATTATGTTGGAATTTAGCTAATTGATCGATCAAGTATGATTCAGTGTTGAAAAAAAAAAATTGAAATTCTAATTAAGATTAAAAACCATTTCTTATTTAGTTCTACTATTTTTCAAATACTAGTTAAAATCAAGTCTTACTTGGTTATTTGAACTCATTTGTAAAAATCTATATAAAAATCGAAAAATTTGGTTTTTAACAAGAAACGATTTTTAATGAATCTCTTTCATAAAAAAATCCTAAAGATAAAAAACACACTTAAAATAATATTTGGTTTAAAGACAAAAATAACTGAAAATATTCCACAAAAGAAGGATAAAACAAAGAGAAAACAATACAAAAAAAAAGCCAAACTATAATTGGTTGTTAAGGAAAAGTGACAGAGAGTTTTAAAATCAATGGTTTGCTAATAATTATACTCTGTTAATCGTTAATCTTCCACTAATGACTTTCATTTTCCCTCTCTCTTTCAAGGTTCCTTGTTATTTAAGAAAGCCATGAATCCCATCTTCTATTTCTAACCCTGGGCCGACCAAAAAGCTTTGGACGACCCAAGTTTCAAGGGTTCACCTGTCAAAAGTTTTATTCACAATCAAACATTCGAATGTCGAATCTTGGGACCTACATTATCGCCTTTGTTTCATTGTCCCTAGCTGTGGTGGCTCCATTGGTTCAGGCTCACGTTGCTGTTTACGATGAATATTGGACGCAGCGTCAAGCTGAAGCGTTGCGACGAACTTTGGAAGCTTATGAGCCTGACCCACTTAACATCACGAACCACTTTAACTACCATGCGGCCTTGTGAGTCGTTCTCTATAGATTAACATATTTATCGGCTGCATGTTCCTCAGACACTTTTTGTGCGGGTTTGTTGCGATATCCATAAGCTATACGTACGACCTGTTTGTGAGAGATTTTCCATTCGGAAGAGTACACGAAACAGATTCAACGTGCAAGAGATATGCTAAGAAACAGACCCATCGCGAGTAGGAGTGGGAAGTGGTCCAAAAACCTGCGGGGCCCGCGGGTTTTAACCCGCGCGGGGCGGGTTCGGGTTTTGAAAATGTGGACCACTTTTTTGCGGGTCTCGCGGGGCGGAGCCCACATTTTTTTGGACTAAGCGGGCTTAGCCCGCGGGTTTTGCGGGTACCCGCGGGTTATACTAACAACGTGTTGTTTTCAAAAATATGACTTAGACAACGTGATGTTTTCAAATATATGTCTTAGACAACGTGTTGTTTTTTGGCGGGTTTAGCGGGTTGTAGCGGGTTAGTGTTAGGCGAGTCATTTTGCGGGTTTTTAGAGTTTTTTGCGAATTTTTTGGATTTTTTTTATTCGCGGGTTGATTGCGGGGCCCGCAGACTTAAGCGGGGTGGGTTGCGGGTTAGAATTTGTAATCTATTTTTTGGCGGGGCGGGTTGCGGGTTTATAAAAATATGCAAAAAGCCCGCGGGCCTTATGCGGGGCGAGTTGGCCCGCTGCCCAGCACTAATCGCGAGTGATGACAGTTGGTTTGCGGATCATTCCAAATGGAACATATTTTTCCGAACGGGTTGTGTGTGTCGCTTATGGATAAATGCAATCGAAAAGCCAACACAAAAAGTGTTAAGAAACATGCAATCGAACAACTATCATTCGCGCTTGTATAAGGTTTTTGTTTTGTTATCGAAAACCTAACTTGTTCCTGAAGTAACTAATGTTTTTTTCTCTCTCCAGAGCAATGGAAACGACGGGGATAGCCAATGGAACAAGGAGGAATCTCCATCAAATCGGAAAAGGTATAAGGAAACCAAGACGTGCACGCGGCGGAAGGTACCAATCTCTTAACGCGATCGATAAATGCTGGAGAGGGAACAAAAACTGGGCCAATAATCGGAAAAAGCTAGCGGATTGTGTCCTCGGATTTGGTCGGAAAACAACAGGAGGTAAAAATGGACCCATCTATGTAGTTACCGATCCTTCCGACACAGATCTAGTGAACCCAAAACCTGGAACACTAAGACATGCTGTAACAAGAGACAGACCGCTCTGGATCATATTTGCAAGAAGCATGAACATAAGACTGCAACAAGAACTGATGATAACAAACGATAAAACAATCGATGGTCGTGGAGCTAGTGTTCATATATCAGGAGGTGCAGGTTTAACGTTGCAGTTCGTGAAGAATGTGATCATACATAACATTCATATCAAACGTATCAAACAAGGAAATGGTGGGATGATTAGAGACTCTGAACATCATTTTGGGTTTCGAACAAAAAGTGACGGTGATGGGATTAATATTTTTGGAGCTACCAATGTTTGGATTGATCATGTCTCGATGACAAAATGTGGTGACGGTATGATCGATGCAATCATGGGATCGACTGCGATTACTATCTCCAATTGCCATTTTACCGACCATGACGAGGTAAATAACGCTACAAATAAAATCAAACTTTGCATAAATATGTCAACAATAGAATGACAAACCTTAATTCATTGTCTAACCCTCGAAGCCTTAAAAATTTCATCTAGGTCAACATGACTCTTTAAAGTCGAGCTGTTGTTTTAGAAAACCGATTTCTAATTTAAAACCAGGCCTAAGTCTTTCTTAAGTACTGCAGGTGATGCTGTTTGGGGCAACAGACCACGATGTGATTGACAAGAAAATGCAGATAACAGTTGCATTTAACCATTTTGGTAAGAGACTGAAGCAAAGAATGCCAAGAGTCAGATATGGTTTGGTCCATGTTGTGAACAATGACTACACTCACTGGGAAATGTATGCAATTGGTGGAAATATGAACCCTACCATTATAAGTCAAGGCAATCGTTTCATTGCTCCTCCTATTGAAGATTGCAAGCAGGTAATAACTCACTACACTCTAATAAAAAAATCACTACACAGCACTTGAAAGACAGCAATTGAAAGAGACTTTAAATGCAGGTTACAAAGAGAGAGTACACAACTTATACCAAATGGAAATCATGGAACTGGCAATCAGAGAAAGATTATTTCTTGAATGGAGCTTACTTTGTGCAATCTGGAAAGGCAAACGCAATGAGCGCTGCCCCAAAAAATCCAATCCCTGCAAATTTTGCAATCCGGCCTCAGCCAGGAACAAAGGTAAGAAGACTCACCAAAGATGCTGGTACGCTTGGCTGCATGCCGGGCAAGTCCTGCTGATAAAAACTCCACATTCGTGCGTGTGTATTCCCCTGTTATGGTAACAAACAAAACAAAAAAAACACAAAAAGAATTGTATGTGTGTGGATGGTGTTTGTAACAAATTGTGCACAATGCAGTAAGGATCATTTCTGTGTTGGATGAGGAAAACATCAAATTAAAAAAAAGAAGCACATATTTAGTTTCTCAACCTTCTTATTTGCCTAAAAGAATATTAATTTAAACAATAATACATAATAATCACTCCTATTTTCAGTATCTTATACCTTCTTCCTATCCAATTCTATTCTCGACTTAACTTTCTGACTTAGGTTATCTGACTCGTGTCTGTTGCTTCAAAAGAGTACGACATCGTTGTTTTAGACAGACTTGGCTTTGTCCCTATTGATGAAAGAAAGAAGTATTCATCAGGGTTGGACGATATATGGTACCATCTGAATCAGCAGTCATCTAGTAGCTCGATCTGACTGCTTTCTTTTAAACCCTGAAACATGTCAAGAGACAGATCACATGAGTAGAAGTTTCATTTGGAGGTTTGATGAATCTTATTTCTACATCTGATTCCATCTGTGAGTGTACTTGATATCATGTATTGATCAAACAATACCTCTGAGCTTGAAGTTTCTTCGTTTGTAAGAACTATATTTAACTTCCCAGAAAGCCGAAGCTTCTCCTGCAAGACCACAAGGAGCAATTTACCATCAAAGTCCAAGAACAAGATGGAAGAAGTTAATAGGTGAGGCCACTAGATAATTGCTAGGGACTATATGCATACTAATTCTCCATTTTAAATTTTCTCCTCAGAAGAAGACATACCTGCATCAATATATCCGGCATCTTGTGATTTTCTCCACCCAAAGAGTCACAAAGATATATCAAACCCATATTCGCAATATTCTGCCCAGAAAAAAAAAACATCACAAAAGAAGAAGAATAAGTAAATTTGATCTTTGACTTCATTGACTATATGATTAGCTGATCCTTTCAAATGTCTTTGAGCTGATTTTTAGATTAATAAATTACAAGAATGGAAAGAAAGATGTAAATACCTGCTTGTACTCAATGCTATCTAATTTTCCATCCTGAAATATTTGGAAAATTAGATGGAATCAGTAAGAAATAACGACCACTAGAAGCTATGTATATTTGTTTGTTTGCTATATTCATGAGTTTAAATTAATATTAAGAGGAAAGGAGAAAAATTCCTATTACTGGTCACGTAATTCTTTTGGTCAGACATGTTTTCTGCTTGAGATGACAATGAAGAAACAATAAAAACGAAATTTTTAACACCAGTACACGCACCATACCACCAAAGAGGCCATGCATTGCGGCAAAATCATCTCCAATGCTAGCAAGATCCTCAAGAGCCAAACCCACCTGTTCCATATTTTTGAAACTTGTTAATACCACACTCAAAAGAACAACTCTTGGAGTCTTTTAAAAATCAATGCTATATTCATACATTATCCTGAACTCCCTTTAAGAGATCCTTTTGCAAGTCCACCTTGTCGTCCACCTTCTGAAGCCGCTGGCTCAGGTGCTTCTTAGCATTCTGACCAAAAACATAAGCAAAAGCGCTATACAATTAGACTCTCTTAAAGGATTACATTAAGGCCTGATACAAGTAGCAACAATTGATCGAAGAATCACCCACAGAAATAGCTTCTGAAACAGTATCCAAATGCTTTGTCAAGTTGGCCACTGCATTTTCCATGTTCCGCTTCGTTATGCACATGATATCAGAGAATGAAATACCCTACCACAGAAATAAGCATCAACTTTAGAGAATTAATCCCAAAAAGACTTTAGTGATAATTTCAGTTAAACTCTATACGATACCTTGAACCACATATAGCCATAGCCTAAAGCTCCCAATGTAGCTGCCGGGAGTATAAGAGGGGTATAGTCAGCTGGAAAATGAAGAAGATAGAAGTTAAAGATTAAACAAACACTCATCAAATACACTAAATGAATTTTGGCCAGAGACAGACCTCCCTGAGCTCCATTCAAAACAGTGATCTGCCGCGACGAGGCTAATTGTCGAACCTCCATTGCTAATCGTTGCATCTACAAAAAAATCTTACATAATTACTTTCTATTAACACACACACTCTTCACCTCAAAATCCATAAACACAAAATTTACCTGAGTAGCCATGGCATCAGAATCGTCATCTGAATGATCTCCGGATTTCTCAATTCGCTTAACCAAAGCCTTCAAATTTGGGATTAACAAAAAATAACCGTTTTACTAAACCCACCTCATCCAAACTTCTGAAGATGAACAAACAAAGCTTTACTAATCATACCTGTAGCTCACCCAAAATATCAGACATCTTTCCATTCTTGACCAAAACCGTACCAGTATAACCTTCAGATTCGAAGACAAAACAAATAAGCAAAAGGGTTTATATAAATCTTCAAAAACTCCACAATTATGATCGAGAAACCCTAGATACCTGCTCCCGCTAGAATCAAAATCTTCGACAACCCAATTCCAGATTGCATAGCAATGGTCACAGTCTCGCAGGTAAAGACGAGAACAAAAAAAAGTTGCCTTCTTCGTCGAAGTCTGTAATTTCGTTCGCCGGCGTAAGAATTTGTCAGCTGCTGAATGACGGTTTTTAACGAACGATGTCGTTTTTATACTTTTGCGTATTTATAAATTTATACTCAACTAATCTGAGCCGTTGGTTACTCACAGAAGCGTGATAAATTAATCCAAACCGTTCATTAATTAGCTTATTAGTCAACTTCCTAGATTTATTGGGTCAATTTTTGTAAGGTTCTTAATTTACTGGGTAAAAGTGAATTAACGAAAACTTTTCATTGTTGATTTCTTCGAATAATTTTCAAACTAACCATGTTTCAGATAATATTTCATACAAAAAAACATTTAACTGATTTAAAAGAAAAACATAGCCCCTCAATTTTGAGGATGTGTCTAATTAATTGGCTATTTTGCAATTCAGTGAATTTGAGGAATTGTTGAAATGTTCCACAAATTTCGTTATCTTGCAAAGGATGGAGGGCTGTCTTTAAACATTTTATTATATTGGGGTGAATTTGGAAGTGTTTAAATATGATCGGGTAAAAACGAATTAATAGAAGTCTTCTCTCTTAAACCCTTTCGCTCATCGTAATCTTCAGTGGAGAAGACGAAGCAACAAGTGGAGAGAAAAACGATGTCGAAGCTCTTATCTTCTCCTTCAATGGCGATTTTCTCCAACACCATAGTAAACCATCAGTTTACAGACGTTCGTTTTCTCTCTTCTCACTCAATCCTCACATCCAGTGGATTTGCCGCGAAAGGCATTTCGGTGAAACCGACGGCAAGGTTGAAGCTATCGGTAAAGTCTCGCCAAAGTGATTACTCCGAGAGACAGAGGTTCGGTGACTCCTCTTCTTCGCAAAATGGTAGGTCACTTGTTGTTGGTATATTTAAATATAGTCTCTGAAAGCTTGTTTGAATTTTGAAAAATGGAAAGTTTGAAATTTTGAATTGTGTTGTTTGTTTATTTGGGTATAGCTGAAGGTTCTGCTCCTCGATTTTTCGTGGGCCATTCGATTTATAAAGGAAAAGCTGCTCTTACAATAGAGCCACGAGCACCAGAGTTTGTGGCATTGGAAGTATGTCTCTTTTAGAAGATCATAAGCTCTATTTTATCATTTCTTTGATCTTAGGTTGATCTCTATTCTTCCTTTTGTGATGTTTTGATCCAGTCTGGTGCGTTTAAGCTGACAAAGGAAGGTTTCTTGCTGCTCCAATTTGCTCCTGCATCTGGTGTTCGTCAATACGATTGGAGTAGGAAACAGGTTTGGTTTAACCTTTAACTCAATACTTTATAGATTGTGATAAAGATCATGAACTTAATTTGGTGAAAGAAACAGCTTTTCACAAAAGCATCTTACTTTCTAGTTTGATGGTGGTAAAGATCATTGGATGTTGAATGATGCAGGTCTTCTCGTTGTCGGTTACAGAAATCGGTAATTTAGTTAGCCTGGGGCCTAGGGAATCATGTGAGTTCTTCCATGATCCATTCAAGGGAAAAGGGTAAGATCTGAGATCCTGTGAGATCTGTTTCATTACATATTTACATATATATTGTCTTAGTCTTCGAACTCTGATTCGTAATCGATGTTGTATTGTGTTTGTTGTAGTAGCGATGAAGGTAAAGTGAGGAAAGTGTTAAAAGTTGAGCCCCTACCAGATGGTTCTGGTCGCTTCTTTAACCTGAGTAAGCAAATCTTTAATCTGATTCATTACGTATTTTCACGGCTTCAAGCTTATTCTGATTCCACCTGTTGATTTTCAATGAAGGTGTTCAAAACAAGCTTTTGAATATAGATGAGAGTGTGTACATACCAATAACTAAAGCAGAATTCGCTGTTCTCATCTCTGCCTTCAACGTAAGCTCTCTCTGTCTCTCTCTGCGGAAAGCTTTTTCCTGTGTATACTAATTTTATAACTTGGATTGCAGTTCATCTTGCCGCACCTTATAGGCTGGAACGCATTTGCGAGTTCCATTAGACCGGAAGACTCTAACCGTTTGAACAATGCGTCACCTAAGTATGGAGGGGACTACGAATGGAGTAGATGATGGAAACTAGAGACAACCTTGCCAACTCGTTCTAGTGTCCATCCCAATTTTTGTTATTGCATATCACAAAAGTAGCAGTTGAGACCAAAGTAGTGTTTAGACCAAATGGAATGTGTTGTTCTGTAGGAAATAACTCGTATTCTGTATTTAGACAATTTGTACTGATTCACAGGCAAACGACTAGAATTTTCCCAACACAAGAATCAAGTTGATCTTTCTATGCTCTAATATTCTGGTCTCTTTAGGACCCCTGACTCAAAGAGATCATCACTATGATGCTATCGCATTCAGACATTAAACCAAGTGTAATACCCCGCACAATGAGATGTTTCTCTTTCTTCGTTTAGGCCCTTCAATGTCTTCCACACTGCGGATGTAGACCTGCATTAGTGTATCGCTTGCTTTATGAGCTCCAAATCAAGAGCGTGTCAATACTCCCGACAGATATCCGTGCCTTTGCTCACGTTGGACCACTTGGCATATACTTAACCAGACGAACTAAGACCAGGAAGTTTCACCAGTTGCTTCTGATCTATTACCTGCCTAATACTTTCCACATCTTGCCATCTTTCTAATGCAGCATATATGCTGGATAAGATCACATATGGAGCTGGATTCTCTGGCTCTAACTCTGCGAGCTTCATTGCCACTTCCTCTCCAAGCAATGGATCCAGGTGTTGCCTACATGAACCGAGCAAGGAAGAGTAAACCGAAGATGATGGTTCTGACATTTCATCTATTACCTCCTTCGCTTCTCTTAATCTACCAAACCGACCTAACAGATCAACTATACAACCAATGTGCTCTGAAGTAGGTTTGACTCCATATTCTTCCTGCATCAACCTATAAACTTTAAATCCCTTTTCGACATCCCCACAGTGACTACACGCAGATAGAACAGCAGTAAAAGTTGCTAAATTCGGTTGTATTTTCCCCTCTCGTAGTAAGTCAAAGATTCCAATTGCAGATTGACACTCTCCATGTTTACCATAGCCAGATATCATAGCGTTCCAGAACACAGGATCCTTGGGTTTTGATTCAAACTGATCAAATATCCGGCGTGCCCACAATGAGAACCCACATTTCATGTACATATCAATGAGAGAGGTTGAGACAAATATATCTCTTTCAGCTGCAGCTTTAATGAGATGTCCATGAATCTCTTTGCCATTCTTTAAAGCCCAAATATCTGAACAAGCCGACAATAGGCTAGTGAGACATTTCAAACTTGGAACAATAACTACTGATAGCATTCTCTCAAAGAACTTGAAAGCTTCGTTTACTTTCCCTAACTGTGAAAAGCCACTGATCAGTGAATTCCAAGTCGCTGGATCAGGCTTAATCCCCTCAAAATCCATCTGTTCAAACAGCTCAACTGCTGTCTCATGCTGTCCATTAAACACCATCCCAAAGATCACAGAGTTCCAAGATATCAAGTTCTTGGAATCTTTCAGTTCGGTGAAAACGCAGTATGCTGATTTCCAACATCGACACTTTGAATACATATCAATGAGAGCAGTTCCGACCATTGTATCAAACCGAAACTCCTTTTTCATGATAAGACCATGAATTTGCCTACCATACTGGAGATTCAGAAGACTAGAACAAGCAGTTAGTGCATTAATAAAAGTAACAGCATTTGGTTCTTCACCTGAAAACTTCCTCATGAGATTGAACACACTAGGGACCAAACGCATAACTCCATTCTCCATCAACCCAGAGAGAAAAGCATTGTAGGTCACAACACTCTTATTAGGAACTTTTCCAAACATTTTCGCAGCCAAAAGCCACTCTCCACATCTCGAATACATTGAAACAAGAGAGGTTCCAACGTAAACTTCCATCTCAAAACCTGATTTCATCGCCAAACAATGCATTTGCATCCCTCCTCGAATATTCCCGCAACTACGCAAAACACTCGCCACGGTTACTGAATTCGTCCCAGAACCAGAGACCCTAGCATCTCCAAACATCCTAAACGCTTCTCTAGATAACCCATTCTCCAAAAGCCCAGAAACCGCTGCATTAACACTAGGAATACTCCTCTCAGGCATTTCGTCGAGCAACTTGAGGCCGTCCCTCGCCAGCTTCACCTTCATGTACATACTCACCAAAGCCGTGGCCGTAAAAACATCAACCAAAAACCCTGTTTTGATGACATGGGCGTGCAATACTCGACCTTGAAAAACGTCTCCTTGGTTTCCACATGATTTGAGAAGTGGCGGGAATGTGAACTTATTGGGAGAGTAAGCTCGCAAGCACAAACCCGCATCTAGCGAAGATCCACCAGTCACGAGATTCGAGACTCGGTGTCTCTGTCTCGTGAAGTGTATCATCTACAGAGAAGCATAGGCACATCAAAGCTCCTCCATTGTCGTCAACAAGTGATCAAAACAACAAACTAACTCCAGCAAATAAATTCAAAATCTCTCCATTTATTGGTTTAAATCTGGTTTATATCGGTTTAATTTCGGTTTAGTAGCTCTCGTATCGCCTGAGCAAAAATATCTGAATGTCTGACTGTACACAGTTATGTTTTTATTGGATCGAAGTTTCTGGAAGATCAGATCAAACCACTGCGTGTGTTATACGAAGGTCCACATCATTTCTTTCTTTCATCTCTCGGTGAATTCGAGGATCGTGAAGCTTTGATCGGAGATTTTTTCTCTCATCATCATCATAAGGAGAGATGCTCGCTTGACGACGATCTTCCATCGTTCTCGCCTCGATCTTTTACCTTTTTCGACAACAGTGAGATCTCTTTTCTATGATGTTTCGTTGCTAGATCCGTAGAAATTACTTGCATTTTCAGATTTTATTATCACTCTTTGGCTGTTTTTGATGAATCCTATATTCGATGATAAGATAAGCGCTTTCTAGGTTAAAGAGAAGTGTTTGGTTTTTGTAAAGAAAATTGCTTTTTGTATTTGCAATTGATGTGCTTCTCTAAGCTAATTAGTGATGATGTTAGGTTATAAACTTCCGTGGCAGATTCAAATTTATGACATAATAGCATTCTCAAGCTGTGAGAAAGCCAGTTTATTTTCACCATTTATAGGGGATAAGAGTCACCAATATCTGGATTGTGGTGTTGTTTTCAACCAAAATTTTGATCCTTATTTGAAGTTGGTTTTGTTTACTGAATTTGATAGAGTAAGACAAGGATGTCGACTCCAGCGAGGAAGAGGTTGATGAGGGATTTCAAGAGGTTACAGCAAGACCCACCTGCTGGAATTAGTGGTGCTCCACAAGACAACAACATCATGCTGTGGAATGCTGTTATATTCGGGTAATGGAAACAAGGGAAAAAAATGATACGTGTTTGGTTTCAAATACATTTTAAGTCTGTACCGTACTCATAAAACCTTCTGTTTGTGGATTTGCAGGCCTGATGATACCCCTTGGGATGGAGGTAAAAGTTTTGTTTTTGTAATCTTATCACTTGCCTCAAGATTTGGGTAAGTAGTCGTATCTGTTCTTATATCTCTATTGCATGATTTTGTCAGGTACTTTCAAGCTTTCACTGCAGTTTTCTGAAGATTATCCAAATAAACCACCGACAGTCCGGTTTGTTTCTCGGATGTTCCACCCAAACAGTAAGTTAGAGATAACGACCTCATCTTTTCTAATTATGGATGCATTTGATTCACGAAACTCACCCTTGATCAATGATGTTCAGTTTATGCTGATGGGAGTATATGTTTGGACATTCTCCAAAACCAATGGAGTCCAATATACGATGTCGCTGCTATACTAACCTCCATTCAGGTATGTATATCTTGTTCCTGAACAAAATTGTTGATGATTGTTTTGCTTCTGATTTCTCTGTTCCTCGGATCTTTGATCTTCATTTTAAAGTGTTGTTCTTGATCTATTAAATTTAGCTTAACAATCTTTCTCTTTTTTCAGTCATTGCTTTGTGATCCTAATCCGAATTCTCCTGCAAATTCGGAAGCTGCACGAATGTTCAGCGAAAGCAAGCGTGAGTACAACAGAAGAGTCCGTGAAGTTGTGGAACAAAGCTGGACTGCCGACTAGTAACTATATTGGTTGTAGCATTTGTCTTCAAGTAACATTAAATCTCCTCTCATTGTGGTCTAATTCCACCAACACTTAACTTCTCTTTCCCTCCCACTCTCTTTCATATATTTGTGTGTTTTCCAAACTGTGATTTGTTGCTTTTAATGTGTGTATGTGTTTCCGTAATCACATTCATCTTCTTAAATATCATATGTATTTCAGTTCCATCATTCTCGCAGATCTTTTGCTTTCTTTTTATTACAAATATTACTAAGTTAACTGATAGTATATCTTTTCTGTAATCCATGAAACCACATATTGAATTGTTGTGACTGTCTACACTTTTTATCTCTCTAATCAATTGATTCACATGTAGCCTTCATGGATAATTGATTCCTGTTGCTTGTCCTCCATCCTTGTAACAATTGAATTGTATACTGCCGATTCCATTCATCTTCTATCGATTGGCGTTTGCTCTGATCTTCATAAAGACAGTTTATAGCAGCAAAGTCAACTGTTGTTCTCAATGACTCATAAGTTGCTTGATACTGATGGTTCATCTCTCAAACTGTTTTCCTGCTGCAAGAAGTAACATAAAGATTCCAAATTTGTAAGCCGTATCGGATTAACAAACATGCAAATTATTTTGATTGAAACAAAACAGACCTGAGGTTTCAAACTTCCCATCTCTAAAGAGCCTGCAGCCATTACAGGCTAAGATCATCTTCTGATCTTGACCGTCTTTTTTTTCAAGATAATCAAAATCAGCGTTACTAAAACTGCTGCAAGGATGACCATACTGATGATTATTAAACTCTTAACCCGAGTTTGATTCCTGAAGAATCTTTCTCTTCAGCCTTATGATGGGTTCTGCTCATAAGTATTACTAGTAACTTTCCAAGAGGTTCACAACATGATGCGCAGATAGTAAAATTTGATATTTCGCTTGTACAGAATGTACTACAAAGAGGTGTATTGAAAACAAAATGCTAAGAGAACAGCACTACCTAAAGAACTTTCCCATCAGAAATAAGTTCATCTTCAACAAAAGGAATGGTTTTTCGAACAATTACCCTCATAGGAGCTCCTGCAAGAAGGAAAAAGTGATGTGATGGAGAAACCACTAAATACAAGGATTCTTCAGAATCAAGAGCTATGTCAACTGAGACCGCACCTTCACTAGCTTGATCATCTTCCATACAGATTGCAGCATAATGAGAATCAGCCAACTCCAACAGGGCAAACTTCCATTCTTCATTTTTTGTATTCTCCAGTGAATTGACAGGCATTTCAGTTGTCTAGAGAAAAAAATCAAGGATCTTAAAATTCTGTTGCTACTGTTTGTTTATACACTATGCTGCAAAAACTTTCTCTTGAAAGTTATGAAAAAGACACTGGAAAGGAAATTTTCAGGAAGTGTACAACGCAACAACTAATTGCATTTGGCACAGTCAACTCCAGAGTATGATTGAATTCTAAAAGCAAACCTTGCAAAGATTGTAGCCTCTTTTTGCTCCAGCCTTAGGCTGGATTGTGAAGGTATTGAAAGGTGCAGCAGAGAAGCCTTTTCCTAAAGCTTTCACATATGCTTCCTGAAAATAGAACCATCACAAAATATTTTCAACTTTCGAGAAGAAATAATTTTCAGGCTGTAAGTATATCTGTTATCACTAGAAACTACCTTAAGAGTCCATAACTTAATAAATTCCTTTCGCTGAACTTCCGGATCTGGTATACTTGTCAAGAACTTCACTTCATCAGTAGAATAAAATCTTTCTGCAAATGCTAAGACATCATGTTTTATCTTCCTTTCCTTGTCTTCAAGATCAATACCAACCTACAGCCATAGTAAACTGCAACTGTTCAAATTTAAAACAAGAACCATTGACCAAAGAAGTGTATGTAGTGCCTAAATAGAAGACTTACAGGAACATATACAGTCACCCCACAGGCAATTAATGAACTTGTGTGGGAGATATTGAAATGCAATGGTGGGTTGTTACAGTTCTTACAATTTTGCCAATCTACCTGTAAATAGTTAAACAAGAATCAATGAAATTTTTTCGCCTTGAAGCTTTGACAATGAGTCCAGTATAATCCCAAATAAATGTCTCACCTCAGGCTTCCCATACATATTCTTCTTGAACATCAAGGTACGAGGATCGGCTGTTTGATCTAGAAATATAAGCCTACAAACTCGTTAAAATTCTTCTAGAAGTTCTAAAATAAAAGTTTAATCACCAAATGGCTAATTAAAACAAGCTGGCAATTTGAGGCAATGCAACTATACTGAATCAAATTCTTTAGAAGACAACTTTTCCATAACCTGAGAGACTACCTAACATCATCATGTTACAAAGGCAGCTTTAGGAGGCTAACTAAAAAAACTTAATCTTCAGGGAACAAATAGGGAACTCCAACGGATAATGATTAACTTTAGATGTAAAGTATAAGAAAAAATAACTTACATCTTGCAATAGTGGTCCGAACCAATGTGCGGGCAAGCAAAGCATTCTTCTTAAGCTCATCGCCTTGCATCTGAAGCACTTTATCTTTCTCAGGTGGTGACAGAAGTTGAGAGTATTTTTTCAGAAGAGCTGTACTATTCACTTCATTTGGAAGAACATACCATAGATGAGTTTCCCTACATGAAATGGATAAGACAAATGAGTGTCCATAACCAATGAAATCATCAGAATGTAAAAAGAAAAAAAATGCAAATTATATAAACTGACAAGAGTTTTGAAAAATAAGCTTCAACACTATAAGCCAGATACAATCAGCCAATTTAAATAATTCCATAAAAACATCAAGGAACCCTACAATGCCAGCTTGATGTTGCATTACAAATCTGCCGCCTAGGAAAAGAATTTCATTTATCAGATGAAATGACAACAGAAGACTCTTAACACACTCAATGAGTTACCTACATCCGAGATGGAAGTTGCAGAGGTACCAGTGCAGGCAATTCCATCGAGAAGCTTCGCTGCATTTGCCACATGACACTGGTTCTCATCAGCTCCAAAAAGCATGCGTGAGTCTTATTCAAGAGTTCTAAATATAGCTGCAATATAAGAATCAAACAAAATGGAAGGAGAATCCACCAGTTAAGAAGAAAAAATTCAAACACCATCAAAAGTCGAAATCAATGAAAATTGATCTAGAATTTAAGGAACAAGTAACTAACTAAGTTTGAGATCAACTATTTAGAAGCTGTTTTGAACTCTAAAATATAGAGCCTGTTACTAGTTTACTAAGGACAAGGTAAATTTGGACAGTATATGTTTGTGATTAAGACAAACTTGTAAAGAGATAAAAGGATGGTCATTAGTCATTACAGTTTTGAACTCAACACTCTTTATCAGCAAATAATACTAGACTCACGAAGATTAGCATTCAATCCAATAAAATTTTAAGAGAAACCAATTTTCTTACCAGAAACTGAGCTGGAAGTCACCCCGACTCGTTGGTCGGAAGTTGCTCCGGCGAAAAATGGGAAGAAAATTCAATCTGGTCTGTCAAATTGTAACCTGTTTGGTTGTACGTATAAGTCTATTCCCTTACCGTCATAAATAATTTGGGTTCGGCCCACGGGTCATTCTCTCATGATCCCTTACCGTCCCAAATAATTTTGGCTCGGCCCACGGGCCATTTTCTCATGATCCCTTACCGTCTCAAATAATTTTGGCTCGGCCCATGGGCCATACTCACATCTCGAATAAAACTATGCGTTTAACCAAACAAGTCAATATCGGCGGAGAACCCAATCATGACCATCGCTAGAACCCGAAGCCGTTGCAGGTAACCGCCATGCAACGTGCGAGCTCGCATATCAGAGGACGTTGCAAAGTCAAGGCCTTTATGCAGGCTTCTATGAGCACTGTGTTTGATCGAGGATGCATTGTATATGCACGCAAGGTGTTCGATGAAAATCCATCGCCACTACATGGTGTTTAGCCTGATACAATGTTACATTGGTTAGTTTGCTGATCGACTACATGGAGCCATAAAGTTTTTAGAATCAATGCCAGTTGAAACCATTGATTTAAAAGATTAACCTTCCGCCAGATTTACAAACTACTCTTGTTGATTATGATTATCCATAATTAACAGACATGGAGTCTTGAACTCTTGATACAGGTATTAGCATTTAAACCAAAAAAAAAAAACTCTTGATACAGGAAGCCTTATTCAAGAAAGTAAAAGTATATACGAGAGAAAAGATTTGCAGACTGTCAAACTAAAATAAGTAAAGGAAATTTGTTGTTTTTCAACATCATACTGTGAAACGCTTAGAAGATATTAACATATATATGAAACAACATATTACTAAGTTAGCTAATAGAAGATGTTTCATGTAATTCATGAAACTACATATTAACTAGTTGGCTCTGGTCACTGTTTCTACGGTTTTTGTCTCTCTTTATGATCTTTTTTCTTTACTTGAGGATTTGTCATTCATATATTGCCTTCATGGTTGATTCATGATTCCCACTGTTTGTTCTCCATCCTTGCTGCACTTGAATTGTATACTGCAGATTCCACACAACATCTTCTATCGATGGTCGCTTGATCTGGTCTTCACAAAGACAGTTTAGAGCAAATTCCACTGTCGTCTTCAACGACTCATAAGCATAAGATCCTTTAACAGACGGATCTGCTAAGCTGCATAATACTGATGGTTCATCTCTCAAACCATTCTCCAGCTGTAAGAAATTGCATCAAGGTTTCAAATTTATAAGCCATGTTGGATTAACAAAAATGATAAGGTTTTGACTGAAACACAACAGACCTGAAGCTTCAAACTTCCCATCTCTGAAGATCCTGCAGCCACTACTTTGCCTGTGATAATCTGTAGTAGTATCACTCCAAATTGGTACACATCTTCTTTCTCTCCATCCTCATTACTGCAATCAATTCAGTAAAAAGTTTTAGAAATTCATAGACAAAAACACCTTTGATCATATCTTAAGAGATACAACAAACCTCCGAGGAGTTTTGGCTTGAAGGGTCTCTGCTCCAACCTAAAAATGCCACGAAATTTTCTTAGATTGAATTTCAAACAAAGTAAGAAGAAGAAAATAATATCCACATGTGTTTTATACCTTGGATGGTAGAGGAATAGTATAGCCACTGATTTTTACAGTGAGTGTTTCATCAAGCATAATATTCTCTATCTCCAAATTGTTTCCAAAGATTCCTGGTGCTACTCCCATGTGCAAGAATTGTATCCCTCGAGCAACTCCTATGGCTATTGCCATTCTCTGAGGCCATTGCAGCACCTCTTTCTTCCTACAATCTGTTAACAAATATTACATGATGAATAACCATTTGAATCTTTGAAACGTGAATGTATTCTTTCTTTTTCAGGTGTTACCTGTGAGGAAGTCCCTCAACGACCCATTTGAGATGTATTCCTGAACGATGAAGATTGTGTTTCCAGTGTGTTGATTGTGGTCTTGGTTACTGGCAATGCAGTGTCCAAGAACACTAACCAAATGCTGATGCCTTAACTTTGATAAAACTTCCATCTGCTGAGCTAAGCTTTGCGGTAAGTTCTTCTGTTTCAGCTTGATACATTTGACAGTCACTGCTATACCTTCTCTTAGACAACCTCCGTACAGCTGATGCAACACCAAAAGAACATGGATTAATCAGGTTTATTGTCACAGACTCAAGTCATATTTTCTGTTTTACCTGTTCGCAGAAAAGACTTGCTGCATCAAAGTCGTTAGTCGCTTCTTCCAGTTCCTCTAAGGAGAAAATGCGGTACGGTGGCAAACCAATCACTGCAGATCTCATTGTCTGTGGTACCCGTCCTACACTCAAAAAGATTCCGTTAATGATTTTGCTAGAGAAAGAACTAAATTCTAAGTGAATGATAACAGTCTTTGTTTACTTGAATCTGGTAATGACTTGGAGCTGGAGGTTGTGTTGCTGCAAACAGAGACTTTATCAGAGGCGTGTCTCTCCGTGATGTTGTTGTTGTTTACTTCAAACGAATCATCTTCTGCTCTTGATCTTCTTCTTTTCAAGACAATCAAAACGAACACAACCAAAATAGCTGCAAGGATGACCACACAAATGATGATCAAAATCACTAACCCGAGTTTAGTATTTCCAAAATCTTTCTCTTTAGCCTTGGGGACAGGTTCCACAGCTATTGCTTTGCTTGCTTGGTTTTGACAGAAAGAAAGCGGACGCTGATACTTCGCGTTAGGAGTGCCAATCAAAGACAAGCAATTGAAAGAGAAAAGCACTGTCTTATTCGTAAAACTCTTGGACGAGTAGCAAGGAGGAAGCTTTCCAGATAGGAGATTGTGTGTAACGTCTAATGTTCTAAGCTTTGAAGAGGAGCTGCAAGAAGAATTTGGAAGTGACCCGCTTAACATATTCTGATCCAAACTGAGAGTTTGAAGAGAAGAATGCCAAAACAGAAACTCTGGAATCGACCCGGTGAATTTGTTGGAAGAAAGGTCTAGACTTTGGAGCTTACTCAACTTCTTGATCTGCTCTGGAATTTTGGATCTAAAGGAGTTGTTCTTCAATGAAACAGTAATGATATTACTTGGGAGTGAAGGAACTTCAGGACCAAGATCATTACTTCCCAAATCCAGCTGTTGAAGATTCGACAATCCTCTGAAAACATCAGAGACAGAACCGTTGAACAGATTATCTCTTAAAACAAGGCTTCTCAGATTCTTCAAAGACGAAATCTCTTGTGGGATTTTCCCAGAGATGAAGTTAGAACTGAGATTGAGAGATTCCAGAGACGGTGAGAACTTGCTGATGCTTTTAGGAGAGAGGGAACCAGAAATTCCCAGTGAGGTAAGAGAGAAAGACTTTAAGCTCGGAAGTTTTGTAAGAAGAGTGAAAAGTTTTTCACCAGAGAGCTTACTGGTTTTGTTCCCGGAGATGGTTAGTTCTGTTATATGACCATTGAAGCAGATGATTCTGAAGGAAGGAGAATAAGGAATGTTGCAAAAGTTGGTCGTATTGGTCCATGATTGAAGAAATTTTGGATATTGTAGTTGCTTCTGGAGTTCAATGAGAGTATTTGATTCACTTGAAGTTAACTGAGACTCAGAGAGTAATGGAAGGAGAAGAAGAACAAGAAGGAAAGTAACGGAAAATACATGAATTTGAAGAGAATTCTTCATTTTCCTGGAAAATTTAGTCTTGAAGATGTGTTTATGGCTTTAGAGAAACAGAAACTCATTGAAAATTGTCATTTTCCTGGTAACAGAAGCAAAGGCAGATCTACTGGGAAAGTGGAAGAAAACTTGGGATCAAAAAAGAAGAAATTTATGAATATCTTAAGTAAAATTTATGAACTTTCAAAAAAATTTCATGGGTAGAATAAAAGAAAAGCTAATTAAGGTGGAGGCAATAAATGCCATCTTTTAGTTCTTATAAAAAAAAATTTCTTTGGTTGTTTATTCATTACTGCACAACCTCAGCTTGACAGACTGTCTTCAAAGAATCCAAGAACATGAAATTATTATTTATTTTAATCATTTAACATTAAAAACTTCTAATTAACATGATTTAGATACTTGTATTTGATATAGTTTAGCTCAACATGTTCATAACTAATTGTGATGGCTAGAAATAATGTAGTTAGGAACTCATTGTGGTGGCCAAGATTATGAAATTAGAAAATTCACAAAAACTGACAAAGAGTTTTTTAACAATTAAATTATAATGTTATGTTTCGTTTTTTTTCAAAAATTAAATCGATAATGATTAATTTATAAATCAAACATCAAAATCTCACACAATATTTTGCAAGACTACGTAATAAATCAAATCAGTCTAATGTAATGACTAATGACATAGAAAAAAGATGAGCTAAATCATATGAAAGGACACTTAACAGTAACAAATTATCTTAGTTCAGTTCTTAAATAAAACACGTGTTTGGTATTGATTAAAACCAGTATAATTGAAGAGATAAGATTAAGAGATTATTTGATTACTTGTCGGTGATAATGAGATTAAGAAATGAATGTCGTTTTTTGTCTTCGAGAATACGAAGCCATTTCATTTATGTCCTTTGTAACAAATGTCGAGCTGTTTCTTTTTGTTCTCTATGAACTGTTTCTCTTTTATTCCTTTTTTTTGGTTTTTTGGTACAATTTCTACTTTTATTAATTATATTTTAGAAATTATGTAATTTTCGATGAATGAAGCACATGCAACAGCCTTGGAATAATCGAAAGTAATATCATTTATTATTTCCACAACAGGCATTTCTATTTTGTTTTTGTTTTAAGAAAAGTCCCAAGTCTTTTGCTATTTTATTATAGTCAAATAAAAATATTAGGTGCGTTTGACCCAAAAAAAAAAAAAGCATTAATTTGGGCTATATGTAATTTTTTAAGTCCGTTAATTGTACCACTAGGCCCAATAAATCTCACCTCAGAAGAATTTGACTGGAATATTTTAAGTCATTTGTCGACAATAAAATAAAATAATAAATCATAGTTTTTTCCTTTTTTACGTAGTCTTAAGAAAAGACAAACGTAATTAATAAACATTTAATGCCTTTCAAAATCAGAAATTAGAGGATTAACCACTTCGATAATGACACCCTTAACTTTCCATAAATTGTTTTAATAATTCTTATAAGCAGATAAATACACATTCCTTTTTCTATTATAATTTAATTTCAGATAAACGTGTGTCCCATAAAATATTGTTAAAGATCTACTGTTTTGATTATAGATTAACTATTATAGATCCAATTGTTGAAAAAAATCATAAATCAGAGAAATATATGTAATTAAATGGTTAAATACTATTTTTACTATATTTTTCTTCACTAGAATTTCATTTTAGAAAATCGTGACTGTTAGTAGTTTGGTTGTAGATTTGTTATGGTTGATTTTTAAGTGATATATCAGTAAATTCAGCTTATCACTACAACTCTTCTCCAAAAAAAAATACAACTCTTCAATTGGGCCTCACAGAGCACTATATAAGCCCATTACTAAAGCCCATTTTCAAAAATAGAAAAGACAGTCGTTTAGTGACTTTACTGTTCCGCATCACTCTCCCTTTGTGTCTCTTTCTCTTTCTCACATTACTAAACAGTGAGAGTGTAAGTTTCTTACTGTAACCACTTTTTTCGTTTTTTAGGTCACTGCTCCGACGAGAGGAGCCTACACAAAAGACAACATTTTTTGAAGAACAAAACACAGACAATTAGGTACATTGTTATATCTATTTCAGATTTGACATCTTTTAATTCCTTTTTTTTCTTACACATTTCACTTTTTTAAGACAACATTCACAAAACAAAAAACTTTCCGATTTTGATTCCTACCCAGATCTGGGTAATCACTATTACTCCATCTTCAATCACTCTTTGATTTTGTTTACAACATTTTTCTCTGTCTTTGAATTTGTATCTCTATAGTAAGAAAAAAAAAACGGTTTTGAGTTTTTTCTGGTGTTTTGTTGAATTGAAAGTTTAGGTTTTTATTTCTGCTTGTTTTCCCGCTAAATCTAAATGGATTTTGATTTGTTTTCGTCAAAAATCTCTGCTTTTTTAACTTTTCAAAATGGGTCTGTGTGTTCCTTTGGCTTTCGTTACTTTTTTGTTTTTGTTTTACTATCTCTCTTTTGATTTATGCTTTAATCACTGTAACGTCGATGTCTGTGTTCGTCTTGTTTCTGACTGTTTCGGTTAATCTCTTTCTTTGGTTTATACTCTGTGTCGGTTTCTAGGGTTTCTATTTCAGTTTCGAGTAAATTTGGTGTTTCATGGCTTTTGGGACTGTAGATTTGCTGTGTATCACTTGAAAGTCACAGACTTTGTTTATTGCTTGTGAGCTTATATACCAAATATGTTCTTGCTTATGCAGGTTTCTATTTATTTAGCAATTTTCTAATTGTAACCATTAAGGAAAATGGGAAAGACTCCAAGTCCTGGTAAATGGATCAAGTCTCTTCTTGGGAAGAAGTCATCGAGATCAAGTGTGGATAAAGGAGGCGATAAACTGGTAAGAAAATTGTGAAACTTTTGCTTTTCTTTTGTCAAAAACTTAAATTGTTTATGTAATTGTATACATTGTTTATATTTTGCAAGAGATCTGCAAAGAAAGAAGAGCTTGTGGTGAAGGTGAAGGATAATATTGTCCCAAAATTGGCTATCGAAACTCCGGTTTTTGCATCACAAGAAGTTACAGCTAGTCAAACTGTAGTAGTTCCTGATGTTGTAGTCGTTGAGAAGCAGCCAAGTGGGAACAGTGAAGGTGATGTGTCGAATGTGAATCTTGAGTCAGGGAATGACTCTGAAAAAGTTGAGCTTGAAGAAGCTGCTACAAAGGTTCAAGCTGCTGTCAGAGCTCATCAGGTGAATTCTTCTTCTACATTCTAGTGTTGATTATCCAGTGGTAATGTGCTGAGACTTTGTTTTTTTCCTAACTTTTGAAGGCCCGTGAAGAATTTGAAACTCTGAAAGGTGTCATAAGACTGCAAGCAGTTATCCGTGGTCACTTGGTTAGAAGACAAGCTGTTGCTACTTACTCGTGCATCTGGGGAATTGTGAAGTTACAAGCTCTTGTTCGTGGGAAAAAAGCTAGATCTTCAGAAACTGGGGCTCCACTTCAGAAGACAAATACGGTATTTAATGTCTATTAGTTTAGTGGTTCCTGTCTGATAAATGTTACTTGAGTTTGCTTTTAAAGCTGTAATTTCATTTTTCTATTAGGAAACCGAGAAATCTGAGACTTTGCAAGGAAGCACTTACAGGTGGATGGAGTGTCCCACAAAGCTTTCCGTGATTGATAAGGTAACATCATCACTTTGCTATGCAGTTATGTGTCTCGCTCTTGATTACTTGTTTCCTGGAATTTTCAGCTTCTTAGTTCTGCACCAACGGCCTCGCCACTGAAGATCCAATATGGTCCTGAGGATCCTAACTCAGCCAGTATCTGGCTTGAACGCTGGACGCAATTGCAAGTCTGGACTCCTGGTCCACTGGTGGTTAAGAATGTGATATCAAATTCTCAGACAAAGAAGCTAAGTTTTCAAGCAGTTGAAACGGAGAAGGGAAAAGTTAAGAGAGGTGTTAAGAAACCACTCGGTGGTTCAAATACTGGTAGTCGTTCTACAGCTGAAATCGAAAAGCCTAAGCGAACTGTGAGGAAAGCTTCCACACTTGGAAAAGAACCTTCGAGAATCGAGAATGACAAGTCTAAGCAGAATTCAAGAAAAAGTACTAGTGCCATAAAAGAAGGGGCTTTATTAGAGACCAAAGATGACAAGCCTAGAATTAGTCTCAAAAAGGCTTCACTTTCGAATGGTACAGAGAAAGCTATCCGCAAATCTGCTGAGAGGAAAAAACAGACTGTAGATCCTTCGCAGAAAGAATTGCCTGTTGAAGAGGTTTCAGTTTCTGTAATTGATGCTTCTGAAGATGAAAAGATGAAAGTTATCCCTAAAACTGTTTCAAAAGGTTCTGATCTTGATAAAGATCAGAAATCACCGGTTCCAGATAATAGCGAGGAAGAGGAACTCAAAACTGCAGAGAGAAGCGCGGAAGAGGAACCCAAAACTGCAGAGAGAAGCGAGGAAGAGGAACCCAAAACTGCAGAGAGAAATGATAAAGCTGAAAAAGAGATGCAGGAGCCAGACATGCATGTAAGCTCTGAGAATGGAAATGTTGCTTCAGAAAACCCAAAGCCAAGCGATAGACGAGCTTCGTTGCCTGCAAAGATTGAGAATCATCATCAAGATGATGGGCTTACTCATAGCGGACGAAAAATCCCAAGCTATATGGCTCCAACTGCTTCTGCAAAGGCGAGAATAAGAGGACAAGGGTCTCCAAGAATTGCCCAAGAGAAGCCTGAGAAAAATGGAACAACACGGCGCCACTCTCTTCCTCCTGCAGCCAATGGTAAGCTGAGCACAATGTCTCCAAGAGCTCACAGACTTCTCATAGCTTCAGCCAAAGGATCAATGAACAGTGACAGATCTTTTTCATCTTCCAAGGACATTGGTGGTAAAGAGTTTAGCTATAATTATACAGTAGCCTCTTTCAAATTTTACCTTAATACAAATATCTACATCCTTTTAACACATTTCTGTCATGTTTCTTTCAGACAAATCGACTAAAGCTGAGTGGAAACGGTGAAATCCAATTGAGACAAAAGAGAAAGCAATCCATAGAAGGATCCTTATCATCTTACACTGTTGAACAAAGCTCTGAAGCCTTTTGAATCACTTTTAACTGTTTTCTTTTCTTATTTTTCTGTGTGTTTTTTGGTTTGGTTTGGTCTTGATTTGTTTGGTGTGATGAGTCTTTTGACATGTTGTCTTCAGATTACTCAGATGCTTTGTCTTGACAAACGAAATAGGGTTTGAGTAAATAGTTCTTTAAAGTCCTCTCTATTCATTTGCAGTTTGTTGTTGGATGTTGCACTTCAATCTTAGCACTGAACAGATAAATTTTTGTAAAAAATGAACCAAGAATGAAAGTTTTGTCCGGTAAAGATAACACAATTTACACAGAGCGACATACAATCGTACAGAGAAAACTATTACAGTGCAGACGTTGAAACTAAATGCCAGGAAACATCCTCATGATCTTACATTATTGAACAAAGCTCTGAAACCTTTTGAATAACTGTTTATTTTTCTGTGTTTTTGGTTTTGTGTAAAGTGTGATGTGTCTTTCGTCATGTTGTCTTCACTTTCAGATGTTTTGCCCATACAAACCAAGGGTTCAAGTACTTCTCAAAAGTTATCTTATTGCTTGTGATATGTTGTTGAGTCTTGCCTTTCTAGCTAAGTTTATATTTGTATACAGCAGGATTAGTACATTTCTTTTACTACCAAACAAACCATATTGATACCATTTTCATGAAATTCTTAAGCCAAGAATAAAACTTTTGTCCATACACATAATAACACATTTTACACACAGCAGCATACAACCGACAAGACAAAAGTAAACTACTACAGTGATTCTATCTTACACGAGGAGAGTGGTTGTGAGAAGGCAAAGGAGAAGCACCAGGAGTTATGTGTAAGAGAGGTCGATCATGACTATACCTCCTTGGAGATTTCTGTACAACAGATCCATTACTACCTCTCGGAGAATCAATCTGAGCTTGTCTGCTTCCAATTCCAGGTTTAGTGGTTGTTGATTCAAGCTGCTCTAATTTGGCTAAAACTTCTGACATTTTCGGTCTGAGTTTTGCGTCAGGGTTCAAGCATTGCAATGCAAGACTTGCAGCTGTGTATGCTCCTTTTTGAGGATACTGGCCCCCTAATCTTGTGTCCATTATCCTAAAGAGCTTTCGCTTGTCCCCAAGATATGGTGTTGCCCAGTCAACTAGACTCTGTTCCATTCCCACTTTTGATTTGTCCACTGCTCTTCTTCCTGAGAGTAATTCCAGTAACACCACACCAAAACTGTATACATCGCTCTTAGCTGTTAATCGACCTGTAGATGAAAGTCAGATTTGAGCTACAGAGTTTAAGAAAGTGAAGTGTCCGAGCCACAAAGCCGAAAGGTTATGAAGCAAGAGGTACAGGGTTAAAGCTTGTTGAAGCAAAGGACTAAAGCTTTTCTAGTAAAGACTATATTTTTGAAGCATATGCCAAAGTTTTTAAATTAAAGGCTAATGGTTTTTGTAACGAAAAGGTTTTGAAGCCAAGGCCAAAGTTTCTCACCTGTGGCTACATATTCAGGGGCAGCATACCCGTGAGTACCCATGACTTGTGTGGACACATGAGTCCTGTCACCAGTAGGACCTGCTTTAGCTAGACCGAAGTCTGAAAGTTTAGAGTTGAACTCCTGCGATTAAGATCAATACAGAAGTTGGTTAGAAATGAAGTGAAATTCCAAATAAGTGGTTAAAGAGAGTTTATTATACAGGCTTCTCGGGTTATTACAGCGTCAAGTAGAATGTTAGCAGCTTTGAAGTCTCTGTATATCACTTGGGACTTTGCGTCGTGAAGAAAAGTAAGCCCCTTGGCTGCTCCTATGGCAACTTTCATCCTTATCGTCCATGGGAGTGGCTGAGCACCACCTGCAAGATAAAAACAAAGTCACTTGAGAAGGATTACAAAAGATTGTATAAAACACCTAAGAATGTTTGAAGAAGGATTGATTTGATAATAGCACGTTTACATACGTCTAAAAAGATGATTCTCCAAACTTCCTTTAGGCATGAACTCATATACTAGTAATCGGTTTTCGCCCTCTACGCAATACCCAACTAGTTTGACAAGATTTGGGTGACTAAGCTGACCAAGATAGTTCACTTCAGTCTGAAACCAAACAAATCCAAAACCAAAATATGTCAGCAACCAATGTAACACAATTCATGATCAAAATCGATCAAACATGGAAGGAAAAGACGACATACCAACCACTCTTTATGTCCTTGAAATCCTTCAACTTTAAGTTTCTTAACAGCAACAACAATTCCAGAACCAGGTTTTGAAGCAGTTAAACTTGTACCATCAATCCATCCTTTAAACACATAACCAAAACCTCCTTCACCTAAAAGACTATCAGGTCGAAAATTCCTAGTAGCATTCTTGAGCTCGTTAAAGGTGAAAGCTTTAAGATTCGGCGATGACAATATTTCCCCTTCAGTTCTTGGTGTAGGTAAAGACTCTAAACTGCTGTAAGAATTTATGCTTAGGCTTGAAGGAACTGTGGAACGACTTGTCTTGCTAGAAGCTCTTAAGCTCGACGAAGCTATAATAAGATCCAAATAAAAATATCTAGAGCAGACTTAGAAGAAAAATCAAAACTTGATTTTGAATTTCAATCTTAACATAAAGCAATTTCAGCCATCTTAAATCAAATTCAGACATATTCAGAGATGTGTAATTCAAAAGGTTTGATCTTTGAAGATTCCACAAAAGAACAACAGAATAAAAGTTGAGAATTGAGCTTGGACACTTAATCCAGGAAATTATTTGAAAAAAAAAACAACTTAAAGAATAAGGAAACATCTCCAAAAAGATCAATAACAGAAACTTGAGAAGCAACGAAATTGGATTCATTTGAATTAAAGAAGAAACTTTTGAGCTAGAAGAAACTTACCAGAATTAGCATGAGGACTATGGCTGCTAGTATCCACTTTAGCTGATGAATCTAAGCAATTACCCATTTAATCTCACTGTGTATTCTCAAAGAACAAATTAACAGATTCAAAAGAACAAGCCAACAAGCTTCTTCTTCTTCTTAGTCTTCTACAAAGCAAAAGCTGATAGTAATAAAAACAATCATTTATCCAACAAAAGATTTAAAAAGGATTTAGAAAGCAAAACTGAGAATGAGAGAAGAAGGAGAAGCAAAGAGGAAGATGAAAGAACGAACACAGAGAAGCACACAGCACACCGGTACATTACAAAAGTCGTGCTGGTGGGGTTTTACTAAAATTACGATCTACCCTTTGCACTTTGTTCTCCGTGGTCCGTGGCTTTATTACGAAATGACTATATTACCCTTCCTTTCGGCGAATCTTCACGAATCGAGAAAGGGACAGTTTTGTAATTTTCTGTTAGTAGATCTGGACCATCTGTTTACGTGTTTGATTACGTCATCAAGTCCACGTCAGATTTTAAAAAAGCTTTAATGATTTTTAGTGATTTACCTTTAAGCAAAAGCAAAAACTACTAAGAAGCATCAAATCAAAAAAATTGATTAGTGAATAAAAGATTCTAATAATTTTTAGATAATGTAAAATATATTTATAAATTCTAATTCGATCACAGATTAGTGTTTATACGCTTTTTGAATAAATATAATTTTATATTTCAAGTGTATCAAAACTTGTTTTCCTGCATTGACCCCAAAACATTTCTCAATCAATCCACATTACGTTTGACCGACACAAAGTACAAATTGACACGTGGGGACAGTATTTCATTTGGAATCTTTTATAAATTATTTAGAAAGCAGATGAAGAATTTTCTATAAAGTTATTTAATATTATGTTCTATTATAAATTATGTTTATTTTGATCAGCTTCTATTATAAATTATGTTTTTGATTTCCACCATAAAATTTGATTTATTTAAATCTGTTACTTGTTCATGTTAATTATATTTTTTTCATTACATTTACTTTAAACACATCTATTACTTACTAGACGAGAGAATGACAAATTAGAAATATTAGCATAAATTCATAGGCTTGAAGTCATCGTCATTAGAGTTTTAGTAAGACATTAAAATATTATACCAACAGATCTTTTTGTCGGTAATATTATAACACTATGACATTAAATTATCATTAAGTAATTAACCTACTATGGAACTTGATTTATTATTACAACAAGTGATTTGTCTATACACTGTTTATTTATATCATAATACACGAAGCATGTCAATAGTAATCTTTTGACTATTTCAAATCGTCTGTATATATAATATATATTGTTTTTTTATAAGATTGAGACAATACTGTTTTTTTTTGTTGGAAAACAATATTATCTTATCTCATCTATAACTTTTATACAAAATATCTTATCATCATTCATTTTTAAACGTGATTGGTGAAAACAAATGTGATTTAATGTTTTATTATTATTTTTTCTTTTTTTGCCAAACAATTTAATGTTTTATCAATATCAACAAGTTGAGCATAAGAGTTTCTTTTGTCCACTGAATATTTTATTTAGAACATTCGATAGAACAATTTACAAATGATTAAACTATTAAACTTCATCTAAATCAAAGATTAATGACTTTAGTCAACTTCCAAACACCCACCAAAACTAGTGTGGTGTTTTAAAATCAAACGGCGTGTAGTTTATCTTTCAATCGCAAACACGACAACCATGTCATGAGCTTTATAGCTAACCAATTAAAAACATCAAGTGGGATCACATGTCCAATGTTTAGCTTCCACGTGGAACATCGACGTTTATTTTCGCGCCTTTCTAACCAACTTTTGTCTTTCCAAAATCCCAAACAAACAAGGAAGAATTTTTAGAGATAATGATAAAAGGAAATTATACCAAGTCTCCTCTATAAATAGTCCAAACAGTAAGAAGCATTGTTTTGACCAATACACACTTCTCTTTGCATCGTTAATCAGAGTTCTTACTAGATCCGATTCGAACAAGGCGTTTTCAGGAGAGCAATGGAGGTCCATGCCTCCGGATTCCGTCGAATTCTGTTATTGGTATTGTGTGTTTCGGGGATCTGGTCAGCTTATATCTATCAAGGTATTCTTCAGGAGACTCTGTAAGTTTTGGATCGATTCTCGTCGCTGAATTGTTGCTAATTGTGCAGCATTGGAACTTATACTTAATCTGTATAGAAATGTGTTACTGTATTCGAATTATGTGGTTGGAGAATTTAAAGAGACATAGCTGCAGGAACTTGTGATTGGTTCCATGGACTAAATACTAAGTCGTTTTCTGATTAGGTCCACGAAAAGATTTGGTCAAGATGAGAAGAGGTTTGAGCACCTTGCATTCTTGAACTTAGCTCAAAGTGTTGTCTGTTTGGTTTGGTCTTATATAAGTCAGCACTTCTTCACTCCCATCTCTAGTTACTTATCATCGAATACAAACAAATGGAGCTGTAATGTCTTTGTCTGGAATTTGATTATGTGCAGTGATTAAGCTCTGGTCAAATGCTGGTAGTGGTGGAGCTTTATGGTGGACGTATTGGAGTGCTGGCATTACTAATACAATCGGTCCTGCCATGGGAATTGAAGCCTTGAAGTATATCAGTTATCCAGCTCAGGTAACTTTTCATCTGATCAGTACTACTCACATTACGGTCTTTATAACAGCTTTCTTAGATAAGCAATGGGTCGTATTCTGATCTTGCTAACTACAGGTCCTGGCAAAATCTTCAAAAATGATTCCAGGTAAGATATCTATGTTTAGGTTCAAGTCTTCAATCTCTTAATTCCTTAAAAAAGATGATCATGAAAGTCTCTTCCTTGCAAGTTTCTTTTTAAGATCTCTCTGCTTACAGAATTCATGCTTTTCTTTTCGTGTTGCAGTTATGCTGATGGGAACTCTAGTTTATGGAATAAGATACACTTTCCCTGAATACATTTGCAGTTTTCTTGTGGCTGGAGGAGTTTTCATCTTTGCTCTTCTTACGGTATCCAAATCTTCTCATCCTAAAACTCTGGTCACAGAGTATTGATTAAGTTTCTTTCTCAGACAAGCGCGAAGAAAATTAGCAAGCTAGCACATCCAAATGCTCCCCTCGGCTATGCACTTTGTTCCTTAAACCTTGCCTTTGACGGATTCACAAACACCACTCAAGAATAAATTGCCTCAAGGTAATACATTGATCTGACATTGCATCAAAACATGAACTTACAATCTTCCATCTATAATCATGAAGTTTTACAGGTACCCGAAAACCGAAGCTTGGGACATTATGTTAGGAATGAACTTATGGGGCACAATATACAGCATGATCTATATGTTTGAATTGCCACAAGGGATTGGATTCAAAGCCATTCACTTCTGTAAGCAACATCCAGAAGCAGCATTGGACATTCTGAAGTATTGTCTATGGGGCGCTGTGGGACAAAACTTTATCTTTATGACAATAAGTAACTTCGGTTCATTAGCTAACACAATCATAACCACGACCAGGAAGTTTGTTAGCATTGTTGTGTCATCAGTAATGAGTGGAAATCCATTGTCGATGACGCAATGGGGCTGTGTTTCAATGGTGTTTGGTGGTTTATAATATCAAATCTATCTTAAATGGAAGAAGTTGCAGAGAGTAGAGAAGAAGAAGCAAAAGAGTTGAAGAATGGAATCTGTTTATTTACTTCATTGCTCTAAATTACTTCCTCATCTATGTAGAGAATATTAAACCAGATTAGTCAATTGTAATTTGATTTTCTGCAAAGAATATTGATTTTGACTGTAAACCGGAATAGAAGAAGACAAAATTAGAGAGGTTGAGAAATTCAAATTAAAAAGAAAAGGTAGAAAGTGATGATTATATTTTGTCTTCCACTAACCAACTCTTAAACACCTTCCATTTTATAGACAAAGCTGATCCAGATCCAATTAAGCAAAAGTTCTCTTCATTTGAAACTTCTTTTGGCTCTGCAACTGTAATCACAGAGGAAGGAGAAGATGATCTTGAAGATCATAGGTATGTTTATGATAATTAATAAACTAATATAATTCACACCAAAATCATTTCATTTCCACTTATATAAAATCTCTTTACAAATCCCATGATTCATCTTGAGAGGGAAACAGAGCTTTTTTTCTTTTTTTTGTTCTTCTTCTCAGACCTCTGAGAAGTTACTACAACTACTACAGAAAGAAAATTGAAGGAAAAACTCTTCCTTTTTCTTTGTTGCTCCAAAACCAAATGAAAATCTTTGTTAACCTTTTTCTTCTTTCTTCTTCTGTTTATTTTTCCATTACTGTGTATAGAAAAGGCGACATGCCTCTCCTCTGTGAGTAGTTTTGTTTTGCTTTCCTTTGGTTTTACACTCTGAAACAAAAACTCTATTTTTCATGTAATATTATAGGTTCTGTACAAGAAAAAAACAAATCAAGAATTCATGGGGAGGAACAAGCCCGGATTATGTATCTGGGTTTGATCCTTATAGAGGGAGGAGACAAACAAATGAATTTTCCTTAGACACACAAATTATGAATGGAAGAAAAAATTAAAAACACATACTTTTGGCCCTTTTATGAGATGGCTTTAAGTATGATGGTGAAAAGAAGAAAAACTCTCCTAATGAATGAGCAAAGATTGGAATTCTGAGTATCTGAGAGAGACACTCAGTTTCTGAGATTGGTCTAGACTTAGAACTGTTACCTTTAACATTCTGTAGTCTTAGATTATGAACACTGAGGAAAAAAATGCAGATCATGGCACGCCCGCTTTCACTAAAACTTTTCAGGCCGATATGGCTGCAAACCTATGAAGAAGAAAATCTAAGCAAAATGAGGGAAGAAATAGTTATGTCCACTCCATGAGGACATAACCATGATTTTAGAGAGGTGTTTTGGTTGGTCTGATCTGGTTTGGTTTACAAGCTATCGAGAAGAACTCGTTTGCAAGGAGGTGGTTGTAATGGATTAGCACTTGGAAATGAAGACTCAACACCGAGTGTTTTTAGCAGAAAGTTCCTCTCCTGCAGAAACAGATCCATCAGGTTTCTATTTACTTTTTTATATCAAAAAAGTACCAGAAAATTTTCCCACAATTCTATTAGTTAGTTGAAGCTTACACTTTCAGAGAATTGTGGACTTGGGATGCCTGCTGCTAGAGATCTGAACAATGGAGTGACTTGAACAGGCGAGTTAAACTCTTCGTCAAGTAACATAGGCACAGTCTCATTTGGGTTCTTTGGAAAATCATGACGAGTTGAATGTAAATCCATTTGTTCCACAGTTGTATCAGATACAATCCCTTTATTTTTTTGCAACTCCCCGCCATTTTGTTTCTGTGATGTTATCTGAGTATCAGACATGGGTTGCAGGGTTTTGCCAGTACAAATATGCGGCATTACTGTTGATCCTGAGCTATATTCAGAACTTGCAGGTGAATCATGGAGATCAGGTTGCCTATAAAGTGACATTGATGGCTTTTTAGATGATCAGAAACCATGAGGTAAAACCACAATCACTCATGTATATATATTTTCTATAGAAAAAGTAGTTTCCTAACCTCCAAGATGCTTGACTATCTACATTACTACTTCTCATGTCCTCAACATGATCTTTAAATTCTTCGAGTTGGAAATCAAAATCTGGGATTCCATATCTGAATAAGTCATTCTCCTTGCTTTTATTCAAGAAATCTTGCAGGACCTGAACATATTAGGAACAACAACAGCTTGGGTTATTAGAAAGCTCACAAAGGATTGGGCATAATTATGATAAAGCCACTTGAAGTTGTTTTCATTTTAGGTTCATATTTTTAAAAGTTAAAGAACGCTAGAGACCAAAATAAGTTGAGAGTCACCGCAAGATTGTCCAGTTCTTACCTTCCATGTATTCTCCATGCTTTGTTCTGTGTTGTCAGCATTAACTTTCTGGGCCAATGAACTGAGAAGCTTAGCTTGTTGCATCAAAGTTGTCACCTTTGGATCATCCTTCTTAAGAAAGACCTCTTGAATATCTTTATCCTCGCCTATTTACCGAAAATACAACTTAGTAAGATAAGACATTATGTTGCATCTTTACAAATACTCTCACATCTATTTTCCAGGATAAGCAACAAGTAGTAGAGTTTTGCGCACCATCAGTCTCTTTCACATTGCCTGTTTGTTTCTGCTCCCCCGTGCTATCAATACATGTGGCATTGTGGGCTACTACTGATAGTGGATGTCTTCTCTGCTGATTCATACTCGAATCAACCTTTATATGTGATCTATCCCCAGACCTCTTGATCTCTGTAAGATCTGGAATGTGACTTCTCCTGAATGATAAACACCACTATATGTAAATATAACATTTCAAAACTTTCTTTCAATAGCCCTCAAAAAGGAAAAAACATTCTCACCTCATTCTTTTAGTAAGAGGGGATTCACTTTCGACTTTTCGTGGTGTACTAATACCATCTGGGAACAACAATCTCTTGTTGTTTGAGTTCACATTACAAGCAATCCTGTTCTCTTTAGCCATAGCTTCATACTTAGCTCTCTTCTTGCACAGTGTTGTGAACCTATTCTTCACAGCATTATCCGTTCTACACAAACCACGAAGAACAAGAATAAATTCTCTATACTCATATTCATAATAATTTCATTCACCATGACAACTTTAAAAGCTTGAATCTGTTATTTCCATGTACCTGCCTGAGACCACTTTTGCAATCTCAGTCCACCTGTTCCCAAACAATCTCTGTGCCTTCAAAACCAAACATACACACAAGATCAGACACACACTCTATAATATGTTCATCTATGTAATGAAAAAGATGTCTAACCTCACACAAAAGGGTATCTTCTTCAGGGGACCAACCTCCTCTCTTGAAATCAGAGTTTAAGTATGTGTACCATCTGCCAAAATCAAAGCCACTTAATCAGATTAAACACACAAAAACTCAACATATACAATCCTTATTGATTCCAAATATAAGTAACCGAACCTTCTTCTACACTGTCTTGTACTCTTATCAGTAAACTTGGATGCAATGATCGCCCAACTAAAATCAAATCCAATACAACAAAACTCTCCATCAGAATCAATCAACCCAATAACAAAAAGAAAAACTTTCCCGAGAAATTGAAGTATAAAAGACAAAGAACAATACTCACTTTTCAGTTCCATGTAAACTGATTTGCTTTCTTAGTATATCATCTTCCTACAAAACTCAATCAGAGATTCATCATCAATACTCAGTTTCGATTACAGAACAATCATAAACAGAGATTGATCAATCAATATTTATTTGGATAATAGAGATAGATATATATAAATAAACAAAGAGACCTCTTGAGTCCAAGTAACAATATGACGCTCCTTCGTCTTGGAATCATCGGTATTAACAAGCTTCTTCTTCTTCGTTGTCTCTTGCATAATTTTTTTGTGTTTTTCTCTCTCTGACGCTCTCTTCTGTAAAATTGCTTAGTCTATTGTTGTCTTCGACGCTCCTTCTCCTTTATTAAAACCCAAAACTATCTCTATCCCACAAAGAGACCCCTCCAACTTTTTTTTTTCTTATCCGGAAAAAAAAACCAAACTTTTTTCCAGGAAAACTAAAAAGAAAAATCAAAAACCCTAATTTTAATAATCAATCTGAAAAGGAACTCATTTTCATCACTCGCAAATTACTGCTTTGCTTTATAACCTCACACATTCGTCTTCGCTTGGACTAATTTCACCGTAACGGAAAAAGGGAAATGGATTCTAATGGAAAGAAAAAAAAAGTTGTGATCTTTTTCCTAAAATTAGGGATTTTTAAAGTTTCTTCATTCACAGATTCATGAACATTGGTTTGGTTTAGAAAACTCACCTTGCGATTTGTAACTATAATGAGAAATGAAATTCATATCTCATTGGTCTCTCTCCTCCACATGATACCTTTTTGAACTCTCTTTTTCTCTCTAGATTTTATTTTTAACCAAAAAAAAAAGAAAGAGCGAACGTATGGAAGCATTAGTGCGCGGGTATGAAGGGAAGTTTGAAAATAACGCTGAAAACCATGTGCCTTCTTTTTAATGGTTTTTTTCATTTTATTTAATTTTTATAATAATTACACTGGAATTATATAAAAACATTCACTTAAAATTTTCGACTTAAGAATACACAAGCCCCGGCAAAAAATAAAAATATTTTTGAAAACTGAGTCTAAAATAAGGAAACTAAATGAAAGAAAAAAAATAGATCGGCTAAAGAATTAAACTCAAATAAAAATTACTCGCAACTGATGATCGAAATCTTTATCAAAAACTTCCTATAACAACCAGAAATCGAGTTTCACCGCCTATATTATATAGGAACTTGGCTAATGAGCCGACCAGTTAAAAAACTTCCTATAACAACTAAAAGCACCTCACATATAAAGAACATGCGTTTATATCAAGAAAAGAAAAAAATTCACATCTTTTTTGGAACTGATGAATTCAAAAAAGAAAGTAATAAACAACTGATTAATTGACACCTCGATAGAAGCCAGATGAAGAGCGAATAATTACATCTATTATATTGTATTCTTAATTCAAATAAAATTTATATTTGTGTATGAGAATATAGAATGCAAAAACGAATAATATTTTCAAAAAACTTAGCTTAAGTTACACACAAACGAACGTGGTGATTTTATAATATTACGGTGTAGATCTAGAGTTTTGTGAGGAATATGATTACTTTTTATGATACTCTGATTAAATCAAAAAAATAATAATTAAAAGTGGGATATTATTTGGTTTAATCTTCGGACATAATCGAATTTACACTCCCATTTTTATGTTTGGTTTGTCTTAGAGGCTGTTATTATTTTATGTATCTAGGTAGAGTTTTAGAGATTTAAAAATTGTTAAGATTTTAGTGTTATTGAATTAAGATTTTTTAAAACTTTACTAAAATTTGATGTTATTAGTTTATACATTTGTAAGGAATCTTTTAAAATCATTATAAATCTAGAGTTATTGGATTCATGATTTTATAAAGTCAATGAAAGTTTTATGTTATTCAAATTTTATTCAAGTTGTTGATTCTATACATGTTCCTTTACAAAAAGTATTGTATTTTGATGAGAGATTTTTTTTCAAAGTTATTCATTATGACTAAAAATATATTATAAAAAATTTTAATATAAAAATTAAGAATAAAGAATCTATAAATAATAAATAATAAAAATAAAAATAAAATAATTTAATAATAAAATTTGACGTAACTTCAAGTTTGAGAAAAATATTGGTACAATTATGATTTTTGTTAAATACAATTTATAATGTTTATATACAAATACACTATAAAATATTATGTAATATTTTAAATATATTTGTATATGAAAATTTATAGATTCTTAATTTATAAAATTTATATAAAAAATACACTATAAAATATTATGTAATATTTAAAATATATTTTGTATATGAAAATTTATAGATATAAGAATCTATAAGATTATTTTAAAATCTATAGAAAACTCTATGAAATTATTTGGGCAAAACTCATTGAAAACTTTATGTAATCTTTAAAATTCTTCAAAAATATAGAAAACTTTTAAAATCTTTATTACTTTCAAGTCACTAAAACTTTTATAAAACATAAATCTAATAACACCCCCTTAAATTTTTTATATAAAGATTGTTTTAGACATCGATTGGTAATTATTTTCGTTGCTTTGAACAACAAAGATTTTTATTTAAAAAGCAACCAAAGTAATTACCAATCAGAGCCTTAATAAACTTTTTGGATTTATTTTATTCAATTATAACATTCGTATAAATTTGGATTTGAACAATTATTGCTAGGATATTGACAATTTGTGTGACCCAACCATCCACCATTCCTTTTGGTCTTTAAATTCTTATTTTCTTCTATAATTAGATATATATATATATATATATATATATATATATGTTAATGCAACATGAGCTGCTTCAATTCAATTTCTTTTATATTCATATAAATAAATGACTTATTATAATTCAAACGTTATTACCTAAAAAAACAATTCCAAAGAATATAAAAACAAATTATTTTGTATTTGGACTTGTCAGTTATGTGATTACTGTCATTTAGTATGGTAATCATGTGGTATAGAATAATTAATTATTTAATTATTATAGTTTAGTTGAAGTTAAAAACTACAAAAATTTGGTCAATCTTTGACTAGAAGGTTTGGTGTGCATTTGAGAAGTGAGCACGTGATGTTCGAGAGTGTGAAGCATAACGGAATTTTAACAGCTAATCACTCTGACAAATCATATTTTAATTAAAGTTTTATTATTTAACAGTCTTTTTTTACATAAGATTATTATCCAATCTATAGTTATTATCTACTATTGTTTCAATTTGTATTAGCAAGTTATCTCTGGAAAAAAATAATTTTTTTTTGTGCTCGTCTAACTCAGATTGAAGTATTATAAAAATATGGTTGTGACAAAATACATGTACGTAGAATAGTTTACTTTAAATCAATATGTCAAGGATATAAAACTTATATTGTAGATGTGGTTAAAGTATAACTATGTAAGTGCGTAACATAAATTCTTTTAAATATAAATAAATTATATTTTTGTGCAATGGTTAATAAAACTATTTGTTGTATTTTCAAAGCACACATAAAATTAATTTGTTCCTCATAAAAGATAATATAATTCATTATAATGGAACAAAAAGATTCTATTAAAATGCAAGTATTCAAAGCAATAAGAATAAAGAAAAAATATAATAATTGTTGCATAAACGTATAATACAAAGAAATAGATATACAAATCTACATGACCACATTGTTTTAAATTTATTTGGTACAACATTTAGAGAATTTTGTAGTCCCCAATTTAGTTCCAAGTTTTTGTATTTCAACTAGTTGCAAGTTTAATTTGATATATCCACTCTATTTATATACTATTGGAAATAGTGGATAGAAAAAACTATATTTAATATATATAAAATTATATGGTGGAAATGATGATGTAAGCATGTCACATGAAACATCTTGCATGTATTAAAGCATGCGTACATATATAATATGTGTATTTTATTTTTAACTTATTTGTATGCAATTTGATAAGGAATTGAGGATGATACATTTATATCCAAACAAAATTGTCTCTATTTTAAAAAATTTATGTTGATATAAAAAAATTATTTTAATATTTTGTGATATTATATACAATTCATTATTTGTCTTGTTGGTTAAGATAATATTTATATAAAAAAATTGGATTCTTTCCACAGTAAATAATAATATATAAACCCCAAACTCACAACTCCTATTTTTATTGGACATAACATACTTGTTATTTATAAATCATTTTGTTATTTTATTTACACAATAAGTGATACACATGTACATTTCTTATAGGTTTATAAGCACATTATCGTCAAGCTAAAAGGGGAAGAACTATATAATTAGTTTCTTTCTTTTTTAAGAAACTCTAAAATTTTTGTTTCCTTCTAATTTATATTTATAAAAATTTCACATATATTCACCATCATTTTTGAATAATTACAAAATACTAAAAAAGTAGATCTTGGATTTTTTTTGGGTCAAGAAACTAGTTCTTGTAAATTACTAAAATTTATTTTAATTATATTTTAGAAAAGTGCATGGTAAAAATATTATTATCACGTTTTAAAAATGTTGTTAATAATATATCTCTATAATTTAAGTTTGAAGCATAATATGTTTATATGTGATTATAATAAATATTACAAATTATATATATATATATAGTTATATGTATATATACAATGGAAGTTAAAAAGGTCGGTGAAATGAGAAAGGCCCACAAGCAGCCACAAAAAGGCCGACTCTATGATAAAAAATGGAACCCAATGCAAAAGTTTACTCTTTTTCTCTTCTAATTTTATCACATTTTCTTTTTTCATTACTAAAGTTTTACATTTTATTTCTTTTTCTATCTGCCAACAAAGTTATTGTCTTTACAATATTCGGAAATATATAAAATTTTATATTCTCAAGCTTTTATGAAAAGTAAATGGTTTTACATGATTAAAAATTAGATATTGATATTTGCTATTGTTGAACTTTCTAAAAAATGAAGAATAAAGTTTGTCTCTTTTACTATGTGTTAAAATCATCAATCAAGTACAATACATAATGTAAATTAATCATAGATCAACCAAGTTTTAATTCTTCAATTTAGTACTGTTAAAATTAATATGCCTTTTGATATTTTTCTAAATAAAGAATTAACTAAAAATAAATAACATGCAAAGCCAACTCATAGTTAATATATGTATATAACTTAGTTATAAAAATAAGAATTGATTAAAAATATATAACATTAAATCCCTTACTGGTCAATACAATTTTTTTATATAAGTAATAAAAATTGTATTGTGAAAAAAATAAAAAAGAATAGAAAAGAAAAAGGATTGCTGCATAACATGGGTCGTTCTCAATTCTTTATGTCACAAAAATTTGTCATATTGTGGATTTTGGGCTCTACTTTGAAAGAGAGATAACATTCATCACTCATCATTTCTACATAATATTCTCAAATGAGATAAATTATTGGTAGCTTTCAAATTTCCTAACCTATAATGCAACTTTACCAATACCAACTACAATTACATGTTCTACTTTTATAATACATATGAGAAAAAATTAGAATTATATAAAGAAAATGTAGAAAGAGATCAATCGACTGATATTTTGTCAAGGCTATGGCCATCTCTTATGGACTTTATAGCAAAATAAATTTGACTAAAATTTGACACTATTGCCTTATTAATCCCCACACATTTAAAATAACCCTACATAAACTAAACAGGCTCTCATAGTTATTGGTGTTTCTAAAGAGTTTTATTCCCATCCCCATAAAAAAAAAAGCAACACTATTTATGTATGGTCTACTTATATAGCATGCTTATTAAAGAAAAAGGAAGAAAGAAATGAATAGTAAGTCCACATTTTGATAAAAATTCATATAATTGAATATATTTTGAAATGTAACAAAAAAAAGTATAGACCAGAGAGATTGTATGTTGTAACATGACAAAAAAAGTATATTTATTCAATCATTTTAGGAGAATGTTCATGTTTATATATTATATTTTATGTTGGTATAATTTTGGTTTAGTGATCTTCAAATTTTTAATTACAGTTAAAATTTAGATTGTATTACATTTTAATATGATTTTTTGTCAACTATATATCTCATTAATATATAAATAGATACCTCTTAGGTGGAACAGTGTTAACAATAGATGTATCACAATCGAAACATCTAATATAGAAAATTGTAAAAATATCTATTTACATTAATATGATAATCTTATTGTTTTATTCCTTAAGTAACTCTTCATTATATATTTTTGGATAATAAGTTTCTACTATTCTATTGGTTTGGTGAGGGAGTGGTCCAGTGAAGATGGTGGCAAAATACATGAGTTAAAAAACACTGTTTAAAGTTGAACATAATCCATATATACATATTGAAATGATTAATAATGTAACAGAAGTAATGCTAAGTGGGAATTGATGAGTTTTGTTGGAGGAGGAATGGCCCAATTTCCAACAGAGATTTATATTTATATTTGTATTATATAAATAATTAATAAATAGAATGAAAGATGTGTGTGTGCACTCTTTTTCTTACTTTCATCTTCTTTACATGATCTCATCATGCCAAGTAGAGCGGTCTCTTATCCAATCAGTTTAGTCCACGTGTCATTGTCTAGTGCCATTGTATCCTCACTTTAGCATTCGCCACGTTGCTCAACCATTTTAGAAAGATGTCAAAGCTAAAAATATATATTTGTCTTTTAAATTTGTGACAAAAAAAAAGTATATTGGTCTTCAACTTTGTAGTTTTTAGTTTCTTAATTATCAAAAAATCATTATATAATCTAATCAAGATTGTTAGAAATATATGTTTTCTAAAAGATATAGGTCCCGATTTGTAATTGTTTTCGTTGCTTTGAAAAGCAAAAATCTTTGCAAAATATTTAAATTAAACCAATCATATTTTAGAATAAAAAATAAATTAGAATATGATTTGTTTGATTTCAATCTCTTACAAAAAAAATTATTTTTCAAAACAACAAAAGCAATTGTATCGGACCATAAATTTTAGATTTGTAAGTTTTTATAAATTGTTATTAAAATTCAAATAAATACCTACCTTTATGAATTTTTGAGAGTTAAAACAACGAGAAAAATGAGGACAACAATTGAGTTATCTTTATAAAAAAAAAAACGATTAGGTTATATATGTTATGGTCGTTTTTATGGCTTTTAATATGTGGTCCTAGAATAATATAATAAAATTAATCACATTACGTTGATTTTTATTTAGCTATATATTATATATAATCCTTTTTGTGAAAGCATAGCGTATTGGATGATTATAAAGCTCCACTACTTCTTGTTGTTATGTAGCTCAAATAATCAACTATTTCGTGAGAAACGTGAAACTTTATAAGAAGTTTCAAAAAGTTTCACAATAATAAATAGCTAGACAATGATCTATATAGCCCATTAATCACTCTACGCTAGGGCTTTTTTCAATAAGTACATATGAGAATATCTAAAATATAAATTAAACATATGCGAAAATATTAAGTGGTTTCATATGGAAATTTGACTTTACGTAGTTCTATAATCTCGTATAATAGAATTTAGACATAAATTGTGTTTTGTTAGTTTAATTGGTGACGAGAAAAAACCAAAACATATGATAATTAATGTTTCCACGCTCATATAAGCATCCTCTCGAACAACCTTATTTTCAAAGTTGCGTTTTAATTGATAAGTCAAAAAAATATTGATAAGAAAACAATTCATATATAGGGACAAATATATGTTAAAGCAGAAATGTTTTTCTAGAAGAAAATAACTAAACAAATTTTGATTTCGGTCGTACTTTCTAATAAAATTTGTTATCTTTTGACCAATTTATCAAATGGAATTTTATATACATCGATCTTTGTCTACTTCATAGCTTGGGTCTTAGGCCGCTCCCTTATCATCATTAGTTTGTCTTTTCTATTTTGTTTTTCTGAACTCATTCATGGTACAAAGTTAACCCTAACTAAAATTTAATTATTAGAAGAAGACAAATATAGTAGTAAATGTTTTTAAATAGCAGGTATTATAAGTTTGATAAAATTATTAAATGTCTATTTAGACTTTAGAAAATAACATAGCCACAGGTGATATTATAAAAGTTTCAGAAATATCTGTATTATAAATCGAATTTTATCTATAGAAACAGAAAAAATTGTTCAAAATAGTAATAAGTAACTATGGACAAAGAAAACCTAACATATTTGTTCTTGTACGTGAAAGGAATGCATATAAATAGGAAAATTTCATAATTTTGTGTCACGTGTGCAAAGAAAAGAATTTTTGATAATTCTAAGAATTGTGGAAAAAAATGTCAAAAAATAGAGATTGTAGTAGTTGGAATTGCTTGGGATTCTCACAACCGTGTGGGCACCTCACTTTGGAAACTTGAACCCTAACTTTCCTAAAATTCTCTTTTTTTTTGGTGTATATATTTTACTTATTTTTTTATAGCTTTTAAAGTATTATTTCATGCACGCTCTCCCCTATGCCCACAAACTTCTAGGAATCCGATGCTTATCTCAATTTTAATTAGCCTTGCTTGATGACATTTGGTTTTGGTTGATTGGGCCTTAATCTATTACTATAATTTTAGATCCAATAATATATGCATGGCTGTATTTATATATGATTCAAGCGATTCAAATGTGTGTGTGGATTGAGGTTTTAATATCCGATATTGAGTGTAGTAATTAACATTATCTAAGAGTTTATATGTATATAGCATTTTAATGGTGATTGATTATTTTGTCAACGATAAAGTAAGATCCATAACCAAATTCTAAACCAAAACCTTAAATTTTATGAATTCGAAATTTAGTGAAAAATTTGTAGAAGTACAATTTAGTGATCGATCAATGATCTTTCATGTATAGAATTGTTATTGATTACGTGAGTCTATACGTGTTATTGTTAGAATTTTGCGAGATAAATTTGAGTTGTGATTGAAACATTGTCGATATTCAATTGTTGAAAATAACAATGATTTGTTTTAGAGTTTTAATTAGGGGTAGGAATTTGGGTCATTCGGATCGGGTTATTCGGTAATCGGATATTAAGAAAACGGTCTGAAATAACCGAACCAAAAAATCGATTCGGGTTGGTTCGGTTTATTCGGAAAAAAATTCTAATTTTTTATTTTTTGCAAAAATTCTAAAATATCCAAAAAATCCGACCCGAACCATCCGAAATAACCGATTAAGAAAACGAAATTCCAAAAAAATAATTTTTTTTTCTTTTTTTTTTGCAAAAATTCTAAAAAATCTGAAAAAACCGACCTGAACTATCCGAATTACCTGAACCGACCCAAACTGATCAGACCTGACCTGAATCATTACCCGAATTTTTTAATAAATACTTACCGAACAGACTCAAATTTCAGATCCGATCTGATCCGAATTTTGGTTCGGATCGGGTCGGTTCAAATTCCCACCCCTTGTTTTAATTATAATTTTTCTATATAGAAAATCGTAGAGACTTAATTAGAGTTCAAACAGTGAATACATGACATTAGTACACAGCTTTAGGTTTGCTAGTCAGTTTGACCACTTGACCAGAAAGGTCACTTTTGTTAATTAAGATACTAAACGTGCATGTGACCAGTGCTTGTTCCGGTAATTAGTTGTCGATATATAGATTTTTAAGAAAATTGAAGTAACTATGAAGAATATTACATTAGTTAACTTGTACGTATATGTACATATACATTATGCATACATATATAAATGAAGTGTATATATAATTACGTAGAGATCCAAAGTGGCCATGCATGTGGTTTAAAGGTTTTTAACCCAAAGTATATATCTTCTTTATCGAAAGTTGAGAGACTTGTCTCTCTTTCTTTACAGTGACAATCTGTTAAATCAATCCTCCATTTTTTCTATCTTTTTGCTAAGATTCCATTGCCCATATCACTCATATACATATAGATATGTAATATACGATCGTGACCATCATTGTGTAACGTTTAATTTATGTATATGAACTAGTAGTAAGTGAACTTATTAGTGAGTTCCTCAATCATACAATCCTTATCATATATATTCGTTCACAATCTCTTAAGAACTTTTTATATATCTTTATATAACTGTTTAATTTGCTTTTGCAAAACTAAAACATTGTAATTCGTTTAATCTGTGAAATTTTGATTAGAATGTTAGTAAACGAATTAGAACTCAAAAATAAAATAAAACAATTTTAAAGTTGGAATATACGTTTATTCATCTTTACATATGTGTAAGGACACATAAATAAGTACATTCAGTCACTTAATCTAAAATAAAAGGAATTTTAGTTATCATGTATAGTAGACAGCCGACAAAAAATGTTGTGTATAAATAAATGTAGACATTAATACGAAAACAAAATAAAAAATAAACAAAAATAATAATTTTCTTATATATGTTGGAAAAATATATATATATATATATATATAAAGAAGAAGAAGCAGAATAATGGTCAAACTTATGGGAATAGAGAAGACTGCCTCAGATTTGGTGAGAATGTGTCAGACGTCAAAGCAAAGTCTCAAACCAAACTCTTTTTTTCTTAATATATACTACTATATATATTATATGACCTATCTATTTACTTCCTCTACTCATTATTTTAAAATATTTAATTCTATATTTTATAACTGGTTAATTTGGAATCCAATGGAAGTTAACTTCATCTTCAATCTTCGGATAATTTAGTATATAGGTATGTTAATTACTATCTAAATTAGTTTAGGGTTGGAATGAAAATAATTGATTAGAGAGGGACTAATTGGTTTGATATTTTATCTACGAATTTGATTATGTGTAATATATCTTATATCAATTTGTTTTTCATATAGATAGTGTTACATTAGTTTGGTTATTATGTCCTTACATATAATAAAAATCTATTTTTATGGCAATTTTATTAGCATTAGTTGTTTTTATTTGATCAAATCTCGATTCATAATTTCAATTTTTTAAACTTAAACTATACACAATTACTAAATTTTCTAAAATCAACATTCCGATTCTGATATAATAAACTATTAGATATTTAATTATTTGATCAATGACATTTATGTAGTTGTTCTTATGGCTGCAAGAATATCAATTTGTCGTAATCTAGTCTTTGACGTTAAGTGTTTTTTTTAAATAAAAAAATCTTAATCTGTAAAATTCGTTATCCCCTTAAATAAATGCTACTTCAATCAAAAATTTTGATTTTTTTTTAAATCATGGAATATATATACTTTACCAAAAAAAAATCGTGGAATATATATAATCGTTATTAGTTAGATAGTGTGAAGTCGTACTCATTTGAGATCGCAGAGGGCGTGACCCAAAGCTTGAAGGAAATGTTGGAGTAGGACCAAACAATAACCAATTATATTATAGATAATCAATAATTAAAATATCTATTTTGTTTTATTTAATTTGGCTGTCACATTATTGTCTGATTATAATCATATACGACAATATCATTATTTGCCTCAGACTCACTCAGTCAATATGTTCATTAGGATTATTTTTTTTCAAGAAAATCCATTGTTGTCTTAAAAAAAACAGCAAGATATTATATTCAAGACTGCAATAAATATGACATATGTCTTTAAAAAACAAAATACAAAGCCCAAAAAGAACAATTAGAACAAATAACAAGTTCAATTAATGGGCCTGTAAGCACTTGTAATTACTGTGAATATGTCATCACAGAGCCCAAATTCAAATATCAGAATTGTTACATTTTCGAATTGTGTATGTATTTTTTTGTTTTCCTTCTCATCTAGCAAAATCATTGATAAAAATTATAGCAGGTCAAAAAAATTATGTCAAATTTTAAAAATTTGAAATTGTGGCATAAATTATATAAACTTCAGAATTTAAAAATTCTACTATATTTTATTTTATACATTAGTAATTATTTTTATAGATTATTTCAAAAATTTAAATTTTACATGTAAAATTTGTAAGAAATAATTTAAAATAACATAAATTTTATAAAAATAATATATTAGATAAAGACATCTTATTCAGGGTTGAATCTAGGTGTGTATTGACGATTTTACCTTGATAATTTTTTTTTTCTTTTAATTTAAAAATTTCAATGGCATAAATTGTAATTTCTTTCAAGTCTAGTTATAATTTTAAACATGATTCTCTTTTAATAGTATTAGATTAGATCTTATATATTAAATTTGATATGATTCACTTTTTTTTTTTAATTATTGATCTGTTTGGACTTTTTTTTTGTCAACAGTTGAATGATCAAAATCCAATCTATAACTAAATTCTCTAACTAGCTAATAATATTACATGAAATCTTAATATTATAATATCATTTTAACCCTTTAAAAATTGCAATGGCATATTGCAAAACATTATAAATATAAAAAACAAAAGAGAAAAAAAAAAAAGAGCGGGAGTCTCTATTTTTTGCCCCAAATTTAAACCATGGAGCATCCAAAATCGGATGGGTCCAAATCGGATCCTTATATGGGAATCCTCTTCTCTTCCTTCCTCTGTTTCTCTTCTTCCTCCTCTTCACTTCTTCCTCCTTTTCGCAGTTCTTCATCTCGGCGTCCACCTTGTTTCCATCTGGCCGGAGTAAAAGGTAAATCATAAACCCTAATTACACGAACTTGTTTGGTTCGATTTGACTCAGAATAACAGTAGAACGATATTCCACACTCCTTCTTGTAGTCGTAAGATAGAGGAAATTATTAATCGCGAAGTTTTGTTCTCTGGCTGAATCAGATAACCGAATCAGTTCTCTAGCTGAACTGTAGAATGTCGACGTGGGAGTTGTATTCCGATTCCAGCGGCGATGGCTTCCGGTGGGAAGTTTCTGGCCGGATTCTTCAGTCCGATTCGGATTCTACTCCAACCAAGGCGTCCGAATCCACAGCTCTTCCTTCCATGTCTGATCTCTTGCTCCAAGGTGATTCCTCATGTCTTCTTGTCTTTTTCTTTTTTCTTTTTAAACGATTCGTTTGTCATAGGTTAAATTGTTGTTTAATGAAAGGATGCTCGAGGTTAATAGAACAGGATGAAGCAATGACTGGGGATGTTCCAATGTTCAGGACTGGGTTGGGGAAGTCTGTATCACTAAAAGAGTCTTCAATTGCGAGAGCCAAATCCATTTTAGGAGATGACAAGGTTGATTATTCCGGTACGTTTTTTTTTCCACTCCTCTTTTTCACACCAGGAACATGGGTGGTCTGGATTACAGCCTCATGAGGAGGTTGGTAATATTGCAGTTCAGCATCATTCAGGAACTCCAGGACAATATGCGGATCATGGAAAGAGATCTGAAATAGTTAATCAATCTTTCAAGGTGCCTCCAACAATGTTTCAGACTGCTGGTGGAAAATCATTGTCAGTGTCAGCTGAGGCACTGAAACGTGCCAGAAACCTTCTTGGAGACCCTGAGTTAGGGACTTTATTTGATGATATAGCGGCAGATGATCAATTTGTCACAACACCAAAAGATAAAAGGTTTGGTGATATTGGTATAAACGATAGAAGTGGCAACATAGGTTACATTGCTTATGAAGAAAACACAAGCAAGATACATACGTCAAAAAGTTTTGTATCCCCTCTTCGGTCATCTTCAAAGCAATTCAGGTCAGTCAAATTGGGGAACTTACATTCAGGGAGTAATTTGATCAAGAAATTTGATGCAGCTGTGAATGAGACAGACTGTACTCTGAATACCACCAAACTTGCTGCAAGTGGGCTATCGAATAATGGCCCTTTAGCGTCAGATAGGGTAGTTGATAATTCCAAGGAAAACGGTTTCCGTCCACGAGCTAAGCAACTTGGAAGGCCAGCTGACCAGCCACTTGTCGATATAACGAATTGCAGTGATATAGCTTTTGCAAACAGTAAACAAGACTGTACCCAAAAGAAAAGGCTGGGGAAGATAGTGTCTGTTGCTCCTTTTAAAAGGCCAAGGATTTCATCCTTTAAAACTCCTTTAAAGAAAAATGATCAGCTGGCTGCTAGTGGTAATTATTCAGGAATATTTACATGATTTGAGTTTTTTGGTTTTAACATTCTTAAAATTATGTGTTCTGTTAGTTATCAGGTTTGTGTTTCCATATTGTTTTCTTTTATCGACTGTTTGGTGATCTCTTCTTCAAGGTAAAGAAGTTGGTGTCCCTCTGGATTTTAACTGTATCAAGTGCAGTGGGGGTCCAGTGCCTGAAACGCTAGCGGGCATCACAAGAATATACCCTATCCTTTACAAGGAAAGGTAGATACAAAAGATTGCCTTAATGCAACTTGGTCCCCTTACTTCTGTCGAAGATTTATATTTTCTTCGTATACACAGGTTAGGTGAAAAGAAGTCAATAATTCGATCAGAGAAAATGGAAAGTAGAGTGAACCAGCTGCATAGCCAAAGGCAAGTTTCCAGTTTCTAAGTTTCCATTATAACTGTAGAGAGCAATTTTTATTACATATATGTGATCAGTTTGGCACATGCATCTCTTCTAGAATAGTTAATTGATGACATAAAGGGTGTCATGATTAATTCATCAAAGCTAGAATAGTTATGTTACATACCTCAATATTAAGTTTCTAAGTGGCTGGTTATTGGGACAGAAAAACAGTCTTTGTATATATTAGAAAATCTTCTGGCCTTCGGAATTTGGATGGATTTGCCAACAGGCGAGCCAAAGATAACAATTCTTCATGGTTTATTTTCATTCTCACCTTTTTCTTTTGTTCTGCTGTTTTCCTTAGGCGCTTAGCTCTTGTTGAAGGTCTTATGAGTGAGTACGATAGAGGAATCAATGGTATTCACAGCCAGGATGACACTGACTGCGAAGGAGCCAAGGTCTTTAAGCTCTTAGAGACGGCTGCTGAACCTGAACTCCTGATGGCAGACATGAGTATGGAGCAGTTGAAATCTTACAGTACATATAAAGCAAAATTCGAGGTAGACTATTAATTGTGTTTCTTTGTAACTTTCACTAATATATGAAGCAAAAAATTTGGGGTAGAATATTAATTGTGTTTCTTCTAATACTTAATTACAATTATTAACTCAAAATTTCAGGCAGCTATGCAAATACAGATGGAAAAATCAGTGACAAAAGCTCTGGAAGACGCTGGCTTAGGTGAAAGGAATGTCACCCCATTCATGAGGATTAGGCTTGTTGGCCTGACGAGCTTAAGTTATGAAGGAGAGCACAAAGCAAAAGAAGGTATAGTAACAATCTGGGATCCCACGGAAAGTCAGGTACATTCAAATGCCTAAATCTAAATGTTTCAACCACAAGCTGAAAGAAGGAACTTTTTTCAATGGCTTGTAAGTTTACACATTGTTCATATGAGCAAACTTCTCAGAATAGCTGTAGATTCTGAATGGACTGAAGTTTATATTAGAAAATAGTTACCATCACTATACTCTTGCATTATAAGCTTCATTGATTAGCTTGAGCACCTTATTTCTTCTTAAAACAGTCATCGTTGTCTATTACTGTGACAGATAACCGAGCTGACAGAGGGAAAAATATACTTAATACAAGGCTAGTATCAATGAACTCAGATTCAGAAATACTTTATTTACATGCCAGATCGTCTAGCTCAAGATGGCAGCCTTTGTTTGCAGAAGCCTCTGCAAGCTTTCAGTAAGTTGTTATAAGGACTGTCTTTCATAGAAACACTGTAATCTATCTCTGTTTAATTTCCTTGTGTTTCAGGCCCTTTTTCAACCCGCGTAAAGCAATTTCTTTGCCAAATATTGGTGAAATCCCTTTATCAAGGTTAATCTTATTCCAAGTTTTTGTATAAATACTCCTTATCGCATTTGCTTTGCTAATCTATACACTAACATCTCTAATAATTTCCTTCAGTGAATTTGATATTGCTGCGTACGTTGTACATGTTGGAGATGCATTCACGAATGTTCAACAAACGAAGCAATGGGTGTTTGTGACAGATGGATCCACCCAAGTCTCACATTCAGGGAAAATCTCACACAGTCTTCTTGCTATAAGCTTCTCCACTACATCAATGGATGGTATCTCTGTTCCCATAATCAGTCATAATCTAGTTGGATCCATGGTATGTAATAATTGGAATCTTGTCTAGTTTTAAACAGAGAGGCACCAAGAGATTAACTTTGTGGGTCTCAATTTCTGGTAGGTTGGATTCTGCAATGTAATAAAAAGAGCAAAGGATGTGCAAAACGAAATGTGGGTTGGTGAAGCAACAGAGAACACAGAATACTTCATAAACACAGAAGCTGCTTATCCTTCTCACCTCAAATCCAACAGTGCCCATATCCAAACTTGGGCGAAGCTTTCTTCTTCCAACTCTGTTCGTTCTCTTCAATTTCATCTTTCTATAATTATTCTGTTCAAAGAGTTTGGAATATTTGGTTTGGACCTTATTGTTTTCCTCAATTTCAGGTCATCCATGAACTTAGGCAAAAGGTCTTATCTATAATCGGTGCTCGTTAAAGATGGTGAATTACACATCTCTCTTTTGAATTTTGTGTTCATAAGTCTTAAGTTATCTAACCCTGAGGATTGTGAATGAGTCTATTATTAGAAAAGAAACAATATGTTTAGGTTTGACCTTAGAAGCTAAACACACGTACACTTGTAGAACATTTTGACATGTGTAGTTTTTCCCTTTCTATCATTTTCACTTCTTATTTTTTTGGGTTCGAATCATTTTTAGATTTTGTTTATATCCTTAAAGTCTATATTCCTAAAAGACAAGTCTTTATCTTGTTTGATTTTAAATCAAATGTAGAACATAAGAGATTACATGAATGTTTGTTCTTAAGTATTTGCAATAATGTTTGAAGCAAAAAAAATAAAAAAAATATAAATATATATATATATATATATATATATATCTTAAGAGGTTTGTTTGAATCTGCATAACAAAGGATCATCCAAATTACAAAACCGATTCTGGTTATCCACAAAACTGGACCGGATAATTGTCAGAAAATATATTAATTAGAGATTCTCATACAAACTTTTATTGGTCGATAACTTAAAAACATAACAAAGTGATGGATGGAAACTATTTTGATTGTTAGCTCGATGATGATGATGGATGGATTAAGCTGCATAGACTGCGATTTTCATGGCACTTTCACAATGGCCTGGAAAATTGCAGATGAAGAAGTTTGGACCTTTAGACAAAGTAATACGATCTTTGCCTGAAGTGAAAACTTTAGCATTTCTAGGTGTTTTGCAGCTGTTGTAACTTCCACTGTCTACTCTCACTACGTTGTGCATCCTCGGATTATAGTTAAACACTGAAACAACATTTTTGGGAATTATTAATATTTTAAGTAAACCGTAATATATATATTGACACTTTTATGATATATAAATAAAGTAGTTGGAACTATATCAGGAAATATCTTGACAAAAGTAAAACTTATAAACATTATTTCTTTTGAGCTTTACCTAAAAATAGAAAGAAAAAATACACGATTTTTTGTAATTTGTGCATGGGATATAGACCGAAAACTAAGATCCGATTAATAGTTCAAATCCAAATTCATCTCTAAAGTCCCTGTTTTTTACCACCACATTCAATGGAATAGATCGAATTTCATATCTTTGAACCATTAGTTGGGGCATGTAAGCTATATGAGAATAGTTTAGTGACTGACTCAATAATTGATAGTAAAATATATTATAGGCTTTATTCACTGTATAAAAGTTTGACCGTAAGTATATGCTAAACCTTTCCAATAGTATTCTAAACCTTAAAATACACATACAAAAACATTAATTTGGTAGTTATAGTTTATACAAAAACACACCTTGCACATACTTAGAAACTGTCCAAGATATAGATGAAAAATAGACTATTTATAGAAGCTTGATTAAAAGAGGATGTCAATGAAGTATACCAAGAACATCACCGGCTCTAAAGTGTTTGCCTTTAGGCCAACCAACAGTGTTAAAGGTCCAGCCATTAGAGTCACCGACTGTGTAAGTCGCAGCTTGAGCATGAAGCAACAAAACTGACAACACCATAAGTGTCACAATGGCTTGAGCCGACCATGATGCACTACCTCTTCCCTTAGTCATATCGATTGGTCTTAGGCAAACGTTTAGAGAGAGCTGAGAGAGAGAGAGACTACTAAAGAAAGTGAATGAGGATGAATTGAAGGTAAAATGTAGAAAGGGTTTTTAAAGAAGAAATTATTAAGGCATTCAATTTTTTTATTTGTATTAAATTGAGTGTCTCAACAACCCATGATTTATGGTCATTATTACACACTTGGATACATTTGTCTATGTAAATTGATTAGACATAACTTGGCTTTGTTTTGTCTCATTATTGGAGATAGAGTTTGATTTTGATATAGCTATATACATTTTAGTCAAGCTAGTTTGAATTTAGTTTCTTTGCTTAGATCAACTATATAGGGACTTGTGTACAAATAGTGTCATCAACAAACAACCCACATTATATGAGCATTTATTATGTTTGGACTCATTGTTTCTTGAAATTGATTATAGCAGAAGTCACCGACCCAATATAGTTGTCTCTGCAAATTGACTATAGACAAATATAAATTTTGTTTAATTATTGGAGTTTGGTTATGATTTTAGTACATATTGGTTAAACTACTATTGATTTCGCTATAAGAGAATTTCCCGTCCACGCTGACTCTAATTCAGAGATATGGAATGACTTCGTGACGAGTATTTCATTTCCTTTCTTTACGTTTTCCAGTGTTTAAAATCTCTTGCATTCCTTCAGGTTTATTTGGTTTTATTAATCAAAATTGATATGAAAGAAGAAAAAAAGGGTGAAATTGCTATTGAATTTCTTGTCTTCTTTCTGTTAAAATGCTTTGTTATATAAGCATTAAAGTATCATATTGTTATGTATAACAAACATATAACAAAAACTTAATATACAAAACCTACATATTACATAATACATATACTCCAAAGGGAGATAACATGACCAAAAAGAATCGAATGGATCTAAAATTTGAATTTTGTAAAGTGTATATCGCCGGAAAAGGCTCGTGGCTCGATTGTTGAATTGGTTTTGAAGCTTTTATCCGATGTGGAAACCGGCGGACTTGAAAGAACTAGAGAGTGTGGGAAGCCTACGCAAGGCAATAACCCCAGCAGCTAAAGCAGCCACAGACGCTAGAACAAAAGCTGGTAAGTTTCCTCCTCCGAATAATGCATCCCATGGACCAGCTCCAAGTGACACTATCATCTGTTTTCGAACCCAAAAACCATATTCAGACACTGAGTACAAGTCTACAGACTCGCATTGAGTGGCAATTGTACAAGAAAATGAGTTTGATAAATGTAATAAGATTTGAGAAATTACCTGAGGAATAACGATTGCGAGGTTCAACACTCCTATAGCCAAACCTATATTGAGGAAATCAAACGATTAGAAACTCCTGAAATCAAAGTTTAACCACAAAACTATGGATGTGGTGAATATATGAATCTTTTCACAGACCTTGACCGCCACCGGAGTCAGCAGTTACTTCTGCTGTGACAGAGAAAGGGACACTGTATGTGATCTGCAAAAAAAGATATAAAAAGGAATGGTTTTAATGATCACATATTTCAGAGAAATGTTGCAACAAGAAAAGAGTAGAGAGAATTTCGATTTATAGAATACACATACAGCGAGTGACACAAAAAAAAAAAGAATACACATACAGCTAGAGGAAAACCAAGGAGTGCAAAGACGATTACGGCTGCAGTTCTTGTTGTTTTGTCCCCATCTATTAGAGATTCGATTCCTTTTTTGTTGTAATCCCTGAGAGACATCAAGCTAATTACAGCTGTTCCCGCCATGCAGGCAAATACAGTGAAATTGCTTAGAGCCCATACAGCCCTTGCACCCATCCGCTGACACATTGGTTCAATTAAGAATGAGCTGATCCCAAGAACAACCTACAAAAAACGGTAACACTAAAATTTCAATAACAGGCAAGTGATTGAAGTCCAGAGCAGTTCTAAAAGAGGTTTTTATATCGATTCTTACAGAGTTTAGTAGCAAACCAAATGCACCTTCACGTACACCTTCATCATAGAGTTCCACACGCAAACTATCTCCTGTTGGATCCCCATGGTAAACTTCTCTTCCCATCCAATCTGTATCAAAGAGAAAGAAGGGGAACCACGATAACTGCAAGGAACAAGACCACAATCAATTTATAAAGGAAATAATGTTAACGATCAATAATGAATTTAAATCCAGATGACAGTGTTGGTAACCTAATTATCGATACAAATGGTTTTCTAGCACTCACCCATGTAAGAGCCATGACGATAAGAACTGAGTGCATATCAGGTGGCAAATGCCTTAAACTAGTTAGCAAATTCACTAAAACAGATCCAGGGCCATCCATAACGCTCTCATCTTGATGCTCATTCTTTGACTTGCCAAGCTGTGCATCCATATCACGTTCCACTCTCTCATACTTGATCCCATTGGCAGTACCCTGATTCGATTTTGAGTGCTCAAGGCCTGTAGACTGGAGATCATCCAACAAAGGTGCAGAATCTGGTTTGCGGGTTGGCTGGTTGCTTGTAAAAGGGACCTCATCAGCAAAGTAGATTGTGACAAGTGTACATAGAGTGAGAAAGACCTGAAATTAAATATTAAACTCTTAAAATTATGTATAAAATAATATATTCAGACTGCAAAACAAGAACAAAGACCACTAGTTGCATTAATATGAATTAACTTTCAAAATCACTTCATAATTCATTTCGACATACTAACATCAAATGCCTTGATTTGCAACATATGATCCACATTATATAAATATGAGACGATTTAGTTTAGACCAGAAGATTCCATATCCATTTTAGAAGACTTAGTGAGATGCATGTGTCAAAAAATTAAACATACTGCTTACCACTGCAAGAAGAAACGCTGCTTTGAGATTTCCACATGCAGCACAACATGCTCTGCTAGTTAGGAACGGGAACCATCTGTTCAATAAAATAGCCAGATCATTTGATAGCTTGGGAAAAATGCAAAATTGCAAATGAGGAAACAGAATACACATTTTTGAAAATGAAGATCTCGAAGATTACTCTTGCCAACGGCCGCTAGCACCAGCAGAAAACCCAAGGATATTCCCAATGGCCATCCACAAGCAGAACACAGCGTTTGCAGTATTTCGCTGATCAGGACCTTAAAAGAGTAAGAGACATCTCATAAGTATTTTTTTTCTACAGAATAGCATATTCAGTCTGATTCTAGATTGAGATTCTAATCTGTTGAGTGTATGGTAATATTCCGTCATTACCAGATAGATCGGCTAGTAGAGCACGAGCAGGTCCCTGAAACAAAAATCAGAACACATCATCTCTCGGTAATTACTAACAGATTCACTCCAGTAGATTGAAAAAAAGGGATGTGAACCTGCACTGTATTGTTCGCCAGATCCAACAACCAAAACCCTATGATAAAAACAAAAGCTGCCCTGGTTCGTGTGCCTTTGAAAGTACTGCATTTACAGATACACATCAAATTGTCAATTACTTCAATGTTATATATTTCATACAGAAACATGCCATAGGCAGGGGAATAGGAACGAACCTGCAATGTTCCTTGGTGTCTCCTAACAGATACCCAATGTCTGCAGAAAACCCGATTATTATCACCTAAATTGCAAGTTTTGTTTAGCTATATAAAACAGTGCACCCAGCTATCTCCTATAGAAAAAGTATAACAACAATCATATCTTCTATTGGCCCTTACTGCTATCGAGATCATGAGTGATCCAACGAGAATAAATGGTCTTCTTCTCCCATACTTTGAAGTACATTTATCACTCCAAATACCAACACAAGGCTGGACCTAAAACCCAACAAACAAGTAAGTACCAATAAAATGGGGAAGAAAAAATGTATGCCCACATAAAAAAAATAGTTTTCAATACTATATAAATCAAATCTTTAACTCCCGTGAGACCTTATGCGCAGGTTAGCATAACTCTTAAAATTGTAAAGGAAATCAAATTTGATAGCAAACCTACCACAAGGCCTGTAATTGGGCCGCATAGCCAAATAAATGAAGAAAAAGCATGCGATATTCCAAGGGTCTGCATAAACCAGCCAAAATGCAACACAATTAGATAAATCTCAAAGGGTGTCCGAACATAATGCAATACTGTGATAAACATGCTGAATATACGATAGTTCCGAAAAAGCCAGCCAAAAAGTCTCTTACGGTTTTACAAATGTTTAGATAATCCAATGAACATAGGCAATGTAGGTAAATTCGGATGTCGAATAAACCTGTTCTATCAGCGATAATATAGCTCCACACGAAAGTATTTCCTAGCGATGCTGGTAACAATGATAATAATTTCCCAACCATTTCAAATGTGAAATATAATTGGTCAATCTACCTAACCTAACAATCAGATTTCATTGTTTCATCTACAAAGTCCTCAACTTCCTCGTACAAAGGTACAGGAGAATAAAACCCTCCAAACTAAATTAGCAGAGAAAAAGCACAAATGACAGAAATGGCAACAATGATAAGAAAGTAGTAACCTGGATATAAGGAGTTAGAAGCGACAGTTGCAATGCCCATCCAAATTGAACTCCAGCAGCGACTGTGCAACTAAGGACAAGAATTACTAAGCTGCAATTCTTCGATGCGGATTCATCATCAGCCGAATCAGAATGATTCGAATGAGGAGCTGAGGAAGATAACGACGAAGAACCAGATTCATTTTGATGCTTCGTCACCGTCTCTAGTTCAATTTCCTTCCTCAAATTCCTATATGGAACCGAGATCGACACCGAGTCGCTCATCGTCAACGAAACTACAGATCCCTAATTCGTGTCAAAACAATCAATATTTCTTTCCGATTCAATAAGATTGCGATAATCCAAATCAGAAGATCTAGATTCTAGGGATTTACGCCTGAAGGTTCGGAGACGACGATCAAGATCTAAGCAGAGTCAAATTTGGGCGGGTCAATGTTTTGACGAAAATGGATTTTGTGAAGAATTGATTGTGACGGGGAAGAGAAAAGAAAAGAAAAAAAGTAAAAATGAAGATTCGATTCGTTTTACAGAAGCCGTCGATCTGTAAATAGACGGCTAAGATTATACCTACAGATCGTAACTTAATAGTCAACCTTTGACGTTTTAAGATTTGCTTAATCACCACCGTTGATTTGTATTTGTTAAGATCAAAACCGTTGCTTCAATTTAAAGGAAAGGCGAACGAAACTCACCGTACACCGACACCAAACGAAAGTACGCTTCATAATAGGTAAACGCTGTCGTTTATCAGTATGGACTTATAAATGGGCCTTCATAACTCGGCCCACATTGTTTAGAAAATTCATAAGGTAGATGTGTGCATCTAGCCCAAATATATAAATTAATCCTATTAGAAAAATTAATAGCAACAAAAGTTGTGATTAAAACACATTATTTTTTGTAAGAACATATAGGAACATGAGTTCATTTTTTCCATTTGTATGACATTTATGATTAAATTAAAATGATTATTTTTGTGTTCTTTTATTATATAATGTATTCGATTGAATTGATGAAAGAATAAAATTTTCATGAGCTAACAAACTTTATATGAAAAGAAACTAAAAGATTCATTAAAAATTGTTTTTGTAAGTAGTTGGAATAAAGTATTTTGTGAATTGATTTTAATTGTCTGTGAGTGTGTTCACCAAAATCACACAATCATTTAAAAGTGCGAAAATTCTGATAGAGCGGGAAGTAATTCCCATTAAAAACTAAATTAATTTTATTCACAAATATTTAAAGGCGAGATAGTAACAAAAAATTAAAAAATACAAAATTCTAAAAGTAATATCTACTAAAATACAAATTCTAAAAAATAAGCACTGCAAAATTACATTAATAGAATTATACAATACTATATTATGAAAGAATTTGATATTAGGTTAAGAGTACATAAGAGTATGTGAAATTTTGTAAGAGTTATGTGAAATTATTTATAAACTTTTAATAAAAAAGTGTAAAAATCTATGAGATTCTTTAGTTATATAAGAATTCACCAAATTCTTAATTGTTACAGTCATTCAACTCTTTAGAAATCATGTATTAATGTAAACATGTAAGAGCATATGTGTGTGAACGTGATCGGGCTGTAATAGAGGAATATATGAAGAAAATATAAAAGAAAAATGAAAAGAAAAAAGGAAAAAGACGTGTGCCTAACAAATGTATCGATGTGTATATTGATAAAATATAAAAGTAAAAAAATAGGATATATATAATAATTAATAAATTTTGGTTATGGAAAAATGAAAGCAATGGGCACAAAATTAATAATTACGTCTCTCTTTCTCCATCTCTTCTTGTCCCTCTCGTCTCCTTTCATTCTCCACGTGTACATGACCTCTTCTTAATATCCAATCCTTTTTTTTCTATTCTTAATTTCAAAATCCACTTTTATTTATCAAAAGTTGAACAAATGATCCTTTTTATTAGAGTGAAACTCCATTTTTTTGTAAAAAGGTTTGTTTAATTGTTATAAAATAATGTGATGAAATTAAATAAAGATCACTTTTAGTCTCTAGATTACAAAATATTTTGACATATAGAAAATAAAATGTTATTTTGTAGAAAGTACTTAACTTTGATTAAGTTGTTAAATGGTTATTTCAAAAAAAATTGTCATCAAATTTTGATTTTAGGAATTCAAATAATTTGTATCATAAATGTCAAATTATATCGGATTTTACAGATACAATATTTTTTAAAAATTACATACTGTTTTATTTTTAAAAAAATCTGTTCATGGCCTTAGTCTGCGGTTGTAGGAAAAATAAAATTTTACTACACTTGTGATCACATATATAAATTATTACTAAAAATGTCATATTATTTATATATATATATATATGTGTGTGTGTGTGTGTGTCTATATGTATATTTTAATCAAATATATCTTTCACAGAGCAAGAAAGTTGAACATTTGTTATGATTTTTTGACGGCTCAATTATGCTTTATATTAATTTTTTGGTTCATTGAATTTTACAGAATTGGAAACTTCTTGCTTCGTATTAGTTTTCTTACAAACGTATTTGATTAAAACTTATTAAACAGTGTCGAAAAAAGGGAAATCTGAAACGTGTTTGATTTGTTCTTTGCCTGATCTCAAACGTGTTTAATCATTCATGTCTAATATTCACATATTCGTTTGTTCTTGCGTGATTTATTTGACTCATTGTGTCGATTTGCATCATACATTTAAAGATACTTTCAAAGTTTGAAGTTGATAACTCTTTTTTTATTCCTTCTTCGGAATTACAATAGTTAAAGACAAATATATAACTAATTGAATATTACATATATATATATATATTGAATTTAAGGCGGTTCATAGTCTTATCTAATCCAAAACCAAAATAGTTCTGATGTATTTTTCACTTTAAATATGTTTTGCTCTTCGTAAATGGAATTTAACATATGCTTTGGGTTCAATTTTTTTTTTTAAAAAAAAGATATACATAAAATTTAAACTTGGATCAAAATTTTGGTAATTGATGGCGTTGAGTTGTTTTTCTTTTAAAAATTTAAATCTTAGTTTGTTTTATAACATTTTAAACCAACCAAAGACTTATTTATGAACTGGTTCAATAGATTAATAGACCATAATATCCGATTGATCTTAGAATCAAAGGGAACTATATAAATATCTATTATATCGTGATAACACATTATTATTGTTCCGAATTTTAGTATTACTACTAAAGTAGTATGCTTGGACAATCTTTGACCATTAGTTTAATAATGTTTTGGAGATGAAAATTTTATACCCAACAAAAACGTTAACAATATTTTTCTTATATAAAACTTATCGTCAAATTGTTGGTTTCGAGTATAGAAAATCACAGCTTTAATCTCAAAAATTCTAAAAGTATTTTCTAAAAAAGACACGGACCTACATAAATAGAATATGATACGAAAGATAAAAAAAAAACTATCTACATACGTACTATATGTGGATGAGAGATTAAACTGGTAATTAAATAAGTTAATCAAAACATTAGTAGTAAACAACTTTTTAATTACATTTTAGAAAAGAGCACGTGTTAAATGTGGCTATGACACAAACAAAGAGAAAAAACATATGTACCATAACTTAACACGTCATCTCTTTAACTCTAAACGCGTCAATTGCTGATGTCTGTATATAACTCCTCCGTCGTTTCTCAAACTGACAGATCTAAAGTTTTATAATTTTTTAATTTTATATAAAATAAAGTTTTTTTTGTTAAATATGAACCAAACCACAAAATAAAAATAATGGGCATATAACCATCCATCGCTATTATTAAATTTTCAAAATGATAATATATAATATATCAAATCAAAGTTAATGACAAAAAGTTTAAACCTATAACTAAAATTATATTATATATAATTTTAAAAAATTCTTTAAACATTATATTAGATTATTATTATTTATTTATTTTATGACTAAGAGATTTCGTGCCGAAACTCATATATTCCTTTAGCGTGAAACCTAAACCAGTTAATATAATTTTTCTTTAGAGAACAAATCCCTCAAAAGTAGATTCAAATTACTTATGATTTCTTTGTTAAAGAAAGACATTAGACCAAAAATTACTTGACTATTTTATTTTATTTGGGGTTGATTTATATATTTACATATGGAGGTTAAATTTACAAAATATGACAACAAAATTTACAAAATTGAAATTTTTTATTACAAAATATGACAATTAAGGGATTTTTTGCATAAAATCTTATAAAACTCTATATATTAAAAAATAGTTGTGAGAAACACTAAAAAAAATTATATTGATACATAATATTTCGTCACAATAACACATATTTTGTCATAATATAAAAATATTATTACGAAATTGTGACGATTTGTAAATAGTTACAATACAAGTGTCACAAATGTATTTTGGTAACAAAAACATCACAATATACTTGTGACATAAAAATCAAGTACCAATTTTGTCACAAATCGTTATGGAATAGAGTCACAATGATTCATAACAAATAGAATTCGTAATAAAATTGTATATAAAATGTCACAAATTATTACTAATATTTATAATTGCAATATAATTGTGATAATAGATAATTTTTTTGTAGTGAAAGTAGTGTGATTTAAATAAATATTGTTTTTATATGAGTTGATTGGTTGGCAATTTGTCTTTCTCTGTCGAAACATGAGAGTGTGATTAGTGATTACAGACAAGAATGGAGTTTTCATATATAATAGCTCTATTAAAGTTAATTATTAGTCATTTTTTATAATTATCTAATATTGAAGAATGTAACCATCGATGGACTTAAACGATAGATAAAGAAATGTGGGAAGAACGTGAAGAAATGAAAAAGAATCACGTCACGTGAAAGACAGCTCTTTTTCGAACTCTTCTATCCTCTCAGTTCATTAAAATCATTTTAAGGAAGTGGAAATTTTATAAAAGCAACCCAAAAAAATAACAAATCATCTTGCTGCTATGTTTTTATTGTACATATTTTTGTAATTTTGTTTTGTTAATCAATAAATAGATAAACAAAAACTAATTCATAATTAATTTCTAAACACAAATTTTAAAATCCTATCGTACTGAAGTATACACTTAGTTAAAATCAAAATCCGATAAAAAATTACATATGTAAATATTAAATAAGGAGGGTAAGATTACTCTCTTGGGTATTTGAACAAGAGAATAATCAAATAACCAAGAGAGTAATGTTGTTTGACAAAAGAGATTAACTTTGCTTTCTTTATTGATTTTAGGAAGTTGTGTTGTTCTGTATAAAATTATTTAAATTTTAAATAAAAATTTGAGATATAAATCGAATTAAATTATTTTAAAAAACTTCATGAATTTGAATAGATATTGTCAAGAACATTGTACCATTATCTATTTGGTATATTTGGTAGAAAGCACTATATTTGTTTTTATATTCTACACGTCATGGCTTTGTTCTTCGTCTCACATTTTTTTTTAGTTCTATATTTCATGGTATAATAAGATTTAATAGCATAGTGAAAGTTATATAACGATTGAGACATTAGTAAGATATATTATGTTCTTATAAACATTAAAAAAAATATTGATTAAACCTCAAACTTAAAAAAATAGATTAAATATTCAACTCACTCGGCTCTAAATTAACCACTAAACTTTTTGTTGACTTTCAAAATAAATTTCCAATTTTATGTTGACCATTCAGTTTAACCCTGTCGTTAACTCAACTAATAGAAATCTTTAATCCCGTTTAGATCGTTAATATGCTTTCTTTTAATGATACTCTCTGTTTCATTTAGCTCTAGAATATATGTAAACACACGAATAAACAGATAAAAATGGTGAAACAAAAATTTTAAATTTTAAATCCCTAATTCTTATCTATGTGATATTCTCTTAGCTTCTTTGCCAATTTTGTTCTTTTGTCATATTATTGCTCTTTTCTTTTGTACTAATCGATTAAGAATAAGCTCAAAATCATCTTCAAATTCGGAAAATTTAAATCGTGGAATTCTTTCTAGGTGTGTATGTGGTTTAGATGTTAAAATCTTGACATCGAGGACAAAATATAATCCCGGTATGCCTTTCTTCCGTTGCATAAGTAGAGATGAGGTAAGATTTATGATTCATGAATTTCTAGTAAGTAGGTTTTGCAATTGTGTGTATAGTTGTTTTTGGTGAGGTAGAATCATTTGTTTAAATAGGTTGAAGATGCGATTTATGAAGAAATTGAAGCTGCTTTGCCGAAAATAGGAGCAATGGAAACAAAATTCCAAAATGCAAAATCTGAGCTTGAAGGTATCAAAGTGGTGATCGAAGAACTCAATGAAGAGTTGGATAAGAGCAAAATTTCCATTGAACAATTGAAGAAGAAGACAAAGTGGTCATTAATTGTGGCTACTTGCTTCTTGATTTTGGTCATTGTCTATTGTGTTAGATACTTGGTTAATAAAAAACTCATGTTATTGTCAAGCATGTGATGAATTAGAAGAGTATTGAGTTTCGTTTGTGTTAGGTGTTTGGTTGAACTCAATGTATGGTTGTTGTTTCCTTTTGGTTATGTTATCAAGTATTTTGGATCATATAAAACAAAGTTGACTCTAATATCCAAAGAGAATAGAACATGTACCAAACATTTAAAATAGAAGCAAATAACATTCATTAAAGCAAATAAAATTCAGTTTCCAACAACAAAGAAATCTGAACCTAAAGTGATAAAAAGCAATATCCAAAACATAAGCAAATAAGTCATAGAGAATAGAGAGATGTCTTTAAAATAGAATGATAAATAGATGCCCAAACAAAGTTTTCCTTGCAACACTTATGGAAGAATTTGAAGTTGTTGTTGTGCTGGTGTGCCTTGTGTGCCTTGTATTCCTTGAGTATCTTGTGTGCGTTGTGTTCATTGAGTGTCTTGTGTGCCTTGTGTTTCCTAATTGCACACAACAAGAAGATGCAACAAATCTCAAATAAATCTGAACCTGAATCCTCTTTGGTTTTCCTCTTCTCTGCTTTGGTGCTCTCTCACATCTTTGGTTTTTACAAGAGGTCTTATTGTGACCTTCCTCCCTGTAGTTAGAACATGTGATCAATCGAAGTCCACGCATCATTCTTGTGTTGCTATATGACGATGAAACTTCATTTCTCCCCTTATTTCTAGCTTAATTTGATGGCCTCCCGGGATTGTCTTTCCTCCATGGTGGTGGCAAAACTCCTATTTGATTCATTATTGAACACAATAACATACCTTGTACATGTTAAATTCCGTCGTTGTATGTGTCACGCGAAGTTTGAGCCAAATAGTAATCACTCACAAAGTCATCTACCTTATGTCTTAACATAATGATGACAACTGATCCATGGATACATGAAATTTCAGTCATTTGCCACTTTCTACACCTACACGTCATGTCATTCATGTCAATTTTGAAGCTTGTTCTACTTACTTCATCTTCAAACAGATTGTTGCGAGCCATTAGAATAGTGCAACCATGTGAACCTTGAATCATCTTCTCTATCTCCTCATGTGCTCTTTTTGTAAATTTTGTCCTCAACTTTTCAGCAAACCTACTTCTTTTCTCAGTCCTTACCATGCGATGTCGCCTAACATCCTCTAGCATGTCCAATAATTATTTTTTCCTAGCTTGCTTAATGGTTCTATTGAATGACTCTCTCAAGTTATTCAAAATGTCACTGCAACAAGTTCTAACCCTAAAGAACGCTATAGATAAAGTGTGAGGATGTGTGTCTTGCAAGGTCAGAAAAGCTTGCGGATTATACCTTCGCAAAGCTTCCATATTGGCAGCAAACTCGCCTTGTGTATAATTTCGAGCAATCATCCAAAACAAATGTTGCAACTCCATGTCTTTATTATCCTTCCTCCAATTCTCCATGATATGGCGTGCATATGTATGTGCTCAACTTGAGGAAGTATAGTATGCACGGCTTTAAACAAACCCTAAAATGCAAACCAAATTCAACGATTCAATACTTATATCAAAGTTTTGTTCATACAAAATCACAACTTAACTTCACAATTTGACAACTTAAATCAAACCTTTTGCTTGTGAGAAATTATGGAAACATTCCTTCCATCTGGAAGCTCTAAGTGTCGAGCCAATAATCTCAGAAACCAATCCCAATTACTGTCATTTTCGACCTCCACCACTGCCCAAGCTAAAGGAACTATCCTATTGTCGCCATCTCTTCATACAACAGGTAATAGGTGCCCTTTTATGCCTCACTTGAGGAAAGCACCATCTAAACCTATGATTGGCCGACATCTGCGTTTCTAACTCTGTTTTTGCGAGTTAGAACAAATGAACAGACAGTGAAATCTTTGCTTTCTCCCAATGTAAGGACCCGAAATGGTCTCAATCTCGAAAAAAACTCCTATTAGATTGCAACACATCTGCTTGGTAATCCCAAATTTCATCAAAGTGAGCTTCATGACTTGTGTTTCTTTCTTTAGCAAGTCTTGCCTTTGCCTTAACACATTGATCCTCGCTGATATGCAGACTATATTCTTTTCTCATCTCAGCTATCATCTCTTATTTTTTCATCTTTGGCTTCCGCCTTAACCTCTCTTCAAACAACCAAGCAATCATCTTTTGCTTCAGCAGTCGAGTATAACCTGATCTATTATATGTATGCTCATCAACAACGACTTTCACTTGCATCTTTTGTAATCTCCTCTCATAGGAACAATATATCCTCCACGGACAATTCTTATTTGAACACTTAGCCCCAAATCTATTTGATTCCGATTTGTACATCCTAATGTCATACTTAGACCTCAATGAGTACCTTAGATAGCTATCATGACATCATCTTGAGAATTGAATGTCTTTTCCAACCGTAAAAAGACACATTCTTCCTCAATTTCAGGCCGCATATGAGTGTTATGTTCCTCGTCTTCATATGAATCCGATGACAACGGATCCAAAACTCTATCTTCATCCCATACATCATCTCCACTGTCTTCATCGCTAACACCATCATTTTCTATCCCAACAACTTGCCCAAAGTGAGATTCAAAGTCTCCACACTCCTTTTCGTCAACACCAACACGATCTCCATCTTCTTATATGTATTCCTCATTGAACTCGTCCATATCGTCTTCATTTTCAATGTTTTCTTCCTCCTCTTCAGATAGTTCCTCTTCTTCATTGTTTACATTCGTCGTCACTTCACAAACTCGCGTCACACGTTGCATCACATGTCTCACCGGATTGGAAACGAAATCGCCAGAAGATCTTAGCTATGTTGGGCTCCATATTCGACTTGCTTCACTTTTTCTTCTTGGTATTTTGATTCAAACGATTCCAAACTGAGAGAGATAAGTGATAGAGGCGATTTGAGATTTTGTTCAATTATGGTTTCTCTTTTTTTCTCTTTGTTTTTATGTCTGTTCTATAGCTAAATGAAATGCAGAGTTTATCTTTTAGTTGAGTTAACAACATAGTTAAATTGAGTGGTCAATAAAAAAATTAGAGATTTATTTTGAAAGTCAACAAAAAATTTGGTAATCAATTTAGAGTCAAGCGAGTTGAGTGTTAATTAACTCTTTTCTCAAATATAAATATTGACCCATTAGAATAGTAAATAATTGGCCTAAAGATGGATCTTGGATTAGTCGTAAAATGACTTTAGCACCGTCCACTAATACTTCACATGGACATATAGTAGAAAGACTTACACACAGAACTGACACGTGTTTATTCTTCATTGGATAAGGCTAGCCTGAAATCGCATAAAAGATTACAAAGAAAGCACTTATAGTGCACGGTAGAATCTTTCGGCGCGACGTAAAGTTAGAATTTTATTTTTGATTACTGAATTTCTCAGCATTTTAATTTATTCTACCGTTAACTGAAAGTCGTTTCTTAATATCAGTACCATTATAAGCATTTAATCATAAATTAAGATATAATTTTAATCACAACTTATAAGTATATTTTCACTAGAAAATCAGATAATAAAATATGAGGAAATGATAAAAAATAAAATACCAAAACCATGGATAAACCAATATATTTTTGAAACGAAACTCAAATAAGAAATACTTTTTTAAAAACAAGTTTCAGAAAAAACTTAGCTAAAACACTAATAAATATATAAATTTGATATACTATTACCCCAAAACCGAATGTCAAAAATACCGCCATACAATATTAAGCTTAAAACCCATGCTGAAATTTCCTATAGCTAATAAAATTCTTCAAAATAAAGAACATGCTTCTCATCGAGAAGAGTGATATCACAAACTGACGGATTTTACGCCATAGTAACCATGCGTAATTGCATATTGTAGAAATTATAAGAATATATATTACCAATAGAATATTAGCATGTTGGTAATTTATATTTTGAAGAAGAACAATATTATTACCATGAGTTTAAAAGTTTTGTACAATCATACTGAATCAAATAATTAATTTATGTCGGTCCTATTATTTTATATTATATAAGATTATATTGGATGCCTCAAAGTGGACGTCATGTTAGTGATGAATAAATTTGGCAAACGAAAATTGACCTGATGAAAATAGTGATAGTACTGTCGAAATTGTCGTAAAATAATTAATAAAGACTAACTTGTAAAAACATCTTTAACAAAAAAATAAAACTTGTAAAAACATCTTTAACAAAAAAATAAAACTTGTAAAAACATCATAATAGTGACATGATGTAATAATGTATATATAGAAAGACTCACGTGCGTAGGCACGTGCTTCGTTGCCCTAGATTGCTTCGTCGTCAGCTTTCTCGTTTTCCTAATAATCCTTTGTTTCAGTTAAGTCTGATCTAACAAATATTCTCTTTCCCGTACATTTTGTTCTAAATAAATCCTTTAAAGAATTATCCTAAATTAAATACTTTAATTGTTAATGGAGCCACACAATGTTACATAAGATTGCTCCGCGTTAATTACACGTAATTAGGAAAGGGTTTAGCTCTTAAATTTTTTGTTAACAAATAACCACAAAATCTGATCCATAGCCAAAATTCTTCAACTAAAATAATGTGGGATTTGAATCAACCATCTCATGTCCAACTAAATCAAAAACAAACTAACGGGATCACTTGTTTTTTAGAACTTAGCGCTAACTAATTAATCAATTAATTTATTTCTTTGTCAAGATTCATCTACAACTAAACCCTATTACACAAAATTATACTACCACTAAAAGTCGAATTCCAACAAAAAATTTACAAAATGATATTTAGTAATTTGACAAAATGCAGTTTCCAGTTAAAAACCATATATAGAAATTGGCAATTAAGAGATGGTGTGGTACGATATGATATAAGGGTTTTTTGTAATTATACTGACGGTTCGAAAAACAATATAATCAAATAAATAAATAAATATATATATATATAACCACCATATTATGTATGTATATGTAATATAGCTACTTAAATTATAGAGGTGGTTGGTAACAACTCTTTTTTTTCCCTTATAACCACCATATTGGTCTTTTACTCTGATTGATAATTTTAAAGTGTTTATTTATTTATTTTATAGCCGAGCCGTTTAATAATAAAAATAATCAATCAATCATATAGTATAGTAAATTGTTTAATATTTTTGTCTACAACATATATTATCATAAATAGTTTAGTCTTTGAATTTTTTGTTTAACTGCAATAGACATTCTAACATTAAAATAACTATATTACTAAATGTAAAATTTAAATCGCTATTATGTATGTAAGATATGATTGATAAATAAAGTTTAAACAATATATTAGAAAAATATTTTTAATCAAATAATTTGATATCTATTTTTACACTTTTTTAGTAGAGAGTTCGATTCATATAATGGTGTTATTATGAGTTGGATAATTTTGACTATATATCAAATATTATTAGTAAAAACAACACTTGCATTATTGTACTACATTTATACATGATGTTATTCCAACAGTTACTAATAAAATAACAAACACAGATGAAAGATAGATAGAACAAGTACTTGGCTTGTTTATAATCACTGACATTTTCTCTATGTCTTATCATTTATGATTCTCATATATATTAGCATTTGTCTATTTTTAAAGAATATAAATGTACTTTCAATATATATAGAATTTTAATAAAATAAATATAAAAATTATAAACTCAATGACGTGGGATTTGTAAACGACTTTTTTCTGCAAGTAATTAAATTCCTTTTGACCACTGAAATTTAACAGCTGAAGTACTACGCTGAAAAGTTGATTGTTTCTTTTTCCTGTTTTCCTCACTTCTCAAATATAAAAATTATTTTGATTTCTTCTTTCAATTATCCAGAATAATAAAATGGGTTTGTAAAAGCAATATATTTTTTGAATATTGGACCAAAACGTCATTAAAGAGATGAAAGTTAGTCGACAAAAGCCTTTCTACTACCTCGACTAAATTAAAATATTACATGTATTTAAAGGTAGCCAATTGTTCTGGTCTCTTAATTTTTTTTATTTGGAAAATACTAAATCTAACTCTACTTTTTATTCTTAGCAAAAAAATACTCTCCTTTTTTTACAACAAACTAAAGCAAATCTAATTTTTTTTAAAAACTAGTTTTTGATTCGGTTTTGTTTAATGTATTGATTTTATTTTTATTTTAGTAGTTAGATAAAAACAAAATATAATCTATACTCTAAATTTTCTTCCCACAAACCCTAAATAATAATATGCGAAACAATAAAATCTGAGTAAAAAAATCATATAAGTAAACATTAACTATACACCCCAAAAATATTTCTTCGTATAAATTTTTAATTCGATTCTAGAAATATATATATTTTTGACAGTAATTGAATAGATAAGACCCAATGTATAATCCATACTCATTTATAGAAATTTCTATTCAAAACCACATATAGTAAATACTTTCAATTTCGATGTTTATCCTGACCTATAATTTTTTAATATAATTTTTTGATATTGGTGATAAAAATGAGTAATTAAATAATCTAATTCGTTTTAGCTCAGTTGCTTTTTTATTTTTAATCGACATCATTAAAATCGCATATTAAAATATTTTTAAAAATTAACAAAATAGGAATAACAAGAGAGAGAAACTAAGCCGAAGAAGAAAAAAAAAACTAAGAGAGAGAAAGTAGAATTGTTCCTCCAAAGTTTTTTTTTAACTTTGAGCCTCTGAGAAACCAAAGCTTCACTCTGATTCGCAGAGCGAATCCAAGAGACGACAGAGGAAACGCGAAGAACAGAAAAAGCTCAGATTTCCCCACAAAACCTTTTTAATTATTTTATAATTCTCTTCTTAACCCAATCTCGTAAGTTCTTTCTTTCATTTTCGATTCGTTTCTCTGATTATTTTAATAATCTCTTAATTATCAACCAAACCTCTTTTGTTTATATTTAAAGAATCCTTTTTTTTTTTTTTTGAGCAGAAGGAATCATGAACAGATCAGGATCGAAGAATTAAGCTCGTTTTGAGTTTCCGGGTTTGATTTTTCTTCCCTTTTTTCTGGTGAAATTGGGTTAGAATCTGGAGATCTGGATCTCGGAAAAGCTGGGAAATTTTCATGTGATTGTTCTTATGATGTCCTGATTTGATTAGGCTATTAGTTGAATCCACAATCCGAATCCATTTCTCATCTGGGTTTTGAATGGTTTAGATTTCGAAATTCGAAGACTTTTCTCGTTAATTTTGGGTTCGGGATTGATCTGTTTTTTCGCAACATCAAGAGATTGTAGTTTTTGAAGATATGTTGGAAGAACGATCACCAGATTCGTGTTTGAGTACAAGGGTTTTCTCAAGCCCTCGTCTTTCGGAATCAAACTGGTCTAAATCTTACATGTATCCAGAGGATGACGATGTATCTGAGAACAAGCTCGGTCATGGAAAACGAGCTTTGGAGGTTGTTGGTGAGATTAGACAGACCAAATCACTTAAGTTGATGGGGTTTTCAATTACGTATGATAGTGATTCATCTGACTATTCATTGAGTGGGGAGGAGCAAGCAGATGCTGCAAATGGTGATGGTTCGTCATCTAAACAGGAGCAAGAGCAATCTGATTCTAACGAGAATGGTGGTGATTCATCGGATTCGCATTCTCTTATCAACGAGCTTGGTCGGGACACCTCAATTGACTGTTTGATCCGCTGCTCAAGGTCTGATTACGGCTCAATTGCTTCCTTGAACCGGAATTTCCGTTCTTTGGTTAAGAGTGGAGAGATTTATAGATTAAGGAGACAAAATGGCTTTGTTGAGCATTGGGTTTACTTCTCGTGCCAGCTCTTGGAATGGGTTGCATTCGATCCTGTTGAGAGAAGATGGATGCAGTTGCCAACAATGCCTTCAGGTGTTACCTTCATGTGTGCCGATAAAGAGTCTCTAGCCGTTGGGACAGACTTGCTTGTCTTAGGAAAAGATGATTTTTCTTCTCATGTAATATACAGATACAGCCTTCTGACTAATTCTTGGTCTTCTGGTATGAAGATGAACTCTCCGAGGTGTTTGTTTGGATCCGCAAGTCTCAGAGAGATAGCTATATTTGCTGGTGGTTGTGATTCAAATGGAAAGATTCTTGATTTTGCAGAAATGTATAACTCTGAGCTTCAGACTTGGATAACTCTTCCAAGGATGAATAAACCGAGGAAGATGTGTTCGGGTGTTTTCATGGATGGGAAGTTCTATGTAATTGGAGGAATCGGTGGTGCTGATTCTAAAGTCTTGACCTGTGGTGAAGGATATGATTTGGAGGCCAAGAAATGGACTCATATCCCTGATTTATCGCCTCCAAGAAGCCGTGCTGATCAAGCTGATATGTCACCAGCAGCAGAAGCACCTCCTCTTGTTGCAGTTGTAAATAACCAATTGTATGCTGCTGATCACGCTGATATGGAAGTTCGGAAGTATGATAAAGAGAATAAGAAATGGATAACTGTTGGAAGATTGCCTGAAAGAGCTGGCTCAGTTAATGGATGGGGACTTGCTTTTCGAGCTTGCGGGGAGCGGTTAATCGTTATAGGTGGACCGAAGTACTCGGGAGGAGGGTTTATAGAACTGAATTCATGGATTCCAAGCGAAGGTGGTCCACCACAATGGACATTGCTTGACAGGAAGCATTCTCCTAATTTCGTGTACAATTGTGCAGTGATGGGTTGCTGAAAGAACCCACATTCATAATACTCTCCATTCGATGACCCTCCAGATTCTTGTTGATGGGTTTTATTTAAGCTCACAGGTTAAAAGACTCCATTGAAGGTCTCAAGCTCTCCAAACTTTATGATTCTTCTTCTTCTTCCTTATTTGTTTCTCTTACAAAAATTTTCAATTTGAATACAATCATCTCTGTATTGTTAGAGACCAGACAAAGTCCCAAGGAGATTCCAAGAAAAAAAAAAGAAAACAAAATTGAAACAGGTTATAATAAGTTCGTTAAAAGTTCAAAGCTGTTTTAGAGTTTACCAGATTTGGTTAATATTGTTGTATGTGTTTCAATCAAATTTGTCTGAAAATTCTTATGTTTGTAGCCACCTGTTGGTATTTGTTCATGGTTTTTTAGGCTTTTGAGCTTAATTTTGTTTTGCTTTTACCTTTCCTTTTTTTTACAGGTCGAATCGATAGATTCATTTCACAACATTGGTTTTAAGTGTTTGTCATTTTTATGACGACAAAAAAAAAGTGTCACTTTTGTTTTTTGGTTGGGGTAAGGAGGGGCAAATGTTATGTCTTTATGGATGTGTCATTTTTTTTTTGGGGTCAAAATATGGATGTGTCCTTTAAGATATGTCAATCTGTTGCTTCCAAGTTAACTATTTTGTTAAGAATGTTTTTGGACTCTTCTTTTTAGATCTTTTAGCTTTTTGGTTCTTTAGATTTTCTTATTTTGGTCTACAAACAAACCTAAATTCGTATTTATTTATTACCTTTGATTAGTTAAATTGGTTTTGTACAGAGTAGTTGAAAATTTCTTTGAAAAACATGATGTATACAATAGCCATTTCGGGCATTAAAGCTGGAACCGTAAACAAAAACAAATACTATGTAAATAATTGAATGGTTCTAAATAAACTATTTCTACGTATTAATTAATTATACACGCATTACTAGTAATCCTAATTGATACTTTTGGTCAAAATAACTTTTCATCATATTATGATTTGGGTATTTAGTTATTTTTGATTACAAATAATATTTTTTAACTGATCTGATTGAGAATTAAAATTATTTCTGATTTTACTCGGTTCATATTTCAAGTACATATTCAAAAACAATTGAAGAAAACCGAATCATATAACCGAATAAAAAAACCGAAAACCCAAAAAATTCAATTATCATTTAGTTTTATTTGATCGAAAGGATATTAATAGATGCGAGCCCATATATTTGTCTGGCCCATATAGTTAAGGCGCACTGTCTATAATTCTCTCAGGGTTTAAGATCATGATTTTGACAAATTGGAGGTTTCAAGTGGATTTGAATTGAAGAACAAGCCTGATGTTTGGGAATCAACAGCAATGGAACAAGATAGAAATCTTTGGGAAATGTCACAAAGAGAAGAAGACATTCTTCTCCAAGAATTTGATCGTCGGATTGCCTTCTGCAAATTTCAGGTACAAGACGACCAGAAACAGATGCCGAGCAATTCTATGATCCTAATGGGCCTAAATTCTCATAGTAAGGCCCAATTAATAAACAAGACACTCTAGAATCAGCCCAGTTAGTCCCCATTATAAATGGCTTCTTCCTCGTGATTTTTCTAAAACAAATAAAGACTATAGTGCCAATTATACAGTCCCAAGTAAACTATTTCACAGTTGGTAGTGGTTGTGCTCATGCTGTCCCAGGTACATAAGTTTCTTCTTGACTTTTGATTCCGGAATGTCAAAGTAAAACTTGTAATGAATTCGTGGTTTATTTTAGCTGATGAGAAGGTTGACATGATGGAAGAGCAGAAGAAGCCATCATCTCATGAATTTTAAATTTCTCAGATTTAGTATCAACTGATTGCTTTGGTTAAAGTGTAAAGGAGACTTTTGGTCACCTTGTACATAGACCAACTAATTTGAAATCGTAAGAAAATGAGGAAAAATATTGACCGTATGATTAGAGACTTCTGGTACCAAACATTGCTTGTTTGATTCAAGTCAAAACTATTTAGGGGCAAATGTTATGTCTTTTATGGATGTCCTTTAAGATATCTCAATCTGTTGCTTCCAAGTTAACTATTTTGTTAAGAATGTTTTTGGACTTTTCTTCTTAGATCCTTTAGCTTTTTGGGCTGGCCCACATAGTTACGGCCCGTATAATTGGTCTAGACCATATGCTTAAAGCCCATATATTTGGTCTGGCTCATATAGTTAAGGCCACTGTATAATTCTCGCAGGGTTTAAGCTTTTCCTTCTTCTCTACTCAGAAAATTGGTATTAAGGACATAATCGTTTTGTAGAAAAGCTTCCAATTTCGTAGGCTAATCTTAGTTAGAAGATGAATTCTCTTCATCGTGTAGTAGGATTGATCACCAGAACGACTTCATATCCAATTTCTTCTAGAATTTCGAATACGCCTTTCAATCTCCCGGTGATTTTTATGTCCACGAAACCTGGAAATGAAGAAGATAAATGGAACGACGCTTGGGAATCGGCTTGGTTACCAGATGATCTCACTGATAAGAGACGAGCACCATGGGAAACAGATGTGAACTTCCCTTCAAAAGAATCGACGGCGACTATTGAACTAATCGATGTAGAAGCAAAGGCGTTTATTGAAGATATGAATGAGCATTGGAATGAGAGGAGAGGGAAGAGTGGGAAAGTGAAGAAGAGTGAAGAGGAGAAAGTAGTTGATGGAGAATCGCTTTATAATTTGGAGACTATGACTAAGGATTATAGATTAAAGAAGCAAAGAGTTCATGCGTCTTTGTGGGTTAAAGAGATTGAGAAAATGGAAGAAGCTAAATTGGGTGATTCAGGATCTGGTGGAGCTGATGATATCGATAGGCTTCTCGATAGTTGCTCAGAGTAATGATTCATCTTATTCTTAATTCCAAATTTTAATTAGGGTTAAACTTTCACTTCACCAAGTCTGTGATTCAGCTAATTCCTGAAACCGTTCTATGATTTGTTTGAGATTGCTCTGAGGGTGATTTCTGTTGATCAGATTAAAGCTTTTCACTTACATGCTTATGTATTTTTAGCTAAGCTGTGATAAACTTGTGATTTTGCTAAGCTCTGATAGAGTTTGTGATTTTGCTAAGCTGAAGCATGTTAAATTAGTGTATAAGATGGTGTTTTGAGGATTGGTGCTGATGTTGATATTTGGATGGTTAAAACATTCAGGATATTCGACTCGGTAGATCATGATTTAGACAAATTGGAGGTTTCAAGTGGATCTGAATTGAAGAACAAGCCTGATGGTTGGGAATCAACAGCAAAGGAACAAGATGGAAATCTCTGGGAAATGTCACAAAGACAAGAAGACATTCTTCTTCAAGAATTTGATCGTCGGATTGCCTTCTGCAAATTTCAGGTACCACAACCACCCAAAATCTCTATCCATTGATCTTGATATCAAATCATAAGTATGGTTTCCTTCAATGATAAAAGCTTGAGACTTTCTAGATTTTGATCATGATGTTCTTAAACTTGGATTGATGTGCAGATAGCGAGTTTTATAAAGCAACACATATTCAGTAGGAGAAGACCCATTGATGGGTGGAGATATATGATCGAAGTGATTGGTCCAAATGCAAGAAAAGGGAAAGGAAGTGTTTCTAGACTTCCTGCTTTATCAGATGTGTCGACTCAGCCCTTTAAAGAAGAAACTGGTAGTCTCACTCCTTTGAACCGTCGGTAAAAAAGAGTTCAAAACTTCAAACCGTGCCACAATGTTTGTTAGATTGTTATAAAAGGATCTTCAAGCTCGCTCTTACACTATTTTAAGGCCATATACCAACTTACTTATCCATGCTGATAATGCCTTAAGTAAGTAAGTCCTTATATACTTGGAATATCTGAAATGGGCTACAATTGGGCTTGGCTAATAAAGTAATGGGCTTTAGTTACCCAAAAGAGAAATAAAAAAGGAATGGAGATGCGGGGTATCGATCCCCGTACCTCTCGCATGCTAAGCGAGCGCTCTACCATCTGAGCTACATCCCCATTGATGTTAGGTACTAAACTGCTGATGTCGACGTTTCGAAATACTTTTATGTAACTTCACCAACTTGTGCTAAGTATTGAACTTGAGTAAAACTTGGGAGGCAAAGGGATGAGAGATAAAGATTTCATCATCTTGAAACAATAAAAAAAATCTACAGTCACTAACTTCTAGTTTTGTTTTTGTTTTCAATCTACAGGAGATGCAATTCAGACAAGAAGTTTCCAAATCTCATTCCTTCACATAGTTAAATCTCTTACCGGCCAAGAACAGAAACCTGTAGTCTTTTTTACCGGCCAAGAACAAATCTCATTCCTTCACATTTGGCTCACGGTCAGTTCAGACGAACCAGTAGTTGTTGTGTCTTTAACCTTGAGCATCCAGTAGTGGTTCAGTTATGTCTCTTTTTGTATGTCCTCAGTGAATTGTGCTGTAAACTTACCAAAAGTCTGTCTTGGCTCATTCATCTTCCATGTTTCATCTCATTCAAAGTTACACTAGAAGTAGAATGAGGAAAAAGGTACAAAAATGTAGAAACCTATCTTTACTAAATCAATCAAGCAGGAGGTGAAGGAGGTGATGAATCTGTGCGATGGTGAAAGAGCTTAGTTAATGCTCGACGCTCACAATCCTGAAATGAAACAAGTTTCTCAATCAATCTTTACAACATGACTTATGTACTTATGTAACGAAACCAGTGATCAATCTCTAATATGTTCTTTTTGTTTTAATTTACCTTGAACATGTTTAAGCGTAAGGGTCTGTCTGGATTCAATCTCTGAAGTTTAAGATACGTGTATGCAAAACTCAACTGATCTCGTGAAGTAAACCAATCAACTTCATTGAACCAAAGGCAGGTAAAAAGGTTTGACATTGGTGTATGAGCCCTTACAATGAAAGAACCTTCAGGTACATCTAACAGAACAAAGACATAACACTCAAAAAACATTAGCCAACAAAACTAGTAAATATGTTGAGAGACAAGTTAATGATTGATAGACTACTCACAACTTGGAAGAGAAGGATTAGGATCTAGAGGGTCAAATTTCTTGAGTCCATCTGATCGGTAGAACATAAACTGTTCATCAATGGCCGAGTGGTTGTATTTGTTTAGTCGTTTGTTCTGTACTACCTCATCCCAAACACAATGCCGGTCATAATGGTTTGAGATAGCGAATTCTGACTTTGTTCTCCATAAGAAGAAGTCAATTATAAGAATAGGATCTGTAGTGAGTCTCATCTTACTATCTATCCAAATTGAATACCTGAAATAGAAATGAAAATTGTTAAAAATGATTGAGTCACTGATTCAAATAAAAGAGCTCGAGTACTAGCCAACTAACCTCACCTAGAAGAAGGAAAAAGGCGGTGTGATAGAAATTTAGGAACCTTTCCAGTCTTTCGCATATCGGTATAAGGCAGATTTCTCACTACTACAGTCTTCCACAAACCAACAAACCCTTGTTTGTCTGGAACATGGCCTTCACTAGCCAGTTTGACTAGTGTTTGCTCATCAAGAAACATCACAAAACAAACATTCCGCTTTGAGAATTCACTGATCTGAATAAACAAATAAGAAAGTGAGAGCTAAACATAAATGACCCTAACAAATAGATAGTCACCTAATGCATTAGCTAACAAATCTACTAAAACATAAAGTTTAAACCTTTTTGCTTGCAGGCCTCCTTAGAAAATCTGAGCTTCCAAAAATGCAAGAAGACACAGAGACTACACAGTTCTTCATGTAGGCCCTATCCATTTCGCTCAAATCAAATCCAGGACCTTGAGGAAATCCATTATCTCCTTTGACAAAACCACAGTGAATTGTCTGGTTTATTGCAGAGAAAGATCTCTCTCTTTCCTTGAGTGTTTGATGACCTCCAAACCTAGGCTTATCCCCTGTCTCTGTCTCTACAAAGCCTAATGAAAACCGAGTGAAATTTAAATAATCCTGAGGCTCAAGTATGTAATCAACAGATTGAGCCAATGGAACATCACAAGGTAAATCTGCAAAAATAAAAACATTCAGCTTAGATCAACACTAAACTAACATTAGGATTGTTTGACATTACTAGAGGTTGAAAAATCCATACGCTTGTTTCTCTTCTTGCTTCCAGGTGGTTTTTCAATGTTGGATTTGTTTAATCCTATCACATCAATCTCTGATGAAACCAACACTTGGTTTTTCATGTAAGCTGCATTTTGATCAAAACAATAGCTTTTGCAGAAGCTTTTTTTTATACAGAAATCCAATAATTAAGACAAAATAGCTTACGATTGTGCTCAAAATGAGGTAAGAATTCAGAACCTACATCAAATCCAAGAATGGTCTAATTAATCTCAATTATTGAGAAACAAATAAAAGGAAGAAACTTTTTTTCAAATTCAAAGCTTACCATGAAAGAGTAGTTTATGGCCCGAGAAAATACAAGAGAAGAAAATAAGTGTCACGAAGAAGAAGAAAAAATGTGAGAGCTTCAATTTCACAATCCGACCAAACTTTTTTCCTCTTCGAAGAAGTAAAAACGAATGATCATTCTGACCAGATACATTCAGATATCTTCTCTCCGGTAACATTATCACCGACACTGCAAATTTCAAACCAATCAAGATTTGCATGTCTGAGAGCTTAAGGATCATTCAAAATCTTTATATTTTAAAACTATAACCAAATTCATGTATAAAACCGATGATTTCACCCTTCGTGAAAACAAAAATATGAAATTTGAGAAATATCCAGAAAAAATGAAAGTGCTTAAAAAATCTAAGATGCAGATTTGGAAGAATCTCTCATGAAACTTTCTCGAATCAAAAACCGAGAAAACACCAGAATCGAAAGGTAAAAACCAAAAACTATTACCTGATGCGAAGATCTCTAGCTCACCATGAATTCAAGAAACTTTCCAGCGAGAGTGTATCTATCGTTCTCTAAGATGTGTATTTGTTTCTTTTCTTACAGTGTTAATTTCTTAATTAATAATGTCTTTATTGAAAATATAATTAATCAATTCATCCGAAGACCGAGGTTACTAAAAATGATGTTATGTATATCCCACATCGGTAAGCTATGAATTGCTTTACTCTTGAGACGCTGTATAAAACGGAAGATCGATGAACCGAATAATTCATACCTTTCTCGGCCTTTTGGCTAAGATCAAGTGTAGTATCTGTTCTTATCAGTTTAATATCTGATATGTGGGCCATCGGCCCACACGATATTAACTCTATTTTTTAAGGGAGTAAGCCCATTAAGATAGCTTGCTATCTGGGCTTTCACGAGTCGCCCATGCGTTGCACTATTGCACGGGCCTGGCTCAACCCGACATTAATTTAGTATAATATTATGTTAGACCTAATATCTTGAGCCCTTTCTAACTTCAGTCATAAATCAAGCGTTGGCCCAATAGGCCCAATATGAAACTATGTCTAAACCAGACCCAATATAAAACTAGGCCCAACATAAAGCTATGTCTAAAGCAGGTCCAATATAAAACTATGTCCAAGACAAACGAATAGTTTTGAATAAATCACACATAGTTTTTGCATAAATCACAAAAATCAAGACGAACGAATAGTTTTCACTTTTCACCTAAATTATTGGCTCCGTTTTCTAATTATTGGTAATTTATATATTTTATATTTTGCAAAAACAAATTAACTTGGAAGGGTATATTAGAGGTTCACCTCAATTTAGTAATTTTTATGTTTGGTACTACAGAAATCTATGAAGTTTTGGCTTTTTGTAATTAATGGTATATTAATGATGATATTACGAGGGAATAAATTGGTCTAAATAAATGAAATATATCTATAAAATCATCGACATTTCTCAAACAAAAAAAGTACAAATCTACAGTAATAAGCAACAACAAACTCAAGGGTGAAAGAAATTGGAAAAGCTTTGGTTGGTGTGTGTGTCTGTGTGTATATATCTCACCATTTTCAACAAGCCTTTTGATCAAAAACCATCTCCACAAAAACTATGGAGCGAAGAAATCGGAACAAAAAATGAGACACGACACAGATCAAACGAAATGACTTTACTATGAGCCTGTGACTAACCATACTTACATATGTTACAAACGAACACACATGTCCATATCTGATTTTAAGATTCCCAGGCTTGGACCTGGACGAGTATTCAAGCCTCCGAGATTTTTCTGGCTGTGAGTTTCCACCATTTTATATCAATGAGGTCTGATTCTATTCTCTCATTCCCACCCAAGCTTCAGCATCTGATCCACCATCTTTAAGCTTAACTGCAGGGATATACGAATTTCTCCATCATAAACTATGTACAGTGATAAAACCAGTGATTATTATGGAGATTTGCTGGTGTATAATTACAACTAATGAATCTAAATCTAAGCACCCTTAAATGGTAAATGTACAATAAACTTACAGCTGGATCAGTGAATATTATCAACTGTTTATCTTCCGTGGAAACTAAGAGGTTTGTGTTGTCAACGTTGAGAGCCAGTGCGGTTATATCTTGGCCTTGACCAAGCTTTAGAACATGGAAGACCTACAAGAGAAGGATCTCAGGTCGTTTAGACCAGAAAATGAAATAGTTGATCTTTTCAGGGAGTTATGAGAGAACTACCTGTAGTGTGTATAAGTTGAGGAAGCAAATTGAAGGAGATGGAACATCCAGTCTTTCAATTTCTTTGACATCATTTGATGTATTGTTACTACTCGAAAAATCTGAACATGAGTTTATCCCAATCAAGACATTCTGACTATCCATGGAAATTTCCATGCAACTTATGCTACAAGAGAAAGGAAGTTTTGCTTTGGCAACCAGAACTCCATTAATGGTGAACACACTTATAGAATCCTCCGAACTACTCCATGCCATTATAACCCCATCAGATGAAATGCAGAGAGAATCCGCTGTCACACCAACTAATCGTCTGATCAGCCGCCCTTTCCTAATGGAATGCAATAGAACATCTGAGGACTCAGAAGAAGAAACAATGACTCCTTGATCTGAGCTGACACAACAACATATTATTTCTCTTCGGTGGCCACGAAGCACTTGTATTGGCCCTTCAAGACGACACTTTTTGTTTGCCAATGTATTGGCCAGATTCTTGCTGCTTTCGGAAGAAGGAACTCCAGGGCCAGTTGATGGCTCAGACACGCTTGTTCGTGAAGTAAACACCTTGTGAATCCTCCACAGCAAAACAGTACTGTCCCGTGAACCGGTCACAAGGAAGTTGTTATCTGGAGACAGAGCCAGACATGTAACAGGGGCACAGTGCCCAAAAGCTGTTTCCAGAGTTTTTGCTCCATCAGATGAGACTAGCTTGATACTATTATCCGCATGTCCACCTAATCGAACACATGATTTCCATAAATATATTACCAACAAAATTGGGACAGTATAATTGCTTGATTATCACCTGTGATTATTTCCCCGTCGCTTGTAATAGCAACAACGGACGAACTTCTGATCCCTGATGAGGCAAATGCCTGTGCTTGAGGATATTGCCAATCACCAGTGCCAGAACTAGCTGGACCCTTAAACATGCGCATAAATGATCCACTAGCCGAAGTTGTTGCTGCCTTCCCGTGATGAAAGAGGAAAGGAGTACCTTGGCCATCCGGGGTGTTTGGTTGCCACTTGTGCTGGGCAACACGAGCTGCTGGTACGTTCATGCCTACAATCACAACACTATCTGAAGATGCCTGAATAGCTGATGCCGGTAAGTTGCAGCGTTCCGGAGCTTGAACATCATAAGGTTTTATTTCTTTTGGGTTTCGAAATATTGTCTGAAATTTTTAAAAGGAACTGTCATGATCAAGTTGCAAATTTAGCATGAAGAAACATAGTACGTAAGATATTTTTTGGTGATAATTTTGTCAGTAGATTCTCCTATACCCCTATTACATGCAGTAGAGAAAGAATACTATGTATCTAACCTTATATCACAGACCCTTACAATAAAGCCCTATTTATTTTGATAAAAGGTTGTAAAGGAACCTATTAACCTTCAATAATTCATCCTCAGAGAAATGGTAATGTTTAAAAGTATTACCAAGGCTGCAACTGTAAAACCAAATTGACACTTGCAATTACCTGCATATGTAGGACATCTTTCAGCGGCATTCTCTTCATGTGAGGAACAGTTAATAGCTGGGATGGCGTTTGTCCAAAATAAGCTATCTGGTCTTGTGTAGCACGTTGTTGTCCCTTCATCAAATATTCACAGGCAAGTCATGTCAGCATTTAATACTAACTGACCAACTCCAGCAGTATAACAAAGTAATCTTACCGGGTCTGTGATTTTATCAATATCAACAGTTCCCTCGTAGGTAATGTAGAAGAAAACGTTATTTGCCATTATAGCTTCTTTGCCACGTTGCTTATACCTATATGAAAAGTTATTTAAAAGTAGAAAAAAATTGTAATGGCTTACACAGAATCTGTGCTGTTATTATTTTACTGAATAGTATGTAAAAGGAGGAGACTAAGTTATGGAAAATTGCTGACATGTATTTTATAAGTTCAAGGGAAAGAAAAACCTACCCGAATATGAGATCAATCCATTCATGCAAATGTGCAGAAACATGCTCGCTCTCAAGAGCTTTTCGTTGCTTGTGTACAAAATCCACTGGGCTTTTGGCCCAAGGAGGAAGTTTTACAGCATCTGATAGAGAAAAAACGGCATCAGATACTGGAAATTTCCACCATGCCAGGCATAAATTTTAGCTATGAAAAGGAAGAGAACCACAATACCAAGTTTTTCTCCCAATTGTGTAGTACCAAAGTCAATCGAATTTTCGTTGGTCAACACCTCAGGGAGGTAAAACAACTCCGGAACCTGTACCAAAAATTTCGGGGCAAAATATGGGTCGTCTTATATTGCAGAGGAAAAGGCGAATTGAATTAACCCATTTGATTCTTTAGGGAAACTAATACGTACCAACTCTTTCACATCACTCATGTCTTCCAGAACTCCATTCCACGTGGCTGGAATGTCTGAAAACAGGCGGTCTGCATGATCAAACTTTCCACCTTGAAGTTGAATTGACAGGGTTGTGAAAGGTTCAACTCTAGCCAGGTAATACAACACCTGCACACAGATAGAAATGAAAAAAATATCGAAAAGTGTACAAATTCCATGTAGCTGCATCAAAAATAGCTTCTGTCTTTTGTCCATGATTCAGATTTCAGAGGAACACATTCATTGGGAATGGCAGTAATTAAGGCAGGGTAATATAGAAGAGAACTTACTGATCCAGCGCTTGAGTAATGCGAGCCATAATGAAATTTGGGAATGACTGGATCTTCAAAGCTAGAATATCGCTCTTGAAATTTTTTGAGCCGCTCTGGGTTCAAGGCACCAATTGGCTGAACATAAATAGACCCACATCACAACCAGATTTTCAAACCATCATATGCCGGTTAACGCAATATTGGGAAAGAAAAAAACTGCCAGGGATACCACCTTGGAAAGATCTCTGAAGGTAGATGGTTTTGAAAGGTCCAGACTTTCTGAACTGTTGTCAGAAATAATCCACGGGAAAACAGGATACTGCAAAGTGCCAAGAATAAGATATCTATCAAGAAAGAAATGGCATTTGAAAGATCGCCAGAAAAATGCTAGATAACACAAGATCTACCTGAGTAATGTCATTGTAACTACGGCCAGCTAACGTGTTCAGCTGCATTAAGTATTCGAAATTGCTGATCTGCAGATATTATCCAGATGGGGGATCTTTCTGTCTCAGATGTTATTCTTGAATAAGAATTAAAAAAAATCATGAGAAGTGTGAGTATGCAGTTTAGTGGTACCTCCCATCTAGCCCAACGCTCCATTAACTGAGTTCTTCTCAAAAGCTGTTCCGGCCTCTAAAAAAGGTAACAATATATGTAAGTTTGCAGACCCGAACAGAAAGTAACTGAGCCTAGTCATATGCTTTATCACCCCCTCCTCCCAATTGAAGAATAATATGGACCACGAGTAATTCAAAAGTTAAACAAAAGAAGATAGTAAGGAGAAAACAGAAACCTGAGTTGCAAGGTAAACATTGTTTAAGTGAGGAGGCCTTGCTTGAACAATAGCTCGATAAGCGTTTCTTCTTCCCTCAGTACTCTATGGTGTTAAGCAAGAAATTGGGGAAAGTGGTTACAGCATGCAGAGACCTTACAAGGTTGGGAAGATAATAAGTAGGAAGAGTTTTAGATGCAAGTACCCCAAAATCAAAGAAGAAGTTTGAACGGTCAACCATAAAAAGTTCCAAAGAACTCCTTCTTAGCAGATATCTGAGAAAGAAATAAAAACAGAAATAGATCATCAGTCCAATCCCCCTTATCGCAGGTGAATAAAATGAAACACAATTCATACAGAAAGAGAAAAGCTTAACCGAAAAATGCAATATTTTGCCCAAATGACGACTGGATGGTGTTGGCTTTGTGGGGAATCAAAATGTTTTTTTTTTAGTTTTATTTCAGGCTGCCTGGGGTGAAATAGGTATAAACCATTCTACATTTTCTTTTAAATGAAAATTCCACATCTTGATAATGAAAACATAAATGTTCTAACTTACGCAAACAGATAATCTGAAAGATAACAAAATGAAGTCATGATACAATAGGTATAAACATTCCAGATTTCAAAATTTTCATATCTTGGTTAGAAAGTTCTAAATTAAAAGCAAATAGGTTATCTGAAAGATAATAAAATGAATTAGTGAATAGAAATTCATGAGCCAAAAAGAGTTTTGATGAAGAATCTTTACCTCCGGCTATAAATTTGATGAAGAGAAGAGATTGGCCAACTACGATCCTTTTCTTGCTCACTTGATTGGGACCCATCTGAGTGATCAGTCAAATTCTGGCTTTCTTTGTTGTCAAAGATAAAATTTATTCTCCGTGTTGTAATCTGAGAAGAAACAGCAGTTATGATCAGCAGCCAGAAATCCATACAAGGCATATTTCAGGTTTCTATAATGTCACAATTCTTGACTTCATACTTCATCTAACTAATCTACGTTGTTATTTTTATCCAATCTATTCTCTCTTTTCATGTTAAGAACTTGTGGAAAATCCAAAACATTCAGGTTGGTCAAACATACTTGAAAGGTTCCTTTCACAACCCTTAGCGGCCGGACCATAGATGTGGGAATCTCAAGAAGGATCCTTTCATCAAGTTCACTGGGAAGAAAGCCAGGTGATACTACTGTAGAACCTCGGACTCCTTCAAGCTCATTTGAAGGTCGAAGATTACTAGTTCCTGCTGACATTCTGGATGCATGCTCACGTGACTCAGATATCCTCTCTTCATTTTCCATTCTATGTTCTTCACCATAGCCTTTGACATCAAGGTGATCACCCTCTCCATGCTCATCATCTTCATACGCTATTTCCATTGATATTACCTCAGCAGAAAGAACAGGAGGATTTAATGAAGAACCCTTGCTACCATTATCAGTTTTGGTGTCTGTCTGATCATCATAGTTTGCTGCTGCCCCGAGATGATCAGTCCCAGAATAATTTCTCTTTATACACTGTCTCATCCTCGAAAAGCTTTCCATAGAATCAAGTTTCCAGAAAACCTGCATGTTAAATGATATCACATTACTGAAATAATTATCAACATGATCCAAAATTGAAAACAAAAAAACATGGCTTATACTCGTTCTGGACTGCATATCCCATCTCCAAAAGGCCCAAAAAAACATCTCAGCTCTGCCAAGTAACGAATTAGTTTCCGCCAACCACGGCTTCCGGAGCATAGGCGATTTGCCGCTATGATATCATCTTGCATACGCCTATCAATCTGATGAGAAGTTGAACCAATAAGTGGGGTTCAGTACATGCATCCTTCAAACACCAATAAAGCTCAACATAGGTGGAATACAAACCTCTGATCTTTGCATGTTACGAGCTAAAGCAAAACTTGCAACAAGTACAGCGATAAATTTGTAGGACGTAGCATTAAAATCTTTTCCATAAACTGATTTTGTATCCACAGGTTGGAGACATTCCATCCACGCCACTGCCATAGCTTCAGAAGTATTCCATCTCTGTAAACGCTCCATGTCACCGATATTCCTCCGCTGTGCAGATGTAGCCATTGCAACAGCACTCAGACCTCTTCCTGAACCAATCTTTGCATTCCGTTCAAGATCCCGTGCAGCTGCCAAAGCTGCCGCTTTTGCAGCAGCTTTATCTCTTGGTCGAGGTGGTGCATTGTTGTTTGGAGGCTCCAGCGGTTTCTGGAAGCTTGAAAAGGTCTGAAATTTGGCGGTCTTACGGTCAAGCATTGAAGAGTCACGCCTAAGATGTGAAAGTGTAGGAGGTGGCGGCGCTTCCCCACCAGCTGCCCCTGCAGCTATCATCGCAAGAGCCATTGCAGCAGGCGGTGAAGCAAAAGCAGCAGCCCACTCCGGAGTAATCATAGAAAGAGCACCCTAAACAGACAATTTGAATAGCTCAATTTAATAAAATATATTACATATATATTGATCCTAATATAAACCTTAAGGTTGAAATAACCAATCTCAAGGGCTGGAACGGCATCGCAGCAACTAGAAAATGTAAACAACTTTAAGCTACCTCAATGGGGAGCGCATCAGCAGCCAAGGCACGATCATCAGCGACAAGGGGATTCATACCATCAGCTGTGGCAAGTTCATGAATGCCAGCCAAAAGTGGTCGCCATCTCCGGAGAACTGCAATGAATGGTGGTAGAATAGCCTCTATATACTGCTTACGAAGTGGTCTTCTGTCTCTGTTGATAGCATGCCATACCTACACAGGAACAGAAAGTGAAGAAAAGAAAAACACACGCTAAGGACAGCATAAGATTTTCAATTAAAACACTAACGAAAACATTCAGAGTAATATAGCAGAAGATAACAACTTTCCAATAGCAGCATGAAGATTTGATACCACAACATCATTAAGCATGCCAAATCTGATTAAGGGAACAACTAACCTCAGAATAGAGAACACATGCAGTAACCAGTACTCTCTGCCTCTTTGAATCCGATATTGGCATGTTTAGAATTGGAGAGAGCACACTGAGATAAGAAAAAAAAAAGAGTCAAACTTCTCCAGATAAACAGCAGAACCAGGTAAATATCCATTGTGGAACTAAAAGATTAAGCGTTTGAAACAATGTTTATAAAGGCTGTGCACATAATCCAACAGAAAATAATACTCTATGGCATGTAGTCATCATTTGAGTGACCAACAAGTGACTTACTTACACAATTGAACTCAGAGCATCAGATTGTGTCGGCACCATATTACCAGGGTGAGAAAATGCTAACACAAAGTATCTAAGCAGATAGATATCTAATTGGCCATGACCTGAGAAACAAAGATTTCATTGAGTTTACCTCCACAACAAAGCTGATCGGGATTGTCGCATAGACATCTGAGAACCACTATCTAATGTAATTGGATTCCTTGAGGAGCGTTCAGAACTTAGATTCCTCATCAACATATTATCTTCGCCATAGTCTTCTTCCCTCATAGACAGAAGTACCATTCGAAGCATGCATAAGAAAGGCTGATCACTGTCCAGCAACTGGTAGAGGGCTGTCATCCCTCCCATCCCAGTACCAGATCCCCCACCTATTCCAAGGCCACCTCCGAGTCCAGACTCATCTAGCAGCAAAGCTTGAAGCATGGATACAGATTTTTTAACCAAGGGAAGTTCAATCCAGCTTCCATGAGCATCTTTTTCTAAAGTAGATTTCCAAGAGTCTGAACCACTGCCACCACCACCAAAAGAAGAATTTTTAGAGGGAAAGCCAACACCATACCACAATCGACTCCTGTACTTCCAACCGTCAGCCAAATCCATCGCGCAGCTGCCATATGAAACAAAAGCAGATGAAACAGATTCATAAGGCTCAGCTGCAGCCGCAGCAGTAAGGCGTTCCATTACAACTGCAGAAATCTGTCCGCTTGAATCAGCCATTGAAGCAAGTACCTAAAAGAAAAAAGACAAAAAAGTAAAACAACTTAAGTTTAGAAGGATAAAAAAAAGATGATGTTTACGAGAATCACAAATAACAAAATTAATTGATATTGCCATGCTCGTAAAATATACGAATAAGAGAACCGTGAACAGATCAACAATGTAAGAAATTACAATGAAATTTATTAGTGTATTTCTTCAGAAGCACGCTAATAATTAGGTGTTTGTGATTGTTTTACACTTACATCTAAAGGAACCTTCCCAGAATCACTTGACAGTGAGGCGCGACTACTCGAAATCTCTGATGATTCTCCGATCGCTGTCAGTGTGCTTGTGCAATTTGTAACTGGAGAAACAAGAGAAAGAGGAGATGGGGAAGCATCAACTGGATTTGTTGCACGAGTTTGTTTGCTTTGTAACCGCAAATGATCTTCGACAAGCATCAAAATCACGATTGCATTTTCCACTAGAAATACAGAAAGCTGAGCAGCATTTTCTGCACCTGCCTTTGCATCTTTTGGTGCTAGACCCTCTGCAGCAACACCAGCAGCTGCTGCAGCAATAACTTGAGTCTGTTGAGGGGAAAAAAACATTGTTCTATATTAGTACAAGACATGCGAACACATACATGGTAGAAAGAATAATATGTGACTGCCAACACAGCTTTACAGCATTCTTTTCTTGCAAGAAAACCCCCTTGAATTATCCATATTGTGATTCACTTTCTATCAAGGACTTATATAGCCAATTAATAACTCGCTGAAAAAGGACTTTCTAGAAAAGAAGTAGTTCACTATCTATGGAATTATGTAAGGAATAACAGTTATCATAATTTCATTTCCATCAATATATTATAAGACTAGGGAAAAAAACGCAAGGAATATGGAGTTACCTGAGCCTGCAGTTCCCTGGCAGCAAAGTCTAGCAATCCACCAAAAAGTCTTCTTTTGAAAATTGGTAATGACTGCTCACGCCTTCAAGGAGTAGAAGATAAAAAGTAATTGACAAGATTCTGGCATACTTCTCAAAGCATATATGATCAGCTAATAAAATGACTCAAAACTAGCATACTTCAGGAACTAAAATAGATGACAGTTCAAAAGGCTGGAAAGAAAGAAAACTCACAAGTGGCTCAGGAAAAAAAAATCATTCAGAAATGAGAAAAAGTGATGAAGAGGTACATGGAAATACCTAATTCTTTGCTCCCCAGTGCTGGAACCACCAACAATAGAAAGCCACTCTGCACAATGAATTGTAGCCTCGATATCCTATAAGAAGAAATAGATGACGCTAGTAATAATTATTAAGGGAAAAACAATGTAGCTTGAAGTTAGCAAAGGTGTAATCCAATAGACAATTAAACAATTAGACAAAGATTTACCTTCCAACCATCCTTCTGCCGCATTGAATGTTCCAACATTATGATTAAGAAGTTGTGAATAAGATCTTCTACCTCAGAAAAATCTGCTGAAGCAGCCTGTTTCCCTGCATCCTTCTGTGAACACACAAAATTCAGTACAATTAGCAGAGCTATTGGCACTTCTACAGCTTACTAGCTAAAATAATTGATTATATACTCTTAAGAGTTGCACCCGTGACTCAGTTCAGTTACAGTAAAACAATCACGAAGGAAAAGGTTTAGGTTTTCAAGTTGGATGATTACCTCGTAGTTAGAGATCAGTATCTCCAAGATCCACTCAGGCCACTCTTCCATTGTTGTCAGACTGCTTCTATTTTCTGGATGACTGCAAGCCAAAAAAAGAAGATCCTGACAAAAGAAAGAGCTCGTTCAGAAAGTACATAGACAATAAAGGACAGTGGACAAGTGAATGCTTTTAAAAAGTAAATCATAAAATAAAGTTCCAGACAACTAAATGACTAATCGAAGTTTTATTAGATTTCATGACAGTTGTTTGGCAACATCAATGCTCATAATGTTTACTAGTAGTACATTTATACTAATTCAGGGTTCAAAATATCTCAAGCACCTTTACAAGGACATTTGTTCCTTGGCAATCGGGAATCATTTCAACTATGACACATACCTGAAGTGCTTGGCTTTGTAGAGCCTTAGACGCAGATGGTAGAGACCGCAGCAGGACTAACAGAAGTCGAGAATGTTCAAAGCGATGACCTGAGTCATAAAAGTTAAGGCCATCTTCTGTTGAGGAAGCATTGATCTGCAAGAAAGCAAAATTTTAACCTCACACCAAAATCTTAAAGCGAGATTCATTTAGACAAAATATATTGGTGACATATGATTGTAGACCACACATAAGAATACTCGCAGAAAATCATGATGGTCAATATATGGTATTAGCATTTCAAAGAGTTGGATTTGAAACCAACTTCCATCAAATTTCACACCTTTGCAAATATTCAAAAATAAATAAATACAAGGTTTGAAGCGATACCATGCAGAAGCAACCCAACACTTTTTATCTATAGGTAACGCTATATAATTCCTCTCCTTTTCACCCAAATCATAGAAAGTAGCACCATGGCAATCAGATAAGAAACCATATATACTTTTCAATCGATTTGTTCAAGAAATAATTAAACAAAATGGAATTAAAAGAACATGTCATACCGAGGCCCCAAGCAAAGTTGTATAGACGTTGTTAGTCATCAGCCTTTTTGGAGCAGCTTGAAATGCTTTCAGCAAAGCAAACAGAAGCAATGCAACTTTATCATCAAACATTGTTCCACCATTTTCATGTAGCCCACTAACCAGGATGTTACTTGTCACATCAGAACGGGCACCCAAATCAAACGTTAGGTGCCCACTAGAAATTAAAGCACCAATCAATCTGATGATCCCAACCATAACAGCATCACTATTGTCAACATTGTAAACGTTATTTCTTGCACTATCAGCACTTATCGAAAGACTTATACCACCAATTTCCGATACAGATGATATTCTGTCATCATTGACGGAATTGGAGATGGAAACTGAGTCACTATCACAAACCACAGGTGAAAATCCATGCTCCTTTTCTTGTTGAGCTGACTCTGGTTCATCTAGAGACCCTAAATTATCAACCTCGGGATTTCCATCAAGATTGGCATCAACCTGTTTAACTAAATCGGACCCGTCATTCTGACTCTTTTCACTTTTATTAGTCGATGACCTTGTTCCACTCTTACCCATGGCTAAAACATCATCCTCACCAATTTTAGCTTCTCTTTGCAGCAGAACAAGAAGTGTTTCTATACCACCGGATGTGATAAATACTTCTGCAAACATCTGAGCTCTTGCAGCATTTGGCTGTACAAGCAATCTATAGATAAGGTGTAATACCCTTGCAACCTAAAAATAGAAAAAAGGTTGAGCAGTGTCACATTTGTCAATTAAATTGGTCATTGCCTTTTCTAACTATCAATATAAAAAAATGTAATCTGTTAGATAATTCTGTATTGACATGCCCCACATTTCACTATGCAACTATTATAAGATGGTTTTCCATATTCATGTATACATGTTCTGACTCTAAAACTATTTGATCAGATATAGTACAAACAAACTGCAATAGCAGTAAGATGCAAGGAATGGACTGCATAACCAAATTAATGAAGCATTAGTTGGCATTGAATATGAAACTAACCTAAAAATATTAGAAGTGAAACGCTCGTAATAATCTAAAAATGAAAATTTCTCCATCCAAGATAAACAAATTTGGAATACGGAGTATACAAAAGCTGGAAAAAAAAAACTTACGGTTGGCCACTAATTATTTTACCCAAGGCCCTAAGTTTTTACTTCCTATTTTGGTTGTTGAATGAAAAAATTGAAGGGGGAAATTCTACGAAACGTTACCTGATTTGGCTGTGGACTGTCAATTATGAAACCAAGTAACCTACGGAGGTCATCAGCAGCTATAGAAGAAGATGCAGCTCCCATAAGAAGTTCAATAATTACCAGAAGTTCATCAATTAGAGCATTGATTTCCCCCATTTGACGTGTATTTCCATCAAGAGGAAAAGTGGTCTCGGAATCCTTCTCAGAAATCATCCAATAGCATCTTCGACAGCCATCCAAAAGAAGCTGAATAGCTTCGGCATTCCTCATTGCTGTTGCTTCCGTGAAAACCATATCTTGAAGGGACGACAATAGCTTCTTTTGGAGTCCATAATTGCACAGGCCCCATATTTTTAAATCTAACAGAAGTGTACGAAAGAGCTGCACTTTAAGAACATGATTGATCTTCTGAGATTGGCAAAGCGAAACAATGGCAGCAACTAGTTCCTCTTCTCCTACTCCGTCATGCCTCTTATCAATGGATGCAAGTGAGTTTAGAAGATAACTAAGAATTCTAGCCAGAATCTCAGGTCCTTGAGTACGACACAACTCTTCATTATTCCCAGGATGTTGTATAGCAACTGACATAATTCTAAACACAGGTGCAGCAAGAGTAACTGTGGACCAAGACAGCGGAAAATTTCCAGGACATGGTTCCAAGCTATCTTTCTGCACATTGCTTACAGTCAAGGGAAGCAGGGACATGGGACCTCCATAAGCTAGGGCCCAGATGGACTCCACTGGCTTCATTCTCATTGCAACATGGACTTGTCCAAGGACCTCAGCTGGTCGCCTAAGAGTGCCTTAACCAAGAAAAGAAAACATACAAATTAAACCTAAAAGATTTATTCAAAATACAGGAAAAAAATGGAAATGATTGATTCCCGTCTAGGAGAAATAAAGAAGAATAAATATTGTACGGTCATGGAGAAGAAACAAAATGAAAGAAGAAATTCAGAAAGGAAAAGAATATCATTGACAGCGAGAAAGAGCAAAATCAAAGTAGATGACAAATAAACTATGAGAATCATAAAACATATTAAAGCATACCAAAACCATTCTTGCAACTTGAAGTTTTTAATTTCAAATATAATTTGATCATAAAGTGTAAGAAAGAGGGAGTATATATATAGGCACCTGCTGCTCCAGAAAGTGAAGCATCTGGGCAAAACCGCCCACTTAACAGACAAGGGTGGTAAAGCAGGTGAATATATCCTCCAATATCTGCATCCAACATACGACTTTCTTCTGTCCTATTACGTATGTAGTCATTCGTAGCTAACCAAGGAAGGCCTGCCCCATTGCCAAAACAAGGCAGAACATCCCCACCTCTAAAAGCCAAGCGCGCCATTCTTTCCGGACCAATCGGTTCTTTAAATATGTAAACTGGTCCCATCTCTGCAAACAAAGGACATTGACGACGGCGACGTTGCAAACCAGCCATAGTTGGAGGAGGGTTTGTACCAATGCAACAAAAAGAGAGGGGCTTGGATATACGAGGAAAATCAAAAGGACGACTTTCGTACAAGGAACCATCAATATAGAGCCGTAATTCACTTTCTGCTTTCCCCATAAGTCCCTGCTTGTAGCTATGCTCGAGGCCAATATAATACCAACATTGAGGCTTAAAAGCATGAGTAAAATGCAGCGAAGACTTTCTACCTTTCCCACCACAACTCTCAACCACAAGAAATTGAGCATGGAAGTATGCTTCTATTCCCTGATTATCAGCAGACAAAAAGCTGAACAAACGTGGCATATGAGCAGTACCCTCACCAGCAAGCGCACTAGCAGCTGCTGCAGCTGACATTGCGGATGTTTTCCCTGACTTCGCTGCTGCAGCAGCAGCAATTGCGGCTGCCGCAGTCGCTGCATTTAACGTGTCAGCAAATGATTCAATATAGATCCACGTTGCAAATGCGTAGCCATTGGTAAAGGGCCAACGACTTTCTCCAGGACCAAGTAAGCCAGAGCTTTCACCATCAAATTCAAAAGTGCAAGCAGGTCCCCTTGATTCCTTTCCACTCATTGCCTTCTCCAAAGCAAGCATCAAAGGACTTGACCATGCTGTTGTAAGCGTTTTTTTTATAACCTGAAGCCACCTATGTAAATCATCGACACTAAGGGAGTGTCCAGCTAAATGCTGAATGCAAAGTAGCAAAATACTAGCAGCGTTCCATTTCATATCAACGTCCTTGGAAATGATCTCTTCCACTGATCGCAACAAAACCCCTAATAGCCCTGCCGTCGAACACATAGCTCTGTTTCTCGTGCATGATCGTAAAATAACAAGCAAACCCCGAGCCATGCGAGTTCTAGGAGACATGAAATCAACGCTATCACCTAAACCAGGAAGCCAAGGAATAAGCTCACCAGAAACAATTGCAGCACGAGAATTCAGCATGACACTAGGAGGGTTGCTATCTTCATCCTCTTCGTAACTCTCAACTCCACCCATGGTGGCAACAAGTGAATCGATAACAAGGAAGGCAGTGGCCTCCGAATCCTCTCCAGATCCAAAACTCTCAATACCGCTTACAACATTCTTTAGTTTGTCTAAGCTTTCCGGCTTCCCCATGATAGCTGAATCCACTAGGTGCAATAGCTCTGGAGAAACATTTGGAACTGTAGCCTTTGGTTTTGACTTCTGCGGGGAATGAACTGGGGAATATCCAGATTCTGGACGGTGGAAAGAATCCACGCCAGTTTCGGACAGGGACTGCTGCATGGAATAAGCTGCCTCTCTCTCTGGTCCAGGGCTAGAAACTCGGTCACTTTGCACATCATCCATGGGCATCAAATCATACATCTCCTGAGTCCCAGATAAGTGATAATTAACTCCTTCGGTGCCACCAAATGAGGAGCTCCCATGATCAGAATTTGAAGTACTTCCGAGTTCCCTAAGCTCACCCTGTGATTCATGCGCAGCCTTTTCCTGATCTCCCAGAGACACTTGTTCAAAATCTTCATCCTTGAAAACTCTATCAGCTGAACTGATTCCTTGCAAAACTGTATCATCCTTACCAATAAAACCAGAATCCCCCTTATCAAATGCCTCTATCTTATTCTGCACAGGATTAGTTATATCAGACTGATCAGTAACATCCGGATGATGAACAGAAGCTCCTGCAAGCTTTCTTTCATCATCTGCTTCCATTCTATCAAATTATAAGGAATAGAGTCATTCACAACGTTTTCTCACCCTCCACCTGTAAACATTCAATTAAGAATTAGTTAGCTTGTGATACAAATGCATTACACTGCTGGAGATGAGAACTAAAGTTGAGAACAAGGCACTATGATTAAGCCCAAGAAAACCATAAAACGATATACTCACTTACATCTACTGAAGTAACCTATGCATCATGAAAACAAAGCAAAAAAAACAGTGCAAACAACTATATGCACAGGTACAGCAAAAGCTTCACACAATATTTACTTAGAAGATCAGATCTTAGAGAGGATCCATTAAGAAGATTTTCCAAATTCGTATTAAAAGAATACATTCTGCGTTTATCAACAGGAACATGAACCCATTTGAGAACTGTGAAAGGAAAACAAAATGCTCATATAAATCAATGCCAAAAGAACACAGATCGAACCAGAGAAATTCAGATATGAATCAATGAAAGTCGAATCAGAAGAAGTCCAACAAATCTAGACGGATTATCTGTTCTTCCGGCGGACCTGATAGACGGAGAATGTGGAAGATTCAGACGACGACGAAAGTAAAGAGAAGTGAGACGATCGGAGAAAGAGTATCGAAAAGAGGCGACTTGAGCGCGCGGGAGAGAGAAAGGAAGAGGAAGAGAGAGAGATTGTGGTTTTTTACTGAATTAGGATTTAGCAACTTCGCTGATAAAAGTCAATTAACACTAATTAAGTATTTTACTATTCAACTAAAACAAATTTATGTCATTTTTTTGTTTGGATCAAAGTGATTTATTTCTAAATCTACCTGCTAAGTTACGTAATCTCTTTTCACCTAAAAGAATAAGAAAATCTTGACAAAAAAGAAGAAGATGAAAATCAATATAGGGCTTTATGATAAGCTAAAGATATAACTGAGACCCAATATCAATATGGATAAACCTGAGGCCCAATATCAATATAAATATAACTGAGGCCTAATATCAATATGGATATAACTGAGGCCCAATATCCATGCTTTTCTTATATTTAGAATCACACGATCATTAAGTAAATGGTTTGAAAACTTTTAAGACAAACAGAAGCAACTAGCAAGTATGACAATGGCGTTTCAAAGTCATTATTTAGCCAATTTTGTGATTTTTTTTGTCAAAACTTACTTTCATAATTGGATCGACAAAATCTGATCCATAACCAAACCTCATATTCTAAAATTTTTCTTTTTTTCCTTCTCCTTGCATCGAGGAGAAATCGAACTTGGTGCCTGAGGCATTGTAAAGTGACCACTACTACTGGGCCACATGTACTCGGCATTTTATAATTTTTTTAAATATATAGATTTAAAATTTTTGGACTTAGAAATTGATTATTGATAAAATATGTGGATAATTTTTTTCTCAAAATTATTTTCACCAATTTTCATTTTTTAAAAAAAAATTATAGATTTTAAACTTTGAATTTAGATAAATTTGATTTTTGATAAAAATATGTGGACTATAACACTCTCAAAATTATTTTTCACTCATTTTGTGATACTTTTGTGATTCATAGATTTAAAATTTTTGGATTTAGAAATTTATTTTTTATTTAAATCGCTGGACTAGAGGTTTATAACCTTCTCAAAGATATTTTTAATAATTTTTGTGATTTTTTTGTACTTCAATCACTTAATTTCTTTTTGGTTTAAAAATGTATTATTTATGAAAGTCCACAAAATCATTTTTCACTCATATTTTTGATTCTTTGATGATTTAAGATTAGAAATTAATGGCTTGGAAATTGTTTTGCCTTCTTAGTTAAGAGAGGTCTTCTTGCTATTGTTGTTCTTCTCTTCTCCACATATTAACACTTGTGATTTGATGTTTTCAATATTAAATATGAAAATAAGTGATGGCTCAATTATTTCTCCATCTTGGAAAAATCCGATCTCTAAGACAGATACAATACTTATCTTCCATATGTTCTTGGTTTTATTCAGTCCCATGCTGTATTAGCTTTGATATCCAATATCATCATCTTTTAAAATCTAATTTAGAACAAACTTATGCAGAAGGTTCAATGGAGTCGATAAGATCATTTGGGTAAATTCAATAGATCTTTCCCTCATGAGTGGGCTACAAAGACATGTATCTTCATTGCATTTATTGTCTTAGTAAGTTCTTTGGTTCCATTATCTCTCACAAACTCACGTCATTACAACTTTTCAACAAAACAATTAGAAAGAGTTACTCAGATAGTTCATTATGATCCTGTAATTACTAGAATAATTTCTTTTGATCCATGAATAGTGACAGTGTGTGGAAATGTCCATAATTTTCCAGAATGATCCATTTATTACAAGAATGTCATTCTTATTACAAAAAAAATTCCTTCTTCTTCTTCTCTTTATCGTTGTCTTCTTCTTCTTCCCTCCGCCGTTCTCCTCTTCTCTTCTTTTCTTCTCTTCTCCTCTTCTTTTCTTCTCTTCTTCTCTTCTCTTCTCCTCTTCTTTTCTTCTCTTCTTCTCTTATCTTCTCCGTCGTCGTCTCGCCGTTCTTCTCTTCTCTTCTTCTTCGTCTCTTCTTCTTCCCTCTTCTTCTTCTTCTTCTCTCTTTTTCTTCTTCTCTCTCCGCCGTTGTCCTCATCTTCTTCTTCTTCCCTCTTTTTAGTTTATGTTATGTAGGTTTTTAATAGACTTTTTTTGGGGGGCTATAAATCTTTGTTCACTAATCCGTTCGTCATGTTTTTGATACGGTTAGAAAGATCTCACTCTCAAGAATCTGTAGCTTCAAACCGTTCATTGATCGGAATTGTATTGAGAAAGTTACGATCAGTTTAATGTAAGAGGCCGAAAAACTTACAACACTTGACCAGAAACCTACCACAAAAGAAAATGGAAACCTACAACACTTGACCAGAAACCTACCACAAAGAAAAGTGGAAACCTATAACACTTAGACCAGAAACCTACCACAAAGGAAAATGGAAACCTACAACACTTGACCAGAAACCTACCACAAAGAAAAATGGAAACCTACAACACTTGACTAGAAACCTACCACAAAGGAAAATAAAAACCTACAACATTTGACCAAAAACCTACTACAAAGGAAAATAAAAACCTACAACACTTGACCAGAAACCTACTACAAAGGAAAATGAAAACCTACAACACTTGACCAGAAACCTACCACAAAGGAAAATGGAAACCTACAACACTTGACCCGAACCTACCACAAAGAAAAGTGGAAACCTACAACACTTGACCAGAAACCTACCACAAAGGAAAATAGAAACCTACAACACTTGACCAAAAACCTACCACAAAGGAAAATGGAAACCTACAACACTTGACCAGAAACCTACCACAAAGAAAAATGGAAACTTATAACACTTGACCAGAAACCTACCACAAAGGAAAATAGAAACCTACAACACTTGACCAGAAACCTACCACAAAGAAAAGTGAAAACCTACAACACTTGAGCAAAAACCTACCACAAAGGAAAATAGAAACCTACAACACTTGACCAAAAACCTACCACAAAGGAAAATGGAAACCTACCACAAAGGAAAATGGAAACCTACAACACTTGACCAGAAACCTACCACAAAGGAAAATGTAAACCTACAACACTTGACCAGAAATCTACCACAAAGGAAAATGGAAACCTACAACACTTGACCAAAAACCTACCACAAAGAAAAATGGAAACCTACAACATGTTTTTAGTATATGTTATGTAGGTTTTTAGTAGACTTATTTTTGGGGGCTATAACTCTTTGGTCACTGATCCGTTCGTCGTGTTTTTGGTATGGTTGGAAAGATCTCACTCTCAAGAATCTGTCTTCAAACTGTTCGTTGATCGGAGTTGTATTGAGAAAGTTACGACCAGTTTAATATAAGAAGCCGAAAAACCTACAACACTTGACTAGAAACCTACCACAAAGGAAAATGGAAACCTACAACACTTGACCAGAAACCTAACGCAAAGGAAAATGGAAACCTACAACACTTAACCAGAGACATACCACAAAGGAAAATGAAAACCTACATAACATATGCTGACGTGGAATTATTCATTAATGGCAGTTTCGTAATTTTGTTTTCTTTTCAAAAGATACAGGGGTAAAACAGTATTAAAAAGGTCAAAAAACTAATCTAGTAATTTCAATCTTTTTAGACTATTTCAGTACGACCTAGAATCATAATAGATTAGTTGAGTAAATCACCCAAACAATTAAGGTTTTTGTCTACATTACTTTTCATTTCAGACACACATGGCCTTTAAAATGAGAGAATCAGGACCAAGATCTTAGATATGTTAGGTAAAATGATATTTTCATTAAGTTTTCTCATTAAATAGCTCTTTCTGTCAAACTCTTGTACCTTTGATCTAAATCAAGACGAAAATCGTTTCTCTCTCTTGAGACTACATCCAAAAAAGCAAAACTTTGTAGGGCCAATTCGTGAAATTTGTCTACTCATTTGCTGAATTCCAGATCTGTGTTTTTAACAGAACAAATCTGATAATCACTCTCTAATCATATGTGTGGATGCAAGAGTTACAAATCCAAGTCTATGCTTTTTCTATGCTCTTTTCCTAATAATTTTGTGTCCTTTTTTAGCCGAGTTCTTCTCCTTTCATAGCTCGGCTCCATAACCTCTTGGTCCGAGATTCTTTCTCAATGTTTCTTCCACGATCTTGCCACTTAACTTCGTCTCTTCTCTCTTTGACTCGTTCATGCTCTTTCAAACGAGCTAGAGGCTCGGGCAGTCGGGCCCGTTTAGCTTTAATGAGTCTGGTACCAACAATATGTCATTCATTACTTAAGAGGTCTCTTAGAGTTTATGTAAAAACCGATTTGATTCTCGCTTGGAAGATGACATTGTGATCAACAACTAACAAGGAATTAGATAATTTTACAAATCTTTATCACTCAATAGACCTTACAATGAGACTGAAATAGTTTTTTATAACTTTTGTGCAATCATTGACTATACAGAAGAGATGACTGTGTGTGAGAAATCGAGTTGTTACTGATTCTTCTTCGTGTGTCGTGACTCTTAGGTTTAGTAGTCTCCATTGGGAATCTCGGAACATAACTTGGTTGTGTCTTGTTCAAGCTGTTTCTTTTGACTGAATCACCAGAAACTCTAACAGATTTATAACTTTTGCAGCTTAACAAGAGACCACTTCCTCCACTGCTACTTGATTTTCGTCTCTGTGTTGCTGAATTGGCTGTATTAGGAATTCTAGGAATCTGAGAAGATCGATTTCTTCTTACAGGACTTGTTGCACATTCTGACATAACAGAGAAATCTGCTGCACTTGCTGTAACTATACTCCACTCTACACTTACTTCACTTGGAGCATAACATATAGGTGAAGCTGGATCACTTCCTTAGCTTGTAAGAGAAGGTTTTGGTTTCCCTGTAAGACTCTCAATCTCGAAAAGATCTGAATTTGTATCACTCCCTGTACTCTTTGTATCTTCTTCCTCTGTTTTTGATTCCCATGGAGGTAATGTGAGTTTCTTATGAACAACAATCTTCTTCTTCTCAATATTTACAGGAGATCCAAACACTTCAAGAGACTTCCTCTGAGCTAATTCTTCTTTCTTCTGAATTTTGATAAGCTCTGTGTTCATATTTGCAGAAGAACTCATCTGATTTTTTATCTTCCTCACTGTGAAAACAGAGATATTCGGATCTGAGCTTCTCTTAACTGAGATCTTCTCGTCTACATCTACTGAATTCCCATCAGAACATGCGCATTTACACCTCAAATTCGCGAGGAAACTTTTCTTTTCATTGCTCACTTTTTGAATCTCACCAGTTCTGTTCTTCTTCTCTTGCAAGGAACTGTTGCAGCTATTGACAAATTTGTTCTGAAGCAACACACTCTGACTATTCCAGCTTGATTCAGACCGAAGACTTGGAGTTCCAGTAGATTTCTTCACACTCTCCTTCGACTCAACGATTCTCTCAACTTCTGGATTTGTCAGAGACAAAGACAGAACACTAGAACTTTGGTCTGAATCCATGTCTCCATTAAAGTACTTTTCAGCTCCAAACACACCAATCTCTGGATCTTCAGAAACTTTCTTCTCATCACCAAGCTTCTCTTCTTTTGGATGGATGCTAATGCTTAGGGTTTTGCTAGGTTCCATTAGCTTCTTAGTTGTTATAACAGCTTCTTCCTTGTTGGTCAAGTAAGAAGAAGGTGCAGAAGGAGAAGAGTAAGGAACAAAATAAAGACTGTGACTGTTGTTATTCTTCATGAAATCAAAAGATGTCTTTGGAGTTGAAGAAGATGATGATATAGTCACCATTTTTTTTTTTTTTTTTTTTTTTCGTGCTTGTGGATCGATTGAATTTGAGGGTATAAATAGAGAAAATGAAGATTAAATGTTTACCTATTTTTCTTTTTCTGTAGCTAAAGTGTTCTAATCTGATCAATGTGAGTGGGTTCCACTTTTAGTCATTCGCCTTTATGTGTGTGGATTGATTTTTTTGTTTTTGGTTTTGGATAAATATATTGAATGATGAATCTTTCTCAACTAATTGAGAGAATAATAGAATCCGTGACCGCAAAAAATTAAATTAAATGGGAAAAATGTCGATTTAACAACGAACTTACAAAAAAAGTGAAATTGAACACGGAATTCCGATTATTATTGATTAAACAACGTATTTATAGTTGATTTTAATTAAACCATCAACTTTAAGTTGACTAAACCAATTGAACCCAACGAAAATCCCAAATTGAAATTGTCTCTGAAATCGAAAGCCAAATCGATTTTGGAAGTTCTATTCAGTTTTTATCTTCTTTTTAAAGAACCCCTAACCTTGGTTTTCTATTTTCATTCAAGAATGAGCACAAATTCATCGGTTTAAAATTTCTAACACAATATTAAAAATCGATGAGTTTGAAATTATTTTTGAAAGAAAAGAAAAAATTAAGACTAAAGCAAATGAAATGACCATAAATTTTATATATCACTTAAAAAAGATAGTTCAATTTTGGATGTGAAATATTAGATATAAAACATTTTTGTTTTTAAAGCATAAATAAACGATCCATTTTAAGCAATATTATTAACCTAGAATGTATACGCTAATTAGCATTGGTACTTTACTAATTACTACTATTTGTTTTAATTTTCTCATACTGTTTTTTTCCCGACCGGCCACTTAATTAGGAGGCTTTAAACCTAGTTGGAGAGAGTCGATATCACTAGGAGACTAGCCACTAAGGCTAGTGGCCTCTTTATTGCTAATTGATACTGTTGTTCTAATCTGTCACCATTCAAAAGTTTAGGTTTCAGGTATTCATGTCTAAATGAAAATCTATGATTTTTAATAGTTTTGAAATATCATATGTGTTTTCATTATATATGTGCGATTTAGATAACTCTTAGCATTCAAAAGTTCAAATAAATTAGGTGAAATTAACATGGATTTGAACCCCATTTTGTTTTTCTTTTCCTTATTAAATTGTGTAATATTTTGGTCAAATTAAAGACATGCCCCCATTTTATTAGTGTATCAGATTTTTGCCCACAACAAATCTAAGTTCTAGATCCGCCACTGGACTCACCTGTGGTTGATTTCATTACATGTTTGTTTCAAACCTATGATTCATTTCTTATCTTCTTTTTGAAAAACCCCTAAGTTTGATTTTCTCTTTTCTTTCAAAAATAAATTCAAATTCATCGGTTTTAAATGTTGTATTCGATATTTCACACCGACGAATTTGAGCTCATTCTTGAATGAAAATAGAAAATCAAGTTTAGGAGTTTTTCAAAAGAAAGATAAGAACTGAATCAAATTTCCAAAATCAATTTGACTTTCGATTCATAAACAATTTTGATTTGGAATTTTCATCGGGTTTAATTGGCTTAGTCAATTTAAAGTTGAGTGTTTAATTAAAAGTCAACTATAAATACAATGTTTAATCAATACTAACTGGAAGTACGTGTTTAATTTGACTTTTTTGGTAAGTTTGTTGTTAAATCCACATTTTCCAAAAATCTTTTGTATTCTTACATATCCAATAGTCAAATTGTTTATAAGATACATTCAAAATTTAAGACAATTATTTGAAATGTAGTAAAACAAAATTTACAAATTTAAGGAAAAACCTATTGACATTTTTGGCTACATATAAAAATGAAGGAACTCATTTTGGAATAGGATCAAACTTTCCAAGAACTCAAATGATTTCAATCCTTACTCATACAACATTCTAAATTTACAGATGCCAAATTCTTCATTCGGTTCACATCGTACCTTGTTATGGCCCCATGATTATGATACTAGAACAAAAATTCATTAGACAGGATCGTCATGTTCTTGTGTAGATGTAGTCGCATGAGTAGAGGATGATGATGGTCCTGGAGCTACTGTGAAGTGAACTGTTCGAGGTTGACCTGACTGAAGCACCAAGGCAAACTGTGTAGCCAAAGCTGCAGCTTCCTGTTCAATACAATCGTGTTCCATTAAGTCAATACTTATGTTTCAGTTTGATTCTTACGACAGCAAAAAGAAGAGGGTTTGTAAAGGCAGATCCTTGTACGAGTTCTTATACTAACCTGTCTTTGTCTTCGGCGCTGTAGGATACTTATGGCCCAAGCCATGATATAGCATGGAAGAAGAAACCCAGCAGCTCGGAGCAGGACAAGCTACGATAAAATCAGATGATTTTGCGGTTTTAGTTTTACAACTTGCAATACTATTAAGCATGAATTGCTCTGAGTCCAAAAAAACAGCTTACAGATAGTATTGAAGATGGATCATCTTCTTCTCCATCAGCAGCATCGTCTGTTATGGTCAGTGCGTGACGTAAGAGAAGAAGAGCCATTAACTGTGAAAAAACAAACGCCTTTATTCACAAGCGAGGGGTTGTTGACACTTAAATAGAATTTGCCTAAAAGCTTTAAGGCTTACAATTAAAGCAGCTGAGCGACAAAATACAGCCCTGCTGGCGTTCGAAGCTGTATATTCCACATAGTCAGACTCTAAATACCGACGTTCAGCTTCTGCAATGGCAAGAAGACGAGGATCATGCAAATCCAAACCTGAGATTGTCCATCCTCCACTGCAACGATCATGCATATGTCAGAAACAAATATAACCAACCTCAAAAGAATTATGAGGAGATAGAAGCAGAAATGGCCCTACCCAATGTCAATCATGGTTTCTTCAGGCTGAATGGGAGGTGGTGGAGCAGTATATCCAGGTTGGTAAGGCTAGCAATATAAGTTAAAGACCATCAGATATTGAAAAACCCTTATCAGATTATATTTGAAAATGCACAGAGAGAATTTTTCGAACTAAGTGATATATATGCATGACGTTATTCAACTTTCAGATACACCTAATGCATTTGTTGTAATACTTATATGAGCATTATTTATCCATATCCAAACTAGTTAATGACTTACAAGCGACAATTAACCTACAAAAGTGCAATGCATGATCTTAAATCATTCATTTATCAACAGCCACAACCTTATGTGTGCCCCATTTGTACTGAACTACATTCATCTATCAAAAATATATGCATAGACAGCTTGCATTCCTACTAACATTTTCGTTTTCTATCAACATGCACTATGCGGAAATCATTCAAGAACATAATCCTCAATATTACAGAAAAAATTAACATACCTGATGACAAATCTCGCATATAATGTTGCCCTTTTCATTGCACCAACGCTGAACACATTTTCTATGAGCATACTGGTTGAACATAAAAAAATTAACGACAATCAATTATTCTGAAACAAAGCTATTGCTCAATTTAACATATGTACCAGAACTTGATTAGAATGTATCAGAGACCAAATGTTTCAGAAGCAATAGTTTTCCTCTATACAAAGAAGAGGGAAGCTACCTTTAGGCTGCCACTACAAGCACAAGGGCTCTCAAGATTCTCGATAGGACAATCATCCGAACAAATACGACATTCCGCGGAAGCAATGAGCGGTTCATTCTCCTCATCAGAAATATCAATCACCTTATCATTGACCATCGGCGACTCTGATTTCATCTCGTCAACCTCCGCATTAACCGGCGACAACGGCACCGGACGCCTCAATCCATCCACATTTAAAACCATGTGAATACTGCTCTCAGTTGATAAACCTGTCATTTCCTCCAAACTATTCCACGAAAATCGAACAAAATCCAAATGAAAACCCCAACGAAATCAGAATCATATGGAATCTAATTGAATAGATTGAGCGTATTCGTAACCACATAACCAAACGGGAATCAAAATCGAAGACAAGAATCAGAAAGAAACGATGAAAACTCAGAATAAGATACAGAATCGAAGAAAAACTCACCTGTAGAAATGGTAAACAGATAATTATACCGTTCTCGTCTCTGATTTAGGAGCAGAAAATCTGAAGAAACATTAAACAGAGAGACGAGACGAACTTCGACTGGTCCCCAGAAAATTATCTGAGGCAGATCGAAAAATCGTCACAAGAATTTCCCGAAGATCGAGCAAATAGAGAATCGCTTTTTATAGCCGAAGAAAAACCAAAATATTAACAACGACGTGTAAGAAAAAGTTAATGGCCGTTGACTAAAGTAATCTAGTATTTGCGCAAATTTCATAAGGGTATTTACGGTATTGCATATACTTTGCCGCGCTGTAACAAGGACGTGTTCCCTGTCGGATAACATTTTAGTTGTTAACAATAGTTGGTCTAATTTTATTTTTGTTTTCCTAATGAATAATTTATTTATAAAAATTTAAGTTTGTAATGATTGGACAATACGTGATCTAGTTGTTCAATAAATGAATTATTATTTAAAATGGTTTGGATCTTGACGATCCGATGGTTGAAAAAAAAAAAGTGGGAGAATAATTGTCGGGTAAGTAGCATGAAATCATGAATTAGATGCAAGTAACTTAAAAGTTTACAGATTTATAAAAGCAAGAGGTTATTTTAGTCAACGAATAATGATTTTTTTTTTTTAAAGACAAGTAAACAAATGAATAAATTAGTTAACCTACATCTAAAAAACAATTTGAAGACTTGTCATATATATAAGAAACAAACACTATATTATCAAAGTTAGTTAATATTTTGATAATACAGATGATAATAATCTAATCAAGACCACTTCATCTGCATAACAGAGCCCTCCTAAAACATCGAAATTACTCATATACCCACATACAATGTACGAATTTACTCTCCTACTCTCATGAGTTCATACAAAGTGGAAATCTCTAAGCTGTTCCTGTTGGCATTATGGCATATATATAACCATCACTCAGATGCTGCTCTGAAGAAACTTCACAATGACAGGCTTTGTGGGAGGCAAGCATCTTGCAAAAATCGGTTCAAACCGAGATTATTTGATCCGGGTTACTATGTACCGACCTTTCTCAAGGTCGTAAATCGTTTTCAGCTGTGGTTTTCGACATTTAGATACCAAACATACCAAGATTGTGATAAGGATTGGTATTCCGATGATATAGCGAGTCTTTGAGTCCTTTTTGAACAAAGCATGAGACCAATGGAGATTCCCAGAGGCTGTATGTTGAGAGGTCTCTGTTGCAGTTTGAAGTATGAATGCACCTAAAGCCCAATCGAGCGGTATCTCCCCTGCTTGATTCGCAAATTCAATTCTGCCAAGAGAATAAGAAACAAGGTTTATGATTTGATCATTTGAACCATGTTTATGATGAGAATTATAAATTATTGATGTAAGTCTTAGGTAAAGGTTCTTATGTTTCTAACATACCTTTCATCATCAAGAGGAATGCCTAGAGTATCGTGAAGCAATGACACAATATAAGCTGATGAGAAACAATACCGAAGAAGATCTTCTTCTTCAAGTGAAGGGTCTTTTACTCTCAACTTCGACCAATCTTCACCACAGAATCTCTCTCCAACTGAAATCATATTAGACAACCACGCTTTTTCTCCCAACCCGAAAAACTGGTACGAGAAACAAAAGATATGTTCATAACATTCTCCAGAAACCGCATGTATGGAAATTGTACTGTAAAAATCTTACCTTAGAGGTGTAAAAGAAATTTTCTGTAGCTAAAAATCTTCCTCGAAGCTTTGGCGTGAAAGCTGATCCAATAGAACAATGCTGATATGAGCATTTCTCTGCACTCAAAGTTTATGTTTGTATCTATTAGAAAAAATAAAGAAAATAGTCCAAGGAATGTGAAAATCCAGTGATATCATTTAGTAATATTCTACCGTTTCCTTCTTGCAAGATTGTTAGTGCAGCTGATCGACACTCTGAGTAATTACCCCCAGCATGAAAAGAATCTGAGAAACCGCTTTCTTCAGCTACAAGTCCAGATAAATGTTTCTGTGTGTTTGTGTCGAGGCTGTACCCTTTTGGAGCACAAGGATCGGTGAATATTCTTTTCTGAGTAGGTTCCACAGCTTCAAGAAACAAAACATCGTATGAGTGTGAAGGAAAAAAAAGTTTGTTATTGACTTAGTCTTATAGCTTTAGAAAAGCTCAATCGGTAATTTGATGATCGATCAATTGAACTTATAAAATCATCAACTGCTTACCTGAGTTACGGTCTCTTGAGAGAAGTGAACCCCATAACTTATCATGTGCAGCATTCTGCAATGGGAAAAGGTCACAGCATCAAGGATACTACCAATATATAAAATCCTTTCTTCTAAAGATTTCAAAAAGGAAAGCAGAACATCAGAACTAACAGTTAAGGAGACAATCGTTTGGTCAAGTGGATTAGCTTTCCATTAATCAACTTTAGAGAGGAACAAACTAACTACAGCAATCTTAGGAAATCTAATTCCAAACACATCTACTGCTTCACTAGAAAATACCTGCCCAAAATGAAGGAAGCTGTGACTGTAGAGATTGTATGAAACATTTCCAAATGAAATTGTACGTGAGAACTCAGGAGGAATTGGCTCATTCGACACGAATGTCACCTAAAAGACACAAAACGAACCAATTTTTAGCTCAATTGTAAGTCTCACAAATGGTTTTTCTATCCTTCAATAATAAATCAGAGAAGGCAGTAAAGTAAACCTGTGCAGAAGCTCCACCAAGTTCAACAATTCCAGATGTTTTAAGAGGATCACCACCAAGTGAACCGAGAGCAAAGTTAGCAACAACCCATGCATATACACCTTCGTCAGATCCTGAAAGTTTAGAATCCAATGATTAGCTCCTTAATCGCTGACTGATTTAAACATAAATACATTTAGCTAAGCTGATGATGCAAGAGAAACATACTCTAGAATCAAACTCCTACATTTGTAGATTGTTCATCAATCTAACTTGAAAATTAAACAAAAACAAAACTCACTTGAACTATAGAATAAAGAATTGATTTTGAAAACTCACCAGAGATAACAGAAGCCCATTCATCTCGAAACATGAATCCAGAAGATTTAAGAACTCTTCTTGTAACTTGAAGAATCCTTTCTTGAACAGGTGATTCAAGCAACCTCATTCCCGCCGTCGCCATTAACCTTACTTCAGTCTCCATCCACATTCCTTTCGGAATTCTACTTTTCGCGAACTCCACTAGCTCCGTCAATGACACACTCGCTCCATCAGGATTATCAGCAAACGCCGACAAACCAGGGTGCAATTTCAAACTAGCGTAATTTGCTCCTTTGAATTCAAAAACGGGGTTACCCGACTCAATTCGGTACCCAAACACATGAATTCGTGTCCCTGTACTTCCACCGTCAATCACGACGCTATAACGAAGCGATCCTCTCAGATTACCACCGGAGAACAAAATTGAATAGCAGATTAAGAGAACCCCCAACACGGAGGCGATGAAAGCAACGGTTAAGATGAAATTTGATTTCGCGTGTTTAGCATTCGATTTCGAGAGCGTATAGGTCGATAATGAAGACGGAGCTCGATTTCCAGAACGGATCTGAAACTTAATAGGATCCATATTACTTGATTTACTACTCTTTACCCTAGAACGGGTTTGAGATCTTCGCATCAACAATTCAGAAACCGCCACGAGAATGAACAATGGATCATAAAGATCTGAAAGAATTTCAAATTTGGAAATAAGCAAAGTAATCAAATTATGTTATAGTTTTTTTGTAAATTTTCGGATTTTCTTCTTTTTTTGAAGCTTTTTTATTAAACCGAGAATAGTGGAGATTGAGAGGGCTGCCGCAAATCAGCGCCGGTGAAGCTCGTCGCCGCCCTCAGTCTCCTATGTCGTTTCTCGGTAATGTGAGAAAAGAAGAAAAAAGAGAATAAAAGCGAAAAATAAAATTGGAAATAAAATGGTCGTTGTAGCGCCTTTTACGAGTTTTTATACCTCCATTATTAAATTACCGGTTAGTCGGGTCGGGTTAATATTGTTCATTAATTTTGTAATCGGGTCCTGATCCTAAAGATTTGTCAGTTGAAGAAGGAGAAGCTTGAATTTTGAGCTTTAATGGCGATATCTTCTGCTTCACCAATACTATCTTTCTCCCACGCAGAAATTATCGCTAACAAACCTTCGAAAATTGATACTTTGTATCCACCAAACCGGATTCTTCAAATATACAGATGTAATGCTATGAGAGTGCTTATGTTTCCTTCATTGCTAAGCTTAAAAATGGCTGCACAGCGATTCAAATGGACTCTTCAATGTCGTATTTTCGCCTACTGTTCGACGCAATGTCTGAACAATGTGATTCAAGCTGGGAAGGTAAACAGACAGTAGTGAACACAAGCTGGAAAACTAAGAACAGCATCAGAATTACGACCATCTCACTTCTTAACCATACATAGCTCATGTTTATCATCAAGATGCGAATCATAGAATTCTGGTTTTGATGGAGTAATCAATCTCATGGTCCTTCGAAACTGTTACAAGGCAAAAAGCAAGAGACAAAAAGACAAAAGACGCTAGGCTTTAACGTAAAATATGATAGATTACGAGTTTTCAACCACGCGATATAGATAATATAACTTAACTAGATGATTATTCGTACTATGTACCGGATAAGTTTTTGTGAAAAATCAATATGTATTAATTACTATTTATAGCTATTTTTAATTATTTTTAATATTTGATGTGATATTTATTTTAATTTTGTTTATTTTATATTTGATTTGTATATGCAAATTTATTAATTTATATATATTTTATATATATATATATAATTTTTTTTTGTCTGATATATATTTTATATATTAAAATTAATTTATAATGATGGTCAATGTTGTATACGAAATATATTTTTTGATCTTTCTTTATGTAGGTTTTGATGTATTACAACTTTCGTATATAATTTTTTTTTACTCTTCTCATTTAGATTTTTAAAATCATGTTCATTTAGATTTTTATACTCGTATTCATTTAAGTTTTTAGATATGTATTCATTTAGGTTTTAAATTCGTAATCATGGTTTTTACATCCGTATTTAATTTTTTGTGTTTTATTTTATTGATAAAATACATATTTATATATTAAGTAATTCATCAAATATTTACTAATATAAATAGAGATATTATAATATCGGTCATTCTTATTAATCCAAATATATTAATAAAATTATATTATATGTAGGGTTCCGGTATAGTAGTGTATTAGGTTTTCACAATTAAAAGAATATTCTGGAATTAGTGAATTTCGAAAATACTAATCTTAGAGTCTGTCACCAAAACCATAACCATAATTAAAGTTTATTTTAGAATGTCTAAATTAATCTTATAAAAATTTTAAACAAAAAACTAGTTTCCAATAGCATAAGACAAAGTTATTTATTTTAAAAATATATTTTTATTATATAGAGGATATTTTGAAATACCACAAACACCTTAAAATATAAGTGACAACTATGAGAGTGATTTATATATTTGGTCAGAATCTGGTACTGGTTAAATATATTACATTAGAATTCTAGTGAGGAAGTGCAAAAATCCATGGTTATAAGATTTGATTTTCACTAACTGTAAAAAATGACACCTCTCCAAAGGTTACATCATCAATTTGATGAACATTTTGTTTTTATTTTTGGATTGTAATTTGTGACCAACCTAATATTGTTTCTACATAATTTGTAAATTACGACATAGACCCAAATTAATGATGCAGATTTGTGTGTGAACAAGAGTCATCGACATTGTGATCAATTTTGACACACGTTACATCACATCATTAGTAAGAAAGCATAATACAGTTCTGCTGCTATATTGTACTTTTAAAACACTTGTTCTATGGAAACAAGCAAAATGTCGGCAATATATTTCGTATTTTAATTCGAACTGAGTTGCTTCATTTTTGGTAAGATTTGCAAAGTTAACTCAATTCGTTTATTCCAACACTCACTATACTTAATGTAGCAATATAATATAATTTCAATTTTTTTATCAATATTACTCAATGAATCAACAAGGTATATGATCTTTAGTCTAAATATTTTAACTAGAGGGAGTGAGATTCGAACTTACCATCTAATGTCTAGGTAATTATCATTTCGATTTCGATAGCTTATGCAATAATTAGGTTTCCTTAAAAACATAATTAGAACAATTATTGGGCCGTTACGAGAACCTTCTCACCAACAAGTGTGAACGCTCTGACTCCAAAATTAAAAAACTACAACTATGTCAACACGTAATCTCATCTAACTCAAAATCCAAAAATTGTTTTTAAAAATAGAAACAAAATCTCATAAATATACATACACTCATCATAAATAGGTATATACCAAAAAAACTCTAAAGATTCGTTTCAATGTATTCGTCATTACATTAATAAAACAAACTAGGAAACTGAAATCTCTGTTCACATTCCTCTCTGATTCTGTTTCCCTTTATAAATATTCACCCAATCACCTCTCAATCTCATAACTTCTTCATTACCCATGTTCTCAAAAAGACAAAACACAACTGTTTCACTTTTGAAGATGAAGATTCTTCAAGCTTCATTGTGTTTAATCAGTCTTGTCTTAGTCTTGCCTTCTTCTATCTTCGCTGCTTCTGAAGATTTTGATTTCTTTTACTTTGTCCAACAAGTAACTAAACCATTATCAATCATCATCATTTATAAATGTTCATAATAATTGTTATATTCTGATATTGTTTTTACATTTGATTTTTGAAGTGGCCAGGATCATACTGTGATACACAGAAGAGTTGTTGTTATCCAATAACAGGCAAACCAGCTGCTGATTTTGGTATTCATGGTCTTTGGCCTAATTACAGAGATGGTACTTATCCATCTAACTGTGATGCCACTAAACCATTCGATAAATCTACGGTAATAATCGGTTCAATATGTTTATTTTTGTACGGTTTGATTTATTTTTAGTCAAGAATAGTTCATATTATTATTCTGGGCATTCGGGTGTGGCTGTTTCGAATTTTTGGTTCTATTGAGTTATGATCCATTTCGGGTATTTTTTTTTTTTGGGTCGGATTTGGTTCACGTATAGATCGGATTCGAAATGAATATTTTATCTAGACTTTTATAGAGAAAAAAATTTTAAATAAAAAATTTAATAAAATTATACCCAATATTCATTCGGTTTCATATTCAGTTTTTTGGAAACATAGATCTAGGACTCATTCAAATATTTTATCAAGTTCGGTTTGGTTTCTTTAACTCGAGTTAGATTCTGTCTTTGGTAATATGGCCAGGGCCTACTTGATAAGTTCTGAACTTGTTTCACTGGTCAGTTTGTACTCACTTTAAACTCCAAAAATGTTGGAACTTAACCGGTTTGGATTGGTACAGATATCGAATCTGATCAGTTCAATGAGGAAGAGCTGGCCAACACTGGCTTGTCCGAGCGGTTCAGGTGAGGCCTTTTGGGAACATGAATGGGAGAAGCATGGAACTTGCTCTGAATCGGTTATTGATCAACATGAGTATTTCCAAACCGCTCTTAACCTTAAGCAGAAAACCAATCTCCTTGGAGCTCTAACAAAAGCTGGTACGCTTTAATTCTAACAAAAGCCGGTACGCTTTAATTCTAACAAAAGCCGGTACGCTTTAATTCTAACAAAAGCCGGTACGCTTTAATTCTAACAAAATCCGGTTTAGATCTCATGGTCTAATCATTGGTTTATAATATATATCATGTATAGGTATTAATCCAGATGGACAATCTTACAGTTTGGAGAGTATAAGAGATTCGATAAAAGAGTCAACAGGTTTCACTCCTTATATTGAGTGTAACAGAGATGAATCTGGAAATAGCCAATTGTACCAAGTCTACCTCTGTGTTGACCGGTCTGCTTCCGGTTTAATTGAATGTCCGGTTTTCCCTCGTGGAAAATGTGGAGATGAGATCGAGTTTCCTACTTTTTAATTTCCGTTTCTAATTTCACAGGCTCTTGAACCGAATTTATGTATTGGTCAAAGAGAGAGTAATAAAAAAAGAATATTGATTTATATGATTCTTGCATTTAAATCAGGGCAATGATCGTCTAAAAATATGTTGACCTAAACATTTGTACTGTTGTATTGGTCAAAATAGAATAATTTAAACACTAAGATTTTGATTAGGAGTAGTTTTTATACTAATTTTTGTTTTGGAAAAAACTACTTTTTACCCAATCATAATTTTGCAAAAACAATTTTTCTGTTATATCTTATCATTCAAGTTTTTGGTTTTGATTTCCTTAAAAACTAATTTTTGAGAAACCAATATTGATTTCTCTAAAAACTAAAAACCAATTTTTCTAATTTTTGAAAACAAAACTAATCTAAAAACTAAAACCAAAATCTAAAATCCAAAAACTAAAAACTAGTGCATCTATTCATAGCCCAAATAAATTTATGAATCATAAATCAAAACTTTATGTCAAAAGAAAATCGATCTTACATATTATTAGAGGAGTGATTTTTATCAAAAAGTTTACGTGTCAACACTACATTAAATTTTAACGTGGTTGATTATAAAGTTGCTCATAATATTAAAATTTAGTTTATTTTTATACTCAAATAATTTTTTTTATAATGTATATAATGAAATAAAATGCATACAAAGTTAAAATTTTTACATTTTACGATATAAATTCGTAATTAATTAATTTATTATTATTTTGACTTAATTTTTTATTTTTAAAGAAATATAATGATCTCTTAAATTTTAAAATTATCTGAAAATTAGTTAAGAAAATATTTGTTTGATTTAATACTATTTAAAAAAAATTGAGATAAAGATAATTAAAATCTTTCATATTTATCATAATCTTTAATAAATCATATTCCTATTTGAACATTATATCATTTTTTAGTATAAAGCAAACATGATTAATTTTCAATACATCATAAACATCTCATTCACCACAAACATTCTTTAAATTTGTAGTCTCTTTTTTGTCTTCCGAGATTGTTTTGTTTATCATTGAATTTGGTGTTAATTGTTTTAGGTATTCTATTAGGTATTGTTATTATATATCAAGTTTTTACATGGAAAACAAATTTTCATATCATAATAGAACCCAAAGATATATTTTAAAAAAAATTCTTCAAACAAATATAAAAAACAGTCAAATATTTGTTTATACTTCCACATTGAATTCATATGTTCATGAAAAAAAAAATGAAAAATTCTTAAAAGTTCTGATTTTTTGTGTGTGTGTTTTAAACGTTTCAATTCACATATTTTTAAAAATACTATCTATATGAAGTGTTTGTTAGTAATTTTCAAAAGATTATATGAATTATTATTCAAAAATAAAAAAAAAATGTTTTAATAATATGTATACTATGATTTGTCAAATTTGAAGTGAGTAAAAATGATTATATAATATAAGATTTTTATAAACTTATGTTATTTTATTTGATATATCTACAAAATTTACACTGATATTATTTTTGGTGCTTTATGTATATTCTTAAAATTTAATAATTTAAATATAAAAAATAAAATTTAAACTAATTAAATTAAAAGGTTTATGTCCGCATACACGTGCGGACGAGTGATCTAGTCATGAATTAAAAGAAGATCGATCATGAAATTGTTTGGTTAAAGAAAATATATGGTGTCACAATAATTTATTGGATGATGTAGGATATATATGTTATAGTTCAATTGAAAATATATTTTATGTTTATTTTATTATTTAAAATCAGGTACCCAAAATTTTAATATCTACCATAATTTGTGATGTAGACAAAATATATATATATTTATTTATTTATGATGTTCCGTATTTTTAATGATAAACACGAATTTTAATTGTAAACAACTAATTTGAATTTTCACTTAAAAATCGTTTACAAAATCTAAAACAAATCTTTAAAAACAGATTTATTTGTTTGTTACATGAATTTCGAAAACAAATCTAAACATTAGCAAAACTGTAATTTAAATTCAAAACTATAATTTTGCTCTAGGGTTCTCATGAAGTGTGCAACTTCTCTTTTTAGATTGATATGATCTATCTTCATCTCAATTTAGGCTATTCACAAGTGTTATTAACATCGTTTTATTTTGCCTTCTTGGGTTGCTTTAGGATCTAGACATCCATCAATCCTGATCGAGTTGATCACTTGCTAAACTCGGATCCATCCTTCTTAAGGCCTCTTTCTTTCGAATTTTCCTCTTTTTATGACAATAATATGCACCCGCATTCTCCTCGGTTGGTGTTGATGAGATTTGATCCGGTAAGTTTTCATATTTTCCTTATCGACGAACTGTCCAAACTCGTTAAGGATTCATACTTTTTCCTTGCAGCCATATTAGGGTTTTTTTAGAGACTCAGCTATATATGGGCATTCAGTTCGCTCAAGCCAACCACTAACATTAATCTCGTTACAATGTGTCGTGCATATGTTTATTATTAACATAAATTATACATTGTTATTAGACTGATATCAAACAAATTGAGAAACTTGATTATTCACAGTTTTTGTGGTAATGTAGACAACACCGAGGATTATGCAGACGTGGTCACCAAGTTATCTGGAAGCTTTAACATCAACACTAGAGATCGAACCAGCATCGTCAAGCAATGTAAGAACGTTAACATCAACACCAGAGATCGAACCAGCATCATCAAGTAATGTAAGAACGTTAACAACACCTGAGATCGAGCCAGCATCGTCAAGTAATGTAAGAACGTTAACATCAACAGCAGAGATAGAACAAGAATTGTCAAGTAATGTGCAAACGTCGTCGACATCAACACAAGAGTTGATCGTGTCGACTCCAACACATAAGCCAAAACTGACGGTGGAGATGTTGACACGTGTAGCAATCGTGGAGAAAGGAGTATGTGTGATATGTTTGGAGGAATGGTGCAAAGGTACTGTGGTGAGGGAGTTACCATGTAAACACAAGTTTCACTTCGAGTGTGTGAGTAAATGGATGGGGATTCGTGCCACGTGTCCTCTATGTAGATATGGTTATGATAGTGATGATGATGATGATGACTACAGTGATTATTATGATTCTTCCGACGCAGACGAATGACAAATAGCATCAGAACTTTGTTTTTTTCTTGTCTTATGTTTTTTTTGTTTTTGTTTTGGTGTTTTGAGGACAAATAATTTCTGTTAGACATTTTTGTTTGAAAAGAGCTCGAGAGTTTCTTCCTCTACGACAGTTTCTTCACCCGTTTCTCCACGAGTTTTTTCCCGTGGTTCTTCTCGAATCGGAGTCTCTTTCTCCTCTTGATTTCCCACTGAGTCTTAACCATCAAATGAGTTAGGTTAGGGTAGGTTTGAGAATGATAATCGAGTAGCTTTCCAAGTATTACAGAGAGAAGAGAAGAGTGAGTCGAGAGGGAGTTAAGCAAGTCATGGGTGGGCAGCTTTATCCAGTTTTTTTTTTTTCAACCTTAATCTTATAATTAGATCGACAATGTCTGATGTATAGTCGAAGCTCGTATCCTAAAATCCAGAAGAATCGAACCATAATGTCTGGGGATTTGTAAAGTGACAACTACCACTGAACCACTGTTCTCAGCTTTATCCGGTTTAAAATTGTAAATATGCGATTTCATTAAGGACTTTACAGAAAATTATTTTGAATTTTTGTAAATAGAATAATTAGTTATTCTTTTAAATAGTATCTTATGCTGATCTATTGTGTCGATTTTGCATTAGTATATTCGATTTATGATTAAATCACTTGTTTGTCCTTCGTAGTTTCTGCATGTATGTTTTGGCTAATTAGTAGTACAACATTTGGTGGGCAGAATTAAGGATTTTGGAATGAATTAGTTGTAAATTAATCGCACTCAAGGCACGGGCCTACTATAACTTGAAAATAATATGTTTTCAAAAGAATTTGGTAACAATTTAATATAAACTTGATTCGTTTAGGAATTGATTATATCGTGATTATGTTCTATAATGGAACAACACATTACTCTCTTTACAGTCAGGATGTAAAATGTTTTGAACCAGTAATTGTTAGACAACATAAGTATTTTGGGAATGTATTAGTCTTTTAGGAGTTAACTTTTTCTATTGGTTGAATAATTGATGGTTTAGTAGGTTCTTTTAGGAGCTCTTATTAAACAGTTTCAATTTTGGTACATACAATATTGCAGAGAGAACACAAATTATCTCATGTCACAATACACAATTGAATACACACCAACTTGCAAGAGATTTTCATTGCATTTCGAAACACCAAAAGAGTGTTTAAGATCAAACAACAAATCTGTTAAGGTTAAGGTTTTGTTTTCACGAACATTCGAATCCAAAACAGCATTCCAAATTCTAGCACCATCGCAACTTTGTAAGCTAAAACCAAACAATCGCCGCAAGGAAGAGAGTTACGTAGGACGTTTGAACTCTAGAGGCTTCGTCACAACTAAGGTTAAAGTAGAAGCTGCCACATGGTTTCAAGATATCTCTACCACGACTTTTTTCTTGCACAGCTCAACGACTCTATATATGAATGTGTAAGAGGAGCTAGTAAAAAAGAAAGATAACAAAATGGCAGACACAGGCAAAGGAACCTCTACCGCTGGCTGCAACGATCGCTGTGGCTGTCCTTCTCCTTGTCCCGGTGGCGAATCCTGCAGGTTTTGGTTCTTTATAGAAACAGCTTCAGGATTTGTTGTGCAGTAGTGATATCTTATAACCGTGGTTTCATTCTGTGTAGGTGTAGGATGAGAGCAACAGCATCTGGTGGTGATCAAGGTCACACCGTGTGTCCGTGTGGTGAACACTGCGGCTGCAACCCCTGCACCTGCACCAAGACCCAGACCTCTGCAAAGGGCTGCACTTGTGGTGAAGGCTGCACCTGTGCCACTTGCAACGCTTAGACCTCCCTAACTTTTGTCTATACCATAGTTGTATTATATGTTTTATACCATATCTGAAATAAAACTGCTCTGGTCTCTTGAACTACATACAATCCACTAACTGTGTCTACCAAAGATAAAATCTAGTGGACCAGATGATAATCTTTGAATACTGGATCATTCAGGCTAACAATTCAGGAGAGAATTTGATGTTACCGAGAATACCACACACTGTCCGTGAATTATGAAGCAAGAAACACACAATCTGTTCGAATCAATGAATAATCTAATCATGTGACAGAAAAACAATGAAATAAGCTAACAGATTCAATGAGAAAGATTGAAAGCAATGGAAACTATTCAAAATTCATAACATTACTGATTCACTGATCTAAGAAAAATCTGATCATCTACAAAAACCAAACAAACTGTGGCAAAATCATCACTTTTGCAGTCAATAAGCCTCTTTCTGATGTAACCTTCAAAGCAATTTTCTTCATGTAGGTTCTGAATTACACATATTACATAATCTAACAAAACATTCCCTCAACCTAACCTTGAAACAAAAAGCTTAATCTACAGAAGAGAAAAAAAGGAAAAGCTTACACTTTTATTGTAATCATCTTCTCTCAAACGACCTGAGACGAAGCTCTAAAAGCCAACTGTTAAACTGACCATCACTAACCTTCAACATCTCTGACAATGGCATCAAAATCCCATGTTCCTTAAGCAATCTATGTCTTGGCTTTATCTTCCTTTCTAAGCTAAAAGAAAAATACTGAGGAAAACGTTTCAGCTCCTTAACATCACAACGCATCTCCTCCATAAAGAACTCAACTTTCGGAGCCAAATTGTTCTCAACACTGTATGTTAACAATGCCGGAGATCTCACCACCATCTTAGCTACTTCTTCTCTTGTAAACCCTAATTCTTCTTCAAGATACTCAATTTTGGGAATCAGGGTTCGCTCAACGCTAGATACGAGCAAAACCGTGTTTCGAGATGTAATCGTGTCACGTCCAACGAATCCTAGGCTTTTGAGAAACCTCAACGCAGGACGAAGCTGAAAATCTACAGATGAAATTAGCAATCGAGGACAACGAGTTATCGATTTTGGGATATCTTCCTCTGAAAGTGACATTTCTTCGGATAAGAAGCGTAGAACTGGTAAGATATCGGATTCAGGATCAGAAGTCAGCAAATCTGGAAACATATCGAGAATCCTACCAACGGCAGGTCTTGAAAGCCCGGTTGACGAGAGAAGATTCTCTACGGAGACGACGGAGGAGATTGAAGCAGCTCGGAGAGATGGGTTTACTCTAAGAGCTTTGTGAGGATCGACGTTAAGGTCCTGAAGGTAAATTAGCTTCTCTCGAAAGAGAATTCCAGTATCTGAAGTTTCTCCGGCGAAACATTTAACTCTTACGGCTGAGAAACACGGCGGAGGAAAGACCCAGCATCGAGCAATCATCATCAAGGTAAAAAAAGGTTCGATCCTTTTGACTTTTCGAGCTTAGTGGATAAAACCACGGAGAAGGGTAAAATCGTAAATTCGTAACGATGAAACGACATCTTTAATATTTCGCTCTTTTTTTCTTCCAATGTAAGATCCCTATTCTCAAGCAGCTCTTTCATAAGACCGTATCTTTCGCAGAGTCTGGTGTTAACAGCAATCGTTTCTCTGTTTCTTTTTCTACCTCTGGTTTTTGATTCTTCGTTTCTACTTTTTTTTTTCTTTCTTTCTCCAAAGGTCCTTTTAATAATCTCGCTCATGGTTAGTATCAGCTTGGCGTTTGATTTAGCCTCTTTGGGTCAGTTTCCATTTTTCTTCTTCGTCTTAATCTTCTTTACCCAACAAATTAAACGTTAAGAGGTTTTCACAATATTTCTCAAAAGCTGGCATTTTTGATTGAGACACAGTGATTGAGAATTGTAATCACGATCTGGGTTTCGTATATAGCAAATGTAGAAAGCTTTACATGTTAATGATTCATCGTGATCAAGCTCTCATTGTTGTTTTGAATTGAGGAGAAGAAGAAATTGGATAAATGATTGGATTGTAGTGAAAAAATTGTGCATGTAAAGCTGATTAAAGAAGTTAATCTGGGTTTTTTCAGTTGGGAAATTACAGTATGGGAAGGGTAAAATTGAAGATAAAGAAGTTAGAGAATACAAATGGACGTCAAACTACATTTGCTAAAAGGAAAAATGGGATCTTAAAAAAAGCTAATGAGCTATCAATTCTTTGTGACATTGATATTGTTCTTCTTATGTTCTCTCCTACTGGCAAACCTTGGTTATGTGTTGGTAGACGAAGGTAATTAATTATTGCATCTCTCTCGAGCTGTGTTGTGTTTTGTTGGCTGAATGTAATGGTTTTGTTGTGATTTTCTTCAGTAGTTTTCAAGAGGTTATTGACAAGTTTTCTCGAATAACACCACAGGAAATAATGAAAAGGTTTGGTGTTTATCTAGATTCTTATCGATATGTTTCCTTATTGGCAATGTTTGATCTTGTTCTTACATATTGTTTTTGCATTTTTGGAAACAGGAAGTTCGAAGGTCTTGAAGTAAATTGTTTCACCCAATCAAATGAAGTCTTGTTTAGTTTGATCTTTGAGAATCCCTGATTCAATTGTTTTCTCTTTCGAAAGCTCAGGTCTTGAAGAAAACTTTTCAGAAGTTGGATCACAATGTAAATATCCGCGAATTCATAGCCTCCAAGTGAGTATGAAACATTTTTCTTAACTTGAATCATTTGCAAGAAAACTTCACAATCTTTATGAAATTTATTTAACCTTTTCTCTTCTCTTGTTTGTTTTTTTGTTTCTCTCTGGTTTCAGTAATTCAACAATAGAGGTAATCAATCCACTTTAAAACTCTTTTTCATATTCGTCCTGCTCCTAGATTTGCATAAGCTTAGAACTCTATAAAAACCATGTTTTTCAGGGCCTGAGCAATCAAGCAAGGATGCTGCAAGCTCGGATTTCTAAACTACATGGAAGATTAAAGTAAAAATCATTCTGAAGATGATGATTATTTGTTTTTTTGTTTTGTTTTGTCTATGTTCTATATTTTATACTTGCCTGTCTCATATATCTGCAGTGATTGGATAGATCCCGAGAAGTTAAACAACGTTGAACACTTAGGACACCTCGAAATTAGGATGAAGCAATCTCTTGAACGATTGCGTGCTCATAAGGTATCCTTTGTTTAAAACCTTTGTCACTTAAAATTTATCTGAGAAATGAGTAACTCAAAAACTTTTTACTGATAGGAGCATTTGAGGCAGCAGCAGCAAGCAATGCAAATAGAAAACGCAAACTTTGTTAAGGATTGGTCAACATGCTCGGTAATTTACTAGAATGATTCTTCTTTAGATCTCATTTAAAACAGACTCAAATTGTAAATTCGGCTTGTAAACTTTCAGATGCAAGATGGAATTCAGATTCCTTTAGAACAACAGCTTCAATCTATGTCATGGATTCTAAATAGTAACACAGCCAATGTTGTCACTGAGGAACAGAATGCAATCCCACAGAGGTTAGTAAAAGCTAACTCTCACCAAAAAAATATTCTCTCCCAAATTTGAACAATATATTAAACCAAATCTCTGTATATACTCAAAAGGGAAGTCGAATGCTCTGCAAGTTCTTCATTTGGGAGCTATCCTGGCTACTTTGGAACAGGGAAATCTCCTGAGGTTACGATTTCGGGTCAAGAAGCAAGCTTTCTTGATGAGCTAAACAATGGACAGCTGAAACAGCAAACAAACTCGCAGCAGCAATTCACTAATAATAATGACAATAACAATATTGTAGCATACAATCCCAATCGGCAGAATGATCTGAATCAACACCAAACGATGCTTCTTCCTCCGCCTCCTCCTCAGGTTTATATTCCAGTAAACCAGAGAGAGTATCAAATAAATGGATTCTTTGATGCACCACAACCTGGATCTTCTGCTTTCAACAACAACATAAACCAAACTAGGTTTGGTTCTAGCAGCAACTCCTTGCCTTGCTCACTCTCAATGTTCGACGAATACTTGTTTTCCCAGGTAAACAAAATAAAACTTCCTGATTGAAACTGATTTGAAATTAGTTTTTCCCTCTTGAAGATGCATCAAAATGCAAACTCTTCTCAAAGATTGTGTTATTCTTTAGTAGTTTGACATTTGTTCATCTTCCTTACAGATGCACCATTTGAACTGAGAGAAGATTTGATGAGTGATAATCAAATATCTCATTGAAGAAACTCACCAATTTTTTCTCAGAAACAGCAAGAAGAAAACACAACTCTGCAGATTTCTGAATTGGTTCCAAGAAGAAGAAAAAAAAAGACACCAGTGGATCATTCTGGTAAATTTTGCAACAACACACAATACGTGTTCAATTTTTCCTATATCTTCAATAGCTGTTTTGTGTTTTTAAATTCTTTTCTATACATAATTTCTCGATCGAAGAAGCTCTGATGATCGTGAAAAAAGAGGTTTACAGTTTTTTCTCCGGCGATAGATTTTGAAGGCTGCTAAGATAACGCCATGGCAGCTAAAGTTGAGAAACTCTCACTTTCTCCTTCCCTTTCTACAAACTCTAGCTGTATCTACTTTTGTTTTTTGTCCATTCAATGTAAAACAAACAAAACAATGTTTATTAATTCTTTTGTTTTCTTTTTGTCATCAAAGTACTCTTTTTTCTTATTGTATAAGAGTTCATCAAGTTATGTATAAACGTAGAAGCTAAAATGGCAAAGTGGGATGATGATTCATTAGCTAAACAAGCTATGTGTATGAGATATGAAGGTACATTGGATTATATTTCCATGATTCCTCTCACTGAAGGTAATAATGATTGTACAAACCAAATCAACAAAATCAAATGTTGAATAGGATCATTCACACTTTTTGAAGCTTTCTTAAAAAAAATTAGTGACTTTGAAAAGTTTTGTTAGTTTATGTTATAAATAGGTATGCTATGTTTCCCGGTTCTATTTATCAAACGGTCTTTCTCTCATCTTCTCCAATAATTATAATTCCTCCAAATCAAGCCTTCTTCACTTTTTGTGCTTAAGACCAATCTCGCTCTCGTGTTCCTTGTGTGGTTTCGTTTCCTAATCGTAAGTTTTTCTTTTGTGTCTTCGTCTAATTGAAAGTTTGTGTTTTCTCTAATCGAAAATTTGTGTCTTTTTCATCAAATTCAAAGAGATTGAAGAAACTTTATCTACAGATTAGTTCGTGTCTTATATATATAATTTTCAGAATCAGAAAACCGAAAATCTACTGACTTAGAGACTGATGTTGGAGGAATTGGAATCTAGTTAATGTTTCAATCGCTTTGATGTTAAAGAAACCCTAATTGCGTGAGTTATTTGAATTTGGGTGAAGAAAATTTGTTCAGGAGCTCTGTGTATCAATGGAGGGTGGAGTTGGTTTGACGACGCAGCCACAGCAACCACCGCCTCCGGTGGTTGAGAAGCTAAATCAGAAAGTGGAGAAGGAATTGAATCTGGAGTCATTGAAGACACGAGCCGTTAGCTTGTTCAAGGCCATTTCTCGGATCCTTGAAGACTTCGATGCCTATGCTCGAACCAACACTAGTCCCAAATGGTTCGTCTTTAGCAAATTGACGATTTGGGGTTTTCGTTTATGAATTTTTGTAACAGAGTTGATTGTATTTACAGGCAGGATATTTTAGGGCAATATTCGATGGTTAATCTCGAGCTTTTCAACATTGTGGAAGAAGTGAAGAAAGTTTCAAATGCGTTTGTTGTGCTTCCGAAGAATGTCAATGCCATGAATGCTTCAAGTATGGTCTTTTTTACTTTTGTTTTACTGAATTGTGAGTGTGATGAATTTGTTTAGCTTAGCCTTTATCTGTGAATTTGCAGTTTTACCCGTTATGCTGTCCTCCAAATTACTTCCGGAGATGGAAACTGACGACAATGCTAAGAGAGAGCAGTTGCTTCAAGGCGTTCAGAATTTGCCAATACCAATGCAAATTGAAAGGTTAAAGGTGAGTGTTGTGTGATCATTCTTGTGATTTTCTCTTTTTAGGCTTTTGCTGATTTTGAGATAGCATTATTGTTGTTTCCAGGCTAGGATGGACATGATTGCAGCAGCTTGTGAAAATGCAGAGAAAGTTTTAGCTGATACCCGTAAAGCCTACGGATTTGGCACTCGTCAAGGCCCATCTATACTTCCAACTATGGATAAAGGTCAAGCTGCTAAGATTCAGGAACAAGAAAACATGCTAAGAACAGCTGTAAATGACGGCGCAGGTAAGATACTTAAATTTTCTGTAAACATTTATCAAATCATTCGATTTGGTAAGAAGGCAACTTTTGGCTTTACTGAATTCCATTTCATACCTTTCACAATTGTGGGGTTAAGGAACAAGACTGCCTCCAGACCAGAGACAGATAACCACTGCGCTTCCACCACATCTGGCCGATGTGCTAATCATCAATGATACAGGTATTTCATTGATCCGTCTGGTTGTTTTCTTCTCTATTTCTTTTTACCATTAGCAATTACTTTCTGGCGCTAATTATGGGTCACAAATTCTCTTTCATTAGGCAAGAATGCATTACATGGGCAATCAAACAATATCACTAGTCAAGAAATGATGCAGGTTTAGTTACCTATTCTCTCTAAATCTAATTGATGATTGCTTCTATTACCATCATTTTCGTTGTAGGTTCATGTCTATGAGTGTCTTTAGGCTTCTGGAACACAATTTATGGGAAGATCAGCTGCATCTCCATCTGGTGGTAACTTTGATAACACTTCTCCCTTACCATATTCCAATTCTCCTCGCTCTACGGGTATGGTTAATGTGCTTTCGCCTCAGCAACAAATCCAGCAACAACAGCTCCAACAGCAGAGGTCAAAATTAATGCAGTTGCCTCAACATCAGCAACAACTACTCGCACAACAACAACAGCTCAGACAATCTTCTATGCAGGGATTGGGTCAAGTAGGCTTTAACATTTGCATACGTAGCAATTGACAGTTTTATTTTCCTGCCATACTGGTTTCTCAGGCAACATGCTAATTCTTTGTATAGAGTCAGATGCCAGCACTTCAGGATATGCATGGGCAAGCTCAGCAAAAGTTTCAGACGGTAAATTCCTCTTCTCTTCTAGACTCTGCTAGAGATGGAACTTATGTATACTTAGGCTTATAAGGGATACTACAGTCAGTGAAGCAAAAAGGATCATACCCAACCTTTGTCAATTATTTAAATCAATATGCAGTACTTATGGCCTTAATTGAAGACGACTAGACGTAAGTATGCAAGTTTATATATGCCAAGTAAATGATTTGCATTCAATATTTGGGCAAAAGCTTTTATTTTAAGTGGCTGTGATGGTTCATCGAATCCAACAGTAGAATGACATAAAACAAGCTTTTGTCTTGTTAAGTATTTTGAGTTCTATCTTATTGTCCAGTTACATGGGCAACATCAAATGCCATATTCTCAGCCAATGGCCAAGTAAATGATTCGCATTCAATATTTGAGCAAAAGCTTTTATTTTAAGTGGCTGTGATGGTTCATCGAATCCAACAGTAGAATGACATAAAACAAGCTTTTGTCTTGTTAAGTATTTTGAGTTCTATCTTATTGTCCAGTTACATGGGCAACATCAAATGCCATATTCTCAGCCAATGGCCGCACACCAACAATATCAAGCTAGACAGCTCGCAGGTGGACATATGCAGCATAGTATGTCTCAAGGACAGATCAATCCAGCAATGAACCGTCACTTAAATCAATTTTCAGGTGGAGCCAATAGTGCATTATTTACTTCTGCACAAGGCACCCCAAGTAGCCAAATGGTTAGTGATCTCTCTTTCAACCTCTAGAATAACTGATTCTAAACAAGTACGAGTTACATTATTTGCTTACTTTTTAATCCAATTCTAGATACCAAACATGTCATCTATGCAATCTCAAACACTTGTTCCTAGGATGCAGGTTTGCTCAAAAACTTCTATTTGTCACTATGTTTCTCATATCCAAACGATGAACATTGTCTTAACCTGATCTCTTTTGGAATTTCTTTTCAGCAATTTGGAGTTTCGGGTACCAATCCACAAAGAAGCCATGCTTCTCAAATGTTGGGTGACCAGAGTAAGTAAACAAGTCTTCTAAAACACATATATCTTACATTAAAACCGATTCTCCAACTATTTCTTTTGTCCTGTATTACAGTGTTTAACAGCAGTGGAATGATGCAAACACAGCAAACACAATCTCAGCAACCTCAACAGCAGCAGCAACAACAAGGAGGCTATGGAAATATGCAGCAGACAAATCAGCAGAGTCTACAACCTAATAACATGTTGCAGAATACACAACAAAGGCACCAAAATCTTCAATAATCCCCTTTCATATAATTTGGGCTTGTAATAGACAAAGGCCAACACCAGTATGGGCTTAGTCTGGCCCATTCTTACCTTGAGATAAAGAACGTTTGATACACTCGCCAATTTACTATTGTTTTGTACTTCCATTATTATCTGTGTGGTCTTAAAGGTGAAGCAAAGATCGGACGATGGAGGATTGATTTTAGTTCTGACAAGTTCTCTCTGAAGGTCGACATGTGTCAATGACGTGGACGTGTCGAGGCCGTTGATCGAGTTAAAGACAAATGTAGACGCGTTTCCATTGTACACGGGACTCGAGACAGCGACGTGTCTATGAAGCCTACCTGTTTTCTGAACTTTAAACAGAGAACATTAGAAACTGTGACTTGAAAGCAATTTAATTTTTCTGACAGTTTGTTCTGTTTCGTATCAACTATTTCTACAAATAATAAAAATTCAGCTTACCTTAAATTATGGGAATGGTATCAAATTTGATTAGACTCCGGTTAACTTCGATTCAGTCGAATTCTAAGGGAAACCCATAGATATTGAGGTTGAATTACGTGGTTGGAAACAATTCAACGGTTGAAATGAAAAAATTGTTAATGTTTTGCTAAAATGTTAGAATGGTGGAATAGTATAGTTTTTTTTTTTTTGTCAATGTCAGATAGTATAATGGATCACAATTGGCCGGTCCATTAGCCAAATTCCTGCATAATGCAGGCGGTGGGACTCGATCCCGGGTACAAATGCGCCTTGCCATTTTAATGGACTTACCAACTACCACTGGAGTAAAGGCTACTTGCGGTGGAATAGTATAGTTAGATAAATATTAACAAACAGAATTACATTTGAATATTTTTAAAATTATATAAAAATATAGAATTAAACATTTTTGATATAAAAATATATAAATCTTTAACTACAAGTATTGTTTTAAAAAAATATTTATATAATATCGAAAGACTATATTTTAAAATATAATAAAAAATTAACAATTTCTATTTTTTTTTTCATCCCCTATTATATGCACCTAACATATATGCAATTTGCTTACAAATTTAATCATCATTTCAACTAATATAATAAATGAAATATCAATTACTCCTCCATTACATATTATAAAAAACTTTAGTTAAAAATATGCAGTTTTAGAAACTTAAATCTATATTTTTTTAATACTGGACCACATAATATAGATAGTAAGACTCGATTCATAGATGTGCAAATACGTCTAATTTTAGTAGAATTACCACATGTCACTAGACTAAATGTCACTTTCAACTTAAATCTATATCAACTAAATTGTTTTATATTTAAAATATAAAATTTCACCAATCATATAAAAACTGCATCATTTTAAAAGTTATAACAAATTAAATATATTTAATTTTGCATAAAAATATGCAACACATTATAATATGAAACAAATTTTCTTTCTTAAAACCCCTTATAAAGTGAACGACTTTGGAATCATATAATCTACAAATGCATAGTTTCGAGATAGTCCTTTAACTTTAGGAATAAACCAATAAGCTTTGTAATTTAGAAACATAATAAACTATGAACCGAGATATTAATTAAAGAACTAGTGATATGCATCATGATGAGAAGAAGATTGGCCAAAACTATAATGCTATACAAAAAACAATTAAGAAAAATTAAACAAAAGTCTCCGGAGATATTCTGACAAGTGGCTAAAGAAAAAAGAAAAGAATCTGACAAATGAAGGTCGTGCAAATTCGTTCCTTTCTCTAAAAATATAGTAACCCTATTATTAAACTATTGTCTATTGAAGTAAATGCAAATTATGCAATAAAACTAAACAAAAAAAAGCTTAAGAAAATGAAACGGACAGATAGATAGGAAGAAGACAGAGCAGAAGTTGTTGTGAAAATATGTCTCTTTTTGTTTCAATAAATGTTGATTTCGAATATGGAATACAGCTTTTGCTTTACTTTGTTTTTGCATTCCCTTCTTTCACCGTCATTTCATTTCTAACATGACACATTTATTATCATACTACATGAATTTATTCACTATTTTTACGCGTGTTTCCTTTTTTCAGATTTATTACATCCTTATTTTCAGGTTTTTATATGTTTTGTCAAAATTTATGTGTTTTTTTCTTTTATATTGGATTATCAAAACATTATACAAAATTTATATACTTATATTGTGTACGATTTTTACTACATTAATTTCGAATTTTGTTGCAGAAGTAGGCCAACTTCCACCAAATAATTCGCTTTGTTTTTGCCATTTCTCTTTTGTATTTTAATTAAGTTGTGTATTCTTTTATGTTTGATTTGCGGTTAAAAGAAATATAATTTACTTAAAAAGCCAGTATACAAACCATATAAACCACAACATCATAAAATAATTCTTGGTTTGCAAATTGTACATCCTCTACAAGCAGTCCATTCATATCAAGACTAATTAATTATACTCAACATAGTCACTTTAAAATATGAAAAACTCATGGGTCATTGACAAGTTTTTCCATCAAAACCATTATATACCATTAGATATGAAATCATTTTATTTTGATTATTATAGTTTAGACAATAGTCAGAACCCAAAACAATTGAGTAAAATAGTCAATAGTGTAAATAAAGTCTCTTTTTATTTTCCTAAGTGAGATACTTACAAAATCTTTGTAGTTTCATTATTTACTCATCTTTTCTTAGAATGTTCATAGTCACATGGGCATTGATTTGTCTTATTTTTCATTTTGGAATAACTATTTATTCTCACTTATAATTTAAATTACTCAAATAAGTTTTTAGAATTTCAAATTCAACTTTTTTATTGATTGGTCCATGCTTGGAATGCTTATAACAACATGGGCAATGAAGTACTCACTAATGTTCTTCAATAAGAAAGCCAATTAACTTAAAAGTTACACAAGCCACATAAAATTCAAACTTGGTAACAAAACAAGAGTAAAAAAGCTGAACATAAACAGTTTTAAACCTTACATTACAACTTCAAAACAAACACACACATAAAGAAAAAAACATGGCGGGTGGTAAAATTCCTCCTCTGCCACAAACCATTTCTGCTTTTTTAACCAAAAGACAGAAACTTCAAAAAAAAGGAAAGAAACCCATTGGTGAAACATAGAGGTCCCTTTGCTAAAAGATGAAACAACACACATAACACCACTCTACTCAATACTCTCACTAAACCCCTAATCCCTTAAAATGACAAAAAGAACCCTTTAAAACAAGCTCTTTTAAACATTTTACCCTCATAGTCAAAATAGAAACTTTAAGACTCTTTCCATTAAAACCCTCAAAAGCCTTAAACCCTCTCTGACTCTCTCTCTCAATCTCTCTTTCTCTCCTCTTTCCTGACTGCTACACAAACCCTAATTCTATATAAAACGGTAAATTAACTTAATTAACGGAATTGACGGCCAGTGAAGGTTTGTCCAAAAGACCAACTAGCTGGAGCAATGTTGTTAGAGACCACAGTTCTTCCATCACTTGCAGTAACCTTAAAGGACAATGCTTGACCGTTTAAGAGGTTGTTGCTTTGCCAGTTTTGACCCCAATTCCTTGACATTTGTTGCCAATTTGTTCTTGAACCTTTAACTGCAACCGAGTGAACATCTCCGGCTCCACCAACATTGGTCACCAAAACAAGGTTGAAATAAGAGTGGCCATTGATTGTGAACCTTATACCTCCTCTTCTCTTGCATGGAACCCTAAACATAAACAAAAAGCCCATCAGTTAAGGAACAGATAAAGAGTCAAACCAGGCTTATGAAGACGAAATTTTACAGAGATTGAAGCATTTAACCAAAAGAGACAACAAAAGAACAAACACAGTCATGTTATAAATGATACCAAGATAGTAAATCTGATGAAGATTAAAACTTTTAACGGTTTAAAACAGGGGAAGGAGAAATTTTTGACTGTAGTTAATGAAAATTTTCAAAAAGATTAAGACTTTGAAGCTGAGTGAGTGAGATTTTACCTTCTGTAAGAGACAGGAACAACACCAGCTTTGTAATGAGCAATGCGTTGGAAAATAGGCTGAGAGAGATCAAAATGGTGAAGTGGAGGATTACACCAACCACCAGCGTTATTAGGCAATGCATTGTTTGGAGGACAGAAATTGGTGGCTGTGACAACAATAGCACCAGGTAAACACCACGCGCCGTCGCTTTGGCACTTGATTTCGAAGCACGCGCCGCAGCTAAGTCCGTTGTTGAACAGTGCAGTGCTTAAAGCTGCAGTGTTGGTTCCATATCCTTGACTGTATAGATTCCCATACCCACAAGCTCCACCTAGAGACAACAACAACAATAAACATGAGATAATACTAAATTTGGATTTCGTCATCAAACACATTGAGAACAATGTTTTAGTTGTGTTTGGTTTTCATACCCATTGTTCCTGAAGCATCACTTCCTCCATAAAACGTAGCATGAGCATTGACCCAACCAGCGTCATAGCCATGAACAGAGCACAGCAGTGCAGCAAATCCCACCAGAAAAATCCCCAAAAGACCCATTTTTGCCCTGCAATTTAGCAAATTTTGAAACAATATTAGAACTCTAGTCATTGTAAACAAGAAAGTTAAAACAGTTGAAAATGTATCTCAAATAACTAAACAGAGTGTAGAGACAGAGAGATGTTAATTACATGGACATTCTCTGAGAAAGTACAGAGAGAGAGAAATGGAATGTGAAGGAGAAAGATAGTTGCTTTGCTTTGATGGGAGTGAAGTAAAAGGTTCAACCTTGGAGTTGAATTTATAGAATATTTTGAGCCTTCATTTACTTCTACCTTTAACCATCTACTTTTTTACTCAAATATAACTCTATGCAAAAAACAAAAAAGAATATTATTATTTTTTTATTTTTTATATTAGCTTTTTGGGAAAATAAATACAGCACAAACCCAATAAAATTCAAATGTAGTATGAAATTTTTAGAAAATTGGTGTATTTGAAATTATTTACTTAGTTATTTGAAGTAATTATTATACTATGATTTACCATTCAATGCTTTGTTACATTTGTTATCTTCTTCACCTGTACCAAGCATTAACTTCACATTTATTATATTTGGTTCGTTTAAAAGTTTAAACCTATTTACTGTTTTCACCTATTAGGGTCAACTTTAATCTTCTAAAAAATTTAAATTTTCAAAATTTATATTTTTGACCAAAGTTTAAAATTTTACAAAAGTACGAATCATAATCAGATATTGGTCTGTCAGAATATTTTACCGGTTCTAAAAAGAAAATGTTTTCCTTCCTCTATAATAAATTCAAAAATAGATTATCCACCTGATTTACTAGACATTTATTTCAGGAGAATAAAGATGTTTTGATTAAATCGGCAACTATAGCAATGCCAATCTACGCCATGTCTATTTTCAAACTACCTAAAACCACCATCAAGACGATGACCAGTGCAATCTCAGCCTTTTGATGGAATGTCGAGGAAAGTACAAACAAGATAAGATGGGTATCATGGGAAAGGATGTGTTTGCCGAAACATTAAGGGGGTTTAGGCTAGAAAGATCTTGGCATTTTTAACCATATTTTGCTCGCAAAATAAGTTTGGAGAGTTATGCAGGAACCAGATAGCTTATATGCAAGAGTTTTTTAAAGTAGATAATTTCCCAATCAAAACATTCCTGTTGAAAGTCCTTAAAGAAATTACTTTCAAGTTTCAATATTTCTTTTCTATCGTTACGTGTGTTAGAAAGAGTGTGGACTTGTATTCTTGTAGTTGTAGTTTGCACTTTGAACATGTTGTTTGTTTATAATAATTGTATGAAATGGATCTTTGTGAATTTCGATTAAGCATCATATGATTCATCATTCATGTTACATGTATTCTAAGAACTGTTTTTGCGGGTTTTATGTGGGTATAGGCGGGTAAGTGATAGACGGGGTTTTTTACGAATTTTATGCGGGATTTTTGCAGGTATTATACGGGTTTTAGTCGGGCGAGTTGAATTTTTTTTTATGCGGGTTGACTGCGAGGCGGATGCGGATTTAGTTTTGGTAACTTTTATTTGTGGGACGGGTTCGAATTTCACAAATTAAACAATAGGTCCATGGGTGTTTTGCGGGATGGGCAAATTGACCCGCAACCCAATCCTAGATTTGTGTTAAGGGTATTATGGTATTATAACCAATGTGGGCTATATGTTAGTTATTTAATTATGTTAGTTACTCAATTCTTTTTCCAAAATATGTTTTTGGCTTAATTAATCTTTGAAATAATCGTTTATCAAAAAAAAAAGTTTTGAAATAATCACGAGCATCCTTATAAGAATTTGGTGGAGAGAGAGAGCACATGGGAGGGGTTTGGAGGAGGTTTTGATGGTTTGGAACTTTGGAAGCGTGTGACTTTTCTTCTGCACTTTTCTTCCTTTAGTATCCTCATGGGCCATCTCCTTTTTTATTTTATTTTTATTTTTAATAAATCTTATCTTTCGTCCCTAATTTTTATATACATGATCGAATTGGTAATTTTTATTTGAGTAATACGATAAAATAAAATAAAAATGTGGTTAATAGAATATCATTTAAAAATAAACGGTTAGAATCAGCGATTGGAAAATGGTCATAAAAAATATGTTTGAAACAAGCAGTTCAATGCATATAAATAATTTCAAACATCTATTTTAACTGTTTATTTCAAAATATTTGTTCCACCGATAATTTTATAGGAATCTGTGATTGATAACAAAATATTCAACCGCTAATGCAATTGTTTGTCTAATGCTACCCGAACAAACACATGGATTCGTAACTTTATATCTTAAAAAACGAATTACATTTTCTAACATTTTTAGTAGCATCCCACGAAATTGTTAAAGGATCGAAAATATTTAGATTATGAATCAGATTTAATTATTGAAAACAAAAATCATTGTTAATAGCATTAGAGTGGGTGAATACAATAAATTTCTTGAATATTTTTTTTATAAATCTTAACATCGCTAAAAACAAAACGCAAAATAGTTTCCAACATAGAATTTCCTCAAATATAAGCTATATATGAAAAAATTGATGTATGTAAAATATTACTTATAATTTTATTTTTATTACTAGATTGATATGGTTAAAGTATACATTGATATTTAACCACAAAAAAACACACTTATTGCATACATTGTTTCCTATTGTTTTTCTTGCATGAAGACAATAATTGATGGGACATTTCGTGTGTTTTGTTTTTATGTTACTTAAACATCATCATCACTAATAATAATCAACATGCATTTTTCTCGTGTTGTGTTGTAAGAACGCACTAAATTTAGATAACACTTGTCACTCCGAATATAAATATACAACTTCGGTTTTTCACAAAACTGTGAGCATGAATCTGAATCCAGTTACGAACCATAAGAAAACACCAAATATTTATAAGAAATATTTACTCTCGATATATAAATGTAGCTGAAATACTAAAAATTATAGAACTTCATGTACTTTCTTCTTTTACGAATCCTTTTTTGCGTTTTTTTTACATAAACGTCAAGAAAATGTCTTGCAAGTAACATTAACTCTTGTTTATGTGTTGTAAATTTATGTATTATTTGATTTTTATTCTTATAAATTTTTCATTATAGACATAATATCTAGAAAAAATGGAGTAATTTATGATTCAAAATAGTAAGATTCGAAAAACCAGTCTTTAATTCTAAAATTTTAGAATAAATGATACACCACATTTACATAAAAGCATGCATGATAAATTAAAATAATATAAATCGTATCTTTTCCAATGCTGCGTCACGATTAACGATATCTACTATGATTTGTTGTCTGGAGCTAAGTCATTAAACACCGTGATTTTTGGAGAAATCATCTTTATTATTTATTATTATTAAGTTCTTTTAATCGAAACCCTAATAAAACCCAAATCACTAGTTCCAATGTGGTCAAAACATTTTTACTTCGGAAATTATATTTTTATTTCAACTTTTTATCAATATTAAATAAAATGGTTAAAAATTTGGCTTCCTCAAAAGTTGTGTTTTACAGAGTCTTCAGTTTTTTTTTTCTGCTTAAAATAGAAAATAAAAATAATATTATAACCCATGTTTTTTTCTTCTTACATTTTTGTTATTTTACTGTTGGTCAGATTATGCTTTGACTGTGATACTGTAAAATTGTAACACCACTTTCCAAATATTTTATTAGCTTTTAAAAAATTAGATATTTGACCTGTAATTATTTAAATTTTATGTAAAGTAAAGTTAATTAAAATGCGATTAAATATTTAAATTAGTGTAACGACCACTAACCGTTCAACTAAAATTCAAGATTTCCAAAAGGCAGCCTTTTGCTATTATTCTTCTTTTGAGGTATTTGTCTCTAACTTTTTAATATTTAATCTGCACCGTTGATATTCGACCAACAAATTATAAAATCTACACCGTTGATATAATATTAAAATTGAACGGTTTAGATTGATTGCATGCTGCACGAACATATATGATTATTTTTCTCGTACAGTACATTTATACGAGCATCTCCAATCAATTCCTCGAATTTTTTTATTTTATCATTCATTTGATTTGTTTTCATGTAATTATTTATTATTTTACAAATCTATTACTTATTTTATTTTAGGATAAAAAATAAAATAAAATATGTTGATGTTGGAACAATTTTTGTAAAAGCCGTATAAGTTTTTTTGGTCAAAAGAATTTTATTTAAAGAAAACCATATTGTTTACAATTTATTACAACGATAAACCACATAAAACTGACAAAGAAACAAAGATATATGCAAAAAAACATAACTTAAAAGAGGTAAACTAAATCCAAATCCCCAAAAAGATTTAACTAGGACCGTATAGATAAAACTCTAAACATTGTTATCCTGAAACCAAACCAGAAGAAACTACCAAGCAACACAATTAAACTTGAACGGATCAAAAAAGTTTCTTGTGACAAATGAATATACTTTCAAAAAAATGAAGATCAAGTAACTATACTAGCGATAATGAATACCACATATTTTTTGGAAGTGGCAAAATTGAAACTAAATTGAAATGTAACCGTGATGTGATTTTAGTGAAGTGACAGACAAAAACAAATTTAAAACTTAAATTTGTTGGGGGCAAAAACCTAAAATACTAATAAAATGGGAACATATTTCAAATTTGACTAAAATATTATACTAATTAATAAGAAAATTACACTAGTTAACAAGAAAAGTACATTAATTTTATTTAATGGTAGTGGCTAGTGCCCCACTACCTTACACTTAGATTCGTTCATGGTGGTATGCGGTAAGTCTACTAAATGCATATACTATCTCATGCTCAGAGATCAAGTTTTTTACATTATGTATGAGTATGACTAATAAACGGTTAGTTAAGATTCATTGTTAAAAAAAAAAAATGGAACTGACCAAATAACACTTCGATAGATCTTTTGAAAACAAAAGACTTCGAATAAGTCTTTCGAATAAGTCTAACTGAGTATGGACAAGAAACGAACCGAACCCATATTACTCTTATCGAACCCAAGAAAAAATACTAAGATTAAATGTGTAAGTTGGCTTAGTGAATTTGAAAGTTATATCATTAAATTTGCCACTTAACTATTAAAACGTAATGATGAGTTTAATTGTGAACAATATAAATTAGGTAGCAAGCAGATTTTCAAATGAAGAATAACATGAAGCTACCGACAATTATTATGAACTAATCCCTCGAGTGTGTTAAGCTTGAATTAGGCTCAATAATTGGAACAAATAAAAAGTTTACATGTTAATCATGATTAAGCACATGCCTATCACTTTCGTTTCACTCCTCGTGAAAAGTGGAGCTGTCAAATTCTAAGACCATTCGTTGAAAAGGAAAATAAATAAAGTAATATAACGGGAATTTTATACTATGATAATCAGTAGTAGCAATATAATAATATACGTTAATTTTGCTTAGGACCTACACTTATTATATACTAGGGTACTATGTAATTTAATTTTTTTAAATTTCGGATTGATATGGTCCTATTCATAATTAAATTTTTTTAACTGAAACATAATTGAATTCACGATCAAACCATTTGAACTGAATTTTTTTTAACTAAAGTGTAATTGAATTCGAACTAACTACTTGATACCTAACTAAATAATGAACAAACCATTTGGATCACATGTTTCTTGGCTACTATGTAATTGTATTTAAAAGAAGAATAAAGAAGAAATGTATTTAATTACGTATACAATTTGAACATGTTATTTAACTTGATTGATTTATGTTTTTTTGAACCGATAAACTTCATTATATTATATAAGATTAGAAAGCGAAAATGGAAGGAAAATGTTTACAAACAAATAATTTCGAGTTAATCCTTTGATAAGAGTAATATGAGTTATCATAGTTAAGTAAAATTTAGAAAAGAATAATGTGGAAGATTTCGTATTATTATGAAGAAATTCGACTGATATAAAGATATAGCCAATATTTAAACAGAACATGATGAATAAATAGCTCGACAAATTAAGGAAACAGATCAATATATAGTTGCCAAGACTCAGATTTAATATTTTTTTGTAAGTTATCGGCTAATACATATTTGTTTAGCTGTATTACAATAATAATATATGGTATAATGATATGCACATATATGTGTAGATGGTCACGAAAATAGATAAGGGACAAGGTAGGTCTCACGAGCGATTTGATGAGACTCTTACGCTATGATTAATCTTCAAATCAAACCCAACATTTAATTCACCTTTTTTTCTAGGCTCTACCATTTTTATTTCTTGATTAGATGCATTTCTTCCCTAATTCTTATACAATATATTAATTTATCTTATTTATAATATATATATTTTTTAATATGGTAGTTATGATAATCTAACTAATAATTATAATATAAGAGATTCGACTCACTAGATTATATAAAAGAATTTTAGGATATAATTGGAGTCCTATCAATCTAACTATTTTTTTAAAATAAGATATATGACCACTATAAATCACATTGTAGTAGACTATAGTTATATAAAGATCACATTATAGTAGACTATAATATATAAGGAGTATATATAAAGATATTAAATTCTAAGGATTAGAAGAATCGTAAATATAAACATAAACATAAATGAGAAAATATATTTGGTAGAGACGATTAAATGTCTATATTTCTATTGTTTTTCTTATTCGAGTTCAAAACTAAAAATATATATTGTTGTTAGAGATTTGAGAGTTGAGTTACGAAAATGCTGATGAGATTTTTGATTAGAGGAACATAAGCATAAACTAGCCAAAGACTCTAGGGTTTTTCATATTGTATGGCTATTGACATTGAAAATTATTATGTTTTGTTTTAATGATTCTAATATTTGAATAATGTTTGACCGAAAGCGACGTGGTGACAAACAAATCGAATTATGCTTAAAATTTTGTGTTGAACACTAAAATCTACTGAAAGATTCATCGATTCTTCTGATTTGACTCAATTGTGTCGAGTGCATTGTCAACAGTTACTTTCGATTATAAAGCTACTTAACGATAACATTTTTACTTTTGAATCGCCATGAATTAGTTAACATAAAGATATGTTAGCTTAAAATATACAAAATTGTATCTTCATTCTATTTCTTAGAAAAATACAACTGGCTATTATGTTACCAAAAGACATTACGATAAAATAATTTGTGATTGTTAAGTCATTGTATCAAGAATTAGATTTAAACAGGCTCACTAATGCATATTTTGATTGAAAAGAATAAAATGAGCCGACACCTATTCGTAGAGAAATGCCTACCTATAACAATAACATGGTTAAAGCAAAGTATGTCGTGTAAAGGCTTAGAATCACAAAAGTCTCGTGTCTCCAATATATATATCTTTTGAGCTTTTTTATATATGATTTTTAAAATTGAATTATATTGAAAATGTTCTTAAAATATGAGATCTCTCTGGGCTAAAATCAAAAACATTATTTATGTAGAGTTAATCCTTCGTGCTAGTTAGAATGTTCTTTTTTTTTTTTTTATAATAATTTGGATGATTTAAATTTAAATAATATATTATTGCTATCTTAAATTCAACCACTACAAAAAAACCAAAAAAACTACGTAAATATTTTTTAAATATCACACATAATATAATGTATCCCCACAGACATTAAGAAATTTAAAAAAAAATCCAAATCCACCATGCGAAAAAGGGTTTTTAAAATGAACTCCGCAACTGCTCCGCAATATCCTGCGGACCCTGCAGTTTATCCGCCAACTCAAAATCCACATTAAATCCGCGAAAACCCATGTTTTGTCCCAATTTCAAACATTATGTTATTTTTCAACTCCAAATGTCACGATGTTCACAAACTTCTAATTCAAACATCATGTTGTTTTCATAAAACCAGCAAACACTCTTTTTTACGCAGGTATCCACGGGTAATATGTCTTTAACCAGCAAAAATCCAAACCTACCCCGCAAAACCGCAAAAAAGTGGATTCCAAACCATAAATTTATATCCACCTCTTGCGGGCCAAAACCCGTAAAACCCACAGATTGCAGGTCCAATTCCCAACTCTAATATAACGAAAGAGATTAGAACTCAAATTACTGTTATCGTAAGTTTTTTTATAATTATACTACACTACCAACGTGTTGACAATGTTTTATGTTTTTGAATATGGAAGTGTATGTATTTCTTCAGCATTTTCATCAAATATATATATATATATATATATATATACTTTTATTGTCGGTAAACTTTTTGTAAATACAAAGGATATATGATTTAAATATATATGAATTGAGCTCTACAATATTATTGGTTTGTGCTATTAATTATTTGCAATGATCAAAGCTTTAGCAATTGAATGGTGTAAAGGGACCCTGATTATAAATATTTTAGACTCACTTTCCGGCTACTATATTCCACATCGTGCAGTTATATAGTACAATTTTTTGAATACAAAGAGTGCAATAAAAATAATGAAAAAGAAAAAAATTTAAAAACAATTAATTTAGCAGAGCTCACTCTGCCGACGGTAAATTTAGCTGGTTAATAACAAAAAAAAATCAACGAGAATATATGGTACATAATTAAATACAAAAATACTAGTATAATATTAATCTATGTACAATATACAATTAGTGGGATATACTTGTATAATGAGTACAAAGTAACGTAGAAAAATATGCTATGCAAATTGCAATTGATAGCCGAACTTAGCCTCGGCCAATTTTTGAGAGTTAATTATTGCATGCCTAACTATCTATTATTCTATTTTTGTTATTCATCAATTACAAATTCTTATATCTATATTATTAAATGCAATGACATGCTTAAGTTAAAAAATATTGATCCAAACCTGAAATCTAGTTGTTTGTATTTTTCCAATACTATTGTTTAATCATATATCTAAACTTGATTTAGACAAATAATTCAATACACTATTTGCATATTTAAATAAATATATAATCAGAAATTTTAAAAAATGTTCCTGGCGTCACGATGCAAGAAAAAGTGAAAAGCCCACATGGTAGGCTAGACCCATTAGTTTCCTATAGCGTTAGTTAGCCCAAAAGTTAAAAGCCCATATGTTAAGATGGGCCCATTAGTTAGCATTCTCTTCTTTCATTCTCCTTCTATTTCAAATTCTGAAACTCACTAAAGAAAGAAAATACGCACAAGCCGTTGCATTTTCCGGCGAGTGTACGGCTCCACGGACGAATTCACCGATCATCGATTGTCTCATCCGGTGAGGGACTTTCGCGTTTTAAGTGTTTCCCATTTATTTATGTTCAAGTGCTATTATGTTTTTTATTGGTCGGTTGCGTGAGAAGTTTGATTTGCGTTATTGATTTTCGTTGACTATTGTATAAGTATTCGGATTCTCGATGCGAGCTACAAATCTACCAACAGAGAAATGAAGTCGTTTTTGAAATTTTGTTGAATTTGCTTATCTTGAACCCAGAATGTAATCCCTAACTTGAGTTACTTTTGATCTTCAGCTTCCTTTGGCTTTTTGATTTTATGTATTTGTCTCTCTAGATCGTTGCTCAAATGGCTTATCCGAGGAACATCTATGGTAAGAGTCTAATTTAGTTAAGTTTTTAAAGTTGATGTTACTGGAAACGAGAGACTAGAGCCTTCTTCTTTTCTGATGATACAGATGATAACGCTGTTGGATTCGAAGACACTGTGTATCGTTACTTGTGTCCTGCTAGAAAAGCAGGGAGCATTATTGGGAAAGGTGGTAAAATTGCGAAGCAGATAAGGTCTGAGACAAAAGCAAACATGAGGATAAACGAGGCTTTACCGGGTTGTGAAGAGCGTGTTGTTACTATATTCTCTAATAGCGAGGAGACAAATTGAATTGAAAATGATGAGGATTTAGTTTGTCCTGCTTTTGATGCCCTTTTAAAGGTTCATGATACGATTGTGGTTGAAGAACTGGACACTGATGATGATTACTATTATGACGATGAGTACAGCGAGAAACAAACAGTTATTGCGAGGATGCTTGTGCCTTCGGATCAAATTGGTTGCCTTATTGGAAAAGGTGGACAAGTTATCCAAAATCTACGCAGTGAAACTAATGCTCATATTCGTATTATAAATGATAATATGCCCATTTGTGCTTTGGCTTTGAGTCGTGATGAGCTCATTCAGGTAATGCAACAAGTCTTTAAAGAAAAATATTCGACCTTTGAGTTAGTCTGGTTGCGTCTCTGATTTGGATTATGAATCCTGTTGGTTTACTTTCAGATAACTGGATTTCCCTCTGCTGTTAGAGAAGCTCTTTATCAAGTTGCTTCTCTGCTTTATGATAATCCGTCACGGTTTCAGCACTACCTTCTGTCTTCCTCCTCTAATAGTCTGCATCAACCAGGTGGAATTCTGCATCAACCAGTGGGAATTCTAATGAGTCCAACTTTAACTAGCCCTCACAAAAATTACTCTCCAAGAGATGTTGCTGAGGCAAGACTGTTTTCTATATGCTTCATATGTCCAGCTGAAAATATTGGAGGTGTTATAAGAAAAGGTGGGTCTTTCATTAATCAGATTAGGCAGGAATCTGGTGCGACCATTAAAGTCAATACTTTAGAAACTGAGGAAGATGATGATTGCCTTATTTTCATTTCATCAAAGGAGGTAATGCAAACCCTTTTTCTTTTTAATGAGAATCTCCTTTATGATATGTGAAATGTTGATCTGGGTTTATGCACATCAGTTCTTCGAAGATCAATCCCCTACGGTGAATGCAGCCTTACGCTTACAAACACGATGTAGTGAGAAAGTAGGGAAAGATTCAAGTGATTCTGCAATCTCGACTCATGTACTTGTTCCTAGTTCTCAAGTAGCGTGTCTCATTGGCAAAGGTGGAGCTCTTATCTCCGAAATGAGGAGTGTCACAAAAGCGAAATATCCGCATTTTCCAAGACGAAGATGTACCTAGCATTGCTCGTGAGGATGAGGAGATGGTGCAAGTAATAAAATCTTCACCTTTTATCACTTAATGTTTCTCAAATTTCTGTGTGTTTAGATAGACTTAATATGTTTCTTTCTACTGTGGTTTAGATAACAGGAAGTCTTGATGCAGCAATCAAAGCTCTTACGCAAGTGATGTTGCGACTAAGAGCCAATGTATTCGACATGGATCGTGGTCTTGTTTTGCTTCCAACTTTCTTCCCTTATTTTCTCAAACATCAGAGACTTTAAGCAAGCCTAAGCACAGAAAACGTGATAACCATTCTCATGGTTATGAGGAGATTGCTAGAAATGAAGACTACTGTAGTCAAATTGTATGATTCACAAATACCAAAGTTACTTACAAATAACATAAAGATTCATTTTTAATGGTGATCTGCTTTATCCTTTTTTGCAGAACTTAAATTCCCCAAGAAGAAACCATATCTACTAATCACCAAACCATCTTAAAAGGTTATTGTTCTGTGTTTTAAACACTTAGATTCTGCAATATTTTGTTAAAGAACTTGGGTTTGATTTGAGTCTCAAGAATCTATACAATGCAGGAATTTTCTTATAAGAAAGATATTTTTTTAATCTTGTAAGGTTTAGCACGATAATGTGTCAATTATTTGGCATATTGTGTGAATCATAGGAAGAATATCGGTTTAAATTTAAAGGAAAACCAAACCAAGTGAACCAGAGTTATTCTTAAACCCGGTTTAGTTGGTTTGTTAATTAATGTTTTTTCTTTTCTTTTCCCTTTCGTCATTATGATTCCATTTTGTGTTCCGTTGAAGAAGAAAAATATCGGTTACTATTCAATAACTTACCAAATGAGAAAACAACTACAGATTTTGTGATGCGGTGATGAATGTCATTAATCAACCAATTATAATGCGAATGCAATGTCATAAAACACGTAGAGTTTACCAGTGATATACGTCTGTTACATAACTAAGTCACAGTCCCGTAACTTTCGTAGTCATCGAGTATCTTAATTTTCTTTCCTAAAACTCCCTCTTTTCTTCTTCTTCATCCTCTCACCGCTATATATTTTTTTCATTTTCATTTTTAACAGATCTGGTGGGATTTTAGCTCTTGACCCCACCACTGGATCTCTATACATTCATCAAGGTACAGAGTAAAAACGAAACAGAAAAGCAATTATGAAAAATTGTGAGAAAATCGCGAATCTCGCTCTTGCAGGTTCTTATTTCTTTCACTCATTTTATCGTTACAATTTCGATCGGCTTTATGATCATGTGATTGTTTTATCTTTGATTTAGGATGGCCTTGATAAGGTTGTTATCTTTCTGGTTTTTAGGGTTCTTCTTTGAATTTGTTGGAAATGTCCAATTTTGTTTGTTTTGGGTTGCTTACACTGTTTTAGATGAGTCGGGTTCATCTAGGGTTTAGGTGTTTTGGGTGTGATTGATTGTTTTAAAGTTTGCCTTATAGATTCAAAATTTGAGGAATTCATTTTGGTTGCAGGTTTGACATTGGCACCACTCGTTGTGAGAGTAAATCCAAATTTGAATGTTATTCTTACGGCATGTATCACTGTTTACGTGGGTTGCTTTCGCTCGGTGAAGGATGCTCCTCCAACAGTAAGAAGAAGAGGCAATCAGAATGTCTATTAATTTGTTTTCCTTGAAACAATTTTGCAATTTGATCTTAAATGTTGTTTTTGAAATGATGTAGGAGACGATGTCTAAAGAACATGCCATGCGTTTTCCATTGGTTGGAAGTGCTATGCTCCTCTCACTTTTCTTATTGTTCAAGTTTATTTCGAAGGACTTGGTCAATGCTGTTCTAACAGCTTACTTCTTTGTTCTTGGGATTGTCGCTCTTTCGTATGTCTAATCTAAATTATGCTTCTATTTTGTTTTTTTTCCGTGAATCTGTGTTAAGGCCATGATTTTTCCTTTTTCCTAATACACTATTATGTATTTTTCAGGGCGACATTGTTACCTGCTATCAGAAGATTTTTGCCAAACCCTTGGAATGACAATCTTATCGTCTGGCGTTTTCCTTATTTTAAATGTATGTTACTGTCATTATTTCAAAGGACAATCTTAAGTGTTCTTTTGCAACCTTGTCGCTCATTATCATTGGATGAGGTGTTATGGTTTTGTCTTGTCATGTTTGCTTAGTGTTAGTCTTGGAATGGTGATTGGTTGAAGTAATGATCATCTAAGCTCCTATATCTTATGTCCTGTTTAAATCGGTTCTACATTTTTCCTTACTCTATCCTGGTATTGTTTTATCCATTTGGTTCTTGTGTTATGCTGAATAATGTTTTCATTTATTCCCTACAACTTTTCTGTAACAGCTTTGGAGGTAGAATTTACAAAGTCCCAAGTTGTTGCGGGAATCCCTGGAACCTTTTTCTGTGCGTGGTACGCTTGGAAAAAGCACTGGCTGGCTAACAACATTCTCGGCCTTTCCTTCTGCATTCAGGTTCTATTCCCTTCCGTTCTAAGGATTATTTTATGGGAATACATAAACTATGCGGTTTCAATTTCAAGAATTTAAAACATATCTTTATTTTTTATATTGAACTTGAATCACTTCCACTAGCGTTGTTAGGTGTCTTTGTTCTAATCAAAAATATGGCCAATACAGGGAATTGAGATGCTCTCTCTAGGATCATTCAAGACTGGTGCCATCCTTTTGGTAAGAACTGCATCTTTTGAATTTCATTCTTGAAAACTTGTTTGGAATTTTTAGACGAAAATAAAGTTGAAGTGTATGAAGATGTCTCAGTCATGTGATGTTTGCTTATATTTGTCTTGCAGGCTGGGCTATTTTTCTATGATATCTTCTGGGTTTTCTTTACTCCGGTTATGGTTAGTGTTGCCAAATCATTTGATGCTCCGATAAAGGTTAGTAAAAATGCCTTTACAAAAAAGAAGTTAATTTGATTTGTTCGTAGTGATTTTTTCAGTGATCTGATGGTTACATATTTCTTTCAGCTATTATTCCCTACAGGCGATGCTTTAAGACCATATTCTATGCTTGGTCTTGGTGACATTGTCATCCCGGGTATGTTGTCTGATTCACTTTATGGTTATATATTCTTGAACCATATATTCGGATATAATATGAATATGAGACAATAGTGTTTGTTTTCTTTTAGGTATTTTTGTTGCACTAGCTCTTAGATTTGATGTTTCAAGACGCAGACAACCACAATACTTCACAAGTGCATTTATCGGATACACTGTTGGTGTTGTCCTCACAATCGTAGTCATGAACTGGTTTCAAGCAGCACAGGCAAGTTTTAGTGTCTTAAATGTTGTCACCAATTTTGTTGCTACCTAACTTTTGGGATTTTCTCTGATGAGTTTTAATGTGTTTGTCTCTGTTTCAGCCTGCTTTGTTATACATTGTCCCAGCCGTAATTGGGTTCTTGGCTTCTCATTGCATTTGGAATGGTGACATCAAACCGGTTCGTTTTCTCCTTTTGAGATTTCAATTGTTATAAAAGATTGTATCAGTCAAATGCTTATGGTTCATTTCTTTTGTGGCAGTTGATGGCGTTTGATGAAGGAAAAACTGGTGAGGAGGAAGTTAAGGAAGAATGAAGAAACAAATCTAGAAAGGACAGAGGAGAACTTTTACACATAAATGTGTTTTAAAGATAAGGAGAAAAAAAGGAAAACAGTTTTGTTTCCTATGATCATCAATCAGTCTCTTCTAACTTTTTTTTTTTTTTTTTTGGTATTTTAGATTTTAAAACTTGTTATGCAAAGACTTGTGTAAGTTATTAGTTACTACATCTTTCCGTTGACTTTTTAAGATACTCGCTTTCCTTCGACTTTTCATTATGTGTTTTATGCTAAATTCGATAGGATACTTATAAATCTTCAGGGATAAAATTCTAAGTTACTTCGAGTGTCTTCTTGGATTTGGACAACAAGACTTATCCATAATCTAAATGTTCAAATTAGAGTTGGTGGAATTCCAACACTTTATCTGGTGTCTAACTAGATTAAGGGTAAACTAACGGGCCATTACTTTTCCATAGTTACTTCGAATGTCTTCAAAAACATACGACATCAAATTAAAAAATATAGTTAAAATAAATTATTATTAAATTTTAATAACAATTATAAATGAATAAGAAACTCTAATCTATGTGGTAGGCCTGCACATAATTTCCGAACCCGAACTGATATTTTCAAAATCGATATATAAAATTATCCGAATTGAACAAAATCTTCAATATTGAATTAATTTTTTCCGAACCAAACAAAACCCAAACTATGTGTAACCGAATAAAATTAACCGATATTCATAAAAATAACTAATATTTTAATTAAAAATATAGAAATATACATTTAATATATAAAAAATACACAATCTCTAACTACAATTACATTTTATTGTTAAAAATTTAATAAAAATATAATTTGGTTATAAGTATAACTTATTTTATAGAAATTTTAAAAATCGAATCTGAACCCGAAACCGAACTGAACCAAACCGAATATATATTATCTACCATTCGGTTACTTTTTTATAATTACAAATTTCCCGAACTCGAAATTCTCGAACCGAACCTGAACCATTTAACCAAACGCCCATACCTATTATGTTGCATGAAAACTCTGTCCGAGGTCTGTTTCCTGTTTTAGAAATGTTTCAAAAATAAAAACTCTCAAAAACATAGTGAAACCACGATTCCTAAAAACTTTGATTTGGAAACACGATTCCTAAAATTTTTTGATTTGGAAACACGGTGAATACATTCATTTATGTTTGTAAACACGATAGAAACTTATTATTAATATTTACAACACGAAAAATATAATTAGAATTTTTTGAAATATTATCATATTTGACAACATAAGTAGGATTCTTTGAATTATCATTTCTAAATCTTTAGTTCAAAGTTATGATATATACATTTTTTAATTTACTTACTATTTATTAATAGAATTTGAATTGTTTGATTTTTTTAATATGAATTGATTGTTTCATGTTTTAATATATATATATATATATATATATTTATTATTATTTTTTTTTTTTCATAACGTACCCATTTCCTACCGTTTCCGTATATAGATTTTTCATGTTAAAATCAAACATTATGTTTGATCCAAATATAAATTTTCGAATCCAAAATAATATAATATGTGGGGCTATACAATTTTGTCGAACTGAATTTTGGTAGAAAAATATGAATATGGACATTAATTATTTGACTAAATATATATTTTAAATTAATAGTTTTATAAACTTAATAATAAAATGTATTTTTCGTATTAATATTTGTTAATTTATAAAAATTTGGTTGTAGTGTAATTTATTATGGATTTCTGTATAAAAATAATAGATATAAACACTTAACCATTTGAGTAAATAAACTATTAATTTTATAAATTTAATAATAAAACATGTTTCTAGTATTAATAATTATAAATTTATAAAGATTTTCTTGTGATGGAAAAGAAAAAAAAAAATTTGCATGTAATGTAATTAATTATTTATAAACTTTTGATTCTATAGAATTGAATTGCGGTAAACAAATTATAGATATGGACACTTGGTCATTTGATTAGATCAATGATAATTAATTTTAATAAACTTTAAATTAATAATTTTCTAAATTTTAATAATAAAATATAATTAGACTATCAATGATAATTAATTTATAAATATTTGGTTGTAATGTAATTATTGTCTATAAATTTTGAATGATCAAGACTCAAAATAACTTATAACTTAAAAAGGAATTTTAAGGGGCCATATAACGAACATTAAGAAGCCCAATATATAAGCCCATTGAAAGGTAATATAGGAAAATTTAGAAAAGAGAAAACCCTTATTAACATCTCTCGAATCTTTAAAATCTTCTTCACAACAAAATCAATCTCTTAATCATTCTCAGCTCTTCTTCCTCAATCTGTGATTTCTAGGGTTTTGTTCTCCTTCTTGATATCCCCAATTCTATAGGCTTCTCTTTCTCTGTTTGTATGTAATACACAAAGATCAAATCTTTTGGTAGGTAGTCCATCTTTTTTGGTCGCTCGCACTATCTGATTCTGTCTGTTTTCGTCTCGCGAATTATGTATTAGATTCTTCGGAGTTTCTCATATTCAGCGAATTTGTTAGTTTTGTTATTGTTATCTCTTAAGGGCTGACTAAACTCATCACAATTGAATCAGATGCATTAAGAGATATGTATTCTTCAAGAGGGAGTGGCTACGGACAGCAACAGTATGGTTCGCAATCTGGATATGGTCAGAATGTAAGATCAATTTATGAATCGAAGTCCCCTTTTTTTTTGTCTCTCTTTATATCCTCATGTCTTTGTTGGGTTTAGGCTTGATAGTCCTCTCTCACAAATATTGGAAAAATTCCTTCTCTGATTGGATTTTTACTATTTAGAGAAGGGCGTTACTGATGTGTAGGATCTTTTTCAAAGTTTGTTATGTGGATTCATTTCCGATTAAAGAATTACAGTGAACCAATTGTTCTCCGCTATTATGTAGCTTGCATCTGGTTATCCTGGAAGTTCAGTCGGCGGTGCAGAAGGAGGCTCTCAGATTTCTTTAAGTTCTCGTCATCCATCGATTACAGGTGCTCCTCAAGAGACTGAGATTGGTGGATACCGATCTCATTTATCGACAGCTAGTCATTATGGAACGCAATATGGCTCTGTGTATGGATCAACTTCACTTAGCAGCTCTCAGCCTTTAAGTACCAGTGGTGTTGGCTCATCAGTCTTAGATAGCCGCTCGGGATATGTCCCTACTCTACCAGATTCACCTAAATTTGCATCTGGAAGCTATTTGTCTCCCTCGAGCCATGGTTATGGTCAAAAGGCGGACGATTTGTATTCAGATAAGCTCTCTGGTTACATTCCTGTCGACAGAAGGCAGTATGGTGAACGGTCAAGCGCCTATATTGGTAGGGATTTGCAAAGCGAAACAACTGGTCGGTATGCTGATTCATCTACTTTTGGTCGTCAGGTGCGTCAACTTTCACAGCTATTAGAAAATTATATGAATTTTGGATTATTTCTGTTCAATGGTGTTACAATAATTATTTTATGATATGGCAGACTGACTTGTATGATCGCATTGATCAAGCCTCACTCCTTAGAGGAGAACAGTTGTTAAAAATTCAGTCACTCCATACCTCTTCTGTTGATGGAGGTGTCAGGTAATTTCTCGATGACTATTCTATTGTAGCAGTGTAGCTTGATTTCTTCCCCCCATAGATACTTTGTTCAATTAGTTGTATTTTGGTACGTGTATTATCTGCATTACTTTCAGTTCTGTACAGTAGCCACGTTCTCCCAAGACGTTTGTTACAAAGCTACTGTACCTTCCTGTCAAAATTTGCAATAACGTATGAAAAAAGTTTATATCATATTGCACTGAGTAGCATACATTTCTGGCAGACAACCTGAATATCTTACAGAACGAAGTTCTAGTCTACGCCATTCTGACCAAGAAGCTATGCATTATGGAGGAAGGCTTGAGTCTGATCCTCACGGTTTATCAGTACGCACTGCATCGTCTTATTCTAGCCAACATACCCCATCGTTATTAGGAGCTGTTCCTCGACGAAACTTAGATGACTATATTTATCCGGAGGGGTCTTCGAATCCGGGTTATGGCGTTAGCTTACCTCCTGGCAGGGATTATGGCACTGGGAAAGGAATCCATGGTGCAACACCTCTCGACTTGGACTACCCTCATGGTATGTTGGCTCATGGTGGTCCTCGTGTTGATGATCTCCGGAAAGATGACCGCGCAAGCTATCTCAGGGAGTTTGAACTAAGGGAAGAAGAGCGTCGTCGTGAGAATCTGCGAGCCAGAGATAAGGAGCGAGAACGAGATAGGGAACGTGAACGTGAAAAGGAACGAGAGCGTCAGAAGGAGCGTGAAAGGCAAAGAGCTAGGGACCGGGAAAGGGAACGCATATTTGAGCGACGGGAGAAGGAAAGAGAAGTAGAAAGAGAACGTGAGCGAAAACGTGCTCTTGAAATAAAACGAGATCGGACTCCAACAGGAAGAGCTATGTCCAAGGACCCAAAGGAGCGGACTCCAGTGCCTAAATCTAACTCTAGGGATGCACGTAGTTCTTCTTTGCGGCGGGATGCGCAACACCGTGAATCATCAATTAGGTTTTATCTCTGTCACGCTTCATCTGGAATACAGAGGATTATATGTTGCTGCACCAGACACTAACTTTATTTCTGTTATACCTGAAGGCGTTCTTCCCCGGTAAAGCCAATAAGGAGAGATTATGTCTGCAAGGTAATGAGTGTACCAAGAGATTCATCTTCCAGTGATGTTTTTGCCTACTCTTTGGGGTTAATTCATCTTCATATCCATTCCTGCATTCTCCTTATTTTCTTATTGATTGACTTGGGCATCTTGGGGTCCATCCTCGTTTACTATTTCATGAAAAGCCCTATTTCCTTACCTTTGCCATTTTCCCATCTAAATTCCAAATTCAGCTTTCTCATTCATTTTTGTTTCCATTGGACATCTTCTACTTTTGGGTCGTTATACTTCCTCTTTCTTTCTGTGGCCAATTTACTTGGTCTTCTCTGGTTATGGGTATCATTTTGCTTGCTTTTCTGAAATCAATGTAACAAATACCCGATTGCACTATTTTGGTACCAACTGTCATGTATTCCTGAGTTTGGTAGTATTTCGGAGGGCAATTTTGTAACCTGATACATGGCTTCTGAATTTTGCGGTCTCCCAGTTAATTTGCCTGATCGCTAGTCTTGTGGTTTGAACCTCGACTTGATTGAAATGTGGTAAGTTTACAAGGATGAGACACTGGATGCTTATCACTTAATTATTATTTGACTTGTTTGCAGGTTTCATCCTCGCGATTGGTTGACATGGAGAGGGATCACTTGACATTGGATAAAAGATATCCCAGGCTTTTTGTGCCTTCTGAGTTTTCCAAGGTTTCTGTTTCTATATCTCTCAGTTATCATCTAGTCGTTAGTGGACTGCCAAAATGATTATTAACCTCATTTTTTTTTTCAGGTTGTAGTAAACTGGCCGAAACAAAAACTTACACTTTCTATGCACACTGCTGTGAGGTGAATTATTTGTACTTCTTAATTAGTCAGTTTGAGGATTATAATTCTTCTTAAGCAGTTTATAGAGATCATGTCAATCAGTACATTAGAGTTGATGTCAAGTTAAATGTGTTTTAAAATCTTACTACTGTGTGTTGAGGACGGCAGTTTTGAGCATGATTACATTGAAGATGGTGGAGCTGATGTTAAAAGCACTTCCACGATGTCTTTGGCTATAAAAACTGGAGGGAAAACCATTTGGAATGCCAAGGTGTGTGCTGAATTTTTTTTATTTTTTTTATAGGTTATCTTTATAATGATGTCATAGTTTATTGTTATTTTCTTATATAATCATGTTTGCGCAATGACTTGTTACTGAGTGTATTGAATGAATTGCTCATATGTAATGGTTTTTCTCTGGTGTTCAGATGATTTTGATGAGTGGGCTAAGCAGGACTGCTTTGGAAGATCTTTCGTCAGAGAAATTATTTGAGGACCGTCTACCTCATATATGTAACATATTAAAATTTGCTGTTCTTAAAAAAGATCATTCGTTCATGGCGATTGGTGGCCCCTGGGATCCTGCAGATGGCATGGACCCAACAGTCGATCAGTCTTCTTTGATTCAGACAATGCTGAGGTGAGATTCTTAACTTATATGTTCATTTTATGTGCGGTCTTATTCTTTGTCTGAGACTTAAAAGAACTTCTGTATTGCAGACATGCTAAGGATAAGCTTCATCTTGATCTGAGAAACTGCCGTCACTGGAATCCTTTTCTTGAGGTAGGTGTTGCTTCTCTTGGGTTAAGACTGCATTGTGATGTTGGATGTGTGTGGACACCACATTACATTAAGCTAAAAATGTATATATCATGCAGTGGACTGTTCAATTTAGATAACATTGCTATTGATTTATCCAGGGATTTGCTGTATGAATACTTTGCAAAGGTTGTCAACTTGGGTCCTGTTTTGCTGTGATTTCATTTTGCTGTTAATATGTTCTCTCTAGAATAAATTCTTACAAGCTAATAAAAGCTTTACTGCTTTGCCAGGTTATCTAGAATTCTAGATAAATTCGATTTGTTCTTTTTGACATTTACAGATACATTATGACAGAGTTGGTACAGACGGAGTCTTTAGCTACAAAGAGATCACGGTACTATTTGTCCCCGATTTATCAGAATGTCTTCCTTCATATGATGCTTGGAGAACGCAATGGTTGGTGCACAGGAAAGCTCTTGCGGAGAAAGATCGACTAGCCTTTCAGGAGGTTAAGAAAGAAGTAACCAAAGATGCAGAGAATAGGCCCCCAGGAGACACTTCTGGTGCTCCAACAACTGGAACTAAGAAGACCGTGAAAAAGATCATTCGAAGAGTTGTTAAAAGGCCTGTCAATGATGAAAAAACATCTGTTAAGAAAGATGAGAAATCGGATGAGAGAGATGTTCCTGAAAAGGTAGCCATATCAGAGACCACAGTCCCCAAAGGTGAATCCACGGGTACATCTTCCAACAAAAAAATAATGAAAAAGATAGTAGCGAGACCCACTCAAAGCCAAGAGAAGGGGTTAGAAATTGTGACTGGAGCTGACTCTAGTGATAATCCAGGTGATAGCTCAGATCCCAGTGCTAAGGCTAATGAGCAGACTCCTTTAAAGACAATTGTAAAGAAAAAAATTGTTAAAAGGGTGGCGAAAAGGAAGGTTGCTGAAATAGACAATAATGTGGACGGTGACTCCAAGAAAGATGGAGATGGTGATGAGACAAAGGTAACGGAGGCAGGCAAGAAAATCCCTGAGTCAGCTGGTATAGAGAAAAAACCTGTAGCCGAATCTTTAGAGGAAGTGAAAGAAGAGAGTGCCTCCAAAACTGTAGATATTGAACAGAACACTGAATCTCCGGGTACTGAGAAAAAGGAGGGTGCCTCTAGTTCAAGTAAGAAAGACATTAAAACAGGTGAAGACAAGAAGACTGAAAAGAAAAATAACTCAGAGACTCAGTCTGAGGGGAAAAAAATTGATGACAAAATTGCTGATGAGAAAAAGGCAAAAGAAAAGATTACTGAGAAAGAGATAAAAGAGAGAGCTGGGAAAGATGAGTCGAGGATACAAGTAAAGGACAGGAAAAAGTCTGAGGAACCTCCTCGGCCAGGATTTATTCTACAGACGAAACGAAAAAAAGACTCCAAAGTAGGTGGACAAAATATTAGGGATTTTATTACATTTGGTACATACATATTATGGTTGTAATATCTTTGTTTTTAGCAGTTGCGTTCACTTTCGGTCTCCTTGGATTCGCTCTTGGATTACACTGACAAGGACATTGATGAGCCATCATTTGAGGTTTGTTTCTCCCTTGTGTTTTGCTTAGCCTGTTTCAAATTCTTTCTGTTCGAACTCCATGTATCACATTTCTTGTTACTACTCAGTTTCATCAAACAATGTTCTATGTTCTCGCAGGTTTCATTGTTTGCGGAATCGCTGTCTGAGATGCTACAGTATCAAATGGGTACTCGTATCTTTGAATTTTTCAAGGTCAGTTTATAATTGATCTCTGGTGTTATTGTTTTTGCATCGCCTGAACTGTTTTTCTTATACTTCATTTTTTGTTTCCTACAAGAAACTACGTGTAAAATTTGTGAGACAAAGAAATCAACGGAAGAGGCATCAGGAGGAGACGTCTATCAAGCAAAACGAATCAAAATCCCAAAATAAGCGTCAAAAGACTGTTGAACATAAAGACAAGGAAACCTCTGTTAAAACTGAATCTATCCCTGGGAAGGATGATAAAGAAAATTCAGGGAAGGAAATCGTAGACGGCAGCTTGGAAATTTCAGATAAGGAAGCTGTATTGAACACTGAAGAACAGTTGGGCAGTAAAGAAGTTACTGGCAATGAAGCTCCTAACAAGGAAGTGGATGATAACCAGGATGAGGAGGAGGATCCTGAGGAGGATCCTGAAGAAGACCCTGAAGAAGATCCAGAAGAAGACCCTGAAGAAGATCCAGAAGAATGTGAAGAAATGAACGATGCAAATCCTGAAGAGGTAAGGTTTTACTTGTTTGACCTCCGGTCTTACAGACTGAATCCTAATATCACAAGTTTGTACTATTATATCTAGATATTTGTCCAGCAAGACGTTTTCTTCATAAATATTAGCCCGTTGTTTTCATGTTTCTTCTTCAGCCGCAGAAGAAAGAAGAAAGCCTTGAGAAGACCAGTGACACTATTGCTGATCCTAAAAGTGAAGTCTCATCTGATAGAAAAGAAGAAAAAGGTCGGGTCGATGAGAAAACTGAGATCAAACCCAAGTCTGAAACAGAGAAGCACGGGAAGCAAGAGGGAGCTTCGTCTGTTGCGCTGAAAACAGAGGAAACGGTTGATAAAGAGCTGTTACAGGTAAATAATCCCGACAAGCTTTGAGAAGTTAGTTTTATGTGTTATTTTTTTCCATGGTTCTTGGTGCCTAAAGCTTTTTGTCGTTCACTTGTTAACCTCAGGCTTTCAGATTCTTTGACCGTAACCAGGCAGGCTATGTCAGGGTAAGAAAGAAGATTAGTTTGTGTTATACATAAAGTCATCTCAGACTCTCAGAATGAATTTGATATACTGCTCTGTGTGTGTGTGTGTTTCGTAGGTTGAAGATATGAGAATAACCATTCACAGCTTGGGAAAGTTTCTATCTCACCGAGAAGTTAAGGTAAGAAACTAATATCTTTAAGTATTTCATGACTTTATATAGAATCATAGGATTATGAATTGAGCAAAGAATATGTGTGATGTTGCAGGATCTTGTGCAGAGCGCATTGTTAGAGAGCAATACCGGAAGAGATGATCGAATTTTATACAATAAACTTGTTAGATTGTCTTTATAGTTCCATAAATTACTAATAATGTTGTTTCTTTTGAACGTCCTAAGAAATGTTTTACTTATATTAATTTACTGCGGCTGTTTTTGAATCGACCAATAAATTCCTATTGTTTTCGTTGATGATATTGAGTCACAAAAATTAATAATACTGTACTCTAAACTATTGCTAAATGTTGAAAAATTAAATATATTAGAATACAGAGTAAAAGTCAGAATTGAGAGGGCTAATGGTTTTGAAGGATTTTAATAAATCAGAAAAATAGGTAAGATTTTTAAGGGCTAATTACGTTTGTTAGGCGACGTGTTTATGATTCATGATTGATAGACAAAATTGCATGACGCATTCATACTCTCTTTGTCTCTCGAGTTGCTTGGAAGTTGAGCTAACACTTTTCTTTGCTTCCAAGTTTAATAATTATGATTTTTCATTACTATCAATAATGATTCTCATTGAATTATCATATCAATGTCCATTTCTAAGTCGCTCATGATGGAACAAGACCTTCTAAAACAAATTACCACTCACGTAATTATATACATACATATAGGTTATAAAGTTCTCAAATCTATGATAAAAACATAAACAATTCATTTAAAATCTTGATAGGAAAAAGTAAAGTGACTTTTGTAGCAATGTTATTATACTTGGAAGTTTGGTAGCTTAGAACCAAACACATATTGAAGACAAAAGAAAAAACCAAGCATATGATGAATTTTCATTGTTGTTTAATTCACTAACACATGGACACATGTACATTACTTAGTTTTTAGTGAAGTTTTCTATTTTGTCGAGAAAATTTTATCTATTGCCAAATCCACCTTTCAACTCCAACAATATTATATAAGATTTTAAAATCGATATCTAATAAAAAAAAACAATAGATATAAACTTAACTATTTGACTAAAGTTCACTAGCTTTTTTTAGTTTAGGTTCAAATAATTGCTTATCAATAAACCTAAAATAATTTTGTTTGGAATACTTGTGTTTTCCATGTTTTCATACCAACATTGTAGAAAACTCTATTTCTATTTTCTCTGAGATATCTATCTACTAGAATTTAAAAATATTGAGGCACTTGAAAATGTCACAAAGCAAAATTTTTTGTTAATAATAAAAGAAGAAAATAATTAAAATCTACAATTTTCCACAATCGGTGGGAACAAAGGAGACAGTTTCTTTCTCAAGATCATGAAGAATATTAAAATTCTGCTGTTGAACATTTCCAAAAATAGACATTCCACTAGAACTTCCTATGGCCAAACACAAAACGCCGGAACTTGGATCCGCCACCATATAATTCTCTCCGGGAAGCTCCAAATTCGCACCTTTGAAATGAAAAATCAGCTTAGGGACTGCAATATTGGTCGCATCACTAGGTAACGTGAAGCACAAGTCAAGTCCTGTTGTTCCTGAGTCATCAACTGGTAAACTCATACGAGAACTAAACTCATCCTTCAAAGCCTCAAATGCGGTCTCTTCGAGATATGTAATGGTCGTGCCGGAGTCGATGATCATTCCTCCGGTTCCATCTTTTGCCAGTTCGAAAGTAGACTTTTCAAGTGAAAGGCGTTTTCCTCCAACTGTGATGCCTTGTAACTCAAGGTAATAGAATGATGGTTGATTCGGATTTCGTAACAACGACATCGTTTTGGTCACTTCTCCATCTAGATTGGCACCAGTTTTGTTCTTGATAATATCTGTGGCTAAAGATCCAATAAACAATGAGCTAGTTGCTTCGTTATCCCCAATTGAGGTCAAGCAATAAGAGAATTTAGTCTCATTGAACTGAGATATAAGTGAGAGTGGTCCACGACCTAGACCTACAAGACCTGAGCCTTGTGGAAAGCCATCTCCTTCATTCTCAAGCCCACACCCAAAACCAATACCCGAAACCGACGTTTGGTCCTCGAATGTGAATGTTTCCTTAGCCAAGAGGCCACATGTAGAAGAGCGATCTCCATAAGTATACAAATACTCACAAGCATCTTGGTCTAGGTCGCAGTCTGATCGAGGCAATGCAGTACAAAGACCAGAAGAGCATCCTACTTTAGAGTAAGAAGAAGATTTCCTGGGGTCAAAAATCGGAGTTGGTTGATCAAAACATTCAGTGCAAGGCTGGCATTGAGTCCATATAAGATCACTTCCGGTATCAACAATAGCTGAGTATTTAACTGGAGGGTTTCCAATTGATAACTCCATTAGAAACTCACCACTTCCTCCATGAGTAGGTGCTTTAATGTTATTAGTACCATCAGAACCAGACTTAGATGCTACAGCCAAAACAGCTGCAGCTCCTAATCTGTTTAATCTGTGGGATCCACGGTTAATCCCTCTTTGGATCTTTTGGATCTTTGTGAGGTTTTTACCGGAATCCACATGTTGAAGACTTAATCGAAAACCAGATCTTGCAAGGCTAGTTGGAGGAATACGATCGATTAATGATCTTCTTGATGATGAAAGAGAAATTAAACATGAAAAAAAAGAAAGAAAGAATGGAAACAATAGAGAAAAAGAAGAGGTTGAAGAAGAAGAAGCCATGGTTTTTGATGGGAGAAGAAGAGAGTGTTGATGAGTGTTTATATAGAGATTTTCTAGGACATATAAAGAAAGAGTTATAGACGAAAGTTAGGCGTGTAAGAAGATAGATTTTGTAACTTCCCTACTTAAATTGAGGAGAAGCCATTTAAGAGATCCATTCAAACAAGCAAGCCCTATTCTTCAGTAGTTAGTTGAGAAGATTTTGTGTTTTTCTTTTCCTCGTATCTAATACTATTAAGAAAAACCAAAACTGAACTAGATTTTTATTACATGGGCCTGTGAGTAAGAAGACTTAGAAGAAAGAGATGGTTTGGGTCATTTTGATTTGGTTTAATTCATAGAAGTCAGTTTTAAGATTAAAAGCTTCAACCAATTAGAGAAAAGTTGTTAGGTAAACTTGTTAATCTTGCATCATCATGAGATAAGAAGACTGTTACATCAACTTCACTAATTCATACCTAAAAGAAAGAGCCTCTTAGATATGTTTCTTTAAGAATTTGGACCAAATTAGCTGTATAGATGTAAAATGCCCTCGCATGACTTATTTGTATTGTTTGCACAAAGGATTAATCTTTGTGGTGTGAACAAAAAGTTTCCTGATGCGTTGTATTAACTAAGCTCTGTGTTCACTGCAGGTGCAAGCAAATAAGTGATTAGTGAAAGACAAACGAAGGAATTAGAAACAATGGCTTGGTTCTTGAATCTCTAATATCTCAATGGAAACACTACAATGATTCTCTCAATTTCTTCAGACAATCCCCTTGGAGTTCTAGTTTTTCTTAAGACTTTTCATTGTTGTTGTTTCAAGTTAGGAGTTGTCAACAAGCTTAAGTCCCCAGCTAATATCTTCACAGTGTTTAACGTGTGGGACAACTTTACTTGTGTCAGTTCCTCGCTTTGCTTTGCAATCGTAGTAAGGAGGAGCATGGAAACAAGGATCTGGTGACATAGCTCTACCACAAGGTGGACTTGGAATGGTTTGATTCTCTGGCTTATACAGAATCCAAGCTCTTAATCCCCCAAGTCCTTGAGCTACATACCCAAATGTAGACCAAGCACTAATAACTAACTTATCGGTTAAGCTCAGTAAGTACATCTCTGCCCAAGCTTTCCTGTTATGCATTAGCTTCTCTGTTTGTTGATGTCCTTCATGACTTGGCTGATGTATTCCAATCACTTCTCTTGTAACAGTTGGATTTTCCCAATACATGGTTTTCAAAATCTCAAAGTATCCTGTTGTTAAGGAAGTGACTAAGACAGATTTGAGTTTCGAGTCTTGTCCTGATGGCTGATTGTTTGGTTTTCTCCTTTGCTTAGTTTAGGTAATAAATCCTCGTTTTGAACGCACGAAATGATTTGCTTTGTGACTTGAGGAGATACACCAGATTTCTCATCAAAAACTCTTATTTGTAGACCAATCCTCTCATCTGCTTTGGCTAAGTAAGCTTGATAGTATCTTGTGATTAGTCCCCAGACATGATTTGAAGGATGGAAAAAGTAACGATCAAAGTGATAAAAAACCGTCCCTTTCTCGTGAAACATCATACCAAGCTCTCCTTCAAAAGAAGGGATCAAGAAGAGAAACGATGCAAAGTAGTTGTTTGTCTTCATGATCAACCAAGGAACAGTCTTTATGAGATTCTGATCTTCTGCACAGAAGAACAACTTAGCGTGGTCGTTGTAATCATGAGCTAAATGCAGGTAGAGATGAGACAGAGATGATACCGAGGAACCGTTAATTAGTTTCTTCTTTAGCATATCTCCATGGCAACGAGCTGAGTTTTGACCAAAGCTACTGAATTGATTAGTTAAGGTCAAATCTTTCGGTAATAACCAAGTGCTGTCGAGAAATGGTTCGCAAAATAAATCTGCGAATTGCTCTACTCCTTCAACGAGCAAGACTCTATCTGTCAACAATGCATAGAGAAAAGCAGAAGCAATACTGATTATCTGGTTTCCTAATCCGCTAAACGACATCCAAACAACATACTTGCATCCTTCTGATTCTGAATCACCAGCTTGTTTCGGTTTAAGCAGTCTTTCAGCATTGATATATGGTCTGGTTCCTGGTCCACATCGTTTGTGAAGCTCTTCCGTAAGCTCTGAGCTTTGAAAGTAGATGCAAAGAAGGTTTATGCGGTGAATCTTTCCGGTAAAGGTAAGATTGGTATCTACTTAAGCAAGTATCTTCCTTGAAACAGAAACAAGTAGTCCTCCAAGCAGAGGCAAATCTACATAATCTGATGAAACCAATCAAAGAAATTTATTTAACATATCTCAACAGCAAAAGAAGAAAGTAAGTTAAACAATTTTATCATCACTTTACCCTTTAGCTCCTGATCTCTCTGCAATGTTGAATCATCTAAGGATGTCACATTTAGTTCTGCTTTCATATGGATGATTCTGGATGCTTCTACAAAGCCAGTTCCTTGATCAGATCCAAATATGGCTATGATAACTAGCAAGCCAGGAATGAAAACCATGAAGAAAGCTAAGATCTCTGCGATTTTCATTGCTCCGAACAATCTGTATCTCTTTTCTTGGACTGCCATTTGTTCTTCAGGTATTTCAATGGCTTTGGAAAAAGGCAATCTCCTTCTAGAGGGATACTGATCCATCAAAGACCCTAAAATTTTCAAAGAAGGAAAGTAGAAATCCAATCTGATTTCTTTATTACCTTCTTCACCTGTTAGAGATCATCAGCTACTACACGTTTTACAGCAACATGCCAAAAAAAAACGGAAAGTTTTGTAACAGAGACCCAACATTTATGCTCTTATTTGATCTAATTTGGAAAATGTCAAAATCACAAAAATTGACTTTATAAAAGCTAATTTAAGACGAGGGTATACATCAATGATCAAAAACAGAGTAAAGTGAATAATAAATCATACTAGCTTAAGTCCCCAGCTCATATCCTCACAATGTCTCACATGAGGAACTAGTTTTCCTGTGTCGATACCCGTTTTCGCTTTACAATCATAGAAAGGAGGCGCGTGGAAACAAGGCTCCATTGACATAGCCCGGCCACACGCAGGATCAGGAGCTGTACGATTCTCCGGTTTATTAAGTATCCAAGGCTTTAAACCTCCAAGACCCTGAGCAACATATCCAAATGTAGACCAAGCACTTGTCACAAGATTATCTGTCATACTCAAAAGGTACATTTCCGCAAGAGCTTTCCGGTTATGCATCTTTTTTTCTGTCTGCTGATAACCTTCTTGGCTTGGCTGGTGAATGCCGATGATTTCTCCAGTCGATGTTGGATATTCCCAATACATACTCTTTAGATTCTCTGAGTAACCAGAGCTCAGAGATGTGACAAGTACAGCTTTGTGTTTGGGGATTCTAACTAGGCGAGATCTTTCTACTGAAGTGTCTACTTCAGGTAGAAGTTTCTCTTTTTGTGTACAAGCTGAAATCTGATCCATCACATGCTGAAATGGACCAGCTCCTACATCGAAAACTCTTACTTGAATCCCGATTCTTTTATCTGCATGCGATAAGTAAGCATCGTAGTACCTCGTGATTAAGCCCCATACTTGGTTTGTTGGATGAAAAAGATATCTACCCAAGTGATGAAAGACAGTAGCTTTCTCTGGGAATAGCTTGGTTAGTTCATCATCGAAACTCGGGATTAACCATAGAGAGGGAACAAAGTAATTATCTGTTTTGACGATCAACCAAGGCACTTTCCCGATTACGGTTTGGTCTCCTTCGCAGAAGAACATCTTATCATGATCTCCATAATCATGAACAAGATGAAGATAAAGATGAGACAGAGTTTTCTCTGTATCAATAGCCTGATTCTTCAACATATCACCGTAACAACGAGAGGATTTCTGATTCAACCCATCAAACTGATTCGTCATAGGGAAATCTGAAGGCAGTAACCACGACATACCGTGAAACGGCTCACAAAAGAGATCATCCATGTCTTTTCCTCGGTCAACAAGCAAGACTCTATCCGTCAAAAGTGCATAAAGAAAAACTGATGCTAGAGAAAGTATCCTATTCCCTAACCCACTAAAAGAAATCCACACAACATATTTGCATTCACCATGTCCATCAATATGCTCTTGATCAAGTTGCTTAAGAGCGTTACTGTAAGATTCAGTACCCGGACCACATTTCTTATGAAGCATTTCGTAGTTTCTAAGCTTAGAGACGAGATAAGGGGAAGGCTTGTAAGGCGAAGGTTTACGGTAAAATACTGATTGGTACCTACTGCGGCAAGAATCTTCATCAAAACCAGAAGCAAGTAGTCCTCCAAGAAGCTTATCAGAATCATTCGAATCTACAGAACAAAACAAAATCAGAGCGGAATCTAAAACGACGAAAAATCACATGTCACATTCCAAACTAAGCACAAGCAGAAGAGCAACGTCAGACCAAAAAGAGTAGTCTTGGGACCCAAAAGACTCAATTTTAAGGTAGTTTCCCTGAAAATTCCAAGTAGCTTAAGACTTTAGATCGGACTCAACTATGTCCGAATCACACTAGCTTAAAACTCAAAACCAAACAAAGTCATTCATCTAAACCAGTTTGAAATCAACAAGGAGCATTGAGCATATGAAGGCTAATGCTTAGAGTGAAAAAGGAGATCTAAACCAGTAAAGCTCAAAAACACATACCGACTTTAGTAGTAACATTGGCGGAAACTCCGCCCTCGAGAACTCTTGCTTCAGCGAAACCCATAATCCGATTTGGGTCAGATGGGTGTTGGTGGAAAATCATTGAGAATGCTACTAATACAGAGAAGAGTATCAAGCAAGTGGTGAAGGTTCTCGTGAGCTTCATCGAACCCGAACTAAGGAATCGCACTGGGAGTAGTTCGGAGAAGTTGACGGTCTTTGATCCGTCGGTGGTGGTTCTAATCGGAGACGGTCTTCTCCTATACGGACTCTGATCCATTGATTGCTCTTGAGGAAGAGACAGACAGTCACCGACTTCACTAATTTATTCAGACATGTCTCCACGACATTATAGTTTTGGTTAAAAAATAGTATTGTTTCAGTTGAGTGTCTTTACTTTTACATTATTAGTTTTTACACCATAAATTTCGTAATGTCAAATTTTGACATTAATGAAACATTTTTCTCTCCCGTTTCGGTTCCTGGTCGGGTACCAATATTAAACCAATTTTTTCATTTCTACTACAAAAAATCTGAGAATCCAGAAAATATTTCAAAAATATCCGAACACACTATCTTTTAATAAAAAATATATATATCCGAACAGACCAAAAAATATTTGAAATTCTCTTATATACCTATATACATTCAAATCAATCGGATAATCGTTCGAGAATATTATCCAACATCTATAACTATACTTTATCAAAAAAAAAAAGTTCTATAACTATATACAAAAATGATCCATCAAATATTTATTTCAGTGCAGGATATTATTCAATATCCATTATATTTGGTCGATTTCAGTTTAGGTCTTTAGTTCCCAATATTTTGCACAGCTTCGTTTGAAGATTAAAATTTGAAATAAATAGTAATTCCTAATATTGCAAACGACACATACAATACATTTATTAATATGAGTTTCAAATTATGATGTTTCACTCTGTTTGAGTTTTTTTTGTCTGGACGCTCTGTTTGATTAAGATGACTGAATCTTAGGATTGGTACATAAAAATACTCTTTTTTTTATCCTTACAATTTATAAAATATTAATAGCTTTTATTTTTCGATAATACCGGAGAATTCATATTAAAAAGAGAAATTTTTTATGTTTTCTATATGTGTTTGCTCTAAATTGGTTTGACTTTTCCATAGATCAAATCAAATTCTCATTTTATTGGATTTTTCCAAATCGCAATATCTCTTTGTTTATTTGGATCAAATTAGTTAGTATTGGTCACAATGGATGTGCAATAGCAATGAGATTAACGGTTTAGTTATCGTAATATTTTAAATTAAGGTTTGATTTACGGAAAAATGATAAAAAGAATATTTTATTAAAGAAAAATAATAAAAGTAAGATTTGATTTAGGAAAAAGATAATAAAATGAATGATAAGTAACAGAAGAAATGCTTACTTAGATATTTCTTGTATCTGTTTTATCAAATTCTGTTCATACAATTCGAAGATAAACATTCATAAGAGTTACCACATATAGAATTATGGTAACTTAGAAATAATATGAGTTGCAAAAGCAAAAAGAAAACAATACGAGTCTCACAATTTATCATTTGAAAGCTTATTTTTTTATTTGGCGTGCGTAATGAGAATGAATCTTGTTCAATTTTGTTAATAGTCCTAATTCTTGACAAGCACCTGAGATGTTCTAAATTTGCACGATTCTGATAAATAACATTTTACGTTTTTATCTTTCTATTGATAATTGAATTTATTTTTGAAGCTTCTGAACACATATTCACCATTTAAAAATCAGTTACATATTTTTCTAATCAAAGGAAAAGTTTTATAAGTTTCAGTTACATAAATTCGAAACTATTTTGGATAATAATTACATGTTGTTGACTATTATAAATATTATGAAAGAAATATTATTTTGTTTCCAGTTACACACTTTTTTTTATCTCATTAAAATAGGAGTTCAATAAAAAAAATTCATTTACATTTTCAAACTAATTTAAAATTTTTGCAGGATTTTAAACACTCTAAGAAAATAAAAATATAAGACATGAAATAATTTAAGAAAATAAATGAGACTAACAGATCGTAAATTATTGAAGTATCGTAACTGAGCGAGAAAAAATTGTTAAAAGACCAAAAATATAAATAAAGTGAGAATAATGTATAAATTTTAAATTCTTACTTCTAAATTTAAATGAATTGTAAGTGGAAAAAATACGACAACATTGTAAAGTCACTTGAGGTTTCTCAAAACATAGAAAAAAATAGTGAAATTCTTTTTTTTAAACTGATTTTCTGTTAAATGCAAAAAGAAAAACAAAATGTTTAAGGGTTTAACCCAATACGGCTTCTTAATTTGTAAAGAGAGAAAAGAATAATCGAAAAATCAAAGGCCCAGCCCAATTGAAATGTAATTAACGTGTTAGGTGGAGCGTTTTGCCGTACCAACTGCCACGAGACAGAACGTCCAATCTGGATCTAGAGAGAATTGGAGATAAAACTTCCCCAGAAGAGAAAGAGATTTCACTGATCAGATGGTAAACGGAAGTTCATCGAACCAGATTTGATGAAGGGCCGAAGCAACCGCCGGATTCTGTGGCTGAAGACTAGCGATTCGACAATGGATTAGGGAGTCAATTCTGTGAAGAATCAGATCCTCTGATCGGGTAAGTTGACAGTGAAGTCTACTATTTCGTTCTGTCCAGATCTCATAGATGGTTGCTTGCCATGTGAGGAGTATAAGTTGCTTTCTTTTTTTGTCTAGTCTTGAGTCTCGAATGGAAGGAAAGAACTGTGACCATGACCGAGAACCGTTGAAGCGAAGACGGAAACAGAGCAGAGACCAGATCCGCCAAGAGAATTGACACTCAAAATATAGGTGGTCACGGGATTCACAGCCTGAGGAGCATAGAAAACATGCAGGAGAAATCGGTATGTTCCATCCAATTAATCTATCAGGAGTGGGACAGCGGTTGAGAGTGAATAGCCAAACAAGAAATTTGTGTTTAGGAACACCACCTTTAATCCACATCTCTTTGTACCAGCTAACTGTAGGACTAGAGGGTCTAAGAAGGAGATAAATACCACCAATTGAATTAGTAGGTAGAGAAGCACCGGATGGTTCCCAAGAGTAGCTATCTGTAGAATCATTTAGGTGGATAGTGGTGAGATAAGCTAGAATGTTGATCCATTCTTCCGACCGAGCCTGAGGGATGTTCCAGAACCGTTCAGTCCACAAGTTAGAAAGAGTAGCATTTTGACTAATTCCAGCCCGAGAATTAGGTCCTTGGATATAGGAAGAGAGAGGTCCAAAAGGAGACCAATTGTATGTCCAAAATTTGCAAGATGCTCCATTGCCAATTATTGTTTTGATCCAACTTTGTAGAGTTGGTCTTAACTTTAGGATTTTGTTAGTACACCAAGAATGCTTCTGTTTTGTGTTGATAACCCAAAATTTACTTAGTTCACCTCCTAATATTTAAGAGCAGAACCACTTAGCCCATAGTGATTCTTGTCAAATAAACAGGAGCCAAGGAATTTTTAGGAAACTTGCTACATTCCAAGATTCTAGATGTCTGACTCCTAATCCTCCTTTACTCTTTGCAGATATGACTTGATCCCAGGAAACCTTTGCTGAATGATGACCGTCAAGGGATCCTTTCCAAAGAAAGCGGCTCAGTAAGGAGTTTATCTGTTTTATGCATCTCTTAGGCAGGAGAAACGTGCTACACCAGAATCTTGTAATACCCGCAATCACTGAATTTATCAACTGTAGCCTGCCAGCGTAGGAGAGAGATCTTGCAGCCCACGATGATAGTCTATTTTGGATTTTCAAGAGCATTGGAGCAGAGTCAGCTAGACTGAACTTTTTTGTACACAAGAGGTCTCAAATTTATGCACTAAAATAAATAAATCTGATTTTCGAATCTAATCTAATGTATTAATCCCAAGAAACTAGTAAGCAGGTGGTGAGTTTGAATCACACCGTGCTCAACTTGGAAAACTAGGCGATATGGATCGGATCTTGTCGATTCTTGAAAAAAAAAAAAAAACTAATGTATTAATAACTATCCTAAAAATGATCTCAAGACATAATATCTAAATTTCCAAATATTGTGAACATCTAAGACTTTTTCATTGACTACGTATACCATGTGTTTATGTTTCTCATTCAGATGAATAAACTTCACAAGTTACTCGTGTAGCAGTATGGAGTTTAAACATCTGAAATTGTAGTACTACACCGATTCAAATCGAAACACACAAAATATTCATAATATTATATTATTAAGTCCCATATAGGTTTTTGGAAAAGCTAAAGCCATTACCAAAGAGAAGCCCTTTCATTGTTTAGAACAATGCCAGAGAAAAGTGCTGCAAACAAAGAAAAGTTAATCTTCAAACAGAAAAAAACATTTTTCTCTTCTTATAAATTTTGGATTCTGATATTACAAACGACATACCATACATTTATTAATAACCCAATAAGGGTTTTAATAGCTTCCGCTTTGACTTGCAGCCTAACTCACTATCAAAATCAGACAACAAATGTCTTGTACGAATTCGAAAGCTTCTTACTCCTGCACATCAGTGACCCTAACCACTATGGTTAATCTAGGATTTAGATCATAACTCGTAGACAAGCCCTGAGTGTGACATCTTAACCTTAGATCTCGATGAACCAGCTTTAGCTAATCCAGTCTTCCTCGTCCACCTATACTCATGAGTCATGTGGATGGATAGTTTGAAGAATCCTTCTTTACGTTATTTAAGGACTAGAACTCGAAAAACTAGTTGTCTTTGTCGTCATCCTCGTCATAGTTAAACGGTAATGGAACTGTTTTGAAAGCTCGATACTTTCCTACATTGTTCAAATGCTCGTTCTCTAACCTATTTGAATTAACCAAACAACCTTAGAGAGTTATATTATGTGAATTTATGACGGTACACACGGTAAAGAAAACTGTAGTAATGTATTGTCACCTGAAGAAATTCCATATTCCACGGCGGAGGATCTCTAGACTGGCAACAATAGCAACCATCGTCTGTTTGTGCATAAATGAGAAGTTGAAACCCAGAACGGTCTGCAGCCACGCGAATCTGAGCAAGACGTTCAAGATCTGCATATATTTTTGAAGGTTAGGAATCAGTTTTGCTCTAGGTTTCAAAATAATGTTTTCTTTTATAGTTTATCCTCTCACCATTGCAATAAAGTATACATTTTTCTGAGGGACAAGGAGTTTATCCCGGAGCCAACGGTTCTTAGATGTTCTGTTTAGAAGACCCCAGTCATAGACTAAGTCCCAGTATGTACAGTAAATGGCAGCAATAGCTGAAAAGATCCCAGCTAACAGTTTCCAGACAAAGTTGTTGTCGATATCGTAAGCTGTCCTCAAGCAGACAGCCACTATAATCAAGAAGTACTTGAGGCCATTGTATCCTTGTTCTGGGTTACTCTCTTCAAAGAGCCGCCTTAGGCACTGCAAATATAACAGGCTTTAAGTAAATATAATATAAATGAAGGAAGTACCAAAGGGTTAGATTTCGTCTGAAGAAATTTTATATGTACCTGAAGGAGACGAGAAACGTATGGGATGACAGCAACAATGAATAAGAAAGCTTTGTAAACGTCTGAGTCTCCGCAAGTGTTTTGTCTTAGTTTGTAATCGCCCCAACCATAGTGACATATGTAAAACTGGAGGCTTCGAAGAGCTTGCACCTGACTTGTTAACTGATCGCCCACCAAGAAATCAGGTAAAGTTACCTGCAGAAGAAGGGCGAAATTAAAATCTTAGATAAGTTGTTATAAACTTATCAATATTTATTTTCATTGATCAATGAGCTGTTGAATATCTATCTGTTCGTACCTTGTAAAGAGGAGCAGCAAGGCAGTGAAAGAGACATGTGAGGAAGAAGAAGCGACTAGAACGGTAGAAGATGTTGAATGGTAAGACTAGAACTACAAACATACCCTAGATGACAAAGTTATTACGTCACTAATTTCATATAGCAGAGTTTCACATCTAAAAGCTGATTTTCGATTCATATACTTACAATGAGCAGGATAAGAGGAAGAAGTTCAGTTAATGCTTGGTATTCCTTAGTTTCAGGGTCGACCTCCATGTCAAGATTCGCAAGAACACAAAGAAGTGCAAGCACGCCAATGCTGAAGCCCACAAATAGAACTTGTCTATAGCCAAGTTCAGTTCCTTGCTTGAACCCAAATATGAAAGAGTAGTTTACTCGATAGCGCCTCCAGTAGTAAATATTACCAGCATACATAATTATATGGAGCACTATGAACCCAAACAAGCTGCAGGAACAAGAAAGAGGGAATAAGTTTCACGGTGAATCTTTGATATTATATTCAACGAAACAGATGTAATTTTGTGTTCACCTATAAAGAGGGAACATAGTATTCATGTACTGTTTTTGGCCTTTTTCCTGCAAAATGTTTCGGGTGCGTATGATGGCAGCTAGAGCCACAACTAGAGAAAATAAGCATCCACTCAAGAAGCCTGAAACCAATTTTCACATTAGAAATTGACAAGCAAAGACTGAAGGAGGCAAACATCAGAAAAAGTAGTATGATTCCACCTGTGGAGAATGTAATTCGATGTCTTTCTCTTTTAGCTTTTGGTCTCAAGATGTTCATTCCTTTACTTCTGTTAGCATTCGAGAAATGCTTTATAAACGTAGCTTCAACACGCTCCATGAGTCTCATAACCTGTGAGAAAAAGAAAGATCAAATCGTGAAGAAACAAAAGAAATTTCAACAAACTGAATAGAAAAAAGCGATCTTATGAAGGTTTTACCTCATCAGAGCTTCCGAGATAAGAGTTATCAATCATTTTCATGTAAGACTTGGAGGCATGCCTTGAAGTTATCTGTTTAAGAGTCGTTTCGTCGAACAGCTTTCAGTCATATTTCAAAACACCTCAAATCAAAGTCTCAATCTTTGAATAATCTTACCTTATCATACTTCTTCAATATCTTGGAAAACGCCAACTCATTCAAAAAGCTGCATCGAATCTCAATTCCATCAATCATAAAACTCCAAATCATTTCCCCCCTTTGATAATCCAATTCAAAATATACGAAAACGCACCTATAGCTCTTGAGTAACCGAAGTTTCTGGTAGAATTCGACGAAGACACGTCTAAGCTTGTCCTCGACTTTCCTCAAATTATCTCTGCTAAATTTAAGCTCCGTCAAATTCGGAACCTTGAGAACAGATTGAATTGTGGACCGAGGCGTTTCCTTAGTATTGTTAATCGTGACACGATCCAAAACCTCAATCGGAGATGGCCTAGCAGCTTTCATCTTACTCATGTCATCATCTTTCTCCACCCCGGACACACCGTTATCTTCTTTCTCTACATCATCATCATTATCATCTTCTTCGTCAGAGGATTTACCAGCTTTGCTTGATTCTCCTTCTTGTATCGCTTCCATGTGTGCTTGAGCTCCAGCCTTCACTGCAGCCAAATCGGAAAATTTTAACTGTCAAATTTAACTTTGGCGGCTCGGTACGATTATGGTTTAGTAAAATCACGAGACAAAAAACAGATCAAACCGGCATTAATAATTAAACCGGACTGGCTATTCATCACAAAACCAAAATTAATTAAATAAACTGGGCACAAAACGAGAGAAAGAAACAAATCAATTTCAATTTGCCATTACGAATTTACGATTCTATAAAACCGAAGCAAGTAGCAACCGGAGAAAGAAACAAATCAATTTTCAATTCGGCGCGAGCCGGTATAGTTTCAGTTCAATAAAGCCGGAGAGATTGCAAATATCCACCGACTCAGTGAGTTAGGTTACTTACTGGATCTAACACCGGCGGGAGTAGAAGCAGCGACGGCGGCGGCGGAATTAGCAACATCAGATGCTAATCTCGTCATCTCCACCGTTCGTTCTTCCGAAGGCCAACCATTAGGATGTTCAACTTTAACACGAAACGCAATCAAAGCATCCATTTGTTTATCAAGCATAGAAGCTTCTTTAATCACTTCTTCAACTTTCTCTTTATAAAATCTCTCCACTTTATTAAACTCATCATCTAATCGCCGGAAAAACACCGTCTCATATTCTCCTCCGGCTTCACTCGCCATCAAAAACGTCGTCTCGTAACCATGACTCGCTGAGTGAACCAAAATCGGTGCTACATTCACTGGCTTTAATCCTTCTTCAATGTCTTCATCTTCAGATTCTGATAAATGTCCGATCTGACCAACACCACCACCGTGATGTCTCCTTTTACTCGGCGTTGAGAGTAAACCACTAAATGCTCTGTACAAATTCCGGTTAATTCCGTGATGATGGTGATGGTGATGATCACCGTGAGGATTGGTTTGACGTTTGAATCTGATGATATCTTTTAAAAGAGATTTGAGAAAATTATAATCTATATAAGCTTGATGCCATTCAGGCACCATTTGAGACGAGAACTCTTTCCCGAACTTCATCAAAGAAAAATTCTTGTCTGAAATCTAATCTTAGTTTCTCTGTTTTGCTTTGTTTTGTTTTTGTATTGTCTAAGGAGTGAAATTGGGAGTTGTCTTAACAGTGACAGAAGAGTCAAATTATATAGATAAGAAAATAAAATCAGGAGTCAATTTATCGTTGATTTTTTGGTTTTACGTAAAATATAAAAATAGTTTCTTTTTAGTTGGAAGTTGAAACACATTTGACCAATGAGTTTAGAAAGCGCAACCAAAGCGCGTGTGGACTGGCCCACAGACAAGCTTGTATAATTGAGACCCGTTGTCCTCATAATAATCCGATTTCGATAATTACGAATTTAATCATTTACTATTACAATTGGTAGATTATACATGAATGTTAGACTATAGATCGATGTCGATCCAACTGATTGACAACAAAATAACCCGATTTTTGTTTTAATATGTGAGTAGCCTTTTTGTTATAGTGATTTTTGTAGAAACTCGTTTTGTTAAAAGAGATAATAATCGACCAAAAGTAAATATGGGAGATAAGGATTTTGGCTGCATTGAATCTGTGAGTGAGGATAAGTGTTCATGAGTCATGAGACCACTATAATGTATAATACATAAAGATATTAAAATTAGATATTGATGATGAAAGAAATTCATCAAGACTTATTTCTGATTTTTTTCAAATTTTTAATGGAAGTTTCCCAAATTGGTTGTTAAATTTGATATAGTAGTGGTGGTAGTGCAATATTTTTTTTGATAACATCAAATCTATAATTTAATTCTTATTCCGTGAAAATATTATAATTAATTATTATTCCGTGACAATTTTATAATTAATTCTTACTCCATGAAAATATTATATGAAGGAAAGTGATATTTTGAAGTCGAATTTTAGTAGAAAATAATAAAAATATATACTAAACCACTTGATCAAATACATTTGAGAATATCCGAATTATATATTTTGCGAGTTTCCAAAAACATGAAGAAGCTCAATTAAATTCCTTTTTTTTACATTATTTATAATATCAACCAAAAATATGACTACAAATTACAAGAACATAAAAATATAAGAGTAATGAAGTTTACGGATAAGTTATACTGACATATATAAGTATATTTTTACACGTTAAAAATTATTTTTTATGTGAAAATGAAATTACAACAAACTAAACTTGTTTTTAGTAAATTAGTTTCTTCATAATATCGAACTGATGGATTGTTGACTAAATCATTTTCATTTGGTACGGATTTTCGTCCCTACATCCATTATATAGCGTATCTTACACATGTTGTATGGCTTATTATGGTTAATTATTTCATTTTTTGTTCTTACCAATATTGTCTAAATTATTACTCAAGTTGAGATATAAATAATAAGAAATATGCAGTCCCCACTTGACAAATCCCAAATTAAGAAGTACTTCCGTATAAATCATGTCATCATTTTAAAGTTTATATATTTACAAAATCTTTATTGAAGATCTCAAACTTCGATCTAAACGGTAAGTTATCTTTAGTTTCTTAAATTAGTAATATATCTCTGGTCTTAGCTTTACAAGCTTCACGTATATTTATGTGACATCGAAGTTGTAAACTTGAAGCTAACTATATGGACTCAAAAGGCACATTTAAGTCAATGTAACAAATTTGGATTTAAAAAGCAGATATAAGCCAAAAGAAAAGAAAAGCCGCACATGTCTTTTGACCATAAAAATGGTTTTAAGTATATTCAGAATTTATAATCTGACAAGAAGGATCAACTTCGTTAAAAAGATCTTTATGTTTGTGGAAAGGTATAAATTTCATATAGACATTTATTATTGTATTAACTGAAAATTATTGAGAGAGAGACACATAAGTAGGTAAGACTGTTAAAGGTATAAATTCCATATAGACATTTATATTGATTATTGATTATTGATCCAGTGATCAATATAAGTAGGTAACCGAAATTTATTGTGTAATAAAATTAGATTTTTCATAATTTCTGTTTATATAAATCCTCCATTCATTGCGCGTTTTCCTCTTAACATTAATTGAATTTATTTATATATTTTCAACTATAGTTAGATTTCCTTAATTTCCAATTGCTGCATGATTTGAGGTGAGTTTTGATGCATATATTCCTCTTAACTTTCAAACTCTCCGAAAAAATCCAAGATAATGTGCGACAATATTGAATATTCAATTTTCTTTGTCGACAATATAACTTTTTTTTTCAATATTGTATTATAACTAATTGACCTATTAGTCAAGTTCTTATGTAATATAAATAGTAAGATTCGATCCTTTAATATACAAATGCGTCTATTTTTAATGAATTTACTATCTGTTTTTTTTTTTTTGTCAAGAAACTGATATCATTAAACTAAGCGTTCAGGATTACATCAATAAGTAGAAATAAAGTGATACAAGCAAAAATCCCAATAGACATAGATATAAAGTAGACGGCATCCTGTCGGAGTAACTCAAACGTACATGAGCTCATGGATAAGATTTGGAGATGCATTCTTTCCTCGAAAGAGGGTCTTGAATCACTCCTAGTTCTGTCGCCGAATAAGGCTGTCGAACATATAAAGACGCTCGTCGAAAACAATGTTCGTGTTGAGCTTTGAAAACGTTTCCCTAACACAGAGGAAACTTGTGGAAACAATCTCTCCATTTCGGAGGAAATATGTGATATTACCAATCTCATGAGAAAAATCACCCTAAACATAAGCCTTATATGCCAATATACTCTAACCCTAGGATCACTAAAGCCCACAGAGATAGCTTTGTCCTCAAAAGCCCAAATCCACATAGACTTTAGGGAAGCAAGAGTTGAGTACCTTAGTTTTGAATAACAGGCCCACCAATTCGGCCCACAAACAAGTCCAATAAGAATTGAGCCTGTTAAGGAGCTAGAGTTTGAAACCCTAGCTTGGTTGCAGCCGCCGGACTGGAAGGAAAGGTCACCAGAGCTTTGTCTTGACTTTGGTGAGCATTCACCGCCGTTAGAGGACAAGCCGGGAGTGGAAGAGACGATGACTCTAGCGGATTCGACATATGAAGATGAGGGAACGGCAGATCTATGCAGAGTTTCATCGGACCAGAGAGACATCTTCAACGGCGAGGAGAGCACATGGTTCCTTGGCCAAGAAAGAGGTCGCACACTAAGACATAGAGGAGAAGGAGGAAGACACAAACGAAGAAGGATGCAATGATTTCGGAATTGGCGAAAGAAGGTGGTGGTGGAGACGTTGAAAATAGATGGAATGGAAGTATACAATGGGAGAGACAACACAGAACTCGTCTCCAAAGGAAGAAGATGGTGGATACTGCTTCGAAGAGGTCTTTGTCCTCGGAAGAGAGATCTTCTAAGCTTTTCACCACCAGCCAAAATTTCCATTGTAGAAGACAAGGGAGAAGACAATATCATGGAGAAGGAAAAGGAGAGAGGTAACATAACTGGATTTTTCCGACGCCGGCGAAAATTGGCCACGCTGGCGTCGGAGAAAAGAAAACTTGAAGACATCTCGGTAAATGGGCTTACTTGAATTTACTATCTGTTAATAGACCACAAATCATATGAGCCGACAATATGATTGAAATACTAAAATTTGAGAACTGGGGTCATATTGGCTCCATCATAAATGCTAAATTGAATGTGAAATTAATTATCATATGCTAATTGACAGCTCTTAGAATGATTTTTATCATCGAGTTGTTGACAAGTCTTGTTCTCAATGTTAATATATCAATCCAATTGATTTGATAAGACATATGACACGGAACATAATGTTTATGAAGATGACATTATGTATGAGATTTTTTCTTTCTTTCTAATGAAAGCAAATAACAATTAAATATGGTTATCAGTTACAGAATAAAGTTGGTTATAAAAATGGTTTTGTGAATTTAATAATTGTTTTAGATGTTAGTAATAAAAAGTTTTATGTGTAAGGAATTTCAAGGGAATTTTATATCGGAATATATGTAGCATGTTTTTCATGCACCCTATAATTTATTACTACTTTTTCACAATTATAGTTTTTTTTTTCTTTTTTTTTGTCAAACAATCACAATTATAGTTAAAATAAAATATTTCTTGAAAACCAAACATGTGGTACAAATCCAAACAAGGTGTAAAAAGAATATCGTTCGGATATTATATAAATTATCTGCTTTTTATTTTAAAGTGTATGACATAAATAAAAAACGAAAAAGATTAAGATACGACTATAAAAAATTAGGTATAATCCAAATTATTGCGTTGAAAATGCAGACCAATCCATCAAATTTAATGTCAATTTCACTAATCTAGATATAATATATGTTCCAAATGTTACTATCATCTCTTTGTTCGCAAATCGCAATCACACAAATTACAAATCATGGTTCGACCACTGAGTGTTCGATTTATAACCTAAATTCTTCAACTGAAACTGAATAAAAAAACTCGCTACCTAATACATAACTAAAATATGACAAATCAATTGAACCACTTATTTCACCGGTGTGAACTCCTACTTCTGAATATAGTACTTCTGAGTATAGAATAGAGTGAGAAACTTTTGCGAACATTCAAAAAAATACAACTTATAAATTATAATGAGCGCTTTAAAGTTGTCACACCATTGTTAGGTTGGGCGTGTGAATCTCAACTTTACACGTCTCATTTTTTGTTTGTTTTGTGAAATTATTACTTTATATTTCTTTCGGATGCTTGCTCCTATATAAATATAATGATTATATCTTTTTTCTTTATCCAGTTTCTCTTTTCATGCAATACATCAAAAAGAAAAGAAAAAGTTTATATTATGATATGATTAATTGAGGAAATTAGACTAACATTCTTAGGTTGAAATCCTTATATATACCACACAAATATTTATATGAGTACAATTAATAGTTGAATTTTGTTGACCAATTTTTTAGACTTGTCACCATTCATGCTGATTGGATCGTAAATTGCAAGTGGATTAAAATTCTTTATTTCTTATAAGATTTATCTCAGCCATATCGAATTCTATTACGCCATCGACCGACACGTACCAATTCTCTTAAACCAAACATTTAATGGTCCACGTCATAGTTGAATGGTAATGAAACTGTCTTGAAAGCTCTGTATCTCCCGACATTGTTTAAATGTTCGTTCTCTAACCTGTTTTTACGAACAAAAACTATCAAATGAGAGTGATAAACAATAAAGTCTCGAAATACAATTACGTTAAGGAAATAGCTAGAGTTAAGTTAATGTGATTTTGATAGTAACCTGAAGAAATTCCATATTCCACGACGAATGATCTCAAGACTTGCGACTACAGCAACAACCGTCTGTGTGTGCATTGACTCGAATTTGAAATCTAATACTGTTTGCATCCATGCAAATCTCAGCACCACGTTTAAGATCTGCATTTAGTTAAAAATATCAGTTACTTCTTTAGACAAACCTATTTTTTAAAACAAGGATCACGTGTCCAAAATCTCAGAAACCGGTCCAACGATGCCAAAAACCTTAAGCAAGATTTAAGAAAAAAAATTTTACTTTAAATTTATAGAATAGATTTTTGTTTTTGGGCCCTCACTTTACTATAAGAATAAGAAAAAGTTTATTTGAGTCCTAATCCTTGATGTGATTTATGCCACAGGCCGACTTTGCTCAACTTTGCTCAAGGTATAAATTTGCAGAGGTTTCCAAGTTCGAAACATTTTAAGAACTTTAAGTATCTTTTTGTGCTATGGGTATTGGGCTTCGATCCAATGATTTACATATCTAGTAATTATCCACAAACTAATAGACTGAGATTAGTCGGATGGTAAAAATCCAGGTTGCCAGATTTTTAAGGAAATTATTATTTAGAAAACAAAGGTTTCAATTAATGGTGTGGTAATTTGGTATAGTCTAAAGTCCTGGACAGGTCTAGCCAGCCTGGTTGGAAACGTACAGAATTAAAACTAGGGCCTCGTGATCTTCCGACATTGGATCAAGTAATATATAACTTGTCAAGATTCAATATGAATATCTACAGAATTAGTTAACTGCACTTATCTAAATCTTAAATGCATTGTCAAACAAGAAACATGCGATATCAGGACTGAGCTCAATACAGACCGACACAAGCTTGATGGTTCATCACTAAATATCCCTACTAATAATGTTTTAAGCACTTACCATTGCAATGAAGTATACTTCTTTGTGTGGGACGAGAAGATTATCACGTAGCCATGGAGTCTTGGATGTTCGATTAAGAAGTCCCCAATCGTAAGCCAAGTCCCAATATGTACACAAAACCACTGCCATAGCCGAGGTAATACCACCAAACAATCTCCAAATAATTTGACGATCTTTTTCGCTATCGACTTCATACGCCATCCCTAAGCAAACAGCAACTACTATCAAAATGTTCTTGAAACCATTAAACCCTTGCTCTATGTTTCTCTCTTCAAACGTCCGTCTCAAACACTGCATTAGTATTCAATATATCAGAAAATTTAACAAAGAACAACAAAATAGATGATAAAATTAGTAGAGATCGATGTTTTGTACTTGAAGGAAACGAGAGAAAAATGGGAAAGCAGCAATTATGAATAGGAAAGTATTGAAGACTTTTGAGTCTCCACAAGTGTTTTTTCTTTGTTTATAATCTCCCCATCCGTAGTAACATATGTAGAACTGGATGCTTCGAAAACTTTGCGCTTGACTACACAATTGATCTGCTAAGAAGAAATCCGGTAATGTCACCTACATAAAGAAACCAGTAGTGATATGTTTTGTTAAAAGAACTATTCCACTTTTATTGATGATAAATCGCTACAAGAAAAAGCTTAAAAGATGACTAAAACTCAGACGAATTAGAGAGAATTTTATCGATTAATCTTTACCAATTCTCGACGGAAATTTCATCCGCCAAGGGTAATGGTAAATTAGATTACTTTTTAACCGAATAAACCAATTTTCGACACAAAAGTCATGATTTTATTGATGATTTACCTTGCAAAAAGGAGCAGCAAGGATGTGGAATAAGCTAGTGAGGAAGAAGAAGCGACTTGATCGGTAGAGTATGTTGAATGGTAGGATTAGAACTATGAACATAGCCTAAATTTTTACATCACAAAGTTACTTTTCAATAGTTTAATTCAGAAGATGATTTTGGATTAAAGTATGACTTACAATGAGGAGAAAAAGAGGAAGAATTTCGGTTAATGCTTGATAATCTTTGGTTTTAGGGTCAGTTTCCATGTCAAGATTAGCAAGAACACAAAGAAGAGCAAGCACTCCGATGCTAAATCCAACAAAGAGAACTTGTTTGTAGCCAAGTTCAGTTCCTTGTTTAGAACCAAATATGAAGGTATAATTCACTCCATACCGTCTCCAATAATAAATATTAGCAGCATATATAATCATATGTAGCATGATGAATCCGAACAAGCTACAAAATCAAATATTAAATAAAAAACAATAGAATATATCTAATTTTAAAAATGAAATATGAAATTTGTTCTCATTGGAAGTTTAATTAGATCATACTAATCTAATATAATAAAATTTACTAGGTACTTCACTCATTATCAATTAATTTTGAGATAGAAATTAATGATTTCTAATATAATATATCAGAACCCAAAATTAGTCCAACATACATAAATATTGATCCGTCTACTTGTTCGAGATAATGGATTTGGGTTGTTTCCTACTCACATTTCGAAGGTGTCTACTAGAATGTGAAAATATCACTTGTCAGAAATTGGAATCATTCTAATCTAATATAATGAAATTTATGGATTACTCCACTCAGTCGATTAATGATTTTGAGTTAGAAGTCCATATAATATCTAGTACTATCTAGTACGCAAAGAAGAGTATATAACTTTTTTAACATGTTTAAAGTTGTGGATTCATTAAGAAAGAATTGTTACTAAATTGGAGCATATATCTTACCTGTAAAGAGGGAACATGGTATTCATGTATTGTTTGTGGCCATCATCATTTTGTAAAATGTTTCTGGTTCGTATGATAGCGACAAGAGCTACAATGAGAGAAAACATGCATCCTCCCAAGAAACCTAAAACATCATTTTTCATAAGCACATAGAAGAAATCAAAGAACCACAAAGCTTGAAAGAGAAAAAAAGTCTTAAGAGAGTAAGAATTATAGTTACCTGTGGAAAATGTTAGTCGGTGTCGCTCTCTTTTAGGTTTTGGTCGCAAGATTTCCATTCCTTTTGTTCTATTACCATTTGTGAAATGTTTTATGAATGTAGTTTCAATATTATCCATGATTTTCGTAACCTATGGCAATAAAAGAGCAATTGAACATCAATATTAAGACAATTAGAAGCTCTAATTTAACTAATTTAGTTAGTAGCTAGGTTAGGGTTGATCTCCATAAGTGTGGTTTATTTTGGTCGAATATAAGTGTTGTTTATGTTCATAATTTATATAGTATGGATATGTTATACCTTCACCAACAAAATTTTATTATATACATGTATATACCTATTCAAAACATTTTTCTTTTTGCATTTTATTAAGAAAATTGATCGATTTAGGGTATTCTTATTAATTTTCGACTGAATGATTTTCCGGTAAAAAATTTCGAGTTTCTTGCCAACGGAAATGCCATAAGATTTTTTTTTTTTTTTTTTTTTTTTTTTTTTTTTTTGTAGTATTACCTTATCAGAGTCTCCAAGGCAAGATTGATTAACCATTGTCATGTAAGACTTACCTGCATCCCTCGAACTTATCTATAAGAACACATTTCATTGATGAGAACAAAAAACCATACAAAAAGCCTAAAATCAAAATAGCTTCTCTAACCTTATCATACTTCTTTAGTATCTTCGAAAGCGCCAACACATTCAAAAAGCTTCATATATATAGACTCAAATCTTCAATACAAAAAATATTACCTAAGAATTGATATATGAAAAATATATGTAGACGCACCTATAACTCTTTAGAAACCAAAGCTTTCTATGGAATTCAACCAAGGCGAAGCTTAACTTCTCCTCAATTTTCCTTAGATTTTCTCTGCTGAATTTGATCACCTTCGCCTGGTTCGAGATATTGAGAATGCTTTTAACGTTGGACTGAGGTGGTTCCTTCATTTGGTTGATCTTGACGGAATTTAGAACCTCTATTGGAGCCGGTCTCGCAGCTTTCATCTTGCTCAGGTCATTGGTCGGTTTCAGAAATGCATCTTTATTATCTTCTAGGTTATTGTCATCTTCATCAGATCGACCAGATTTACTGGAGCCTCCTTCCTCTATGGCTATAGAGTTTGTGAGTTTTAGGTTAGCCAAAATATAATTTGCTTCGGATTCTCTTTGGTTATTTAATAAATTTTTAATATATTAGAAATTTTGGGGAATAAATGTTTTTTAGTCAAGTGATTAAATATTTTTTTTGCAATCACCATCAAAGTTCGAATCTAATTAAAGAATCGCATAATCATGTATGGAATTCAACTTCAGAGAATCACATAACATAATCATGTATGGAGTTCGACTTAGGACGTTGCATACTCCTGTATGGAGTTCGACTTTAAGGAGTCGTATAATTATGTATGGATTTTGACTTCAAAGAGTTACGATAGGTATGATATATGTATATAGAGTCTGGATATGGTGAGTTTAGATTATGGATCAAGTCTTAACAAAAAGAAATGTCTATGAAAGTTGACTTAGTAGATGTGTTTTTAGCGAGCTATCTTCTAGAAACATGATTTATAGATTGGATTTTGTTGATATGATATTTGACAAAAGAAATGTATTAGAAACTTCACTTACTAGATGTTTTTTTGGTCAGTTCCGCCGGAGAAACAGCAACATACTTAGCCAAACGAGTCATCTCCGCCGTACGTTTCTCCTCAAACTTAGACCGGAACGCAGTTAAAGCATCCATCTGTTTGTTAAGCGCCGCCGCTTCTTTCACCACATCCTCCACTTTCTCTCCATAAAACTTCTCCACTTTGTTGAATTCGTCATCTAGTCTCCGGAAAAACACTAGTTCATACTCTCCTCCTTTTTCTTCCGTCATCAAAAACGTCGTTTTGTAACGTTGACTCGTTGTAGAACTCACCTGAATCGGCGCTGTACTTATTCCATCGTTAATCTCGACCACCGTCGAAGAAGGGCTAATCTGACCGCAACCGCCAATACCGTTAGAATTGGTTTTGCGTTTGAAGCGGTTGATTTCTTTGACAAGGGTTTTGAGATGCTTGTAATCCACGTAAGCTTGTTGCCACTCTGGAACTATCTCTGAGGATAATTCTTTTCCGAATTTCATTTTTCTTCCTATGTTTTTTAATTTCAATTCGTAAAAGACTTGGGACCAGTTCGTTACTATATATAGAATGTATCAAAAATAACAATTATTAATATTTAGTATAATGAGGACAAATGATTAATATTTATAATTTTTTTAATTAATAATTAAATCAATGAATTCTAAATCCAAAACGATATCATTGCGAGACTATATGCCTCCCTAAAATTGAACTCCATTATAAGAACACAGCAAATATGGATATTTAACCAATATAATATGGATATATATTGTTATTAGGCTTAGTTACTTCTAGAAAATGATATCAAGTTTGGTATTTAAACAAATTGCTAATTACCTAAAATACCATGTTCTTTTCATTGTTTTAAGTACTTTATAAAGTGTTTTTAGGTACTTATAAAAAGTGTTATTTAGGTTTTGTTACATTTAGAAATAATTTCATCCACAAATTATTTGAATAGATAGGATTTAAATAAGATTTGTAAGATATATATAAGAAATGAATTAGATTTGTAGAAATCATTTGCAAAATTAATATTTTTAATTTGTATTAATAGCTTGAAATTTGTGTGGGACCAATACATAAGACTTGTCAAGTGTCACTTCCATAGATTCGGCAAGACACATTCAGACGTTCCAAACTTCTGATACGTGTAATGAGTTAAGCTCATTGTGATATTGCAAACATTTATTTAGTCGTCTTTTTCATCGTCTTCGTCGTAGTTGAACGGTAATGGAACTTACTTGAAAGCTCTAAATTTCCCCACATTATTCAAATTCTCATTTTCGAGCCTGTGTTATAAAAGATAACTTTCAAAACTCCATGAAAGAAAAAAACTGTGAAGAAAATATTTTAAAGTAATAATTATGTTGTAGAATTGTAGTAAGTAAACTAACCTGAAGAAATTCCATATCCCACGGCGAATAATCTCCAGACAAGCCATAACAGCAAGTGTTGTCTGTTTGTGCAATGGCTTGAAATCGAAACCCAATACAGTTTGTAACCACGCGAATCTTAAGACAACATTCAAGATCTGCAGTTGTTTTTTATCAATAATTCAGTTTTGTTTCTCTCTATGCTATAAAGAAGCCCCGAACATAAAAACTGGAAAAAAAAAAAAACCGATCCGAACAATACGGTACCGAACTGAAAACATGTACTTGGTTGGTTTCGGTGTATGTCAAAAAACCGTTTGGTTGCAGTAATTTGGTACTTTCGATTTTCGATTTAAACCGATAACGAAAAATAAGAATCGAAAACTAATTTGTACATATTTTGTGTAAAAAGTAAAGAAAAGAAAAAATCGGGCGCGTGAAGATCACGCACGACGATTTTTTTCTCTCCTCTCCTCCGCTCGTTTCAACCCTAGCCGCCGCTGTTGCCCTCTCCGGCGTTCGGCTTCATCCGGCGCTGGGGAGGGCCCTCTTCTCCTCTCCTTATTAGTTAGATTTCTCAGGCTTCGCTTCTGCTTCTCCTCGCTGAAGGTTTATTTGAGCTCCTCCTCGTCTCTCGTCGGCGGATATGGCACACCGCGACTCTGTGAGGCTAAATCAGCGACTAATTGGCGGGTTGCTTGAAGACTGCATCATCTCCGTCAGTTTTTTGCCTTGTCCAGGGTCTTCGGCGTGATTTGGTGGTTACTCACATATACCACGATCTCGCCAGTCGAGGTGAAGCCTCGCGCGGTGACTCTCCAGTCCAAGCGCTCCCCTCCTCCGTGGTCTCCTTCCGATAAGTCTCAGGAGGTTGTTGGAGATCGACATCCGACAGCCGTGCTCTCGGGTTGTTGATTCGAAATCTCTTCGATTTCACTCCTGCTTGCTCATTTGATCGACTTAGCTGGGAATTCATCTTGGATCTTCAGGTTTTTCGTTCTTCTCCCTTCCCGTGTTAGTAGAAGCTTAGGTTATGTTCTTAGTGAAGCTTAGTTGGAGTTCTAGGGGTTGGATTCTTGTTGCTGTTGGCTTGTGGTGGTATCTGCGAATTGGTAAGTAAGGTTAGTAAAACCATGGAGTTGTTTGGTGTTCTTGTTTCTCTTCTAGGCTCTGAGTTTGGGGACCTCTCGCCAAGATCCGAATCTGATTCATCTCCCTCCTCGGTTCACATAGTTCCGGTTTGAGACGACTCATGGATAGCTATAGGACAGTTGACCGTATGACCTTGGGTAAGTCATCGTGGTCTGCCTGTAGCTCTCTGTTCATGGCTCATTCTCGGCCTATCAGTGAAGGGTTTACTTCCCATTTTGCTTCGGTGTCTCGCCACTTGCCTGTTGTCAGCATTTTTTGCTTCCTCTTTGAACCTTTTCTTCGAGCTCTGCTAATTTAATTAACTCTTCATCACTCTGATGGACAGTTCTTGTTCTGGGTACATGTTTTTTAGCTTTTTTTGGACATGTAACTAGTATCTAGGCAATTTCTGCCAAATGTAATTTCAATAACTCGAAAACCTTCATTTAAGTTAAATGATATATTTACATTTTATCAAAAAAAAAACTAATTTGTACTAACTATTGTTAGGTTCTTCGGTTACATGGTTACTTTTAGTTACTATTATACTAACTATTGTACTAATAATTTTGGTTCTTTGATTAAAGTTGGTTACAAGTAACTATTTTGAACCGAATCGATTGAGAACCAATATTATTTGGGTCTAATTTGGTTCCTATTTCAAGTACTCATTTGGAACGTAAACCGAACTAAATCAAATTTTAGTTGGTATCTATATGGTTATCATATTTCTAAAACTAAAAAAAACCGACCCAAACCAAACCTAATAACCATATCCCCATGCTATTATAAAGATTATTACCACAAGAAAATGTTGCGCTTACCATTGCGATGAAGTAAACTTTTTTCTGTGGGACAAGAAGTTTATCACGAAGCCATCGGTTTTTAGATGTTCTTTTGAGGAGACCCCAATCATGAACAAAGTCCCAGTATGTAGAGACAACAACTGCAAGAACTGAGGACTAACCAGCTAACACTCTGAGGAGAAATTTACTCTTCTTATTGAGATCGCTTTCATAACCATAAGCAGTTCTTAAACAAACAGCTACTATTGTCAAAAAGTACTTGACTCCATTGTATCCTTGGTCTATGCTTCTTTCTTCAATCATCCGTCGCAGGCACTGCATCAATTCCACAACAGAGACAATATTACTATCGAGTTGCTTTATGAATGTGTCTTTTGAAGAAACTTTGTGTACCTGAAGGAGACGAGAGAGATATGGGATTACTGCAACAACGTATAATGTATATTTGTAGATGTCTGAGTTGCAGGTGTTTTGTCTTTTCTTGAAATCTCCCCAACCATAGTAGCAAATGTGGAACACGATTCTTCGAAGAGCTTCTACTTGGCTAGTTAATTGATCTCCCAAGAAGTAATCAGGTAACGTTACCTGCATTGAGAAGGCATCAATAACCATATGTATATGATTATCAATCAACATTGATGAGCCGTTGTTTACCTTATAAAGAGGAGCAGCAAGGCAGTGAAACAAAGATGTGAGGAAGAAGAAGCGACTTGAACTGTAGAAAAAACCAAATGGCAAGATCAAAACTACAAACAACGCCTTAAAACAAACATCATATAGAGTTAGTACCATCATAAAGCTTAGTTTGCGCATAAGGAAAGCTATTTTTTTTTCGATTTTCGGACTTACCAGAAGAAAGAAAAGAGGAAGAAGTTCGGTTATTGCTTGGTAATCTTTAGTTTTGGGGTGTACTTCCATATCAAAATTTCCAAGAACACAAAGCAAAGCAAACACTCCAATGCTAAATCCCACAAACAAAACTTGTTTGTAACCAAGTTCAGTCCCTTGCTTGTACCCAAATATGAATGCATAGTTTACTCGATAACGCTTCCAATAGAATATATTGATAGCATACATTGTTATGTGAAGCACGATGAACCCAAACAAGCTGCAAGAACAACAGAGAAGTCAGAGAGAATGAATCAAAACAACAAGTTTGATATCACAATGCTCATAGTAGAATCTGCATGTCAAATTATGGGCTTCCAACTCAAAACCAATTGACAATGAGTGGAGAGACCATTATCTTACATATAGTACTCAAGTCCCATATAAACTCCCGATTTGGGATATTCTCACACCTCCCTCGAGGCAATGACATGTCTAGCCATTAGTCTTGACAATAATCCATTATAGGATCAATTTCTGGTCAGATTAATCGGACCTCTTTCGATGGGCCGGATCGGTTCGGGTGAGGCAGGTGTGTTTAGGCTCTGATACCATGTCAAATTATGGGCTTCCAACTCAAAACCAATTGGCAATGAGTGGATAGACTCTTATCTAATATATAATACTCAAGTCCCATCTAAACTCCCGATGTGAGATATTCTCACAGTAGGAGACAATACACTGTAAATTATACCTATAAAGACGAAACATAGTTTCCATGTAAGTGTCATGTTCTTTGGCTATGGTTTTTCGAGTTCGTATGATGGTGACAAGAGCCACTATAAGAGAAAACACACATCCAGCGGAGAAACCTGAAACCAAAACTTATTATAAACCGAAAAATCGTTGAAATCAGATAGTAATTTATGATTCTTTCTACATGTGGAAAATGTAACTCGATGACTTTCTCTTTTCATTTGAGGTCGTAAAATTTTCATTCCTTTTCTTCTGTTACCATTTGAGAAGTGCTTTATGAAGGTAGCTTCAACTCGTTGTATGAGTTTCATAAGCTGCAATATCAGAGAAGATCAATACAACGATCGAAAACAGAGGAATCGATGAAGTTAATTAATGATTCTAGCCAAGCTTACCTCATCAGAACATCCGAGATACGAATTATCAACCATTTTGATATAAGACTTTGAAGCTTTTCTTGAAGTTATCTGTGATTGCAAACAAATTTCAGTCACTATAACATAAATGATAAATCTTTCAGAAGTCTCCGAAATCAAAATTAGTATTCGGACAAATCTTACCTTATCATATTTCTTCAATATCTTTGAGAAAGCTAACACATTCAGAAAGCTGCACATATTTTGAATCAAAATTCTATATTTCAATTCCATGTGTAGTAAATCAGAATCAAGATATGATAAGAGTACAGACCTATAACTTTTGAGAAGACGAAGTTTCTGGTAAAACTCGATGAATGCAAATTTGAGCTTCCTCTTCAACTTCGTTTAGATTATGTCTAGTGAATTTGACTTCATTTTGGCTTGAAGAATGAAGAACGCTTTTAATAGTTGACCGCGGTGTTGCTTTAGTGTTCTTGATCTTAATGTGATCTAGAACCTCGAGTGGTGCTGGTCTCGAACCTTTAATTTGGCCAATTTGCTCGTTCTCACGTCACCTTTATGTTCATCTTCATCTTCGTTGGCTCTCATGGAGCCTCCTTCCTCTATGACCTCCATTTGAGCATGAGCTCGAGGCTTTACTGCAACCAAATGTGAGAGGGAGAAATTCATGAATTTCAAATTGATGGTTCGGTGACGTTGAGAATCACAACATAACTCGTAAAAAACGATTTATGCAGACAAAAAACTAGGCAGACTTAATTACTTGACTCTCAAGAAATTATGACAGACTCTGTTACTTGACTCTCAAGAAAAGATGCAGACAAAAACCTATGCATATTGAAAAAAAAAAGAGATAATTGCATTTAATTTTATCTTACTGGTTCGAGTTCTAGAAGGTGTAGGAGCAGTAATCACTGCCGTCCGTTCCTCTCATCCCAAATCAATAGGATTCTCAACCTTAACCCTAAAAGCAATAAGAGCATCCATTTGATTATTAAGCATAATCGCATCGTTCACTACTTCTTCCACTTTATCTAGAATTTCTCAATTTTGTTAAATTCATAGTTAGTCGCCGGAAAAAAACCAGTTCATACTCCTCCTTCCTCCGCCGTCATTAGAAACGTGGTTTCTAATCCATTAGACGCTTTATTGACAAGTATTGGAGCTTTTCCTATTGAGAATAATTAAATCCCATATCAAAAAATGGAAAAGACTTAATATAACAATTAACACCACCAGAGGTCAACCATTTTATCTACCGAATTCTATTCCAAATAGTTGTGTTACTCTGATAAACTGTTCAAAATAACTCAAGAATGAAAGTTGTCTATCTAATTTTTTTTGTCAACAACTAAATCAACAAAACTTAATTCATAACTCTAACTTTTTAAACTCCAAATATTATCACGCGGGGATATACAACTATTTGGAGTCAACTCCTGTAGAAAAAGACTACAAAGCTAGATACTTAACCACTTGATCAAATTTATTTTATTTGTCACTTCCTAAACTCTAAATAATATTATGCAGGGTCACACGATTTCTTAAAATCAAACTCCAGTGAAAAGTACTACAAAACTACATATTCAACATCAAAAACATTTCTCTTTATAAATTCAATTATTGATAAGAAAAAAACAGTTTAAGCCAAAAAGAAAATTAACTTATCTACTTGATACCTTCTTCAATGTCTCTAGTTGACTTGGCCGGAGCTTTGTCTTCTCTTTTCTCACGTTTGGACAAGACCACTAAATGCTCGATATAAAGTCATTTTCCGGCTAAGTCCTTCACCGGAGTTAGCATGATGTGGAGAAGGAAGAGGATTGGTTTTGTGTTTGAGTTTGATAATTTCTTTGAGAAGGGTTTTGAGATAATCATAGCTTATAGATTACTTGTTTCAAATATTTCCTTTTTGTGTTTATGTAAGTATTACATAACAAATTTATAACATATGTTATCATAACAAGTTTATATATACAGAAACAGAAGCAAGTTGTTATGACCATTTGTATGGATATTAGTTTTATAATTACGAGACGACTAATGGTTGATATTTTTGTGGAGCAAAAAGTAATTGTTATCGATCTTATAGCTATAAAATTAATATTTTATAAGAGTTGTTTAAAAAATAATTATGTTAGAAGAAATTCAGCCACTTGTAAATTGTCGCTCGAGTGTTAGCAATAGTCAATAGAGAGAATAGTATAGAAGAATCACCGTCCATGTGGAATTAAATGATCAATCACTTAATTAATCGAGTTTTTAATCCACTTCTTTGATACTAAAACATATATAATGCACTTCTACCGAAACTATACTAGTTTTTTTTATATAGTTTGGCTAATCCAATTCAACGAAAACACTTACTTATCAGATCAACAAGTTATAAGATCCGATTAATTTTGAAATTATAAAAGCTATATGATTAACTCTGATATCATATAATAATGTGATTTAATTTTCAGGAAAACACAGTATTGCTTTCTTAAATTTCAGTACTAATAGACCACACCACGTGGGCAAATTATATTAGTTCCTGACATAATTAATGACATAATTTTCCTACAAATTAGTAATATCAGTTAATGTATTGACTTATGTTTAAGTATTTGAGATAAAAGTTTAAATTGTGTTTCAATATTTATATATCTTTTTCATATGACTCTTTCAGTATTTATTCAACATCATGATTGTTAAAATTTCGTAATTTTGAAGTAGAGGACGTTGTCATTATCCATTGCTCAGTGTAAATATCGTTATCCTAATCAATGTTATGTATAGTCGTTGAATATATCTGTATCTTCTACGATGTATATAAGTTTCCAGAAACAACGATTAAAAAAATACAAAAAATAAATCGGAAATATTCGATATTTGAAAGTGTCAATGCATGTCGTTTCCCATTGTAACAAAGTCAAATTAAATTTAATGCAACAATACCAATTTGGGTGGGACAAGTCAAGGTCAATCGCAAGATCGTCACCTAAAGAAATGATTTCCGTACAAAATATATTTATTATTTATAGAGACAAGTACTCTTCATTAAATAAGATATCTTTCTTGGTAATAATAACAAAATCTTCATTATTAAATTTTAAAAACATATACAATGAATCCAAATAAATAGTATAAAAAGATTAATACTACATTTAATGTTGACAAAAAAAATAGTATAAAAAGATTAATACTACATTTTGAACAATTTATGCCATGCATAAAAAACTTATTTGACTTTTTGTCGTGCTTAGTAAAATTTAAGATATAAAAATTTGTGTCATTGATTCTAAAATGTCAAAAATTGAATCCATAACTTAAATTTTTTTTCCATCAAATCTCAACAATTCTACTAAGGGAATATAACTCTAATTACAGATTCAGCTGTGAAAAACTACATATGTTAACTTCATGTGAAAAAGTTTGTGTTATTTCCGTGTTTTTTTACATTTAGTTTATAGGTTTTGAATCAAACTGATAATCTATTTAGTTGTATTAGAAAATTATCTTATGGTTCTTAATTTGTAAATTCTCCATATTTTGAAATTTTTTTAGTGATTTTTGACAAAAAATAATATTCCATTTCACTCAAAATGTTATAAATTAAACCTATGAAATCTAATTATTAACAAATAAATAAATTGTAAGTGACATTGGTCTAGTGGCTACTGATAAATCTACTGAAAACAAATACTTTCTCACATCCATGGATTAAATTTTACTGCCTACATTATATAGGAATTTGGCTAATGGGCCGGTTAGTTGTGGCCAATATTAAAAAAAAACAAAAAATTAAATTACAATTTCCTATTAAAACTGGATAAATAATGTATTTTTCTAGTTTCATTTTATTGTAATAATTTTTTAAAATTGCAGATGAAGCAATCATCATTCTTTTTTCTTCGCTTAAATGGGCATTATAAGTCCAAAAGTGAAAACATAGATGGGCCTACAATGAAACATTTGAAGCCCATTAATAATATAATGCTTGAGAGTTAAGAGACAATGCTTGCTTTCATCATATTCTTCAGTTATTCGAGGTTACAACCATTGTCACTTCGTCGTCTTCTTTCTCATCTGTGATTTCTAGGGTTTTGTTCTTCCTCTCCAATTGCAAATACCCAGAGAAGAACATAACGGAGAAGAAAGTTTTCATTTTTCTGGTAAGTAGAACCATTATGGCCAGTTTTCGTTCCGCTTATAGAGATTTTGCTTCATCTTTCTCAGATTGTTCTGTTCAGTGATTTCCGTGATTCATGTCATCTGATTGTATCTCTTAAATGTTTGCTAAACTCAGTACAATTGAAAATTATTTTTATTTCAGAGAAATTTTAAAGCTTGAAAATGGCGAAGAAGCAAGGATCTGCGATGTCTCTTGAAGCTTTTGTGTCAACAATGGCACCACTAATAGACATGGAGAAAGAAGCTGAAATTTCAATGTCTTTAAGCACAGGTGCTTCAAGGAACATAGAAACTGCTCAGAAGAAAGGAACAACGATTCTCAATTTGAAATGTGTTGATGTTCAGACAGGTCTTATGGGGAAAAGTCTTATTGAGTTTCAATCAAATAAAGGAGATGTTCTTCCTGCTCACAAGTTTGGTAACCATGACGTGGTTGTTTTGAAATTGAACAAATCTGATATTGGTTCTTCTCCTCTTGCACAAGGAGTGGTTTATCGTTTGAAGGATTCTTCAATAACTGTTGTTTTTGATGAGATCCCTGAAGAAGGATTAAACACATCTCTTCGGTTGGAGAAACTTGCAAATGAGGTAACTTATCGCAGAATGAAAGATACATTGATACAGCTAAGTAAAGGTGTGTTAAGAGGTCCTGCTTCTGATTTAGTGCCTGTCTTATTTGGTGAGAGACAACCAACGGTGTCAAAGAAGGATGTTGCGATCTTCACGCCTTTTAACAAGAACCTTGATCAATCGCAGAAAGATGCGATTTCAAAGGCTTTATCTTCAAAGGATGTATTTTTATTGCATGGCCCTCCTGGTACTGGAAAGACAACAACAGTGGTCGAAATTGTCTTACAGGAAGTCAAACGCGGTTCAAAGATTCTTGCTTGTGCAGCTTCAAATATAGCAGTTGATAATATTGTTGAGAGACTTGTTCCTCACAAAGTAAAGCTGGTGAGAGTGGGTCATCCTGCACGGCTTTTACCTCAAGTCTTGGATAGTGCTCTAGATGCTCAGGTTCTCAAGGGAGATAATAGCGGTCTAGCGAATGACATCAGAAAGGAAATGAAGTCACTAAATGGGAAGTTGTTGAAAGCGAAAGATAAAAACACAAGGAGACAAATCCAGAAGGAGCTTCGAACTTTGGGTAAAGAAGAGCGTAAAAGGCAGCAATTAGCTGTATCAGACGTGATCAAGAATGCTGATGTTATTCTCACAACTTTGACTGGTGCTTTAACGCGAAAGCTCGACAATATAACTTTTGACTTGGTGATCATTGATGAAGGAGCACAGGCTCTTGAGGTAGCATGCTGGATTGCTCTGCTAAAGGGTTCAAGATGTATACTTGCGGGAGACCATCTCCAACTTCCACCAACAATCCAAAGCGTTGAAGCTGAAAAGAAAGGTTTAGGGATAACACTCTTTGAACGGCTAGCGGATCTTTATGGAGATGAGATCAAGTCCATGCTTACTGTTCAGTATCGTATGCATGAGCTTATAATGAATTGGTCATCCGAAGAGCTTTACGATAGTGAAATAAGAGCTCATCCAAGTGTAGCCTCACACATGCTTTATGACTTAGAGAATGTAGCAAAATCTTCTTCAACGGAGGCAACTCTACTACTAGTAGATACTGCTGGGTGTGACATGGAGGAGAAGAAAGATGAAGAAGAGAGCACGTATAATGAAGGTGAAGCAGATGTTGCAATGGCACATGCCAAGAGACTAATGGAGAGTGGAGTTCAACCATCTGATATTGGAATTATTACGCCTTACGCTGCTCAGGTTATGCTGCTAAGGATTCTTAGGGGCAAAGAGGAAAAACTTAAGGACATGGAGGTCTCTACAGTGGATGGTTTTCAAGGTCGAGAAAAAGAAGCTATCATCATTTCCATGGTTCGATCAAACTCGAAGAAAGAAGTTGGTTTTTTAAAGGACCAAAGGCGAATGAATGTGGCTGTTACTCGATCTAGAAGACAATGTTGTATCATTTGCGATACAGAGACAGTGAGCAGTGATGCGTTTCTCAAACGTATGATTGAATACTTTGAAGAGCATGGCGAGTATCTCAGTGCCTCTGAGTACACCAACTAGTTACCGCAAGTTTCTTAAACTCAGGCCAATTGTACTTCTTGTTTTCGCTAGCTAGCAAGGCAAGTCATCTAACTGATACGTCAGCTAAGCTATAATCTTGGTACAAAGATGTCACAATTTGAGTTTGATCTCTTTACAAAAACACAAAAGGCTCTATAGACAGAAAAGTATCAGAACTAATCATACCCTACTCTAATGGTTAATGATCTATATATCGCTTTCACTAATACATTCTTGAGGATTGGCATAGAAGTAATCTTCTTCCTTTGGTATATCGGAGATAACTTTCCGATGTGTTGGTTCTCCGATTTGTCGTCCTTGATGGGCTTCTTTGACAGCTACTGCAAACTGATCCCAAGAGAGTCTTGTTGCTATACAAGTCCAAAAGCTCCACAAGTTTCTTCCGGTCTAGTAGAATTGTTTTCTTATGCCCAACATATGTGTATAAACAATGTTCATGTCAAGAATTTTGCTGAGAATTAGCTTGAATGTGATTGTGGTTATAAAAGTACCTTCGATGACCTTCAACAACTTTTGCCATGTTACCATAGTAAGTAGGTATAAAAGTGTTGCTGGCTACTGATACTATGAAATCTAAAGCTGCCATTTGAGATGAATAGTTCTGAAGTCGCTGCAAATCTGCTGAATCTAGTAGAATTTCCTTTTTCACCTGAAAGTCATACATCATCATCACTAAAACCGATCATTTCGAAGTGTGTTATGTTAAAGCTGATAAAGAAAAAACTTACCATCCTTGGAAACGCTTCCTTCAAAAGAGCTAATCTCCTTGCACCTCCATAAATCTCACCAGCTGCAATGTATATCTGTGTATCCTTTTGAAATCCCAATGCTTTAAGGACCAAAACCGTCTCCTCCGGTGTCAATGGACACTGCCCTTCCACTCTCCTTTCTTCTGAGATGATCTCTTTCTCTCTCCACCTTGGATTTGCATACCTTGAACAGAGAAGAGAAACATAAAGTCAACAGTTTATAAAAGACAAGTAGCATCAGGCTAGAACAAATCTTTACCTCATCTTCTTGAGTTCTTCAGCTTCTTCCCTGGTGCAGCTATGAGTACAGCCAGAGAAAGCCAACATATCCATCTCATATCTCAGATGAAAAGCCACAAAAGACCATCTTTGTCGAAGAATCCGAACTAACTTTTATCCCAAAGCCTCAATCTGCGGAGTGAATTTCAATCCTTGGAAAAGATGGTCTTTTGTGTCTAGTTCGGTTTACTATTTTCCAAAAATTATCATCCTCATTTTAATCCCATAAATCTATCTCGAACAACTTCTATTATTATCTTTTGAAGATTTGAATAAAAGTTACTAGTATTTTTGAATTTAATCATATATGAAATGTTTGATTAATCTAAAAATTACACCACACAGATTTATCAATCTGTCTATTATAAGTTCATTAGTCATACATAGTTCTGAGTATAAAAACCAGAACTATTAGACTGAACTGAAGTAAGCTGGACACAAGTATCTGGTTTGGTTTCAGTTCTTACCAAATAGCCTAACAGTTTCAGTATTTTGGTATTTTTAGTTTTATTTTTTGGTTTAATTTTTAACTGAGAACTAAAAATAACCGAATTAGGAACCTAAACTAAGTTTGACTAATTATACTAACAATACCTAATAATCTTAATATGGTACTTATTGTTTGTAATCACTCCGAATTGAACCGATAGATTTTTTTTGGGTGTTTGGTTACTTTTAATTCCAAGCAAATAGTTTTTTGGGTGTTTGGTTACAAGTAATTATTTCGAACCAAACCCGGTTGAAAATTAAAATTATTTCGAGTCTAGTTCGGTTTACATTTCAAGTATCTATTCTTTTCTTTTTTTGTCAACAAATAACCATTAGATCGACAAGACCCGATCTATAGCCAAAATTTTCCAACTGTAGCAGGGTAAGATTTGAACTCACTATCTCATGTCTAGCTAAATCATGGGTAAACCAACTAGACCACCTGTTTCTTAGCTTTTTTTAAAGGTACCTATTCCAAACCAAAACCAAAGAAAACCAAATTAAATTGTAGTCGGTAACTATATAATTACCATGGCTTCGATTGGTAAAACTGCATAATCGCCTAATGACATAAATAAAATAAACTTGCAGAATAAAAGTTGCAAAACAAAAACTTGCAGAATGATATATTGCAGAATGATATCATTAGGCAAAAAAGCAACAAAAACTTGTTTATTTGCCTAATGACATTTTTCTTTGTAAATTGTTAAGCAGAAAAAAAAAGTTGCAGAATTGCATTAGATTACACTATTATGCACATTATGCTGATTGGCAAAATTTTGGCAGAATTGCATTATATTACGCCATTAGGCGATTATGCAATTACCAATGGAAGCCCATATTTTCAAACCGAATGATGCTAGTCATATAAGTTCGTTAGTTTTTATAATTAAACTTTAATACAATCATGATATCTTAAAGTAATAAAGTGTATTATTGTAAAAAAGATAGAAAAAGTGTAAGCCATTTTGTTCTCGCAAGAAGTCCATTGGAAAAGCGTCATCATGAGTTTCTATATCCAATGTATTAGCTGCTTTCCGATCCACAATGGTGTGCACAAACAACAACCCACCACTGAATATATTACCATAGGAACCACATATCGAGTCCAACCGAAAATAAGGTAAAACACACATAAACTGCAAAAACAATTATTAATTAGAGAGGTTAATTCTGTTTTTTGGGGATTTTATTGTAAAAAAATGTTTGATGCGCACACCTGTAGAGATCACTAGAATAATCCAGAGATGATGATGATCTTTGAAGAAAAACCCAAAGGAAAGCCACAGACCAAACCGCAAAGAATAAATGCATCATTGTTTTCAAACAAGTTAACACGTATTCCATGTCGATTTTCTTAGGAAAGCTGAAAAAACCTCAAAATTGTTCGATGCACTATTAAAGATGTCATTTGAATGATTTAGAGATGATAAGGTGAAAAAAAAATCATACCACCAAGGGAAGTATTTTTCGAGAAAATTCCTCAAAAAATATGTAATGTCATCCTCGTCGTTGTCTACATCTCTGAAAACCAATAAAAATTAGTATCCATCAATAATTTTGGTTTTTAATAAAACGAAATTCTATTATTTTTTTGTCTATCAATAAATCCTAATTTTTAAAGAATTTTGTTTAATAACTTATACGCATTTACCACACAAAAAAAGAGAGAAATATACCTGTCTGAGAAAGGAGGTGTTATTCCTGAGGTATGATCACGGATCTGCCACAAACTCCAACATATAATTGGGAAATTGAGAATACTAACACAAGTATCAGTGATGATCCATGTTCTTTCTGAATTTTGGCCTTTTGTCTCTCTTAGAACAATTATGGCTGTAATAACCTTTACAATGGTAGTAATAAAGTCGACCATGCTAAACACAGCTCCAAGTCCCTGCATAAAACTAAATGAATAATCGGAAGAATACTCTCTAATGTCGACGATTTGATCATTGTTGCTCAACAAAGGACCCTCCATTGATGACTTTGGGTTTCTTCTACTTCTTGACTCCAATTAAAATCTGCGTTAAAAGCGAAAACATTTCATTGACATTTCCTGTCATTTGTTGGTGCTAAATCATTATTGTAAGACGAATTCCAAAAGTCGTTTACAAGTTATATATATATCTCTATTTATTAAAACGGAGGTCTTTTTTTCAACAACCTCTATATATAAATAATTACAAAACATATTTAATTTTTTGTTTTGACCCTAAAATTCCATCATAAAAAATCTTCTATCCTATGAAGCCTTCTATCTTATGAAATCTTCACACATTCGAGAAAAAAAAATATTTAGAAAAGCCACATAAAACTCACGATCACTATAGTCATCATATTTTATTCACATATTTTTATTTTAAATAGAATATTAACCAATAAATCGAAAAAAACTATAAATATTGGTCATGACCCCAAAATCTATACACGATCCACTACATTCTTATTTTCATAATTTTTTAATCTACCTACTTCTATGTTTCCCTAATTTTTACTACGAAATCATTAACAAATATTTTTATAATGATAATTTGTAAATTTTAATGTCTTATTTCCTTCCAAAACTTCATTTTCACTACATTTTTACTAAAAAATATAAAAAAAGGAAAAAACAATTATATTGATTATAATTATAGCAACAATATATTTTACTTGAGAGAACTGTTTTAAAAACAAATAGATTACTACACAGTTTTTTTACAAAATTAATATATACATTTAAATAAAAAAGTTTTGGTAAAAAATAAAATAATAATTATTAAAAAAAATTATGTTTAAAGTAAGCAAGTATATATTATAAATCAAACAAAATACTAAAACTTATTCAACCCAAATTAAAATATATTATCTAATAAAATTGTTTTTATGCAAGAAAACATACATACACAAGACTAGAAAGAAAAATGTTTACTTATAATATATAGAATACATAAATAATCCATAGCTTAAATATACAAAATTCATATATAATTACTTGAATAAATAATATAAAATAAGATTATGAAAATAATAATAATATCCCACATTTTTAAGTGTGGGTAGTATCCATTATTAATTTGGTGCTAAATTATGATCTTTAGGACACAAAGCATTAACTTTTTTTTTTTGGTCGTGACACAAAGCATTGACTTTGTCTTTAACAATGATTATTCTTAATTTATTATTTTAAGCGCGAAGTCTTTTACAATGTATTACATAAAGTTATGTAGCTCCCATGTTAATTAACACGAAACATAGGATGTCCGAAAAAATTTCTATAATGTTTTGCATTTTTATATGCAAGTTGTATTTGAGACATGGATTTAACCATTTGACCAAAGATTATTCTTCATGTTATATATATATATATATATATATATAATGGAATGTTAAGTAAAATATTACAAATTAATTCAGTTATTGTTTAAAAAACTTTATGGTTTTATTATATAGTAGATGTGTAATAATTGTTAAAAAGAAAAAAAAACAATCACCATTTCCAGAAATTATTATCCTCATTCCAATCCCACAAATCTATCTAGAACAAATACTTTTATCATCTTTTGAAGTTTGAATAAAATTTATTAGTATTTCAGAGATTAATCAGATAGGAAATGTTTGATTAATTTAAAGTTTAAACCATACAAATTTATATGAAGCCCAATATTCGGGCCGAAGTCAAAGTAAATATAGTCCAGTATATAAAGCCCATGAAATTCTTAGGTCAAAAACTGGTGAAAGTGAAGTCGTAGTTTAAGACCAGTTAACGTGTCTTAACCAATTAAATAATTACACGTGTCAAGTTTTTGACTCATTTTTCTTCTCTGCACTTATCCGGAAACGGCCAAAACTTTGAATACTCCAAGATTTTGTTTATTCTCTTTCTCTGCTGTCGCCATGGATCTTCTTCAGAGCTCGATTTTGCTTTAATCATTGCGTTGTTATCTCCAAAGACACTATCAATGCGTTACGAGTTGCGTTCTGCGGAATCGAAATGCTTCGCTGAAGATATTCACGCAAACTCCATGTCTATCGGCAAATACTTCATCGTAAACCCTAACGAAGATCATCCTCTTCCTGCTTCTCACAAAATCATCGTCAAAGTAATAAAACGGATACTTCTGGATAGTAAATTTCTACATCTACGAATTTCATCAGATCGAATTATAGTCTAGTTTGTTTCTTCTATTGTGATTGTAGGTGATGCCACCAGAAAACATTGGGAAAACGCTGCACGAAGCCAATAAGGTGGAGTCTGGTCAATTCTCGTTTACTGCAACTGAGACTGGAAATTATATAGCGTGTATCACAGCCATTGATTATAAGCCGGAGACGACGTTGACCATTGATTTTGATTGGAAGACTGGTGTTTACTCTAAGGAATGGTCTAATGTGGCTAAGAAGAACCAAGTCGTTGTAAGTGTAGTATTGATTTAAAAGGGTATTTTAGTGTGTGTTTGGTTTGATGAAATTTGATTCTTTTATGCTATTTTTTTTGCCTCAAGATCTGAACGCTACGTACATAAGGTTTAGGGTTTTGTCCTTTTCTTTTTTTTTTTTTTTTTTAACTCGGGTAATCCAATCGAGCGGAATCATTATGAGCACAAGAGTTCCAAACCAGTATGAGACTTTTCTCTCCAGCCAGTTCAACAGGTCCATGAGCTAAAAAATCCGACTAATTTCGGGGTCAGAAAGTTATGTGAATACCCCTGATACCGCGCACGAATGTGATTTACTTTCTAAGGGCTGTTGAATCCCGGATTACATATTACTATCTTCCCAAATTCCAATATTACCACTTGACCAAGCCCACCTTGACTCTTTGTCTGGTTTTGAATGTGAAAATGAAAGAAGATAATGTAGAGAGTTAATTTGTAGCCTTTAGAGGTTGTTTTACTAAAACATAGTTGTTGTATCTTTGATGTTTTTTGTAGATGATGGAGGATCAGGTTAAGAACTTAATGAAGAGTGTTGATTTCATCAGCAAGGAAATGTTTTACCTTCGTGAGAGGTAATTAGACAAAGAATATACCTTAATTTTTGTTGGTTTGAAGAAAGAAATGTTGATATTAATGATTGTTATTGTGTGCTTGGTTTGAGGGCATTAGGGAAGAGGAAATGCAAGAACTAGATATATAGATCTACAAACTCGAATATGGCCTGGTTCAGTTTCGTGTCGCTTGGAGTTTGTTTATCGGTGGCTGGTCTACAATTATGGCACTTGAAAACATTCTTCGAGAAAAAGAAACTCATCTAATTAAGTAGACTACTCATCAACACACATACTCTTTGGCTTATGGCTATGTTTCATTGTTGACTAAAGATCATCTAGAAAGCTATAATATAGCTTTGTGTACAACTGATTTCATCTCATTTAAAAGTCAATAATCAATCAAGCAAGATAAAGTGATTAGGTTTGGATCGGAGGGGAGTATTGTGTGGGTCTATGCCACTATAAAACCCCTAATTATATGTAAAAATTCGAACAATGACTATAACTTTATTGTCTTTAAGGTATATATCAAGATCACTTACAGAAAAATAGGTCAACGCTTTATGGTTTTGTAGCTTCTAAAGTCAGGAATCTCACGTATAGACAATTGCAATTCCCCACATTTTTCCTTCATTATACGTTCAGGAATCTCTCCATGATTTTCTTCTTCTTTCAGTCTTATTAATGTTTTGTTAACTCTCTCCACCTCCTTGACAATCTCCTTGACGAAGTCAGCTTCAGAGCTGTCAAAAGTTACTATACCTTAATTTATCGAACGTACTTACATATTTTGAAGGGACAAAATGGAAAACTGAATATACCTCTTGTCTTTTAAAGACAAACCCATCTTGTTGGAGGTGCACTCCAAGGCTTATCTCCATTCCTGTATCGGATCTTTCAGATCAGAAGTTTCTATGAGCCTCCAGAAGTTTCTACCAAACTCACTTTCACAAGTCGGTTTTCTAACGTCGCTTGCATCCACCTTAAAAAATATTGGAATGATTTGGAGTTTGCCTTCATCTGCACGCTTCTTCATTTTCACTAACTCGCTCATGTACCACTTTGATTCTGGATACCTATAATTAAGACCATAATATTTATGATTCATTGTAGTCAGAACAATAGCCATCAAATAGCTACAAAAATTCATCAATTAGCCAGAACCGTAGCTATTTTGACTATTTACGTAGCTATTTGATAAGTTTTCGTTATTTTTTTGTACTTTTGATTTAGCTACGAATATTTGGTGACTAGATTTTGACTATAGATGTAAGCTTTTTGCATTTGCTATAGAATATTATTGGCAGAATCTGTTCAACAAAACGCTGAGACACGCCTAAGGCCCACTGAGCCCAAGTCCACTTTGCCTATGGATCCTTATCCGCCAATAAATAGTTTCATTACTTGAGCAACTAGCTAAGAGTCTTAACCTGTTAGAGAAGATAGCAAGCCCTATCCTTGACTCTTCAATCCTTACGAAGAGATGTTTAAGATCTCTTCCTCGTTGCTCATCTTTGTCTCAAAGTATTTGATCCCATGTCTATCAAAAGCTTCAGTGAGGTGGCTGAAAAAATTGTAACGCAGTTGGTCTCCTCGGAAACTGATGAACACTCTGTGGTTCTCCAATGGAGAGACCGTCGTCGAATATAAAACAGGGAAGGACTGATATGCTGCTATCATACTTGGAAGATTCGAGTTCGTTTGTCTACAGTCGCTGAACAAGCCACAAGACTTGGCAAGAGGATAAGGACATTGGCCACTGAAATTTATGGTGGCTAGGATCTTTGAAAAGATGAAGCGACGGTGAGATTTGATTAAAAGAGTAGTGGCCATGTCGAGGGTCTGAGTTTTCTTGGTGTACAATTGTTTTTGTGATCGTAAGATTAAAACTTTATGTGATTTTTAAAGTCAAAACATATATACATCGGTGATGTTAACATATAATCATCTCCATAAATTTAATACTCCGAAGGGAATTTTTCAACTTGTCGTTAACGCGTTTCCAATAATATTCCCACCAAACTATAGTCTAGTGTATATCAAAGTACCTTAATTAAAATATAAACCAAATTTTTATGTTGTGAAACTAAAGAAATTAATGAAAATCCAACAAAAAGAATGTGTAATGAAATATAATTATACATTTTATGGTGATAAATAATTAACGTCCAGCTTATTTTAACTAAACAATTGCAACCATGACTTAGCCAACAAAGCATATAAAAATCCATTATATTAATCAAAGTAATAAAAAAATCTATAAAGAAACGTCGAATTTTTCAAGTTAACTTATAGTTGAATCGGGTAAACAAATATTCTCTGTGTTTTTTCGTGATATTGAATTGGATTGATGACCGATTGGTGTTGAGCTCAAATCGTTTAAAAACTGAAATTGTACATCAAATTTGTCAAATACAATAGATAAGTCGTAACAGAAAGTTTTTTCTCTATTTATACATATGCTCTTATTTATGGATCATGTTAAACAATATTATTGGGAAATTGTAAAAATTTACATGATAATACCACTGTTTAGAAAACAAAATAAACTTTTCATTAATGGCAAAATCTTGTTTATCTTAAATTATATTCATATATATATTCAAATAAAATGTGCATTCTATTCTTCATTGTTGAGTTACATGAGAACCTTGAATCCTCACATATAACTCATCAAGATTACATTTGCCTAAATATAAATTTTAAATCCATATTACTACAGAAATTTTATACAGTATTTATTCTATTGTAATTTTTTTTTGTCAACTAGTCTTAGTAAATTTTCAATCCCACAATTTCAACTACAGGGAAAAAGTTAGAACCTTAGTGTTTAAAAATTTATAAAGAGAGCATTATTATTGGACCACATGTCATTGGCTCTAGTCAAAAGATTTCCTATTTTTATATCCAATTATTATGAAAATATATACTAAGTAATTTAAAAAAAACAAAACCATATATGATCAACTACAACAGGGCATGTCTCATTTCGAGTTAGTATTCCTTTCTTGCCTCCATATACGCTCATTACCTAAACTTAATTTTATATGAATGCAATTTGGTCTAATTAACTACGTCAGCTAAGTGGCTGTGAATTTACCTACATGTAAAATTAAAATACATATACCATATATAATAATTGTTTTTTTCTCCAAATTTGTCTCTTTTCAATAGTAAACAAATCTCTTGGGTTTCGTAGAACTATCAATAGATTTGTTTGCAAAAAAAAGGGATAATTTATTTGCTAAGTATATACATAAATAAATGAAAGACGGTATACTAAAAGTATCACATTTCATTGTGGGAATTCAGTGAAACTGTGAAAGACGGTAAAAGGTCTTCATGACGGTAAATTAGACGTTGAGGTATTTTTAGTTCTTATGAAAGATAGAATATTTTCTTCTTCTGCTAGAATTCAAACAAAGATTTGGGTCCTATTTTTTCATTTCTTACTTATAAATGCCAAAACAAAGATATTTACTAAAACTTAACGTGAGGGTTTAGGATAAATATTTTCCAACTTGAGAAATTATAATTCGCATTGGATAAATTAAAAATCGAGATATATACATATTGCCATATTTTTCCTTTTTTGTTAAAATATTTCCATGTTTACTTAGTACCACATGAGGATATTTACTGAATACCTAGGAGCATTTCTTGTAAATCAAAAGAGAATTGAAATTGTTCAGTGTCTTATTCAACTCTACATTAAACATATATATACACACACACTATGTTGCTGCTTGAAAAGTTGAATGGCATAATTATTATTAGTCATGACAATTGAAGTATTGATACTATTGAATCAAAAGTAATTCTAGAGCTGAATAGAAGAACATAAAACATAGAGATTAGAAATTGAGACAGTAAGTAGAACCAGAAACTGCAAAACTAGGGCTTTAAAAAAGACACCATTATTCTCAAAATTACCAAACATAGAAACCCTACCGAAAAGAAATTATTGTGATTAAGTGCATAATTCTCAGTGGTAAGTGCATCACCGGAATTGGAATTTCCCAGATTTTCTATTTGGATGTCAGTGGTAAGTACATAGTTTTACTAAATGTAGAATATAACAGATATATATATATATATATATATTTTTGGAAACTAATAGAGTTAAGTAAATAGCAAAGAAATCTTACATATTAATTTAGTAACAATATAAATAATAGTGTCCAGTTGAATAACAAAATTTTAGCAAGTGGTCTTTACTCCAGTAGCAGTTGGTAAGTCCACTAAAATGGTAAGGCGCACATGCACCCGAGATTGAGTCTCACCGCCTGTATTATGCAGGAATTTGGTTAATGGGCCGGCCAGTTGTGACCCATCATATTATCTGCCGTTGACAAAAAAAAATAACAAAATTTTAAAGCTATAACATAACTAAGTAATACTTAACTTTAAAAGAAAAAGTAATCGCACGAGTTATTTTTAATCTGGTTGTTAGAATGATCGTCTAATTATTCTAGCATCAGAGATTTGATATATCCCCACTATATAATACATATAGTAGGTTAAAAAAGAGTTTTACGCTATGGTTTAGGCCATGTCAATTCAAACACTACAACAAAAAATTTATATTGATACGTAATATTTCGTAACAATAACACATATTAAGTCACAATATAAATATAAAGATATTGTTATGAAATTGTGACGATGTGAAAATAGTTACAATACAACTGTCACAAATACATATTGGTAACAAAAATATCACAATATACTTGTGTCGAATAAATTTAGTAACAATTTTGTCAGAAATTGTTACTGAATAGAGTCACAATGATTTATAACAAATATAATTTGTAACAAAATTATATATAAAACATCATAAATTATTGTTAATATTCATAGTCACAATACAATTGTCAGAATAACTCAAATTGTTTTAGTGAAATGGTGAAAAAAAAGCAATATTATTTTATAAAAACTATATATGTATGTATATATATATATATATATATATATTAGTAATTAATTCATAAAAGTCACCCCATAATTATTGTTTGATTTTTTTTCCAGATCGTTTACATAAGGGTTTCATCTATTGTTCCTAAAAATTCAAAACGTTCAAGTAATGATGTTGTAGATCTTGGTCCATACATAAGGTCCGTGTCTTGTTCTAAACTGGTTTGGAAAAACTACAAGTACCAAATTATAAAAATCTTCAGAAGATTAAAAAATAAGTGTAAACAATAAAAAACATATATAAATTATACAAATTAATTTAAATTAATTAGTAACTTTACATTAATATGTTTGTTATTTCTAATTAATTGTATGTTTTTATTCAATTATTAATTAAGAATTAAGTAATTCAAGAATTGTGGAGTTATTTGTAAATAGTAACGTAGTAATTAAAGAATTGAAGAATTCCACCAATTTGTCTTTAATTTCCCACCATGATTTTCTTCTTCCTCGAGTCCAATTGATTCGTTAATTCTCTCCACCGCCGTGACAATCTTCTTGACAAAATCAGCTTCAGAGCTGTCAAAAGTAATGTATATATAAATATCAAACATACTTCATTTATATTTTGAAGGAAAAATAGTGAGTGTTAATTAATGGCAATGTGGCACACATACCTCTTGTCTCCTAAACATAGACCCAACTTGTTGGCGATGGATCCCAAGGCTTCTCTCCATTCCTGGATTGGATCTTTCCGATCAGAAGCTTCAACGAGCTTCCAGAATTTTTTACCAAACTCACTCTCACTTGTAGGTTTTTTGACGTGGCTTGCATCCACCTTATAAAATATTGGAATGACATGGAGCTTTCCTTCATCCGAACGTTTCTTCATTTTAACTAACTCATTCATGCACCATTTTGATTCTGGATACCTATAATTAAGACATTAATGATTATGATTCTTGATTCTTAAAGTTTGTAGGGGACATCGAACCTGGAACTTCTGCGAGTATACAATCTGAAGTTCTGGTTCTAATATCATTAGGCTACCACTGCTTGGTTTTATTACTATATAAATTAAGTAACTACGAAGAGTTTTAAGTAACCTGGTAGAGAAGATGGCAAGCGCAATTGTTGACTCTTCGATCTTTACAAAGAGATTTTTGAGATCATTGCCTGGTAACATATCATTGTCAACGAAGAATTTGATTCCCTGATTCTTAAAAGCATTACCAAGGTGGCTGATAAAATTGTGACGCAGTTGATCTCCTCGAAAATTGATGAACACTTGATGGTTCTTCTTAGGCGGATTAGAGATAGTGAATTTCTTTACTTTCTCAATTCTCTTTCCAAGGTAACAGAGAAAAAACATAATGCCAAAGATGAAAACATTTCCATTAGAAAATACAATATAATGAACCAAGAAAATGAGAGAGCTCATTAGATATGAAACTAGAAAGGAATAATATGCAGCTAATGTTTTGCAAATGTAGCATATGAAACTCGAAAGCAATGTCATGTATCTGATGAGGTTTAAGTGTTTATTTTTTTGGTGAGTTAAGGATGTGTTTCTCTTTGTAATTGTAAGATTCAAAACGTTTTTTTGTTTTTTTTTTTTCTCTTGTTAGTGAGAATTTGTTTATTAAAATGAAACAATTGATCCATATATATATGCAAATTAACAGCAGCAGATTCAATGACGTCTTTTTCTTTCTTCTAATTACGAACGTTTAAAAGAACATGAATGAAGTCTATAACTTCAAAATAACTTTATTTTGAAGAATAATAAGGAAGTTAAGGACTTCAAAAAAATATTTGAAGTCATTTCAAGTCCATTTTGAAGTCATTTGACTACATTTCGAGGTAAAAAAAAAAGTATTCAAGTTTTTTCTTATTCTTCAAAATGAAGTCCTATTGAAGTTATAGACTTCATGTTCTCCTACAATTTTTTTCTTTTTGTTGTCTTATATATATCCTCAAATTGTAATACAACGTCTTGTCTACGTAAATTTCTTAGGTTAAAACTTCATAATGAAAAATGGTTCCAAGATTGCATGGATAATTTATACATATACAAGAGGCTTATATTATATTTCTTCAAAAGTTAATAATAATTATTAAAATAATAATAAAAGTCTCATTTATTTAACCTACATCTTTAATACTCCTGTATATAATATGTTTTAATTTTTTTTGCCTCAAAAATATTTCAAACTTTTGTATGAGAAAACCGAATAGATTTTATTTTATTTACTCGTTAGAACAGATTGACCCAGTCAAATTTTATTCTAGACTGTATAGGCATGTGAATGGTAATCACTAATCATCCGTGTGATTATTTCCACACAAGGACGCGTCCACATACTGTTCTCTATTGACCTTGGCTATCACTCGAGCGAATGTTTTGATTTACAATACTAATGTTACATGTAACAATATAAGATAACGTAATTTATATCTTAGTACATAAAAGTAACAACCCGCGAAACACATTGGTCGTAATTATTTTTTAATAAACAATATATTTTAAAACTAATTTCTATATCATATATTGATCATAATAACTTGCTCATGATTCTGCTATTTCTATAAGTTTAAAACTAATTTCTATATCATATATATGTACTCTTTAGTGTATATGGCATTGGATTGGGGAACGAAGAACCATTTTTCTATAAGTTTTCATCTCTCATTTGGATGAGAATTTTGTCTAGCATCTCCAATTTGTGGATTGTTTAAAAAAGTTCAATGATTAAAAGAGCTTATGTGTTAGTTAAATTGTTCCTCGTAGCGAGGAAACTAGGATTAATTTTTGATATTCTGCAGATTTGAGACTGCTTATCCAACACCTATCAAAGATCTTCAGTGCGTCGAACTTTCTCCGCCTAAATTCGATTTCTATATGTTTTATTGTATTATCATTTAGGATCTATCCTTGTTCATTTATGCTGTTGTAAAACCAAACTATCATTTTAATATAAGCAACTGTTTGATAAAAAAAAATATAAAGCCAAACACAAGTTAAGTCTCTTTTTCTACATTTGTCAACACGTTAAAGTGCAAAGTTTTTGTTAAAAATGGTCTTTTAAAATCTACCAATTGTTGAGTACAACCTGGAGTATTAAGATAGGGATTAAAAAGTCACTAAACTAGTTCAAAAAGAAATCTACCAATTACAAAAGGCACCAAAGTTAACAAATTGGGTAATAATTTTCACATATATGTGCCATTGTGTGTTCAATATTCATTATTAAGTTAGTTGTAACTTAAATCCTCACTCATAAATCATCAATATTTCATTTGCCTGAAAATAAACTTTTAGATCCATAAAATCACTCAAATGTTACACACTCTTTAAATTATATTGTAGTATTTTAAATAGTCAAGAAGATTCCCATTTTTCATAGGGAGAATTGGTGAAATAGCACAAACAGTAATTTAATTGAGTATCTAGCATATGTATTTAGGTAATTAAGAGAATAGCACAAAACTCTAACTATTTACAACTTTAACTTTTTAATAATTATCTCCAAAAATTAAAAACAAAAAATATAGAAAACTTATGTGGATGAAAGAAACTTGAGCAAATCTATTTGCTACAGTACTGCTACGTTGCTAGTTATACTATATGGTATAGAACTACTATCTACTATAAAACATATAGTACATAACAATAAAAATTATTCATCTATATGGTATATAAGAATAAGAAAACAAAGAAGAAGAAAAAGAAGGAGAATGAAAAAGATAAGAAAGACTAGGAGGAGGAAAAGTAGGGGAGGAGTAGGAAGAGAAGTAGAAGATAGAAAGAAGAAAGAGGAATAGAAGACCAAATAAATTAACGTTGATGAGATTTTTACAAAATATATGTATAAATTGATGGTTTTAAAAGAAAGAAACATGCTATATCGGTTAGACATTCTATTTACATAACTGTTATATACAAAATTAATCAATAATATATTCATTTTTAATAAAAAAAATTGTTCATTTTTTAAAACTTTAAGTTTTAGGGTGTGTAGAAAAATATTTATGTTTTTCTAAAAGAATTTTTAACTTTAATTTTGTTTTTCATTAAAAGCTATATTGAAATAGAATTATAGGAGGAGACAAAGAGAGGAGTGAAGAAGAAGAAAAAATAAAAATTATATGAAAAAGATAAAATGGCAAATATTATATAAAATATGTTGAATATTAGTTCACCTAGGGTTTTGTGTTATTTCCTTAATTATAAACTTTTTTATGCCATTTTTGCTAATTACTCGATATTTTCATAATAATTTGTCTGTTAAATTGTGAAAGACGGTAGACGGTCTTCATAACAGTAAATTAGACGTTGAGGTATTTTTTTGTTCTTATGAAAGATAGAATATTTTCTTCTAGTTTTTCATCACTACAAGAAAATAATGACTAAACCGATGGCCAAAAAGCCATCGGTTATACCGTCAACTGAAAACCGACCGCTAAACCGATGATACTTGACTAAAAAACCAAATACGTTGCTTTTTGTCGGTATGGCCGACGTAACATATTCCGTCGGTTGCCGTCAGTTAATATTAACTGACGACTGAAGATTGTCCGTCGGTTGCCATCGATTAAATTGATGGTAACCAACGGAATTTAATTTTTTAAATTTTTATTTAATTAATTTTATTAAAAACCGAAGAATAACCGAAAGTACTATATTTTAAAATTTTTTTAATGCAGTAAGACAACACCAACTTATATAGTTATCTAACGGTCACGAATATAAAGTAATACCTTTTCATATGTGACAATGGACAAGTCATGATTATTACAAACACACCTCCTTTTTTTCTTAAACTTTAAAAATAAACCGCTTATTCTTAGTCTAAAAGTTGTGACTCTTACACTCACTTATTAATCTAACATATATATTTATTAATAGTAAAATTATATAAAATATATACCCAAATCAATTATCATTGATTTGAGGAATTGCAATATTCTTCATTGATTTAGGAAATTGCAATGATCTAAATTTCTCCTTTATTTTCCCACCATGATTTTCTTCTTCCTCGAATTCAATTTCTTCGTTAACTCTCTGCACTGTCTTGACAATCACCTTGATAAAATCAGCTTCAGAGCTGCCAAAAATATTGTTTATATTTATATATCAAACATAATTAATATATATTTTGAAGGAAAACACTTTTTCTGATATGCAACATCATATATACCTCTTGTCTTCTAAATATAGACCTAACTTGTTGGAGATGCATTCTAAAGCTTCTCTCCATTCTTGGATCGGATCATTTCGATCAGAAACTTCCATTAGCCTCCAGAATTTTCTACCAAACTCACTCTCACATGTAGGTATTTTAACATGGCTTGGGTTCACCTGATAAAATATTGGAATAACATGGAGATTTCCTTCATCCGCACGTTTCTTCATTTTCACTAACTCATTCATGCACCACTTCGATTCTGGATACCTATATAATTAAGATATTAATGATTATGATTCTTGGATTCATTGATATATAATTTGAGTAATTAAGTAAGAGTCTTAACCTTGTAGAGAAAATGGCAAGAGCTATCCTCGATTCTTCGATCTTTACAAAGAGGTTTTTGAGATCTTTTCCTGCTACCATATCATTGTCGACAAAGAATTTGATCCCCTTATTCTTAAATGCATTACTAAGGTGGCTGATAAAACTGTGCCGCACTTGGTCTCCTCGAAAATTGAGGAACACTTGATGATTCTTGGGTTGATTAGAAATTGTGGTTCTCTTTACTTTCTTACTTCTCTTTCTAAGATAACCGAAGCAAAACATAAAGCCTAAGATCAAGCAATTTCGAGAGACGATAATTGTCATAAGATATGGAAGTAGGAAGAACTGAGATGCTGCCACTATACTGCAAATGCAGCATATGAAACTTAGAAGAATATCCGGCATCTTGTAACGCCGGCTTGATTTGATTGCAAGAGCAGTCGCCATATTTCTGATGTGTAGGCACGAGAGCTACGTCTGAGGTTTTGTTATCTAAATATGAAAATAAATTTAGGGTTTTTGGGAAGAAGATGATGTTTAGTTTCTAAGAGTGATATGATTAAGAATGTGAACTGGAGTATTGGTGGTGATATGGCCGCAACAACCATTTATAGGACAATACCAACACAAAGTTATTGGAGAACATGAAGGAAGTCTCTAACTTCAAAAGGACTTCATTTTGAATATCTTTTTGGACTTCAAATATTTTGTTGAAGAACATAGCTTCTTTCATTTTCTTCAAAATGAAGTTATTTTCAAGTTATAGACTTCTTTCATGTTATCCTATATAACTTTCTTTAAATGACTTCAAATATATTTGGAAGTTTATAATCTTCTTGTTCTTCAAAATGAAGTCATTTTTGGGTAAAGTATTTTTTGGGTTTGATTTTTTTCTCTACACAAACTTGACAAAAAAAAATCAAAACCAAAAAACCCTTCAAAAGAATTGAATCAAACCCAAAAAATCTGCCAAGTCCTTTATTAAGATGGTAAGAGGAGCTCGGAGATGCGAGAAGGATCAGCTCACTATAAATTTCATATCTCGAGTCCTTCAATTTTTAGAACCAAACGTTGCCTTTTCCTTCCCCAAGAACCCTAATTATTTTCCTAATCCAGATGATTTTGATCAGAGTACGAACTGAAAAACCTGCTCATTTGATCGAGTAAATGAACTCAGTTTCTCGAACCCAAACGAATCTGTTACTAGTTCTTTTATATTCTCCAATGAAATTTTTATATGTATTCCCTTTGTTTATAGTTTGTTTATATCAATTTCGTTTTTTTCTCAACAATTGGATCGATAAAATCTAATCAATAACCTAAAGTCCAACTTTAAAATCCTTTTTTAGTCTACGATAATGTAGTGGAGAAAAATCGAAATCTTGATGCCTAGCAGACTAAGAACAACTAGACATATCAATTCATATTTGAAGCCTACATTTGAAAGTGGTTTTTTTATAATTAATTAATTTTCCACCTAATTATAATGGACATTTCGGGTCCATTTTTTTTATAAAGTTCTTCGGGTCAATTATTGGTCAAAACATTTCTACCAAAAGCAAGGTATTTATTACTTATTAATTTGGAGGTCTTGTCCAATATTCTTGTATTAAAGATATATACATACTTTGACAAAAAATAAGATACATGCATGTTCAATTAAATCCCTAGTTAATAGTTATATACAAAAAAAAAACTTTAAAATTTAAACGATAAATAATTTTTGTGTTTGTATATAGTGAAAATACTTTCTGAATCTTTGAATAGCATATATCAAAAGACAGCTTTGGATTCTCCAATTTTAGTTGAGACACAAATTCTAGACGTCAACCTTAAACCCAATTTTATACAAGAAAAAACCTTAAATCCAATTGCCCGAACTGGTTCAGCGACGATTGCACGTGTGGATCTATTCCTTTCTTTCATAATTGATCGGACCAATTTGGACATAAAGCTTTTGAATCTTAATTATTATGAACTTTTTGAGATTCTGAACCATTATTCCGTATAAGATAATGGGTCATTTATAACATTTAACCAATTTTTTCAATTTATTTAATGTCGATTTTTGACAACCTGACATAATGTTGACAAAGTTTAGGTATTTTTTTGATAAAAAAATTTAGTTGATTTCTTGTTAAATTTCTTTTTCATATTATCAATTAAAAAAGTTTTTAAATTAATTTCTATACCATATATTATTTGTATAACAATTTGCTTCAAACTTATGACATATTACATTTGTCTTTTGATCATTTGGGCATTTTTAATAGTGAAATTGTGAGAGTCTCTAAATAATTGTTAGTAATAAATTATTTTTGAGACTATATTATTAGTCTCACTCTGTAAAAACATATCAAGCAAAATATTATTAATTTTATTTGTTTTTTATTTATTTTTAATTATATGTAATCTCACTATTAAATATTCTCAAATTTGTATTAGTTAGAAAAAGTTGTTGCATTAGTTATTGCACACAGGCGAGTAATTTGACCGACCATGTCAACAGTCAAGTCAGAAGTCGTCCATTATCAGTGGGGTTCTGGTCCTTCTGGAATCTGGACCCATAATCCATTTATAGGGGCCTAAATATTTTTAGCTAAGAATATAAATAAAACAATTTTTTAAAAATAGGATGGGCATAATACCCGAAACTCGAAATCTGATCCAAACCTGATATGAAATAAGAGAAACTGAATCAAATCAAACTCGATAAAAAATCCGAACATGTTTTACATTATAGAAGATTGGGTACCCGAACTCGAACAGGTAAACTCCAAAACCTAAATAGATATTTGAAATATCTGAAATATATTATGTAGTTTAAAAGTAATTTTATATATATAAACTTTTAATTCTTAACTATTAAAAATTATAATTATAAATCTAAATATATTACAATTTGAATTAAATGAATAAAAAAAATACTAAATTTTCAATTTTAAAATTAAATAAAAATATTCGAATTCGAACTAAAGTCGAACCGAATCCGACTCGAAACATGACATTTTATAAAAACCGAACCCGACCTGAACCTGAAATATACCGAACCGAAACCGACCCGAAATTCTAAAATATCTGAAAGGGTCTTATATGTGTAAACCTAAAAATCTGAAACCAAAAAAATCCGACCCGAATCCAAACGGGTACCTGAATGCTCACTCCTATAAAAAAACATATTATGGTACGGATGCAATCATTAATCTATTTACCTTTTTAACTCTAGTTTAAAAGACCATCTCTTTCAGCATAATAAAAACAAAAATCACGGTGGCTTTCCTTAAAATAATTCAGTGTTCAAAATAACTGGCAGACTTACAGAAAAACACATTGATATTTCAGTGTTATTATCGAACAATAGTTTTTGTTATTTTTGATAATAATCATATTCCCTTCATTTCATTTGATTTGATATTTTAGATTTTTTTTACACATATTAAAAAATTACTAAATTTTGTATTTGATCTAAATAAAATATATTTTATCACAAATTTTAAAATAATCTAACTAATTACAAATCAATTTGTAGAATTCAAAAAGTCAAAACACTAAAACATAATAAATTTTGCATAAAAATCTTAAAACACCAATTAAATTGAAACAAATTTTTTTTACTAAAACATCAAATAAAAAACAGAATGAGTAATAAATATTTTGTACTGCTTAATATCTTTTATTATCAAAGTTCATTTCACCCAACGTTATGCGCTATGGCTGGAATTTTTTTAATATATTCATCTTATTAATAATCAGAATTCGTATAATATATTACCATATCAAATTCGTATAATATATGGTAAACTAAAATATAGTTAATTAGTTATGAAGAATAAAAAAAGTGTAAATGTCCTTTAACAGTTTAAAGACTGAAAGTTACTGATCCCAAAAATGGAAACTCCAAGATAAGTATATTATAGATAGGTAGTGATTTGGTCTATTAATTAAATGTTTATTTTCATTGTTTTTCACCAAAAATTCGATTTTACGGAATTGTGCTGTTTGTATGATATTATTTATTTTGATATGCTTTATTATACACAAAAAAAAACCTCATTTCTCTTTATCACTTGGATTTTTTTCCAAATAATTTTTCAGAAGTCTTTTGGTTTTAAAACGTGATAATCAACATCATTTTGATGACAAAAAAAATCAATGGTTGATATTTAAATTTTAATCTAGTGTTTGTGAGTTATATCCGAATTTCCTTATGAATTTGATTTGGCCTATCCGCCTATACTTAGAAGGTGTTATTGAATATTACATTGTAATGAGATTGAATTTATTTATAAAATTCAATGTAAAATCGAGTGTTATTTTTAATTATGTAATCAAACATTTGGGATGATGTAATTTAGAATTCAACACAATCAACTTTTAATAAATAAATAAAATTAACTTTTTTTCTATCTCTTAATAGATTTTGATGAATCCGGTAACTATTTGACAAACACAAATAATACCAATAAAAAGACTCGAACTCAAATTATTAATCAAAGCGAAACCAAAAAGGCAAAAAGCTACGCACTTTCCATTTAAGTAAAAGAAACAAAAATTGACGCTTTCTGCATTCACTCGATATAAATATTTTATGGAATTGTCAGTTTGTAAAGTTCATGTGGCCAAAAGACATTAGTGAAAGTTAATAGGTTTTCTCTATCCTTGTTTTACTAATTCAATATTTTCTGTAACTAAAGATGGTATTATGCAAATTAGATTTATTGAAAAAATAATTCGAAATATGAATATTAAGTTTTTTTTGGTCGAAGATGAATATTGGGTTTGTATTGTTGTAAGTACGGTTATTAAGAATGTTGACTTGTAATTTTTTTTTGTAAGGCATGTTAATACTAAAATAAAACTGTGACTTGAGCATTCAATTTTGGCAAGTACAAGTGCATGAAAAAATGTAGTGGGGTACAAATGCAGTTTTGTAATATATAAAAAAAAAATTATATTGAGACGTAATATTTTTTCACAATAACACATATTTCTTTATAATATAAAGATGTTGTTATGTATTTGTGACGATTGGTAAATAGTTGCAATACAAACGTCACAAATGTGTATTCTTAACAAAAACATCACAATACTGGTGATGAAAAAAATATAGTAACAATTTCGTCACAAATTGTTACGAAATAGAGTTACAATGATTTTTCTAAAAAACGTAACAAATAAAATATGTAACAAAAATATATATATTACAAATTATTACTAATATTCAACGTCACAATATAATCATTACAATAGTTCCCATTGTTTGTAGTATATGATTGGTGAAAATATATAAGTGGTGCGGTTTTTGTAATAGATGATATTATATATGACATAATAGTAAAATATATTAAGGTCATAATTTATTTAAATTATCTTTATTATATATATATATATATAAGATTTTTAATTATTAGTTTATGATATTATTGGGACCATATTTTTACATGGAAAATTCAAAAGAAAAATTATCTTATTAATTTATTAAATTTTTATGAATTATATTATCTTGATTTGGACACTAATAATTTTCTTAATTTATAGTGTTTATTATCTATCAAATATTGATTTAAAGAAGTTATACCGTAATTGTGTTAGTTATAGTTAATTTTGTTAATATGATGTTAATTTAGTTTTTGAGAGAAAAGAAGAGAGAGATACATATTACTCCTTCCACTAACTATAACTATTTTTTTTTAAATTACTTACCATTTTTATGTAACTTTCCTATAAAATTTCTAAATATAAGATTGCTATAAATTCTATATAGTACTAATAAATGTTCTAATTAAAATTGTAAATTAATGTTATTTGTGAGATTAATATGTTCAACCCATAAAAATTCTTAATCTACATAAAATAACCTAGAACAACAAGTAAAATAAAACAGACTAGAACAACAAATAAAATGAAATAGACCGACTAATAATTACTGCTCCGTATTTATTTTGAAAAGAATGTGTGTAATGGTTGAGAAAAAAGAGAGACATAAAAAAATGTATTACTAGAGAATCCATTGGTGCGAGAGGAGATAGAATGTGAAGATCTAAACATAAATGTGATCCCAATACAATGGGAACCACACTTAACAGATGTAACGGTAAAATCAACATAAATATGTTGACTTATTTGCTGTCTAATACTCCCATTCTATTTTTCCTTGATTTTAGTTCTTTTTTTCACATGTCTATAAACGTTGACCAATAAAAAACACCTGCCGCGTCCGACCCAAAAAATAGATAGATAAATAAATTAATAAATAATCTTCAAGCTCAAAATTAAATGGGTACAATGTCTGTAGTCAGAAATGAGTACGTGGCCATGCATAGATACATGTAGTCCTATATAAACGAGAAGAATAACAATAACAATAATAATAATAACACTATTGTCTTTTAACATCTATACTATTTTCGATTCAATTGTTAACATAAAAAAAAAAAAACATCAATGTCAAAAAAAAGATTAGGCTTTCCGGTTTTATGTCTTCTTGTCATCATTGTATTCATCTGTTCTGCTCTTCAGATACGATATTCCATGAATGGTCTTCCTCCTGAAACCATGAAGTGGCCAATTTGTGGAGAACCCACTGACTTTCTTAAGCAAATATCAGATATCATGAAGAGCACAATGCTTAGGTATTATATAGCTTTCATTTTTCTAATCATATTGTTTCTATATTTGTTTCAATTTAATGCATCAATTCTAAGAAGATCCAAAGCATATATTCATAAAACGATTGGTTATCATTCTTGTAACAACCTTTATTAGTCTTTAATTTTTCTTGTCACTAACACCAGCTTTTAATAGATTTCTTCATGGTTCTCTTTTATTATAAATCGCACTTTATGAGTGACTTTTTTCATCTTTATTTTTTCTACTAAATATAAGTGTTCAAAGTCCTTTGAAAATCACATTGAATATTTTTACAAAAAAAGAAATTGTTAACTAATTTGAATAACAGTAGATATGATATGATTTGAACAAATTGTTGGTTGAATAACAATGATTGTTAATGGCCAGTCCTTGATGAAAAGTCAATCTATTATTTTATTTTAAGCAAAAAGTCAAACTATTATTTTATTTTAAGCAAAAAGTCAAACTATTATTTTGTTTTATTTGAAAAACCACCAACTTTAGTTTAAGTCTATTATTAGGGTTTAGGGTTTAAGTAAGGTTTTAATTTATTTATTTTGTTAGGAAAACAAACTGAAGATGGTTTCTCGAAAAGAAGCTTACACAGTTTATAAGTTAGGTTCTATATACTCAGAAGAAATCAACCATGAATTTCTTCTAATTTTTTTGGGTGGAAATGGATGGTCAAGAAAAAAAGTTGTATTATAGTACAAACAAGTGAATAAGTGATCCATTCTTTTTCTTTCGGTTATCTTCGAAAAAGGATTGAGGAACTAGAGCAAATCACCATCTCTGATCCGCTTAAGAGACCTCAAGTGTTCATCAATTTTCGAGGAGAGCAACTGCGTCACAATTTTATCAGCCACCTTGCTAATGCTTTCAATAATAAGGGAATCAAATTCTTCGTAGACAATGATATGTTACCAGGCAAAGATCTCAAAAATCTATTTGGAACCATCGAAGAGTCGAGGATAGCTCTTGCCATCTTCTCAACGAGGTTAATTAAAACTCTTAATTAATTACTCAAGTAATCAAAAATTCTCTAACAAACAGTAATAATTCATGAATCATAGTGATTGTCTTAATTATGTATAGGTATCCAGAGTCGAAGTGGTGCTTGAATGAGTTAGTAAAAATGAAGAAACTTTCGGATGAAGGAAAGCTTCATGTCATTCCAATATTTTATAAGGTGGACGCAGTCCACGTTAAGAAACCGACAAGTGATAGTGAGTTTGGTAAAAACTTCTGGAGACTCATGGAAGCTTCTGATTGGAAAGATCCAATCCAAGAATGGAGAGAAGCTCTAGATTACTTTGGTAACAAGTTCGGTCTGTCTTTAGGAGACAAGAGGTAGTGTATATATATATATATATATATATATATATATATATATATATATGCCACTTACTTTTTATACTCTCTCAGTATATATGAAGTTTGTTTGATATATACACTACTTGTGGCAGCTCTGAAGCTGATTTTGTCAAGAAGATTGTGAAAGAAGTGGAGAGAGTTAACGAAAAAGTTGGACTCGAGGAAGGCGAAAATTATGGCGAGACCTCATGGCATAAATTCGCGGATCAGAACCATACGTGATACTCTTGTTGCGAGGAGACACAGAAAGAACTACTCATATATTCTTTTTGTAAAATTAAGATTAGTGTCGCTCAATCTTTTTGGGTTCCAGTTAGCGCTCTCATGTTGGTTTTGATTTTTATGCCACCTCGTGCGACCTATTAGCTCTAACCAAACTTTTGTATATAACGATCGTTCCTTTCCTTAAATGTTGGTTGCATCTTGTCTTGGTTTAGCTAGAGGACAGTTAGATCTAGGGTTAGATGTTCCGATGCTGTGGGTTTAAGACAAATTATTCTGTAATCAACGATGGTTCCCTCGAACAGCCAAGATAATTATCGAAATATATCACGCACAAGATAAAAATTATTTTATAGTTTCTACGAAAAAATGAGGGAGAATTTTCATATGTACATGAATCTAAAGTATTAAAATAATTATATAAAATTCATCTCTTGTAATCATCAGATGAAATCAAACTTGATATGTAAATAAGAAAATGACTTGCGTGAACATATTTCAGTCAAACGGAAGCTGGTACAACAAAACCTGGTGTGTTTAAAACTAAATTCATTAATACTATTTTCATTGTTTCTCTTGCAACTTTTCTTATATGTAGTATAATGTTTTTTTTTTTTGATAACCTTTTCTGTAGTATAATGTTTAACCTTATACAATTACATTCTATTTATTAATACGATATAGTTATGCCTACGTAAGAATCTTGTACGGTTTATATTTCAGTTTTGTTTTGAGAGGTGGATACGTCAATAGGTAGAGGTTTAGGTGAAGTTTGTATCACTTTTTTTCTGGTCTCTTGTTTTGTTGTTTAAGATTTGGGCTGTCGCAAATCAAATAAGGCCCAATAGTTTTGAAACCAAACATTTTGTGTAGTTCATTTTACATACATATATCATACAAATAAATAATTAATAGTTTACTAACCGTTTAGTCAATATGTATTTTGGTACTAATGAGAAACTACAAGTAGAGAATTTGAATTTTTTGGCACTAAACTTGAAAATATAGCAGGTCCATAAGTTTATGTAAAAATTGGCACGATAGAAAAATTTCAGTGAGAAATTGGCCATTTTCCCGCCAACTCATCTTTGGAATATGCCACATCAAATTATACATGTCGTAAAAGCTGATTTTTAACGGTTAACTAACAGTCTGTGTGGTCATTGTGTATTATGGCACCAAAAGAAAATGTTCGTGAAAAAATTTGAATTTTTTTCACTAAAGTTTGAAAAATATCGACTTCAAAAGTTCCTATAGAATTCGGCACGACAGGAAAAGTTTAGTGGGAGATTGCCTTTTTTCCGGGTAATATTAATGGATAAGTCCCCAAGACCTCATTCTAGAACCCTTAGAAAGCTTATCTTTGAGAGCTAACCGACTTAGTATAAGAACTTACGGAGGTTTTTTCTTATAACTGTTGATTTATTAAATCGGCTTGGTATGCTACCAAATCATAGACGCAAACCGATTATAAACCAACATAAAGTGTCTTATGTCTATACACTATAGAGTTCTGAGTATATATCCAACTGGTTTCATTCTATATAAGGAAAAAAACCAGCTTTTTGAGGATCTCTCATTTTTTTATTTTGAGATTTGGGTTTAAACGAATTACGAAGTGAAGAAGCCCTAGTTATCTAGATCTGTCTTTGAGAGTAATATTTTTTTGATATCCATAAACTTCTCAAGGATCTCCAGATAGGCTTGGGCTTTCAGCAATAACCAAACTAGATCGAGCTGACCGAATCAAAATTTTTGGTCTTTCACTACAAAAATAATTTGACCTATTGTAACAATTGTATTACAACTATGAATATTAGTAATAATTTGTATCATTTTATATACAATTTTGTTACGAATCATTGTGACTCTATTTTGTAACGATCCGTGACAAAATTGTTACTAGATTTATTCGTCACGAGTATATTGTGACCTTTTTGTTACTAATATACATTTGTGATCCTTGTATTGTAATTATTTACAAATCGTTACAAATTGTAATAATATCTTCATATTGTAACGAAATATGTGTTATTGTGACAAAATATTACGTATCAATACAAATTTTTTCTTGTAGTGTTGTTTAGTTGTTTCTGTTTTTTTTTTTCTAAAACCAGGTTAGATTCAATATATGAAAGAAAAGATATATAAATACTGAAACACAATTTAAATTTTATCTAAAAGACTAGACCATAAGCCAAGGTAATTAATTTTTGAAAATGATATCATTTGTATAAATATAAAACATAAGAGTTATACTATACTAATTGTAGGAAAGTTCACAAAGGAATATTTTAACATCGTCAAGGGATCATTTAACAACATTTTCACATTTTTTTAATTCATATATAGCAGTATAATTTTGGTAGAACTGCTGTGGAAGTGGTCATGTTTCTGGTTATGTTTCAAATGGGCTTCGTGGGCTTAACCATTTAAGATATGAAGCTTAAGCATTAGGAGTAAATACATTCTAATTGGGCCTAATATTGTTGCGGGTCCATTAAGGATAAAGTTGTTTAGTAGTACAGATAGGGGATCGGTGATTTAGAACAGGTCATCTTCTTCGATTGTAATCTTCTCTATTGCTGTACCTGAAAAGCTCAAGTCAGAGCAAGTTAGTGAATTCCGGATTGAGATCCTGAAGAGAGATGTACCCTGGTTTATAGGGAACTTTATAATTCTTGTTGTCTTTCTTTTATTTACCAAAATTCACACGAGAGTTTGTGAGATGAGAGACCGTTGCTCTGGATTCCGCAATTAAGAGCAAAGCGAGTTTATCTATTGTACAAAAACTGCATTATTTATGCTTACCAAACAGTTGGATTAAAACCTTTCTTAATTAAGTGATGGATCATTAAGATCCACATGGACGATGGTTTGTCTATTACTCTTCTCTATTGACAATGTACAAGTGGCTGAATTTCTTCTAAAATAATAGTTTTTTCAACGACTATTATAACTTGTTATGCATTACTTACAAAAACACAGAATATATATATGAAGTTTGGTAAGGAATTGTCAAAGCTATGATCATCTCAAAACCCTTCTCAAAGAAATTATGAAACTCAAACACAAAACCAGTCCTCATTCTCCTCTACTTCATGCCAAATCCGGTGAAGGACTTTGCCAGAAAATGACTCTATACCGAACATTTAGCGGTCTTGTCCAAACGCCATGAAAGAAAAGACAAAGCTCCGAAAGTCAACTATTCTTCAGAACAGACATCTAAGAAGGTATAAAGTCTGTTTTCATTTATTTTTGATATGGGATCAATTATTCTCAATAGGTAAAGCTCCGATACTTATTAAATAGTTAGCTCTATGTATAGTTCGTAACGACTGTGTTCTCCATGCATAGGGAATGTTTTATTTCTTAGATATAGAGTAAAAGGCATAATTTACAAGAAACATACCTAGTTTTGACGAAGGAATCCATCTAAACAAGATATTTTCCACGGATTTCTGATAGATAAGAAATAAGTCGTAAAAAATTAGAATTCATCAGAAATCCATGGTAATTTCAATCGGAAAAATCTATTAATTGTAAACCCGCATGAACAAGGCAGTTCCAAATTCCGACAAATAAGAATTACATCGTCAAAAATTTTAGTTTCGCCGGAAATTTGTGGGAAGTTTCTGACAATTTCTTATCACTTAACATGCATAGGAATTAATAGATTTTCAACGGCACAAGTCAACTTTGCAATGGTATTGTTTGGAATTACTTAGGGTGATTTAGCTCGTGAAAGTCAAACTTGTCCAAACGAAACAAGATGTCATAAATTTTTCATCTTCTATGGAAAAAAAAAGAGCAAGCAACATTAGTTTATCAGAATGTTTGGAGAAAGGGTGACATTTGAAGTTGACTGCACATTAAATGAAGGAATATTCATGCATAAGTTATACGTGAAATGAACAAAATAATTGATCAGTTGTCTTGTGATAATGATCAAGTTAACATCATTAAAATTGGGTTATATAAATGTTACAAGTTAGTTATAGTTAATTAAGAAAAAAAAACTCAGATTTGCAATCATATCAATAAGATTATGAATATTATGATCTTTATAGTTTAAAATTTTGGGGCTTACATGTAACACCCATCCCTCTAAACTTTGGCATAGCATGTGCATTTATATTTTTTATCTAGTGCAAAATCCTTTCTATTATAGTCCAACATTTTAGCACACTTAAAACTGAACTTTTCGGAAAAATTAACTCAACTAAGACACTAGCTATAAGCATCATTATATTATAGAATAGAATATCTAAAATCCTAACAAACAACAAAGATTATGTCGAATTATATATGAATGAACTTCCGGAATGAAAAGGTGAAATAATACATATCGTAAACTTTCACCAAAAAAAATACATATTGTAACCTTATCTTGTTTTGGCTGGAAAACATATGAGAAATGTTTTGGAATGTAACTGGAACTTTGAAATTTGTGAATTCACACGCAAAAAAACCAAAATCTAAAACGGATTAGGGTTTTCTGAATTTTCTTATAAGGCAATGGCTGATTCTTGTGCAACAAGCAACAGCTGTAGTGGCTAGGTTTTACATTTTGCGGTAACATTTACTGCTCTGGCGGCTTCTCCGACAATTTCACTGTCAAGGACCACAGCAGATCTAGCTATCTTTGCACAGTTTTAAATATTCTAAGTAAAGTTAACTCGCTGTTAAATCTGAACAAAACCTAGCTTTTTTCTATGTTCAAACCATGCTCTTTCTTCAAATTTTAAACCCAATTTCTGGACAAATTATACCTTGGAATTGAAAATCATCAGTTGATATGGTTTCTATAAAGTGGAAATATCGGTCTGAAACTACAGGATCCGGTTGAAATGTTTCTGTAAAATTGACAACTGAGAATAGTTTACTTCTAACTTTAGGATTCAGCATAATCAACAATTGTAGATCAATTTTCTCGAAGATAGTGAATGTTTTGAACCTATATATGGAAATCTCACGATAGTTATGTAGAGAGTTCTTTTTCAGTTCTTCAAATTGTCTTCATATATATATATATATATATATATATATATATATATATATATATATTTCATACTATTCTTGATAAGGTGAAACTGAATTGTATTTTAAAAGTAGATGTAAAAATCCGAAAAAATAAGAGACTTAGGGTTCGATTGGTGACAATGATATTAGCAGTGCCGTGCGGTGCACTACAAATGCGGTGGGGACAAATGCATGACATTTGCAGTCCAACTGCAGTTTTGATAAAAAAAAAGGGATAAAAAAACTGTGATCGGTGACAATATAAAAGTGCAAGACAAAAAAAATTGTGATCGGTGAAAATATAAAAATGGTACGGTTTTGTGGAAAATATTATAAAAAATTGACAATAAAATTAAAATGATCATTAGTAATTTTAATATCATTAAAAAACTAATATATATTCAAAAATTTAAATATAAATTTGCATTAATGTTCACAAATTTTTTTGATACCAATCGGCTTGTCGATCTGAAAAATACAATTGATTGAAAATTACATACTCATGTATATATATTTATACATTAAATATATATATATATATATAATATAACAAGTATATAAGTACACGTAGATATTACACTGTTATAAGTTTCTAACATATATATGTATTATAAATATAAATATTTTATATATTAAAGTGGGAAACACTTTCATTTTGACCGTGTTATAAACTATAAGATAAAATTAACCTAAGGTTCATAAAAACCCTTAAAATAGGTTTAAGGTAGGTTTTGTTACAAGTTTTTATAAAAAAATCAAAATTAATAAAAATTTAATGAAAAACTCTAAAACTAAAATTTAATAAATTTATATCGGTTATTAATTCGGTTCCGGTATGAGTTTGGATTTGATTTTCTGGATACATAGATTTAGGACACATTCTGGTATTTTGTCGAGTTCGGTTTATCTAATTTGGTATTTCGGTTATTTTAGTTTAAAACTTCTTCAAATATTTTTATTTTTTGAATAGAGTTTGGTTCGGTATAGATCGAGTTTGGGTTTGTGTATTTTTATATAAAAATTCAGAATTAAAAAAAATTAATAGAAAAACTCGAAAAAACTAAAATTTGGTTCTTGATTTGGTTCGGATTCGAGTTCGAGTTTGATTTTTTTGGGTACATAGATTTAAGACTCATTTGAGTACTTTTTAAAGGTTCGGTTCCTCTAATTCGGATCAATTTTGGTTTGGGTTTCGGTCTCTAAACATTTTCTTGAAAACAATATTCCAAAATATCAACACGAGTCTAACAACCAAAATGAATACAGTAAAACAATCAAAACAATCCAATCTTGCATTATAACGCGAGTATAATCCTATAGTAAAGCAAATGTATTTCAAATTGAACCGCACGGTCCGCACCATATTAGGTGTTGTCTAATTGTAAAGTGCGGTACAAATTTTTGTGCATTAAAAATGATCCGCGTTTCACTTTCTCAAGTCCGCCTTTTTCATTATAGATATGTTGATTGGTGAAGGTTGTGGGTCTTTTCATTCTAAATCTGGTATATGTACTTTTCTCATTCTCAGTCGATTGTTATTAACCAATTAGAATAAATGAAATCTTTTGTTTTTCTTGTTTGAAAAAAAATGAAATCCTTTTTTTCTCAACTTATAAATATTATATTAATCTTAAACATGTAATTAAATCGATTGAAACAGTTAAAAGTTCTATGTAATTCACAAGTAGGCATTACATATATCACAATTACAGTCTCTTTTTTCTTTTGTTAATTGCAAAGTTGCAGTCTTACTTAACTTCAATGAAGTTGATAGATATTATTGAAAAGAAAAAGAAAAAGAAAATCTTTTGGAAAGAATATGATTAAGTGAAATCATATTTTGATATAATCATCATATATAGGTTTCAGTCTTCCTCGTCTTTAATTGCTTGCATAACTCTCTGCACCTCCTTGACAATCTTCTTAATGAAATCAGCTTCAGAGCTGCCAAAAGTAATACCCAAACAATTAGATCAAAAATCAGAACTCTCAATGCATATTATAAACTTACAATAAAAGGTTGTAACCTAATTCATTTATGATTCTTAACACCTATTAATCTATAACATACATAAATATTTATACAATTATAAAAATATAACTAACAACTCAATTCTCAATTAACATACATTAATCCATTAAGAGGATATATTGAACCATAAATTCTAAATGCTTGTGAATGATTTAGATTTTAGTATTTTCAACTAGCTCAAAAATACTTTTAAATCCTTAGAATTGCTTAAAATTGCACTCTTAATTTATTCCAATAACATTAGATTTGATTATACTTTTTAAAAATGATCATTAGTTCAATAATACTATAGTTCAATAATACTAGATTTTAGATAATTTTTAGAAATTCATGTTTAAATAATAGATAATTTTTCATTTTAATCCAAATTATTAAAATTTATGTTTCAATAAACCCTCCTACATGTACTTCGAATTTTGAAGGAAAACTTTCCGCTAGTTTGGATTGGAGAGTATAAAAAGCAAGAAAAACTGTTGATGAAATATACCTCTTGTGTCAAGCCACGATAAAGAAGCAAAGTTAGCAAAATATACTTCAATTTCTCATCTATATATGACAAAATAGTTAGAGCCCACTAGGGGAACCCCAAACACCTAAACCTTTTTTTAACAAAAAAATGAAATATACCTGTTGTGTCCTAAGGACAAACCCATCTTGTTGGAGATGCAGTCTAACGCTTCTCTCCACTTCTGAATTGGATCTCTAAGATCAGAAGCTTCCATTAGCTTCCAGAAGTGCCAACCGAACTCACTATCACGAGTAGGTTTTCTAACATCCCTTGCCTCCACCTTATAAAAGATAGGAATTAATAGGAGTTTTCCTTCATCCGCAATTGCTTTCATTTTCACTAATTCATTCATGCACCACTTCGATTCTGGATACCTATGATTAATGAAGATAATGATTATGATTCTTTAAAAAATTTCTTTTGTTAGGGGATTCATTCATTATTTGAGCAACTAAGAGTCCTAACCTGGTAGAGAAGATGACAAGCCCTATCTTCGACTCTTCGATCCTTACAAAGAGGTGTGTAAGATCTTTGCCTCGTTGCTCATCTTTATCTACAAAGAATTTGATCCCGTGCCTCTCTAAAGCCGCAATGAGGTGGCTAACAAAGTTGTGACCCACTTCCTCTCCTCGGTAACTAATGAACACGTCATGGTTCTCTGTCAGAGGGACAACGATTGTCATCAAATATGAAACTGGAAAGGACTGATATATATGTCTCTCCGGCGGAAGAACTCCAAAAAAGCTCGAGTCCGATGAATGGGAATTTTGACCCCTTGGGCCTTGCTTTAATAGAGAGAAGTTGTTTGAAGTATAAAGAGAGACATTGAGGGAGGCTTAATTATTTATACAATGGAAATGGAGAGAGAGAAAGAAAGGTGAATGGAGATGGAGAGAGAGAAAGAAAGGTTAATTGCAATGGAGAGAGAGAAAGAAAGGTTAATTGCAATGGAGAGTATTGACTAGAAATTAAATATTCAAAATAGTTATTTGTTAGTACAAGTTTTAAAAAATGAGATGGAATCATCAGCAAAATGAAACGGAATTATCAGCGGACCATATTATTTAACTTATATTATGACACTGGTGAAAAAGTATTTATGGTTCCGTCAAGATTAAAATAATAAGGAAGTAGTGGAATATGATAAAATAAACGGTCCATGATTCAACTAATGGAAGCCACATAAGCTTTTTTGGACGATATTTTTAATAACAATGAATTGTGATCTTTATTTAATAAAAGAGAGTCGAGACCATCGATATAAGGAAGTTAGATGGCACAGATAAAACAAACGGTGCAATTTATTGTGATTCCGATCTCTTTTGTGCAAAATTGCAAAGTAAACAATCTTAACAATTCAAGTCCATCAGAATTGTTACTAAAAATATCTTCATTAAACATAGGTATCCATAATCTTAACAGTCTATATGTTAACTTTAAATATTCTTAAAATATGAGATTGCACTTGGCTAGCCTGATATATACGTTTATTGGCTTAGTTTTCCTTCACATTATGCATCACTTGACATTATTAGAACTCATTATCATTACCATTATAAAGTTGTTTTTAGTTATATACGTTCCGAATTATCTCAGGTCGACCCGTTTCTAAACATTAAAACTTAGTTTTGTATCTCATTTTTTAAGATTGTAGAGAGAAAGAAACAAGTTTGAGAACCTTTGTTGGTTCTTTAAAAAAATATCAATCCATTGATTTCTATTATTTTTTTCTAAACCTCTTTACACTATGAATTCCTTTGATTGCTTATCATATGTTTCTATGTGTGAGTAGTGTGATAATGAGTTAGGGCTTAGTAGATAAAGGGGCTTGATCATTAATTGATGATGCTTAGGGAGTTAAATCATTGATTTTTCTTCATTTTTGACTTGATTAATCAAATGTAGATGATAGGGTTTTTCATCACCGAAAAGTGCTTAATTAAATTCTTGATGGAACCTTAAATGAATTTTTCTTCAGAGTTGATGTGAAGGTGATTAGTGGACTAACTTAACCTCTTTACACTATGAACTTGGTATTAATGTTTATTATTCATTTGATTGGCAAATGAGAATTTAGCTTGATTGCGTGTTTGGTAAAGTGATAGAATAGGTTGATCTTGAAATTTGTTTCATGTACTTGGCTATTAATATTAATGAAAAACATAGCTATTAATGCTCTCTTTATATAACATTCAGTCTGAATTATAAAACATCAAAAGTAAACTGTATCCCACTATATATTTCTTTGATTTTTCGTATATTTTCTTACACACAATCACATGAACAAGTATATGTCTGTATAACAACAATCATATATACCACAACACAAGAAAAATTGAAAAAAAAAACATAATAATCATGGACAACAATTTAAATAGCAAATGGTCTTCTAAGACATACATATACACTCGTCTTGTCACACGATTCGAACCACTGGAACTTTGCGTCGTGATGATAACAGCTCGTTCAATCTCCCAATTTCAACCATAAGTTCCTTTACTTTCTACAAAAACCACATCACTTCCAATCCAATATCAATTTGTTTTATATAACTTAAAAACACAAAATGAATTAACACACACCTGATCTTTCTCTCTAAGCAGAAGAAACAGACATCTCAACTTCTCTTCCTGTAATCGTCTCCACCATCTCACAAGCTTCACATAAACAAGACTCGAGACTAACGAGAGACTCGCCACAAAGGTTGATGACCATCTCTGTTATCTTCGAAAAAGGATTGAGGAACTAGAGCAAATCACCATCTCTGATCCGCTTAAGAGACCTCAAGTGTTCATCAATTTTCGAGGAGAGCAACTGCGTCACAAATTTATCAGCCACCTTACTAATGCTTTCAATAATAAGGGAATCAAATTCTTCGTAGACAATGATATATGTTACCAGGCAAAGATCTCAAAAATCTACTTGGAACCATCCAAGAGTCGAGGATAGCTCTTGCCATCTTCTCAACGAGGTTAATTAAAACTCTTAATTAATCACTCAAGTAATCGAAAAATTCTCTAACAAAGAGTAATAATTCATGAATCATAATGATCTTCTTAATTATGTATAGGTATCGAGAGTCGAAGTGGTGCTTGATGAGTTAGTAAAAATGAAGAAACTTTCGGATGAAGGAAAGCTTCATGTCATTCCAATATTTTATAAGGTCGACGCAGTCCACCTTAAGAAACCGACAAGTGTAGTGAGTTTGGTAAAAACTTCTGGAGACTCATTGGAAGCTTCTGATTGGAAAGATCCAATCCAAGAATGGAGAGAAGCTTTAGAATACTTTGGTAACAAGTTCGGTCGATCTGTCTTTAGGAGACAAGAGGTAGTATATATATATATGCCACTTACTTTTTATACTCTCTCAGTATATATGAAGTTTGTTTGATATATACACTACTTGTGGCAGCTCTGAAGCTGATTTTGTCAAGAAGATTGTGAAGGAAGTGGAGAGAGTTAACGAAAAAATTGGACTCGAGGAAGGAGAAAATTATGGCGAGACCTCATGGCATAAATTCGCAGATCAGAACCGTTCGTGATACTCTTGTTGCGAGGAGACACAGAAAGAACTACTCATATACTCTTTTTGTAAAATTAAGATTAGTGTCGCTCAATCTTTTTGGGTTCCAGTGTGCGCTCTCATGTTGGTTTTGATTTTTATGCCACCTCCTGCAACCTATTAGCTCTAACCAAACTTTTGTATATAATGATCGTTCCTTTCCTTAAGTGTTGGTTGCATCTTGTCTTGGTTAGCTAGAGGACAGTTAGATCTAGGTTTAGATGTTCCGATGCTGTGGGTTTGGGTAGTTTAGGTGTTCCCTGGATCTAGGGTTTCTGCCAGTTTTGGATGCATTGGTTTGTGTTAGCTTGGTATTCCCGATGTCGTTTCGTTTCGTCTGCGAGTCCGGCGTTTGTTAACGAAGGTTTAGGCTTGAATATTATGTTACTCTCGGCAAGTTTAGCATCAATAACGCTCTCATAGATCACCGAGTTATTCATTGGGAGAGTTGTAGGCGTCGCTAGGTTTAAGTATTAATTGGGGGCTATCTCTCGACCGGGTGGATAGCGGCAGTCTCTTCGCAGTTTCGTCGGAATTTATTTAGTGTCGGTGTCTCATCTTTTTTTTTTTGCCTTGTTGTTCTTTTTCTTCTCTGTCTTCATGTGGAGTTCGTCTCGTTGTTGGTTATTGTTAGATTAAGCTTATCATCAAAGATTTGCTAAGTAAATTATGTGGATATGGTAGTTAAGATTGAGATATTTTAGGAGTTATCTTAAATATAGTTTTTCTAATAGGAATAGAAACTTAACTAATCTATATAAGGAGATGTTAAGGTTATGACATAACTGGTGAGATTAAAGAGATCGAGAGTTTAGGTTTTGAGATATTTTCCTAAGCTAATAAAGAAAAATTATTTCTTTATAATCTTTGATTTCGCCCAATTACTTTCTTAAGTCCAACAGTTATCATATTGTTGTTTGTATTTTTCTTCATTTTCTTCATTTTTTATTCCATCTATTTGTTGTTTATGTAATTCTATTAAAAATGAAAATGGTATAATAATTTAACATTTTTACTAAAATAATAATAATAATAATAATAAAAATAAAAATAAAAGGATCGTTCCTTATGTGACCAAAAAAAAGGATCGTTCCTTTTTTTATTGAAATAGTTCACATATAGAAAAAAGCAATATTTAAATAAAACATCTGCTTTCTATATATGTAACATAGATAAACTTTTTTTGTTTTATGAATTTATATTTTCAACTACTAAATCAAATACAAAATTAATTAAATAACACAAAATCTATAGGTGAACTTTAGTCTAATGGCAGGGTAAGTTCACCTACATTATGTGAGAATTTGGCTAATGGGTTTGTGACAAAAAAAAGGTAACACAAACCTGATCTTTCCCCTTTAAGTAGAAAAACTAGAAATTTTAGCTTCTCTTCCTGTAATTGTGTCTCCACCATCTCACGAGCTTCACGTAAACAAGGCTCGATACTAACGAAAGACCTGCATTGAATGTTAGTGACCAGATCAATACCCTTCTATGAGTCACGTTCTTACAACGTAACCCTCTCTCTACGTTCGGAAGAAGAATTTCACTGATCAGTTCTGCAACTATAAAACTATTCCTAAGAATACTAAGAAGCCAAGCGTTGAAGTTGGTGAAGAAGAAGAACTTTGCCACTTACAAATCAGAACCACGCTCATAGAAAAAGGAAAAATCTTAACAGGCACAAGCTAAAAGGAAAGATACTAAAACCAAAAAAAAAAGGAAAGATATATATATTCTCTTGTAATTTTGATATCATTTCCAAGCGTTTGTAAGTTGATACCAAACTCATTCTCAATTTCTCACTTAGTAGAAAATTGAAATAACTTGAAGATTTCCTTGATTTATAACTTTCAAGACAATGTTGATCCGAATGCACATTAACAACGAGATAATATATAGCAACGACACTTGGGATTATATATTAAGAGTGGTTGAATCATCTGACATTTTCTTTCAATTTTTTTTTTCTTTAGCTCCTCCCAAATTAAAATATAAACAAGAGAGAAAAGCAACGTGGCCTCCACTTCTCCATCCTCGCTGGAATCTGAACCAGTGGACATAACGAAATGCTTCTGTTTTTGTATATATAAACTTGTTATATAACATATATGTATTATTACTTCATTACAGAAAAAAAATTAGAAACAAGTAATCTAGAAAGATGACAATGTAGTTTGGTAAGGAATTGTCGTCACAAATGCAGCAAGCTTACATAAACTACGATTATCTCAAAACCCTTCTCAAAGAGATTTATCAAACTCAAACACAAAACCAACCCTCCTCCTTCTCCTCCTCCACATACTAATTCTGTTGAAGGACTTAGCCGGAAAATGATTCTATACCTAGCATTTAGCGGTCTTGTCCAAACGCCACGAAAGAAAGGACAAAGCTCCGGCCAAGTCAATTATTCCTCGGGAATAGACATCGAAGGTATTACGTAGATAAGTCCATTTTCTTTATGTATTAATTGTATAATGAGTCTGTTTTCATTTTATGATATGGGATTAATTCTCATCAACAAGTAAAGTACTTGTTGGTAAAGCTTGTTATGGATTAGAGACCACGTAATGACGGCGGAGGAAGGAGGGGAGTATGAATTTTTTTTCCCGGCTATTCGATAAGAATTTAACAGAATCTAAAAAAGCAAATAAATCGATGGAAAAAAAAAACTGCTTTTGAAAATGGGTGAAACAATCATGAAAATATTTAATATTTTAATGAAAAGATTGTGAAAAAATAAATCAATATTGCAATTTTTATGAAGCAGTCACAAATTTTTATATTGATAGTCATCACATTTATTATTTAATGAAAAATAATAAAAATAATTATTGCAATTTCCATTTTTTTTATGAAAACTAATCATAAAATTCAGCTATAAACTAACTTAATTTTGAAACTTTTGAATGTAAAATTTAAAAGAAAACTTCTATATCATCATATCATATCATATTCAAGATTAAAAACTGACATTCAACGATTAACCCCATCTCAATTAAAGTACAACATCCGATCTTATTACACCTTTACTAGTTTTTTTGTTAAATATCTTCATTTGTTGATAAAATCATATATACGTTTTTACACTTTTTCGAGTCCGATTGCTTTATTAACCCTCTCCACCTCCTTCACAATCTCCTCCACGAAGTCAGCTTCAGAGCTGTCAAAAGTTGTATACCTTAATTTATCGAACCTGCTTACATATTCTGAAAAGAAAAAAAGCAAGAAAAACTGAATATACCTCTTTTCTCTTAAACATAAACCCATCTTGTTGGAAATGCATTCTAAAGCTTCTCTCCATTCATGGGTTGGATCTATTCTCCAATCAAAAGCTTCCGTGAGCATCAAGAAGTTTCTACCAAATTCACTTTTACTTGTTTGTCTTCTAACATCCCTTGGCTCGACCTTATAAAATATAGGAATGACTTCAAGTTTGCCTTCATCTGCACATTTCTTCATTTTTACTAATTCATTGAGGCACCATTTCGACTCTGAATACCTTCATTTAAGACAATATATAACGAAAATGATTCTGTTGATTATTGACCAAATCTATTTGTTTAATGGGCCATATACGTTTAAGATACATCAAACGTATAGAAGATAGGGCTTGCCTTAGTGAAGCCCACAAACACTCTTTATCAAACCTAAAGCCTAATAGTAGTGTTACGAAATAGGTTTGGGGTTAGAGATACGATTAAGAGGGGGGCTAGGGTTAGAACTTCTTGGGTTAATCGTGTAATCTCTCTAAGGGTTTTTCCTGTGTAACTGATTGATTTCTTAGTGGATTTTGGGAGCAAGAATTTCCGACGAGATGTACGCGTAACCAGTCGAGTAACTCATTAAATCTTGGTGTCTTTTACGTTTTGTTCCTAAAATTTGAGCAACAAGAAAGACAAAGAAACTCTAAAAAACTTAAAGCCTATTTACGCTGCTAAAACTCAACAGATTTCTGATTTTCTTTTACTTTTTGTTGGAGGATTCATTGAGTAAGTAAGAGTCTAAACCTGGTTGAGAAGATGACAAGAGCTATCCTCGACTCTTCGATTCTTACAAAGAGATTTTTGAGATCTTTGCCTAGTTGCTCTTTTTTGTCTATGAAGAAGTTTATCCCATGATTCTTAAAAGCATTAACGAGATGACTAACAAAATTATGACGCAGTTGGTCCCCTCGGAAATTGATGAACACTTGATGATTCTCCAGCGGAGAGACGATTTTTGGCATCGGAAATGAAACTTGAAAGGACTGATATGTTGCGAATAGACTAGGAAGTCTGGTTCTTCTCTTTTCCGTTTCGCCTACGGTGAGCATCATCGACAGATTCGAGTTCGTTTGACGGCGACTGAACAAACGAGAAGACTTAGCTTGAAGATGCTGCGATTGGCGGCTAGAATTTTTGTCTGCATAGACTTTTGGGATCATACAGCTTTGGCCTGATTTGATCAGAAGAGAATTTGCCATCTCTGGATGGAGGTCTGAGTATTTCTTTTGAATAACTAAAGTAACTTCTCGTCTACTGCTGTCCAACCTAGCTCTTCGTATATATATAGATATAATAGGAATCTGGCGTACCAGAGACCAACAAACGGCATTAAAATAAAACAAATAAATTAAATAGTCAATGGATTTGAGGCAGTTCTGTTAGTGCAAAATTGAAAAGTAAACGATTTTCTCGATTTTTTGTGTGTCTTGGTTTTAATGTTCTCGTTTACTTTCAGCCGTATAAAGCTTCTGCCACGTAAGGTATAACGAGACGCCCAAATCTAAGACAAACTATTCTGTAATTAACGATGGTTCCCTCGAATAGCCAAGATAATTATCTAAATATATCACGCACAAGATAAAAATTATTCTATAGTTTCTACGTAAAATGAGGGAGACTTTTGATATGTACATGAATCTAAAGTATTAAAATAATTATATAAAATTCAATTCTTGTAATCATCAGATGAAATCAAACTTGATATGTAAATAAGAAAATGACTTGCGTGAACATATTTCAGTCAAACGGAAGCTGGTACAACAAAACCTGGTGTGTTTAAAACTAAATTCATTAATACTATTTATCCAATTTTATGAGTTTACTAAGCCTAGTGTTAAACGAACCAACTTCCAAATGATCGCGAGGGCCGTATGAAATTAGGTTTTTGGTGGTCTTGGGCCGTATATTTATATGTTTAATTTTAAAAAATAAATACCTATGTATGTACATATTTCTAAAAATTCTGTAAGTTTAGACGATAATATTTTCATGAATTTGTATATAGGGTAGATTAATTTTTAATCTTGGAATCTCCGTTTATGCGTTTTCTACAAAATCACATAATTTCCAATATCGATTTTTTATACTATAACTTAGAAAAAGAAAAATAACACAACCCTGATCTTTCTCTCTAAGCAGAAGAAGCAGAAAAATTTAGCTCATTATCTCCTCAATGTTCAACAACAGACCGAGTCCCTGACCGACATAGACAAGTCACTATAAAATAAGGAACGTGGGATTTAGAAAAAAAAAAAACTAGTTTGGAGGACTGAAGAAATATAAATTCTGCAACATATTAAGAAATAAATGTGTTTTTAGCCCAACAGAAAGCCCAATTTTTTGATGAAACAAGTCCAACAATAACTTCATCACGAAAAGGTTACAAGATTGCATGAGTGGTTAACATGTATGGGTCCACGAGGTTTATGATCTCTTTATGTTTTATTTAAATTACGATATATCCATTGTACTTTTTTTTAAACTAATTATTCTATTTACCATGATTACAATGTTTGTTATTTACAGGTTTTGGATCATAACTACGATGATAAAAACAATTGTCAAGTAAACACATTTAATTTGTATGTCAAGTTTAATTTATAACATGTCATCAATACGCATGGCTTAAGTATAACTTGGTGGGGGTAATATCGGGAAAACAGTTAATTTCTCACTAAACTTTTCATGTCGTACCGAATTCTATATAAACTTTTGGAACTGGTATTTTTTGAAGTTTAGTGCAAGAAAATTTAAATTCTCTACACAAATTTTTTCATTCGTGTCAAAATACACATTGACCAAACAGACTATTAGTCAACTGTTAATAGTCCATTTTTAAGACATGTGTAATCTGATGTGGCATACTCCAAAGATGAGTTGGTGGAAAAATGGTCAATTTCTCATTGAACTTTTTCTGTCGTGCCGATTTCTACATGAACTTATGGACTTGATATTTTTTCAAGTGCAAAAAATTTAAATTCTCTACACGAACTTTCTCATTTGTGCCAAAATACTCGTTGACTAAACTGTTAGTCAACTATTAATTATCTATTTGTATGATACATGTAAAGTGACTATTAATTAATCATCTGGTTCAAAAAATACCGGTCCCAAAAGTTTAAATTTGTGTAGAGAATTTAAATTTTCTTACACTAAATTTTGTTTGTTACGAGTCATTGTGACTCTACTTTGTAACAATCTGTTACAAAATTATTACTAGATTTATTCTCACGAGTATATTGTGATGTTTTGTTACTAATATGCATTTGTGACACTTGTATTGTAACCATTTACAAATCGTCACAAATTTGTAACAATATATCTTTATGTTGTGACGAAATATGTGTTATTGTGACGAAATATTATGTATCAATACAAATTTTGTCTTGTAGTGTTGTTTGGTTTAGTTTCTCATTTTTTCTAACACCAGGTTAGATTCAATATATGAAAAAAAAGATATATAAATACTGAAATACAATTTAAATTTTATCTAAAAGACTAGACCATAAGCCAAGGTAATTAATTTTTGAAAATGATATCATTTGTATAAATATAAAACATAACAGTTATACTATACTAATTGTAGGAAAGTTCACAAAGGAATATTTAACATCGTCAAGGAATCATTTAACAACATTTTCATATTATTTTAATTCATATATAGCAGTATAATTTTGGTAGAACTGCTGTGGAAGTGGTCACGTTTCTGGTTATGTTTCAAATGGGCTTCGTGGTAAGTCATGACGTGGCTTGTCTGCCTTTCTTAAATGGAGAGATGCGACGGAGCCAGCAAGCGGTGGTGATCGGAATGTACAAAAACTGCATTATTTATGCTTATCAAACAGTTGGATTAAAACCTTTATTAATTAAGTGATGGATCATTAAGTTCCACATGGACGATGGTTTGTCTATTACTCTTCTCTATTGACAATGTACAAGTGGCTGAATTTCTGCTAAAATAATAATTTTTTCAACGACTATTATAACTTGTTATGCATTACTTACAAAAACACAGAATATTTATGAAGTTTGGTAAGGAATTGTCAAAGCTATGATCATCTCAAAACCCTTCTCAAAGAAATTATGAAACTCAAACACAAAACCAGTCCTCATTCTCCTCTACTTCATGCCAAATCCGGTGAAGGACTTAGCCGGAAAATGACTTTATACCGAACATTTAGCGGTCTTGTCCAAATGCCATGAAAGAAAAGACAAAGCTCCGAAAGTCAACTATTCTTCAGAACAGACATCTAAGAAGGTATAAAGTCTGTTTTCATTTATTTTTGATATGGGATCAATTATTCTCAATAGGTAAAGCTCCGATACTTATTAAATAGTTAGCTCTATGTATAGTTCGTAACACAACTTTTATTCATAAACATAAAATCAAACATATAGGCAAGTCGATTTCATGAAAAATTTCAACACTCAAAATACTTTTCTTTTCCGAAATAATGGGTTCTACCAGCTTCACTGATAGCTCTCAGAGAACGGATCGTTTTTTCCTAGCTCGTGAGCAGTTAATAACATATAGTAAACCCATAGACACACACATTATAGTCCAACATTTTCGCACACTTAAAACTGAACTTCTCGGAAAAATTAACTCAACTAAGACACTAGCTATAAGCATCATTATATTATAGAATAGAATACCTAAAATCCTAACAAACAATAAAGATTATGTCGAATTATATATGAATGAACTTCCGGAATGAAAAGGTGAAATAATACATATCGTAAACTTTCACCAAAAAAAATACATATTGTAACCTTATCTTGTTTTGGCTGGAAAACATATGAGAAATGTTTTGGAATGTAACTGGAACTTTGAAATTTGTGAATTCACACGCAAAAAAACCAAAATCTAAAACGGATTAGGGTTTTCTGAATTTTCTTATAAGGCAATGGCTGATTCTTGTGCAACAAGCAACAGCTGTAGTGGCTAGGTTTTACATTTTGCGGTAACATTTACTGCTCTGGCGGCTTCTCCGACAATTTCACTGTCAAGGACCACAGCAGATCTAGCTATCTTTGCACAGTTTTAAATATTCTAAGTAAAGTTAACTCGCTGTTAAATCTGAACAAAACCTAGCTTTTTTCTATGTTCAAACCATGCTCTTTCTTCAAATTTTAAACCCAATTTCTGGACAAATTATACCTTGGAATTGAAAATCATCAGTTGATATGGTTTCTATAAAGTGGAAATATCGGTCTGAAACTACAGGATCCGGTTGAAATGTTTCTGTAAAATTGACAACTGAGAATAGTTTACTTCTAACTTTAGGATTCAACATAATCAACAATTGTAGATCAATTTTCTCGAAGATAGTGAATGTTTTGAACCTATATATGGAATTCTCACGATAGTTATGTAGAGAGTTCTTTTTCAGTTCTTCAAATTGTCTTCATATATATATATATATATATATATATATTTTTATCAAAGAAAATACTTCATTACTTAATTAAATGTCTTCACCCACCTAACAGACATGTTCTTAAAGTTTCTTTTGCAAAAACATCAGCACATCTATTCTCTGATCTTGGAACAAAGAAAAAATTGGTTGAGGAAAAGAGAGGGAGAAGATTGGTAATGTCCATATGGATACCATAGATCTCCGATGGAATCACGCCTTTGGATATGGCGTTGATTAGGTTGAGAGAGTCCGAGTAGACTCTTAGCTTCGAGATTCCCAGATTCACCGCTTTCTGAAGCCCCGTCCTGATCGCAAGAGCTTCCGCCACCATTGGTGAACCGATCGCTGTGAAGGATTGCGTGATCCTCTCCACTTGACGGTGGCCTCGCTTGAAGATTCCGGCGATACCTGCAATTAGCTTATCCCCATGCCACGCTGCATCCGTAAAGAGATTCATCGTTCTGGGGTCTAGATTAATCGGTGGCCTTCCGCTCTGTGATTGGCTCTTCAGGTCCCGATCTTGAGCTTCAAACCATTCCTTTGCCGAGTGGATCGACAACTGAATGATCTCTGCTTCCGATTGGGTAACTCCATTGAATATCAAATTGTTTCAGGATTTCCACAAATACCAAGCTATCCATACTGCTATTGGTGAATCAACGATTCCCACATGTAGAAGCCATATAACTTTCGTTAATTTGTGCCAGAGACTTGGAAAATTTTCTATTTCATCGTGGCTCGGTAACTGGGTACACGGGGCTTCGTTCCAAGTCCGCTTAGCAAAAGGATAACTCCAGAGTACATGCTTGATCGATTCAGAATCGCCGCATCGTTTACATGTAAGTTCACCTTCGATTTTTCTTTTCGAAAGGTTTTCTCCCACCGGGATTGCCTCGTGAAGGACTCTCCAGAGAAATTTTTTTAGTTTTGGTGGTACCTTTAGATTCCAAACCTCCTTAATCCAGTCTATTTGATCATTGGTTTGGCTTTGCCGTAGGCTATTCGATACTTCAATGGCGGCGTAGTATCCAGTCTTTGTCGAGTATAGGCCATTTCTCTGTGGTAGCCAAATGCGACGATCTTCAGGTAATCTCGAACTCAGCTTTATAAGGCTTATAGTCCTTGAATATTGAGGAATTAACTTGGAAATTATCACCTGATTCCACTCTTTGGCAATTGGGTCAATTAGCTCTGATACTTTCATCTGTTGAGCGTCATTATTTGGGGGTCCATATGGGGCATGTTGTTGGGAAGTTGAGAGCCAGCATTCATTCCATATCGAAATGCTTTTTCCATTGCCAACTGCCCAACCTAACTTCGTTTTTAATAGGTCTCTCCCCTTCAGGATTCCTTTCCAAGCGTGTGAGCAACTTGCTGGTTTTGAAACTGATAGGAATGCCTCTGAATGGCAGTATTTAGCCAATAACATCTGACTCAGCAGAGAGTTGGGGTTGGTAAGTATCCTCCAGCTTATCTTTGCCACTAGGGCAACATTAAAGGCTTTTATTTCACGGAATCCTAATCCTCCCTATTGTTTTGATTGGATCAGTTTTCTCCACGCTATCCAGGACATTGCAGTTTTTCCAGGTTTTTCGTCCCACCAGAACCGTGTGAGTTCTGATTGTATTTTACTGCACAAGGAGCTTGGTAATAAGAAACACGACATTGCATATGACGGCATCGAGCTGAGGACGCTCTTTAACATAACCTCTTTCCCTGCCTGAGATAAGAATTTTGACGACCAATTGATTCTCTTTTGTCGTATTCTGTCTATAATGCTGGAGAATAGGTCTTTCTTTCTTCTCCCAAAATGCTCTGGGAGTCCTAAATATTTGCCACATCCCCCTTCATGTCTAATTTGCATAACATTCTTTATTTTTTCCTTCTATTCCATGTTCATTTTCTTGGAGAATGCAATGGCAGATTTCTCCTTGTTGATAGCTTGACCTGATGCCTCTTCGTATCGTTTAATTATGTTATGCAGAGTATTGAAACAGCGGGAGTTACCTTTGCAAAAGAACATAGTATCGTCAGCGAAGAGGAGATGATTAATTCGGGGGCCATTTTTTGATACTTTGAGTCCAGCCAGTAAGTTCTTCTCTTGAGCCTTGATACATAGTCCCGATAGAACTTCGCTGCATATGATAAATATGTACGGTGAGATCGGATCTCCCTGCCTAATTCCGCGTGATGGCTTGATTAATCCTTTAGGTTCCTCATTGATTATTATCGAATATTGCACTGTGGATACACACAGCATGATCCACTGGATAAACTTCTCATGGAAACCCATTGCTTGCATCACCCCTTTAATAAAAGTCCATTCCAAGCAGTCATACGCCTTTGACATATCCGTCTTAATGGCCACCGCTCCATATTTCCTTGCTTGAGACGTGTTTAGATAATGCAGAATTTCATGTGTAATTAACACATTCTCTGCAATAGACCTTCCGGGAATAAAGGCTGATTGGTTGCCCGATATGATTTTTGGGAGAATGCCTTTTAGCCTTTTCGATAGGATTTTTGAAATCATCTTGTAGGTAAAGTTACACAGGGCGATTGGTCTATATTCTGATGCTTTCTTGGGGTTTAGTTTCTTAGGGATCAATCTGATATAGGTAGAATTCATCGCAGGGTGCATATAATTTGTAGCGAAGAAGTTTCTGATTTCTTTTGTTATTGCAGGGCCCACTGTGTTCCAGTTTGATTGGAAGAAGGCAGCTGAAAAACCATCCGGTCCGGGGGCTTTATCAGCATGGATTGAGAATGCTGCTGCTTTGATTTCCTGATCGGTAACATCTCTAGTTAGCATCTTATTGTCTTCAACCATTACTTTTGCTTCAATAGCTTCAGCTACAGTTTGAGCGCAGAAATATCCTGAGGATGAATACATTTGTTGGAAATACTGTGTTAATACTTGCTCAATTTGTTCTTCCTTAACCATTTCCTCTCCATTATGGTCCTCTATAACCGAGAAGTAATTCCGTGTTTTCCTTGTTTTAGTGGTAGCATGGAAATATGCTGAGTTTCTATCTCCTAATTGGAGCCATAGGATGCGGCTTCTCTGTCTCCAGAATTCTTCTTCTTCTTCATATGCCTCCTTAAGGTTTTTTGTAGCTTCTCGCACCCTCTCGTTGTCACTTATTTGGTTAGCCATTGTCTGTTCCAGCTTTTTCCTACACTCTTCCACTTTTTCTTGGCTCAGGTTACTTTTTTCCTTACACCAGTGGATTAAAGCTGTTCTTGATCTATTAATTCGGTGGCTTAGAGGGATGTCTTCCTTCGGTTTCCATACTTGATGAATCAGATTTTTAACGTCATCATTATCTCTCAGTCTTCTGTCAAATCTGAAGATTGACTTTTTCTTTTGTCTTTCAGGTTCAAGTATTGTAAGCAATGGTTTGTGATCCGATCCTTCAAACCATAGGTAGGAGCTTCGACTTGTGGGAAAGATTTCAAACCAGTCATCATTTGCTATTACTCGATCAAGCCTGCACCTTACTATGTGGTTACCCCTTTTGCCTCTCCAAGATAGACAATCTCCTGTATAAGACAGATCAAACAGTCCAGCTTCCGATACAAACGATCTAAAGTCCACAAATGAGCTTTCTGCTCTCTGCAAGCCACCTTTCTTCTCTTCATTTGTGAGGATGTCATTAAAGTCTCCCATAATTATCCAAGGGTCACTTCTCAGATTTGTCAGGTTTGTCAAATCCTTCCAAACTTGCTTTCTAGTTGACTTTTCTGGATTGCCATATGAGAAGGTGGCATAGAACCTCTTCTCTTCTAGAACAATTTGGGTATCTATATAGTTTCTGTTGGAAGCTAATATATTAATTTTGATGCGATTTGACCATAGCAGGATCATCCCACCTCCTCGCTGGCCGTGAGGTGATACAATTTCAGAATAGTTGAAATTTAAGACAGAGGTAAGATGGAGAACTTTGCTGTCTACATTCTTCGTCTCCATTAGGAAAATTATGTCTGGTTTATGCTTTGAATTTAGGTTCTTCAGACGACGAACTGTCAAGAGATTTCCCAAACCTTGACAGTTCCAGCTCAGTATCTTTAAGGAGGAAGATGGACTGGATTCTGAAAATCCAGTTTCTTTCTTCCCATTGAAGTTGGATTCAAGCCTAATGAGTCCCTTTCAGCATCACTTCTCGAGGTGCCTGCCTTATTTCTGATTGGTGGTATTATGTTTTGGTAACTTAGACTTGGATTTTGTCCATCTTTAGATTTAAATTGATCTGCCGCTGGTCTTCTTCGAGGGGAGGGTTTGACCTGAGGTGTTCTCCTTTTCCTAGGTCCAAGACCCCCTAGATACGAAGGACTAATTGCAATCTTTTTGAGCGCTGCATGTTGACTTGAACTCCTAGTCTGGGAATTCTGTTGTAACGTTTTGTTTGGTGCAGAGACTCCTTCTCCATGTAAGCTTTTCCTTTGTTTAGATTGGTTGTACTCCGTATTTTTATCGCTCTCTTGATAGGATTCAATATCCTTATCTTCCAACGCTTTGGGGGGCTAATTCCAATTCTTTGTAGTGCAGGGATTCTGTCCTCGACCCTCACATTTAGATTGGGACTTTGTCCCAGTCTGTTATGTACCGAAATACGACCTTCCGAGGTGAGATTGGGTGAATCTGGAGTTGGAATTTCCATCCCATTATTATTTAACAAGCTTTGTGCCATTTTTTTTGCATTTCTTTCCAGGTCTCCTGATTCTTTGGCTTTTTGAAGTCGACTTCTTCTAGCAGCACTTTCTGTTGGGTCGGCTACATTTACATATTGGTCCATATAACTCTTAATTTGCCCACGAGCCTCTGATAGAATCTCAATTGGTACTTCCTCTTCCATTCTTTCTTTGTTTTTAGCAGTAACCTCGATTCTTGGTTTTTTGGAATTTAGATTCTCTTCACCATTTGTGCCACCAATGGAGTTATGCTCTTTATCTCTTTCTTTTGGTATCCAGATGGACTTTGATTTATGGATATGGGAAGGGGCTTTAGAGTTTCCTGCCGACGAAAGCATAGATTGCTGGCCTCTTCGCCCTTCATTTCGGTATTGCTCATAGTGATTATCTTCAACTTCCCTATACCTTTTCTGGCCTTTTCCTCTCGATTCTCCTGAGGTCTTGTAGTTCAGATTTCCACTTCTGCCTGAAACTAACCTTGATAAATTGGTACTCCTTTCAGGTATTTTGTCCTCCGTACCTCCTAGAAGGGCCCCAAATTGACATTCTTTAATATCATGGTCCAGTCTTCTACAGTGGTAACAGAAGTTTCCCAGCTTTTCATATACTAATTGTACATTAACTTCCGATCCATCCGCAAATTCCACAACTGATTTCATGATTAGTGGTTTTAGACCGTTGACTTGTACACGAATTCTTGCCGCCGTTGTTGTTATATCCACACCATCAAGAGTTCCTAAGCTGCTTCCTATGCTTGTGAGTGCTTCAGGACACCACAAGTGGACTGGAAGTCCCTGAACTTTAATCCAAAAAGGAATTTGGCTTGGGAATGAGGTATCATTTGATTCTTCCCATTTTTGTAATATAACCATCCATTTACCAAAATGATATGATCTGTTTTTTAGAACATAGTTCATATCTTCAGCATTTGCAAATTGAAATTGGAACAATCCTTGGCCTAGATCTGATCCGATAGCTCGGGTACTTAAACTCCAGATATTGGGTAGGAAAGCTATTAGAGATGCTACTCGTTGTTGTTTGATGTTCACTGCTCTTCCTATTAGGGTTAACGCATGCTTTTTCTTCAACTCAGAGTTGTCGAAGCTGGGCACCTTAACTCTGAGTGTAGATTCATCCTCCTTCTCTATCCAGATTCCTTTACCTTTTTCTGCATTTGTTAGCTTGTGAGCCATCGTTCCTTTTAGCTTTACGTACAGTGGTTTTGGATGATGGTGGACTTTTTTGCCTTTGGAATAATCTTACTAAAATCACTACTATACTTACTTGTATAGGGTGTAAACCAGCACCACACGAAGAGGACTTCGGTGGGAAAATTTCAGAGAACACCGAACCTACACATCTATGGAGAGTAGATAACTAAACTCAGATGTAAGGTCGGGAATTCAGATCTTGTTACAGATCCGAGGACTACGTTGCATCGTCAACACATTGACGGTGGAACATTGTTATTCCGATGACCGGAAGTTAAAAGTGGCAAATCTTGGAGGCTTCTTTAGTAAAACCAGAAATGGTAAAGATAGGAAGCTTCCTTTTATGGCAAGAAACAGCTCTTATGGAAACTCTCTAGAAAATCGTGCCTGAGAGAAAAAACTCTCTACATTCGATAGTTTTTTTTTTCTTCGTTCTTCGTTTTCTCGAAGATAGTGAATGTTTTGAACCTATATATGGAATTCTCACGATAGTTATGTAGAGAGTTCTTTTTCAGTTCTTCAAATTGTCTTCATATATATATATATTTCATACTATTCTTGATAAGGTGAAACTGAATTGTATTTTTAAAAGTAGATGTAAAAATCCGAAAAAATAAGAGACTTAGGGTTCGATTGGTGACAATGATATTAGCAGTGCCGTGCGGTGCACTACAAATGCGGTGGGGACAAATGCATGACATTTGCAGTCCAACTGCAGTTTTGATAAAAAAAAGGGATAAAAAAACTGTGATCGGTGACAATATAAAAGTGCAAGACAAAAAAAATTGTGATCGGTGAAAATATAAAAATGGTACGGTTTTGTGGATAATATTATAAAAAATTGACAATAAAATTAAAATGATCATTAGTAATTTTAATATCATTAAAAAACTAATATATATTCAAAAATTTAAATATAAATTTGCATTAATGTTCACAAAATTTTTTGATACCAATCGGCTTGTCGATCTGAAAAATACAATTGATTGAAAATTACATACTCATGTATATATATTTATACATTAAATATATATATATATATATAATATAACAAGTTGCGGGTCCATTAAGGATAAAGTTGTTTAGTAGTACAGATAGGGGATCGGTGATTTAGAACAGGTCATCTTCTTCGATTGTAATCTTCTCTATTGCTGTACCTGAAAAGCTCAAGTCAGAGCAAGTTAGTGAATTCCGGATTGAGATCCTGAAGAGAGATGTACCCTGGTTTATAGGGAACTTTATAATTCTTGTTGTCTTTCTTTTATTTACCAAAATTCACACGAGAGTTTGTGAGATGAGAGACCGTTGCTCTGGATTCCGCAATTAAGAGCAAAGCGAGTTTATCTATTGTACAAAAACTGCATTATTTATGCTTACCAAACAGTTGGATTAAAACCTTTCTTAATTAAGTGATGGATCATTAAGATCCACATGGACGATGGTTTGTCTATTACTCTTCTCTATTGACAATGTACAAGTGGCTGAATTTCTTCTAAAATAATAGAAGAAATTCAGCCAATTTCTGCCCAATTTTTGCTTATGATTCCTTAAATTTTTTCTTTTGTTAGGAAATTCATTCATTATTTGAGCAACTAAGAGTCCTAACCTGGTAGAGAAGATGACAAGCCCTATCTTCGACTCTTCGATCCTTACAAAGAGGTGTGTAAGATCTTTGCCTCGTTGCTCATCTTTATCTACAAAGAATTTGATCCCGTGCCTCTCTAAAGCCGCAATGAGGTGGCTAACAAAGTTGTGACCAACTTCGTCTCCTCGGTAACTAATGAACACGTCATGGTTCTCTGTCAGAGGGACAACGATTGTCATCAAATATGAAACTGGAAAGGACTGATATGTTGCTGATATACTGACAAATCTGTGGCCTGCGATGTTCCTCACGGACAGATTCGAGTTTGTTTGACGGGCACTAAACAAACTAGATGACTTAGAGAGAAGATCAGGATATTTTCTGCTGGTGGGACTGAGAGGATGTTGTGTTGCTATCATATGTCTCTCCGGCGGAAGAACTCCAAAAAAGCTCGAGTGCGATGAATGGGAATTTTGACCCCTTGGGCCTTGCTTATAATAGAGAGAAGTTGACTAACTCTTACTTCAGGTGTTTCATCGTTTGTCTTAATACGACTATTATATTACTCTAAAAGTTTTAAAAATGAATTTGGTCTGGTCGTAAAGATGCTTAGTGGACTAACTGAACTTGGTATTAATGTTTATTATTCATTTGATTGGCAAACGAGAATTTTGCTTGATTGCACGTTTGGTAAAGTGATAGAAAAGGTTGGTCGTGAAATTTGTTTCATGTACTTGGCTATTAATATTAATGAAAAACATAATTGGCTATTAATGTTCTCTTCATATAACATTCAGTCTGAATTATAAAACATCAAAAGTAAACTGTATCCCACTATATGTTTCTTTGATTTTTCGTATATTTTCTTACACACAATCACATGAACAAGTATGTCTGTATAACAACAATCATATATACCACAACACAGGAAAATTTGAAAAAAGAAACATAATAATCATGGGCAACAACTTAAATAGCAAATGGTCTTCTAAGACATACATATACACTCGTCTTGTCACACGATTCGAACCACTGGAACTTTGCGTCGTGATGATAACAGCTCGTTCAATCTCCCAATTTCAACCATAAGTTCCTTTATTTTCTACAAAAATCACATCATTTCCATTAATCAAATATCAATTTGTTTTATATAACTTAGAACACAAAATGAATTAACACACACCTGATCTTTCTCTCTAAGCAGAAGAAACAGACATCTCAACTTCTCTTCATGTAATCGTCTCCACCATCTCACAAGCTTCACATAAACAAGACTCGAGACTAACGAGAGACTCGCCACAAAGGTTAATGACCAGAATACCCTTCTATGTGTCACGTAATTACAACGTACCCTCTCTACGTTCCGGAAGAAGATCATCACTAATCGCTTCTTTGCAGTCTCGATCACGCGCCATGGAAGTGAGAGTTCCACGGTGGAAGAAGACTCACTTTCTTCTCTGAAGATGGAAACATCATCACCATCATCATCATCACCATCATTATCATCATCATCATGATCATCATTGTCCTCCGGTGGATTTTCACGGCAGTGGCTTGATTGTAATACCGGAGAGTTTTGAGAGGTAGATAGGTCAATTGGTAGAGATTTGGCTGATGTTTGTATGAATACCCATTCATTGAATTCTTCTTCTTCCTCTACCTCTGTTTTGTCCATTGTATTTTGGATAATCTTTTGCCTTTTGTGGTTTTCAGTAATTTGGATAAAGGATTTTGTAATAGAATTTTTGTAAATATCTAGTAACGATATTTTTGCTATAGTTGAGGACAAAATATCTAAATAGAATGATAATGACACTATTGGTCTATACTAGCTGTTCTTATATCTTTAATAAAATAAATAGAATTTTGATGTGTAATGATTTATATAAGCTTCAAAAAGTTGAAGATGAAATTATTCATATGCTTAAACAGATTAATTGTAAGAGTTTGGTTTTCTCCGGTTTGTGATCGATTTGCTCATTGACTTTATCTTCTCCAGTATGAATTGTGAAACTATTTCATTGAGTTTGGTATTGTCTTTTAACGATTTGTTTCTTAGATGATATTTCTCTCATCTTCTTATGTTTGTCTTTTCTGGTTTCTCTATTTGAAATTTAATATTTGGAAATAATTCTATTATCAGTCAGTTTATGTTTGTTCTATCGCTATTGCTGAATTTTGCCTATGTTTATTAATAATTGAGATCATCCCAGGTGTCGAATTCAGCTACACTTCTCCATATTTTCAAGCCTTCTCTGCCGTAGCAACAATCATCTTCTTCGCTTTAACTGAATCAATTGTCGTCTGGATCAGTACTGTAGCTGCATTCTGCTCAACTCGATGGCGATGGAAAGTTGTGGACAAACACTTTCTTCGTGCTCCAGATTGTGATCACATCTGCGTTTCTAACGCTTTTAACGCTGTATAATCTTGCGGCGACTACTGTGATGTATATGTATTGCAAAGCTGTTCATGGAGAGCTTGCCTGGGAAATAGCTCAAGAATTTTCAAGAGAATATGTGAGCTTGCCTTTTGATGATGGTAAAGTTCCTCACTTGGTCTCTGTTGCTTACAACATCCTCTGATGAAGAAGGAACTAAGGTCTTGTTTGTTTTCATGTTATGAGTTTGAAGTTTGTGTTTGAAAAATCTCATCTTTTTGTATGATAAAACAAGTTTGTAACTTTGTATATTCATTTTCCATAGAATCAGCTGAGGCTTTATGTTTGTTCTTAAGAAGTCAAAACCTTATGTGATATGTGTGAATGATCCAAATTGTCAGATTTCTCAATCAAGCAACGGTTAAAACACTCCAGAAGACTAGAAGCATTAGTTTCACTGTCATTACAAAAAAAAAAAAAAAAAAAACTTGATCTACAAATGTAACATGATCTTACAAGAACAAAAAAGATTCATGTAACTTTTGTCTTCACCTTGTACAAAAGAATTCACATAGAACCAGAATCTTGAGTCTGGTTTGTACATTACCTCCTAAAGCTTCTTAAGTTTACAGAAGATTCCAAAATGTAAAAAGAGAAGAAAAAGAATACCTTTTGAAACCGTAACATCAGAGGTTCTGTCCATAGAAGTCTCTGGCAATTAAGTATATGTAACACAACAGGTTCATAAACAAACAAAAGATTTCATTTAACTCACAAAAGCTCAAGCGTCTTCTTCATGTTTCTCTCAAGTGATTTGCTCTTCCTTAAGCCTTAAACGAGCAACAGGTTGTTGTTGATTAAAGTTAGCCGTTGAGGTATTCTGTATATTGTTTGGTCTTAACTGATGGCTGCTAGTTCTAGCAGCTGGAACATCGTGGTTATGTTTTCCTTCATATGTCGTTACAACAGCTTTCGGGTCATTTGCTGCTCTCTCTACATGTTTCCTTACTCCACAAGCCGGAGTTGTACACTTATAGTAGCTCCTGTGAATTAGATCAGAGAGAATTAAGTAAGACCAATGACTATCTTTAACTCAATGACCGGTTTTTAGATGTTACTTACCTTGGGTAAGGATTTCCTTTGACTACTTTCTGTCCATACTTGCGCCATCTATATCCATCATCCAAGAGATCAACTTCACTCATCGTTTGGACAATTATTCTAGGCTCTGTCACAGTTCTATTCGATGAAGCAACTGGTTCTGAAACCAGGACTTCTGTATTCCTGCAACATTCAAAAGATCGTATGTATCTCATCAGAAAAACCAAACCTCCTAAAGTCTATTATAACTTTTGATTTTACCTTCTCTTAGGATCAGGCTCATCCTCATGTTTTTCTCCCACACTAGTCTCTGCATTACCAACCTCCTCGCTATCACTAGCTTCAGACATCTGCTCTGTTGTTGTTACTTGACTTGTTTCCTGGTCCCTCTTAGTCTTGTTGAGACTGCTATTACTGGTTTGAAACTGATTTGCAATATCAGAAGTTTTAGAATTCCCGTTATTGTTCCCTCGCTTTTGAGGAGGTTCATGATTATGCTGACCCTTGTAGATGATTTCTGTTACTTGTCCATCGAGTGACCTCTCGACCTTCTTCTTTACAGGACAAGCTGGATGTGTACATTTGTAATAGCTCCGAGGATAATCACTCCCTTTCACTTGCTTCTGCCCATATTTCCTCCAATTGTATCCATCATCAGCTGGTTTATCAGCATTTTGAGGCTGTGACCGATGCTCAAAGACAGATATTGTCTCTGTGGTTTCTCTCTGACCCTTCAATGAATCTTGAACAGAAGCTGGAATCTGAGACAGAGGTCCAGAAGAAATTGATGGAACCTCAGTCAATGAAGCTTGCTGTTGTTGTGTAGAGGAAGGTTGTTCAGATTCTGATTGCATTTGGCCATTATTATTGCCTTGAACTGCTTGTGCAGTGACTTGTGCTAAAGCTTGTTGGTGTGTCATTCCAAATGCTCCCTACACACAAATTCACATCTTTATTAATTAATGATATCTCAAAAGATAGAAACAAAACAACAAATCCAAACAAGTACATACAAAGATTCAAGATTTAAGGACACAAACAATACTTATGATATATATAAAGGGATTGTAAAGTACATCTCTGGTTCTGTGACTTCTGTCTTTTGACATTGAAGATATTCTTTGTAAGAAAGAATCTTACTTTCTAAATACATGTTTATGTTCAAAGATTCAGACACATAAAAAAGATTCCTTAATTATCAAAAAGACAAAATTTCCCAATTTTGACCTAAAATGAAGAACTTTTGAAGGGGTTTTTTCTCCTATAATCAAGCAAAATGGTTTGGATTTGCATCCATAAACCGAATGAAAACAAAACCAAAAAATAATCCAATAAAGTCCCAAACTTTCCATTTACCAAAATCAGAATTTCGAATAAAAAAGATTTTTTTAAAAAAAAAGACAACACTTTCATATTTGTTGTTGATGAAATTTCACACCTGAAGAGGTGAAAAAAGACCAAAGAAACTCGGCGAATCCAAAAGCGTCGCGGGACTTAATCCCGGAGGAACAGTAAACATTCCCGGTGGTTGTGTAATCATCAAACCCGTTGGTCTATTTTGTTTAAACCTTGAATCAACATCACCACCGCTTCCACCGTCACCGACAGAGCTCACAGATGTCTGATGATGAGCAGTAGCAACAACAGCTGCAGCAACAGCAGCTGCCGGAGAAGCCATAGCTCCGGCGAGAAGTTGAGAAAAGGACTTGAATTCATCAGGATCAGAAAACAAATTTGAGACAAGAGTCATAGGACCAGGACTAAATCCAACGCCACCGCTAAAAAACATTTCACCAAAAGGTCGAGGAGGAAGTGAAATCGTTGTTGGCCGTGAAGCTCCGGTGGATGATTTTTGTTCTTCTTTCTCCGCCATCGATTCCGATTTGAAGATAAAACTCAACAAACCCAACTCAGAAAAACCAAAAGATCTCTTTTTTTGCTTTGCTCTTTATAAAACCCTTTTTGGTTTAGAATAATCTATAGAAAAATTCGTGTTGTGAATATCTCTTTAAATTATTTGTTTCTGCAGTCTTTAAATGAGAGAGATTTTTGTGATTTTCTTCTGTCTCCACAAGCAGATCTCGAAAAATATAATTAAATTTTTGGTTTTTGCTGTATAAAGTCTGCGGTGCAGATATGACAGAGTAAAACTTTCTGTCTCTTTCATTTATCCATCACTTTTAGATTATTTTTTTTTTGTAAAATTCACTTAATATTTTCAATAATTTCAAGATAAAACTTTTATAAAGAAGTAACTCATGAAAATAATGTCTTACAAATATATGACTAAATATCAATTTTTACATGTTTTTCCTGATCGTTTTCGGTTTCTGAAAATTGTATAGTCTCATATAATATTATTTTAATTGTTAAAAATATGAGTTAATCAAAAAAACTTCTTTATTTGCTTGATAGATAAATTATAGACATTTATTATAGTTGAAAAAATAGTAAAAAAAAAAAACAAGTTTACAATTTAAAATTAATTGGTTTGGGTTTGAGAAAACATTACTTGATGACGCGCGAAACTGAAATTGTTTTATCAGAAAACATTAGACTTTAAATTTGTTTGATAGATAAAATATAATTACAGTTGACAAAATAGTAAAAGAAATATATGTTTGTTAATTTTGTATAACAAATTATCAGATTCGTTTATTGAAGACAAGCATCTAAAATTTCATTTTTCTACCAAAAATTGTTTTTTTAATTCTTTTTGCTGTAATTGTTGAGTTATGATTGGTTAATAGAGGAAAGTAGTTTTATAAAAAAAGCGTCGGTCTATATGTAAAGAACAATTGTGTCCCTTAAGACAACGAGAGTTGATGTCTCGCAAGTCAACCAGCAGCTCGAAGCACGACTCGCCGGGTTTTAACCAGTTTATCTTAACCACGTTCTACAAATCAGATTTCGCCACGTGTACATACATGAACCGGAATTATGATCCGTTAAGCCTAATCATAATAAGAGCTGTTTTCAAGACAAGTACATCTATGGATTTTATTCTTTTACAAATTTGATTTTGGTAATGAACAAAATTAAATTTTAGATTTTTTTTTGGGGGTAAAATGGTGAAAGAGGACACGTGAGAAAACAACTTGACTTTAGGAGGGCCCAAATAGCTTTGAAAACGGGCCGAAGAGGCAATAAATCATTAATATCTGTAGGACCTTCTTTGGGTCCCTTTTCATTTATTGCCACAACGAATCGCGTCTTCACTTATCACATCCAGAAACGAAAGCAAACTAAAATAATATATATCGCTACAAACACAAATAATCGGAAGCTAACACTATTTTTCTACTTACACTCGAAAATGGGCTTGTTAGTTTCTTAAGTTAAGGCTTTGGTCATTTAGAATAATTTGGTTAGCCCAACAAATTCCTCCTATAGATAGAACAAGTGGAGTAAACGAGTTTCAATTTTGTGCGACTAGGGGGGCAATAAGAAGAACTTTAAAGGTTTATAAAGTAGTAACATTTCTCTTTTTAACACATCCTTAGGCCTTGATTCTTGAGAGCCATTGTTGTTACAAGCCAAAGCTTTTATCAGGACTATGAACATAACACATAACCAAGTGACAATGGACAATGGCTTTTTTGGTACTAAAGATCCAATAGGTCTCAAGTTCGAATCCACTATTTGGAAGGTATTTACATATGCTCCCCCGGTTTTCGAGGGAATGTACGGTCGACCATCGATGTTGGAGATTCCAGTCCGCTATAATAGATGATGGTCGGTCTCTACTAGTCAGAGTTGGCGGTCTCATAGAAGACGAACCTCTCAGTTTACCAAAAAAACGACAAAACACATACACATCCTTCTTTATAAATATCTAATCAAAATACAAAAGACTTCTTACTAATTCAAGATACAACGGTTTGAGTAATAACAGATTGTTGTCATGGTTATGTTGAATATCACATTCCTAGGACAGTTAGATTAGTTATGTGAATCACCAATCAAAATCATATTATCTTAAAATGAATACTTAGTGGTACTATAATTTAGATACTTATTTGTGACATTTCTTGCATAAAGAAGGAATATAAGAGTTATATAAACACATTCCCTTAAATTATACCTCTTCCCAACCCAAATACCAACCGAAATTCATGAATCAAATATGATAATAATAACCATCTAAAGAAAAAATGCAATCCTTAGAACTCTCCAATGACTTTAGTAGCATCATAAGGCGTGTCATAAACGTTCTTGGATCGAGCTTTCTTGACACCAGCAGTGAACCAGAGCTTGTCAGATTTCGAGCTTTCCACTGAGATTGTTGTGACTTTAACCCAAACCAACACTTTTGTCTTCATGCCTTCAACACCCATCAACTTTCCTCTAAGCAAAATCCCTTTCACGCGTGTAGCGTATCTTATTGCTGATCCATCTTGGAATGTGACTTCACATGGTGCTGAGAAGAAGACAGTGAGTTTGTTCTTTGTCTCGTCGAATTCATAGCAGACTATGTTTTCTGGGAAGATTCCTGTTGGTAAGTTGTATTCTTTGAGGAGATCTGGTAAGCTTTTGAGTGGTTTACCTGTTTTGGAAACAAATTTAAAGGTTAGGAACTTTTGCATCTTCGATTTTAATCCTTGAGAAGCTTAAAAAACTGGTTTTGTGTTACCTTTAAGCTTGTTGAAAACCCATTTTGCTTTGTCTTCAACAGTACTTGAGAAAGTCTGCAAAAGAAAATGAACCATTATGTTTCCAATTTAAGGCAATGCAGATCAACCAAATAACTAGCAAAGCCTATGAACACAATGCTACTTATGTGAGTATTCAATCAGTGAGATAAGTCGAAAGATAGTTAGAAGAATGGTCTACGAATTGATTATCTTGGCACAACTATAGTTACTCAATAACACAAAATCCAGTAAAACTGGTTCAATCAGATTCCAGTAAAGCTCGTTGCTTAAAAAGTAATCACATGAACACATTATTCTTTTCTGGTAAACAATCGACTTAAATAGAAACTCTTAACTTGTAAAAAATGCATATTACACGGGCTGAATCATGAAATCTTTGTTGTATTACATCAACTTGCAAAAATTGGATCTTTTTTTTGTCTACATGAGATTGCTGAAATTGGACTCTAAATACTAAATAGGATCAAAATTTCACAGTAAATTTTCTGTCTACAATTAAAAATCGAGCTGAAATTAAGACACTAGTATCAACGATTCTATTTATCTGAAAAATATCCATCTAAATCATCTCAGATCATCCTAGATCTATGCAAATTTCTTCTACAATTCCAAAACAATCCACTACACCAGATTTGAACAATAGAATTTCCTCGTAAGTTAATCACATAAGGAAACCACTATACATCATTTGTGAACAAATCTGAGCAATCTCACAATCAAAAAGCATTCAAACCTCAGACAAATGAGCATCAGATTTCAAGGAGCACTTACAGTGAGGTCGTTAGTGATGTTAGAGAGCTCTTCCTTGGCTTTCTTCGTGATCCACGAACCTCCCAGTCCAACTTTAAAGCTCGTCACTTTCGTTAATGCCTTCTCCATTTCGTTCCTCTCTAACGTTCAGACTCTCTGACTCTCAACGATTCTCTAAGAGTAAAGACAAAGTGACAGAGCAGAGTGATAACGGCGACTGTCAATTATTCTCCATTGGCTAAAAATAGTTCGAAAAAATACACTGAACGAGGGGTAATTTCGTCATTTTATTATTACTTTTTCAAACTAGTTTCCGCTGCTTTGATTAAATTTCAAATTACACCTTTAATATTCTTTACAAAACTGTCTAATCCTCTAATGAAATTGAAATTGCCAAAAATTAAAGTTTTTAACTTGGGAAATTTTATTTAGCAAATTGGGGTAATTACTAAAAAAATTAGTTTGTGTAAAAAGTACAAGTACACTATTGAATAATTACACACCAGACTAAAATTGTACGAGTCAAAAAAAAAAGATCAAAGATATAAAAAAAAAACACAAAATTCATTTTTGTAAAATATCAATTATTCCAAAATCATTGAACCATCTCTATCTAGCTCACGAGAGGACTACAAATGATGTTAAAAAATAAGAAGTATTTCCGTTCACTTTTAGCTAAAATTTGGATATGTTCTTTTGGTTTTTATTATTTTGTTATTGACTAAAATTTGACTTGGTATTTCTCAATTTTATTCTGAATAAATACTTAAAATATGCATTGAAATAGATCCGAATTAATTTCGGTTCTTAATCAATTTGGTTTTAAATTATTACTTATAACCAAACATAATCAAAAATACAAAAAAATTATTAGGTATAGTTAATATAAATAGTTAATTAATATATGTTTGCTTTGATTGCTATATGATTATTTTAGGTTCTGGATTTTAAACCAAAAATACAAAACCTGAAGTTATTAAAATTTTAGAATCGTTCGGTTACTTGACGAAAACCAAAAATCAAACCGCATATCGTTTTGAGTTCAATTTGGTTTTTTTGGTTCATGTTTATTATGTTTAGGCTATTACATACATAATTGATTGTTTATTATGTTTAGGCTATTACATACATAATTGATGAAATAGAATAGTAAATTTATTTAAAATATACCAAATAATAAATTAATGATATAGAGAGAACGAAAAAAAAAACATCTTATTTTACAGCTCAAAAATCACAAATCATTAGGATAAAACATATACATCAATCAACCATTTGTCTCCATAAAAGATTTAGCTTTCTCATAAGCTTCATTCATATGTTTCCTAAACCGATTCACATCTAATCTAACATTTTGTTCTTTTAAGTAAACATTCATTTTAGTTACGTTCCAATCCTTTCCTCTAAACGCAATCGGATCTTTTAAAACCAAATCATCTCTATTATACTTCTCTATCAAACCACTCTCTTCAACATTTATCGAATACTCCATATACTCCAACTTCATTGCTTTAGCTGGTGATTCAAAACACAATTTAGACACCCAACGTAAACCAACCGGAACCACTTGAACCAATACCGAACCGGGTCGAAGAAACAACAGTTGGGTTAAGGCCGCACCATGAACTCCGACTAATCCATGACTAGACTTTATAAGTTTATATGCTTCTTTCAAACTCGTTGTTTTTGATGGTCTAAATGTAATTACCTCGAATCCAACTTCTTCAAGCATCTCTTTGGCTTCTTCCTCGTTTAATATCACTCGACCAATGTTGCCATATCGACTCAGCAATATTAGACGAGGCTTGTTGGGTTTGGGAGTATAAGTCTCTGTGGTTAGTGCTTTATCCAAGAAGTTGTGGAAGTCCACAAATGTTTTGGAGTTGGGTATTTGGGCCGGATCAATTGTCATAGGGCCATGTGAAATCAGACCCACATTGACTGAAGGGAAGCAATGTGTAGTAGCAACATTTTCCTTGTCTAGTAATATGGTTTTGTGTTTGCTGAACTCACCTAGAATGTTGATGTATTTAGGCAACCACCATTCCTTAGGATTCACAACGACGAGGAAGAAATCGCGGTTGGGATATACCGAGTTTACCGTGATGAAAAGCGGGATGAAACCATCGGCGAAATCATGATAGAAGTTTCCGGTGTAACCTCCAGCGCTAAACACTAGCGCCGGCGAATCATGTGTTACATCACATGACTGGGCCAAGCCCAATGGACCTGAGGTTAGTGTTAGCTCTCTGATTCTTGATATGACCCACTTTTCTGCTTTTCTTGGGTATGGTCTGATTTTCTCAACAACCGGTCCTGGTTTGGCAAATGAAGGATTCATAAGAGTAAACGTTCCTGTTTTGGGATTGAGACTACATGAGCCATTGATGGAGCAGAGATCGTAGTTAGTGTTGGATCGGTCACATGTGATTACTGCTGAAGAAATCTCTTGTGGGGTCTTCATGATTATTTTGGATTCAATTGTTGGTTGTAACGTACCTACAGAGGAAACTTCTTTTAATTACAAACATTTATTGTATTTTTTTTTTGTCAAACGTATCCATTGAGGACACTTCTTCTAAATAGAATAAAATTTTTAGTTAAATTGATTATTTATTTATTTGTATAAACGTGGACGAAGATGGGTTCATGTGTCCCCATAAGATGGGATCAGTTTCAGTAAACCAAATTAATTTAACATTTCTTAATATAGTATTGATGATTTCAATAATTCTGTTGCCAAACGTGATCAAAAATATTAAAAGAATAAAGAAAAAGTGAATTATTCAATGAAAACAATAAACAGAAGAAGCTAATAACATGAATAGCCAAATAGGTGAGTAATCTTTGCATACTTATAAGTAAATTGCTGTTTTTATTTTTTCTGAGGCTGACAGAAATTTAATTCTCGATATCTTTGTTAATACAAATTTGTAGATCTCTATGTGATTTTTGATTCCTCAAAAAATCTCACAGAAATAACCAATTATTTTATGTGATTAAGACAAATACTTTGAATCACTCTTAGTTGTTTCTTTTGACCAACACTCATAATACTAGTTGACATTCATGCTATTTCGTAATGATATCAATTAGATTCAAACCCATTGAATAATCTAAGCATTAAAAAAAACCAGTAGAGTATGTGTTAAGCAATGGTTACTAAAAAGAAAAGAAAAAAATAATCTTACGATTTACGGATCTAATCAAAGTCTCTAAAAAATAAAAAGAAGAATATGTTTTTTTTATTGAATAAAGAAAGTAGTATGTGATTTTTGTCAAATGGTTAAATTTCTACTTTTATGTTAAAATTGTGTAGTTATACGTGATGAAGGTTTGAGAAATTTAGCTTATGTATCGGATTTTCTAGATATAATTGTTCGAAAAAAGATGTGGTATGATAGACACATACCTTGAGAGAAATTTGACAACTGATATAGTTGACGATCGAACACTGAGAAGGCAATATACATAACCACAACGACCACCATAGCAACTGCTGTTACCGAATAACCCTTCGATGTTGGTTTTTTAACCATGGTTCTTCTGCTACTAATTAATAATATTAAAATTAGATATAGAAGTATATATTTATATATTAAAATATAGTCTTTGGAGCTTTAAAAACCCTTCAATGGAAGAGAAAAGAAGAATAGAAGAGAAGAAGATGGAATGCAAAAGAAATCAGTGTCTAGAAATTTATAAAGAAGACTTTCTCTTACAAATATACTATTTTAATAATTTAATCACAGCAACCGTTGATACTTGATAGAATAAACAAACAAAGCTTATTTATTCATGTAATTAGCATCTTGAAGCGAGAAAAATGCTGATGTATGAGATATTATAAATTAATAATTTAACGCATAGTATAATTAATCATATATCAACAAATGAAGTGTATTATTACTATGCAGCTATTTACTCTCTTTTTGTTTTGTTTTGAGTAATTTATCATAGCAATTTCGGTTTCATTTTCAAAGATGCGTAAAGACTTTTTGTTTTTGTTTTGTTGTAATTAAAACTTCATTTCTCTTCTATTTAAAAGATATTTAACGTATAAGAAAACTGCAGAGTGCAGATAGTCAAACAGAAATACAAAATTAATTGTGATTTTCTGTTCTTGTCCTCAACTTATAGTCGTCGTTAAACATGTTTCTCCTCCAAATGTGAATAACCAGTAAAAAATACATAGGGCCCATTTTTTAACGTTGGTCCATTAAAGGCCCATTTTTTAACGTTGGTCCATTTAAGGCCCATGATTTTAAGTCTTCCATTTAGCTAAACCAGGCGGGAAAATTAACGCCGCCGGTAAGTTGTGAACGGCGTAGACCGATGCTACGCTCAATCTTTCTCTTACCTCAAAGGGTGTCTTCGATTGGAAGATTTGTGCTTCTACAGAGATGCGTCAAATTTACGACAATCCAGGAAATCATTTTTCCCGAATACAATGATGACTCTTCTTTGTATAATGCCGCTTCAAGCCGGTGCTTTCTTTTTTTAAGTAAGTGCACGAACATTGATGATCTGAGGAAATCTCATGGGGTTTTAACAGGAAACGGACTTATGGGTGATATTTTGTGTGCCACGAAGCTCGTTAGTATGTATGGTTCCTTTGGATATACTAAAGACGCACGCTTGGTGTTCGAGCAAATTCCTGAACCAGATTTGTATTTATGTAAAGTCATGCTCCGATGTTATCACTTGAACAAAGAGAGTGTGGAGGTCATAAAATTTTATGATTTTATGGTGAAACATGGATTCATGTATGATAATATCGTTTTCTCGGAAGCTTTGAAAGCGTGTACCGAGTTGCACGACTTAGATAACGGGAAGAAGATACATTGTCAGATCGTTAAGATGCCAAGTTATGATAATATTTTGTTGACAGGTCTCCTAGATATGTATGCTAAGTGTGGAGAAATCAAGACCGCATATAAAGTGTTTAACGGTATTACACTGAGAAATGTTGTTTGTTGGACTTCGATGATAGCTGGGTATGTAAAAAATGAATTGCACCAAGAAGCTTTGGTTCTATTTAATCGAATGAGGGAAAACACTGTTTTGAGTAATGAATATACTTACAGTACTCTAGTGATGGCTTGCACAAAGCTTAATGCTTTACATCAAGGAAAGTGGTTTCATGGTTGTTTGATTAAGAGTGGTATAGAGCTCAGCTCATGCTTGGTGACATCTCTTCTTGATATGTATGTCAAGTGTGGTAACATAAGCAATGCTCGTCGTGTGTTTAATGAGTATTCTCATGTGGATCTCGTCATGTGGACAGCTATGATTGTCGGATACACCCATAACGGAAGTGCCGATGCGGCTCTGAGCTTGTTTCAGAGAATGAAGAGGGTTGGAATGAAGCCTAATTGTGTTACCATTGCAAGTGTCTTATCTGGTTGCAGTCTGATTGGGAATCTCGAATTGGGAAGATCAGTTCATGGTCTATCCCTCAAAGTTGGTCTTTGGGATAAAAATGTTGCAAATGCTCTGGTTCACATGTATGCCACATGTTACCAGAATAGAGATGCTAAGTATGTGTTTGAAATGGAGCCGGAGAAAGATATAGTTGCTTGGAATTCTATAATTTCAGGGTTTTCACAAAACGGCTCTATCCATGAAGCTTTGTTTCTGTTCCATCGTATGAACTCAGAGTCCGTGATGCCTAATGGTGTTACAGTTGCGAGTCTCTTCTCAGCCTGTGCTGCCCTCAGTTCTCTAGCCATAGGCTCCTCGCTTCATGCTTATTCCATTAAATGGGGTTTCTTGGCATCATCTAGTGTTCATGTTGGTACTGCACTCCTGGACTTCTATGCTAAATGTGGGGATGCTGAATCTGCTCGTCTTGTTTTCGATTCTATAGAGGAGAAAAATACAATTACATGGAGCGCTATGATCGGGGGCTATGGAAAGCAAGGAGACACAAAAGGGTCCCTTGAGCTCTTTGAAGAGATGCTCAAAAAGCAGCAAAGGCCTAACGAATCAACCTTTACATCTATTTTATCAGCTTGTAGTCATACAGGGATGGTCAGTGAAGGAAAGAAGTACTTCAGCTCAATGTACAAAGATTACAACTTCACACCTTCAACAAAACACTACACATGTATGGTTGATATGCTAGCTCGAGCAGGTGAGCTTGAGCAAGCCTTAAACATTATCGAGAAGATGCCAATTCAACCAGATGTGAGATGTTTCGGAGCATTTCTCCACGGATGTGGAATGCATTCAAGATTTGATCTTGGGGAGATAGTGATTAAGAAGATGCTCGATTTACATCCTGGTGATGCCTCTTACTATGTTCTTGTATCTAATTTATATGCATCAGATGGAAGATGGAGTCAGGCTAAGGAAGTGAGAAATCTGATGAAGCAAAGAGGTCTGAATAAAATCACTGGCTATAGCACGATGGAATCAGAGTTCTTAGGAGTTGGTTAGTTCGGGGTTTTCAGGATAAATCAGTGAGGATGAAAAAAGAAGCATTCATGGATAAAGTTGATTTATTTTAGTGTACAGAGCAAGAACAGTCGTGTATGTTAACTATATTTGCAAGGATATAAAACCAACACAACATCTCTGAGTTGCTAGCCAGATGCTTTGAGCTATGCCTGAGTTCTTGTTTTGTTATGTGGTCTGAGCTCGAGTCTGCGGTTGAAGAACTCTTAGGTTTACATGGCATCTTCATCTTAATCGTTATCTTGTGAATCAAAAGGAACTTCATGCCGGGGTTTGTTGTACTTCTCACGCAATTGTTTGATAGGGATGAAATCTCCAGCTGTGTCAGCTCCATAGTAGAGAAAAGAAATGTATGGATGATCAAACCTTTCCTGCAGAAATCACACTCGAACATGAACCAACAAAATATTACAATGCGGATTCAATTGTTCATATTGGGTCTACTCACCTTGTCTGGTTTTTCGGGAGGTAATAGATTATCTTCAGCAACTGCAATATCAAACTATTGTTATGTAATAGCGGCAAAATGAGATCCAAGAGGTACATATAAAGTTGAAGACATTGGATTTGAAACTCAGAACCTACCATATGCCACTAATAGTTCTGGGTGTGTGCGAACATCGACTAGAACCTGCTATAGACAAGCAAAAGCTTTCATTTGTTATATAAACGAAACAGTCTTAGGTTGTTCATATTATGTAAATACACTCCAAACATTAGTTTCAGCTTCTTTTTCTTTCAATTGCTTTGAAACAAGAACCTGATAAAATGGCTGATTGGACCCGCGAGGTAACTTTTCAACCTCTGCAGCTTCCATCCAGGAGCTTGATTCACAGCAAATTGGATCCATCCCGCAAACTACTGCTCGGTAACCTACAGCATATGAATATCAATCAATGAAAGCTCTAACATGAATGTAAACCAAAGTGAAAAAAGCATTAATATACATGAAACTATACCAAAAGTTTTGTGTCTAAGTTTCTGTCCTAAACGAAATGCATACACTGCATTTTCAAAAGCCAAGGCTTTCGCAGATACAGCTAAGGATTCTGCCTCAAGCTTTGAAATTTCATTTCCTAACTTAGCTGCCAAACCATAATCCTCACTGTCAATGGTTCTCTGGAGATCTGCACTGCAATTATATCAAGTAAGGAATGAAGATGATATACTCCAGTCTCCAACATTTACACAAAGACAAAGAGAAAAAATGATTTAAAACTTTATAACCGAATGAAGAAACTGCTCACCGTAGCCTTAGAATGCTAATACCCTTGTCTTGAGCTTCACTTTTTGATGATGAGCCTCTTTTCCCGTCTTGCAGCCTTATCGCTTCTTCTTCCACCTACCAGCCATATACCATTTATTCATTCTTGTGTTGCCTTTTCAGTACACAAGGATACAGTAAAGTTCAACCAAACGCTAACATCTTTGCATGATAAAAAGTTCAAAACTTGTCTGACTTAAAGATCATAAACTATCATCACTTTGATATACCTCAGTTAGCTTTTCTCTTAGTTGTTGCGCAATGTCGTACTGCTCCAAATTCAACGCATACTGCAATTTAACATACACCCATTCTCAGGTTATTCAGTCTCATAACACCTCAAGACCATAACAAATGATTTTCAAAGCAAATACCACGTTTTGATTTACCTGTACACGAGTAGCTAAGTCCAGCTGAAAGAAAAAGATCAAAATATCTTCATTTGCACTCTCGCTTCGCTCAGAGTTCGGGTGTTGACCTTGTTCACCTACTTGAAATGGCCATCTAGCTTCAACCCTCAACAGATTTCTCTGCTTTAGAGATTTCCAATGGCTTCTCAAGGATGATGATTTACGAAAAATTTGACACGAAACACATCGATCACCAAAAAAGCTAGAACCTTTTTCTGAATTTAAACGATTCCTCCACGAACTATAAACTTCTACACTTCCACAGATTGTTAATGGGCATAATGACTGACTTTGCACCATTATCAAACCGCAGTCACACTTCCAATCCAATAATCTTCCTACAGAACCCACCAAGAATCAGAGATGGCAAACCCGTATGAGATTCGAGATTGAAATGAAAGTTGTGAAATTAACACAAAGAGTAAGACAAAACCAGTTAAGAAATGTGAGTAGACAGCAAAAAGTATATAAATTGAAAATTCGAGAAACTTACAAATAGTCTAATGAGATTATATAGATACTGTAAAGACTTTGCCGATCACTGGAGAAACTCGCCGGAACGAAGAAGTTTTTCGTCCTCACAAATTTTTCTCTGTTTTGGTTATGAAACTCGAATCAATGAGTTAAGAGATTATCTATATTCTAGAACTCATTTTGGGCTCTAAGGCCCAATAAATCTTTTTCTATTATTCTGAAGGCCTTACAACAAGATATGAACGATTTTATGTTGTTTTCTAATTATGTATTTTTTGACTGGTATAAATATACAGATATAGAGGTCTGGTCTTTTATCGATTCTATAGAGGTGTCAATTGGTCGGCTATGTTTTCCGACTTCGTCATTTCCGAAAAAAGGGTATTTTGGTTCTCCTGTCAATTTCTATCATTTACTTTGTTTCGGTCTCGCCTTCAGTTTTGCTTGGTTTCTTTCCGTAGTTTCGTATACTTTTGGCTCTGGATCTTTTCTTGCCAGCATAACAGCTATTCTTTCATTTATGAGGTACATGTATTTGCTATAGAAGACTCTGCCATTGGTCTAGGCTTTGTAAAGTCCCATGTGGTATCATTCTTTGGTTTCGGAATAACTGGTTTTCAGGTTTCTATGTACAAGTGTTATAATCTAATCTTTATAGGATTTTTATTTTAAATTTTTTTAGCCTTTGTCTCCAAGAATATTTTGTTTTCCATCGGTTTATGTATTTGAACACTATATTCCATATAGGTTTAATATAATTAAGACGAAAAGCAAAAAAAATATAGAGATAATTTTTTAATTTTATATTTTTATGTTTTGACTTGTATGTTATTTTTTACTTTTATTTTCTTGTATAATATTTTGTAAAATCTGTTATTACAGATAAAAATTAATAAATAAAAAAAGTAGAAAAAAAGACTAAAACTTCAAATATATTAAATCTAATTTTTATGGGTTTTTTCATATTTTATATTTTTCTGATTTCTTTTTGAGTGGATAAATATTCAAATATTGAGATATAATTTTGAAATTATATTCATTTATTTTGACACTATTTTTTACTTGTAATAGTTTGTAAAATATTTTTCTGTAGATATTAGTTATTTCCTGGTCAAATCTGTTGCAAATATTCTCTATACAAGATAACAGTTAATAAATAACAAAATTAGAAAATAAAACTTTCAAATATATTTATTCTAATTATGTTTAAAACATCAAAGATTCTTCAAACAAATAGTTCCGATATTATAGCGCGGCAAAATTAGACAGTCAAGACCTCTAATTTTAGGTTTCTTCTCTCTCTCTCTTCTTAGTTTTTTCAAAGAAGATTTTCAAAGACACAAAATTCAATTTAATAGCGAAACCCTTAAAAAAATGCTTTGAAGAAAACCCTAAAGAGACAGAGACAGAGAAAAAGACGAGAGATTTGTCTTTTTATTTTTTTAGGTTTGCTTTTGATTTTTGTTTTGAGGTCAAAAAAAGGAAGAAAATAGGTGCGTGTGTCTCCATAACCGGTGGTGCTCAACGACACAGAGGCTCCGATGTACCTCCGTCGTCAAAGCACCACCGTAATCGGAGCCATTTACGCGTCGGATCCACCGATGAAGAATCCATCAACATTACATTCAGCGGAAAGTTAAGTACTTTAAGCGGTAATCTCGGAAACCATGGAAGCTCGAGAATGAAAGGTATCTTCAAGCAAAAGCCTCGTCTTCCTGTTGAAATCGTTCGTCAGACTCGAGATCTCATTGTTTTAGTCGAATCCGGAGAAGAAATTGATACGAAAAACTCCAAAAGGTTAGGGATTGGGGCGGAATTGTGCAGAAATATTAGGGATTTGAAATCGATTCTTTATGGAGATAGCGAAGCTCAACCTGTTCCTGAAGCTAGTCTTATGTTAACTCAAGAGTTTTTTAGAGAAGATACTCTTCGTCCATTGATCAAAATTCTTCCAAAACTTGATCTCGAAGCTAGAAAAGACGCGACTCAGATCGTTGCCAATTTGCAGAAACAACAAGTTGAATCTCGTTTAGTTGCTTCTGAATATCTTGAATCGAATTTAGACGTTATTGATTCGTTAGTTGAAGGAATAGATCAGGATCCTGAATTGGCGTTGCATTACACAGGAATGCTTAAAGAATGTGTTCGTCATCAAGTTGTTGCAAAATACATACTTGAATCGAAGAACTTGGCCAAGTTTTTCGAGTATGTTCAGCTTCCTTATTTCGATGTAGCTACAGATGCTAGCAAAATCTTCAGGGAGCTTTTGATGAGACATAAATCGACTGTATCTGAATATCTTTCCAAGAACTATGATTGGTTTTTCACAGAGTATAACATTAAGTTGTTGGAGAATGGAAGCTACTTTACGAAGAGACAAGCTTCGAAACTGTTGGGAGATGTGTTGATGGATCGTTCGAATTCAGGTGTGATGGTGAAGTATGTGAGCAGTTTGGATAATTTGAGAATCATGATGAATCTTTTAAGAGAACCAACTAAGAACATTCGGCTTGAAGCTTTTCATATCTTTAAGCTGTTTGTGGCGAACGAGAATAAACCAGAGAGCATCGTGGCGATTCTTATGGCGAATCGAACCAAGATTCTTCGTTTGTTTGAAGATTTGAAGCCAGAGAAAGAAGATGAAGGGTTTGAAGCTGACAAAACAGTGGTTGTGAATAAGATCGCAACACTTTCTTTTCTGGATGTCAAAGTTGCAGATCGTTATAAAACTGTTTGATGAATGTTGGTTTGTTGTTTCTTCTGTTTTTTGCTATTGGCCTTTTTGGATTCGGATTGATAACTTAACAATTAGCATAGCCATTCTTTTCACAATACAATATATGATTCAGAATTTTTTATTCAATACCATTCTTCTTTTTCAACATTGTGATGAATTTGTCCTTCTCTTCATCTGTCATTCCTGTGGTTGCACAATCTCCTACTCCCCATTCTGCTCCTCTTAGACAATATTTGTCTTGAATCTGTGTTCATTCCTAATCAAACAGTAACAAAACCAATGTCAATTGTTCATGTTTCATTGATGTTGATGACAGAGTTTCAGAAAGTGTTGGGCTTTCATACAATTTTGACTCTATTACATCTTAAAATACTAAATGGATGTCTGAAGTAACTTACTTTTCTTTGTTTAGTTTGGAATTCTCAAGTAGTTTCTTGAGAAGTGGAGATTCTTTGAATCTAGCATCGTTCTCAGCGTAGAACTTCTGGTTTTTGGCTGCAATTATGAAACTTTTTTCATTTAAGCAGACAAAAACACTTAATAGTTCAAGAAATCAGGAATTTGAGAGACTGGTACCATTGAATTTGTCAAGGAATTCGATTTTTGGTAATTCAGGACCTGGGACTGATTCTATACCAGGAGATCCCGACATTAAGCCAGCTTCAGCTGAGGAAGATCCATACATATACATGCGATTATAATGATGATGATTATATTGAAATTGTTGAATAATATGAAAATTGAGTATTAGTGTTGTTACCGGAACAAGGAGAAAGGAGAAGGGTGAGTGAAGCAGCGAGAGGGAAGGTAGACTTGCAGAGAAGATGTTGAAACGGTGATGGTGACGATGATGATGACGATGATGATGATGATGATGATAATGATGATGATGATGATGAGCATAGAGCCATGGAGATACGAGGATGATGAACTACTTTTGGTTCATGGAGACTAAAGATTGGTCGAGAGAAAGTAGAGATTTTGATTTGCATCATTTTGCCTTTAGATTTTTTTGTGATGGTAAGTAAGTTCTTAAGAGATAAGAAAAGCTAAAAGCTATATATACATACATATATATATATACATGAAAAAACACTTTTTTGTTTTCTTCATTTGGTTTCAGGTGAAATTAGCGACTAGTTTCAAGCATTATATGAAGATTTATTTGAGACATTTTTGAAAATGATGAAAGATTTTGCAAACATAAATACAAAAAGAATAATCCTTTCATTATTTTCTGAATTTGAAAGAATAAAGAGTTTAACTAAACAATACTTTCAAGTTAGTGTATGTTTTAAAGTTATTCAGAGTCTCATTTTATCCTTGAAGCATGGCAGTAGCAGCATCGATAAGTGCTGGTCGGAATTCGTTAGTAGCTCGGCCTAGAACAGTGTAACCTTCTTTGTCTTCTACATCTACATCTGCACCATGTCTTATAAGCAATAACGAAACCTGGTCCATGAAAACAACACGTAGAAGCTTAAAGATTTAGTAAACTATTAACTTCAACAGGAGATGCTACTTTAAGGCCAGATAGATTTGAAATCACCTGTTTGTCATCGCAAATCACTGCATGCATGAGTGGAGTTTGTCCCATGTTATCTGTAGCATCGATCTCTGCCCCTTCTTCAATCAAGAATTCACAAACTTCTGACTTTCCGGTGCTCGCAGCCCTGTGTAGAGGTGTGCAACCAACCTGAAAGGCACGGAAATATTGTCGTCTTTGTAAACCTAAGTTAATGTGGTGTCAAAAAGCAAAAGGAATTTTAAAGAAGCCACAAAACCTTGTCTTTGATGTTAATCTTTGCGCCTTGTGTTAATAGAAGCTGAGCGATTTCCAACCATCCTTTGCTAGCAGCATAGTGAAGAGCAGTGCGGCCACCATTATTTTTGGCATTGACATCAGCACCTGAACCCAAAAGATAAACATCATCAAAAGTATCCATCTTCTGATAAGTGATAACTATATCTAGATTTCTAATACAAGAAACGAATTGAAACAAAAGTTAATTACTCGAAGAAGTAACATACAAGACCAACTTCCAACATATGAACTCATATGCAATTACTTGATATCCCAATGAATGGGGGACTATATAGATATCAACCATTCACAGAAAGATGATTTTGATTCTAATGAGACTGTTTACAATTTTTTGATAGTATCAAATTTTCCTTATTTCAATGGCAATGAGGCAAACAAGACTATGTGATATACCTCTGGTCAATAGCATGTCAACAAGCTCAGCATTACCGATGCTAGCTGCGGAATGTAGAGGAGCCCACCCTTCGTCATCCGTGCAATTGACTAGAGTCTTTGAGTCATCTGCGATTGACAGCAACTTAACTACCTGCATATTGCACATCCATGAACACTTACTTAATATCTAAACTGATTCCTATAACCCACTAATTTCAAGAACTCAAATAGCTAAAGAGCTTCAAACAACACAGATTTGTGTGGTTTTAAGAGCTAGACTCCAAAGACTTTCCCTTTAAAATTCTCATCAGATAAACAACCAGATTACACAGCCATCTACAATAGCGCAACCTGCCTACAGATCCCACATCAGTAAGCATTTATCTAAACTTTCTTCCTAAACCCAAATCACTAACGAGTTCGCAACAAATGCATATTTTCTTGTGCGTTACAGAGCCAAATATGAAACTAAATCCAGAAATTTTCTAAGGCTTTCCTTATCACTCCACTAAAGAGACTAATCTAAACTACAGAATAGTAGTACTTGAGCGTACTCTCGGATTCTCTAAACCTAAACAAAGAAAACACATATTAGAAATAAGAGAAAGGAAGAAACCTGAGAATGACCAAAGGAAGCTGAGACATGAAGGAGAGAGCGACCGTCTTCGTTTCTAAAATTCAGAGATTTCGCGAGCTGTTGAGGAGATAAAGACGAGAACAATGAAGAATCACCCGATTCTGCCGCTTTGAATAGCTTTTCGTCTCTGATTTCCTTCGACTGTTGCGCATCAATTTCAATTTCCATGGCGTGTTGTAGAAGATCGGTCGATCAAAGCTTTGTTTCCGAGTTCGAATCCAGAAAAATATCCAGAATGTGTGATATATATACAACGACAAGACCTAAGTAAGTGATTATTTGATTCAATTCTCCTCAAACAAAACCCACTGGATTCGCTTATTGGGCTTATTTATGGCCCAAAAGAAAACAAAAAATCAAGAGATTAGAATTAACTAAATCTTGTTCTAGACTTCTAGTGGTTAGTTGCTTTACATGCTTATTAGAATACAAAGGACGATGAATCTTTATACTTCACATGTTAAAAAAAAGTTTCTCCATCCCATAATTTGTTTACAATTTTCATTTCTGAGTATTGGCATACAAAGTTCTTTTCTAGTCTTTGTCAGAAATTAAAAAAAAAAATTAAAATGTTTACTTCTTCAGTTTAGTGGTTTATCTAAATTTTTATCATAATAAAATAATCAAACTTTCCATAAAATATTTTCTAAAGTTAGGTTTTAATTAGAAAAAGTCAGTTTTTGACAAGTTATAACGCAATCTAGAGAGCTACCGACACAATATATAAATGATATATTACGTCATAATGTTCTAACACCATCACAAACTCAACAGATAAAAATTCAGAAACAACATCATACTAAGAAGTAATTAAGGAAGATGAAGATAATTACTAACACAATTAATTTAAAATTATTAGATTAAACAAATTAATTACTTCATAAAACCTTGAGCCATCTTAGCATAATCTCCAAACCCATGCCCAGACTTCTTATCATCCTTCTTATCCACCGGTCCTCCAGATCCACCACCGTGACTTCCACCAGAACTAACATCACCGTGACCTCCACCGGAACCAACAGCACCGTGACTTCCACTACCACCGGAGGAATGAGAATGAGAAGTTTCATACTTGTGAAGATATTGTTCAGCCTTTTCAAGGTATTGACCAACACCACTCTTTTCATCAAGCTTACCATATCTAGAAGCTGCGTCGAGAATATCAGCGGTGGCTCCGGCGACTTTAGCTTTGTCAAGTTTATCTGATTCATGACGAGCAGCAGATTGAGCAGCTTCAGCTACAATCTTAGCACTAGCCATAAGCTCAGCGTTTGTAGCTGGTCTATGCGTTGAATCACCACCGTGACTTCCACTGCCGCTAGAGGAGTGAGAGGTTGAAACCGGTTTATGTGTTGGTTCACCATGACCATGACCCGGTTTGTTTTCGTTGTGGTTCGGATCCGGATGTGAATTCTCCGGTTTCTTGTCGGAGAATTTCTTCTTTACTTGATCGGTAATGAAATCCATTTTTTTTTGTCTTTCTATCTCGAAAGAAAAAAGCTTTGTTTTGTTTCTTGTATTGAAAGATTGTATTCACTGAAATTCAGAAAATAAAAAATTCTTATTTATCTTTGTCCACTAGTTAATGAGATATTTATGGTCACATTTCTTTTTTTATTATTTTTGATAAATGGTCACGATTCTTGCACCATAGATTTTTTTCTTTAACATTAGATCTACTTTTTTTTTTCTTTCTGTTATCTACATAAATGCTTTATTACGTTTTGACCATTTCGCACAACTTGACCACCGAACAGGTCTTGATATATTAAATGGGCTTAGGCTTAACGGAAGAGAAGCCCATTAAGGCTCATTAATAGCCCATTTATAGATATGTATATTGAGAAAACTTCAAACCGACGTCGTTAGGTATGTCGTTAAGCTGACAACAGTGATATTTTCACTCTGTCAACAAGATGACCACATCATTATGACACAACAGAAGTGAACAAAAGACCAAGGAGACGAAACTATTTATATTCTATATGCAGAAACTTATAGTAAAACAAATATGTACATACATAAAATAAATGTAAAATTTGAGAATTTGACATTTGACGCTGTGATGAAGAATTTGAACCAAGGAAGTGAATACTATTATCAGGTAATAATCTAAAACCCCTAAATTTTGAATCTTTTATGGTAATTTCAACATCAAAAGGTTACAATTGATAGTGATTCAATCAGGTTGGGAGTGATATGAAAGGTTGGAGTGAGGTTTACAGCTTTGTTTCAAGAAATGAGACTTCAGAGGAAACTTTAGCTTTTATGTTTGGAGATATGGGATGTTCTACACCTTACAGAACATTCATCCGCAACGAAGATGAGAGTTTAGCAACTGTGAAATGGATTTTAAGAGACATTGAAGCTCTAGGTGATGATAAACCTGCAATTGTTTCACATAGTGGTGATATAAGCTATGCACGAGGTTACTCGTGGATTTGGGATGAGTTCTTTGCTCAGATTCAGCCAATTGCTTCTAGAGTACCATACCATGTGTGTATTGGTAACCATGAGTATGATTGGCCTATCCAGCCATGGAAACCAGATTGTGCTGCTTATATTTATGGTAAAGATAGTGGTGGTGAATGTGGTGTACCGTATAGTGTTAAGTTCAACATGCCTGGAAATTCATCAGAAGCCACGGGTATGGTTAAGGGACCTCCAACTCGCAACATTTATTATTCTTTTGATATGGGTTCGGTTCATTTCGTATATATTTCGACAGAGACAGAATTTCTTAAAGGAGGGAAGCAATATAGTTTCTTAAAGAATGATCTAGAGTCTGTTAATAGGAGCAAGACACCATTTGTTGATGTAAAAGGGCATAGACCGATGTACACTTCTAAGTAGGAAGGCCAGAGACGCTGCATTAAGACAGAAGATGATCGAGCATTTGGAACCGTTGTTTGTGAATAACAATGTGACTGTTGCTTTATGGGGACATGTTCATAGTTACGAAAGATTTTGTCCGATAAGTAACAACATTTGTGGTGAACGTTGGCATGGAAATCCTGTCCATCTTGTGATTGGTATGGCTGGAAAAGACTCACAACCAACTTGGGAAGCGAGACCTAATCACCAAGATGTCCCGATCTTCCCTCAGCCTGCTAAATCAATGTACCGTGGACTAGAGTTTGGGTACACTCGATTGGTTGCTAACAGAGAGAGACTCACAATTTCGTATGTGGGAAACCATGACGGAGAAGTTCATGATATGGTTAGATTTTGGCTACTGGGGAAGTTATAAGCGGTAAAGATGATTGTAAAGTCTCAAACTTGGGATCTAAATCTGAATTTGGAGTCTTGTGGTACATTGAAGGAGCAAGTGTGATGGTTTTGCGAGTGATTTTGGGGTTTCTTGTCGGGTTTTTGTCGTAAAAAGAAAGAATCAGGAGTTGGATCATTTAATGGTAGTTGGATTCAAGTGAAAACCATGGAGACATGATTCAGCTGTTGAGTTTTTGTTTGTTTGCTGCATAGATTTGTATAGCATTCTCATCTTATAAGGGACCCAACCAAAAGCTGATAAACCACTATTTATGGTTTTGTAGAGTAAATTTGTGATATAAAGCAAAATAAACTGCGAAAATTTAGACAACTTACATTTCTTTTTTCTTTTTTTTAACAGCACAATAATATATACACTGAATAATGATCCTGACGAATCAATAAAAAAAAAGGAAAAAGAAAAAGAGAAGAGGAATAAAAAATTGAAAAAAAACAAGAGAAAAGTTCCTGGAATTTATAGCTTTTTACAGAGTCGAATCAATCAGGAGTTCTTTCTTCTTCAACCTAAACCAACAAAAACTCCAAAGAAAGAAACTTTCAAATTTCTGCTTCTTAAAGTAATTCACTTGGGAAAAAAAAACAGAAACCCTTTCATTTACTTCCCCTTCCACTTATCATCATCATTATCTTGACCAAATATTTCTTCAATGATGTTCGAAGTTGGTAGAAGATCGTTGTTCTTGGTCCAACAATCTGATGGAAGTCTTCGATCATCAAATGAATACGAGTCATCACCAGATCTGTGGCAATCTCTGTTTTCAACTGCATTGTGTGTGAAGATCAAATTGGAATCCTGCAACTCGAACGACATACATGAGTCATCTTCTATGTTGGCTTCTTCACCAACACAGTCTCCTGAGACCTTATCCATATATACAGAATGAACATCGTTACTAGGTGATTCTTCTTCTTCTTCGTCATCATCATCATTATAGTTGGTTTCTTCATCTTCTTCTTCTTCTTCGTTATCTTCATCCGAGGAGGAATTTCCATTGATACCTTCCTCATCTTGAGACTTGGTGCTGTAAAAAAAGTCATATTCTACTTGCCACTCGTCATCGTCACTGTCGACATCTAGGGTTTTAAACCTATTCTGGGTACCCCGTCTCCGCAAGATGAAGACATTGAAGTAGTAGCTAACAATTTCCTTCATGGTTCTTGAAGGAAACATAGCCTTTAATTGCTCCCAGAAGTCGCGACCCATTGAAGCAGGATTGGAGTACACAACCTTGTGAAAGAGATCTTCTTCGTCTTTGGTCCACAAGCTTGCAACTTCCTCCCCCATTTCACAGAAACCTAGCTCCATAAACCTTTCATATCCAATAGTTTTGATCAGGCTCTCTCTGGCTTCCATTATATGTCGTTGCACGCATCTAATGGAGTTCTTATCCGGGCAATGACACTCCGTTCTTCCTTGACCGGTGACACAAGGGTCTGAGTCATCCATTGGTAATATGCACTTTCCCATTAGTTTCTTTTCTAGGTCACCACTGTTACAAGTCTCTGACCGATCATGAATCTCTTCCTTGACATATTCAGGTATATCTGCCTGGTGATTAGACCCAACAGGAATTTGTTTCTTTGGAGGCTGATTCATCAGACACGAATAAACATCTTGCACTGGGGAAAGTGGTCTCCAGGTGAACTCTGAACCGAAAGATTGATGAGAAAGAGTTGACTGTGTCGTCCCTATAGACCAAGAATCTTCCTGACACAAACCGGTTGTTGGGATCCACGAAAACGGTGCACAGGTGTCAAAACCTTTGTCACAGAGACCAGTCAGGTCCTCTATTGCAACAAGAAAGGTCCAAAGTTAACACACTTTATTCAATTAACAGAATTAAAATTATTACTTATAACATCTATAGTTTCATTGTTACCTAAAAGCCCTGGTGTCTTCTTTGGAGACACATGATGATATGGAATAGCTTCGTCTATATGGTTTATCTCGTTCAGGTTAAAGCTAAGCTGTCTTGCATGCCTAGCATTGCACTCTTGCATCTCTTCAGCATCAAAAGGTCGCTTCAGTCCCATTTTTTAGACCTGAATGGTCATAACCAAAAGTCAATTAAGTTACTTGATTAACATTAAAGGAAGATATTTTACATATGGGCACTTCTACATTCAGAGGCAAGAGGATAATATCAGTTTGATTTTGATGTTTTTAGGTAAGATTTGTGAGTTTCTAACCTCGGATCCATGATTATAACTTAGCACAATTGAGGAAAAAGGATGATAATTCTCTGTGTGGGGATATAATAATAAATTTAGTTATGTCGTGTGGTAATTTCAATAGAGTAAAAAGTCAAACTTTAAACAGAAATAAGTGGTTCCCTAATTTAATTTGAGTTTTAAAAAATCCCCAAATTTGAAACCCTAACCCTAGGTTTTTTTTTCAATTCACGGCAAAAACATGAAATCAAGAGTCCAAAACCAAAAAATCAACGTTTTTCAGTAAGAGGAACGAAAGCCCTATGTTAATTTATAGATCTGATGAACCCTAGGGCATCAATAGCTACGACGAAAAAATTAGGGTAAAAAAATTGGGGAAAACTGGAAATCAAGCCAAAATCGACAAACATGTTGTAAAGAATCGATAGCCAAAAGACAACTTAAACGGATCTGGCGATTTCTGATCTCAATCAAGAACTAGATTAAAAAAAACCCTAAATTGACGATATCGAAGGATGATATGAAAAAAGGTATCAATCGAAAGCTAAAATTAAAAGGAAAAAGAAAATTACAATTAATTCCAAGAACGATCAAGGAGAAGAAGAGGATCTGAGCGAATTTCTTTCAAAATATGTCAAAAAAAAAAATTGGAAATTTTCGAAGGCGGCTAGGGTTACGGGTTCGTGTTTCGAACAGGCCAAGAGGCGTAAACTTATTAAAATCCTCTCAATATGAAATTACAAAATTACCCTAAGCCGCACGTGTAAGCTTTATTGGATATACTCAAGGTCTCCTAATCTAAATCGATTGAGAACTTAGATGAAATATTTAAAAAATTAAGCCCGAAAACCGAAAATTAGATTTTCAAAAAGAACCAGTAACCGATTTCAAAATTAAACCGAAAATTTCGGTTTGTTAAATTCGGTCTAATTTCATGTTCTCTATACAGTTGAATCCATTTGCAGAGACATTGTCCTTGAGTCATCTCTGTTTTGTGAGCTCACAGGGACTTCTAGTTCTTGAGCTGGCTTGAAATAAGCATAAGGAGCTCATCCTTCTTCATGGTTAGGGTTAGGGTAGAACTGACGGTATCAGAAAACAGCAACAATAAGACCAATGAGAGCACCAGCAAAGACGTCTTGCCAATGGTTCCAGTAGTCATCAACACGAGATATTCCCGTGAGGCAAGCAGCGAGGAGAGGGAAGACAAGAAAGAGCTTAGTCATGTGTCCTTCTCCATTGAAAGCCTTGATTTTACCAGACAAGTAAAGAGAGAGGAAGCCAAGCCCTGCAAAGGATATTGAAGTGTGTCTACTTGGGAAGCTTTTGTAGCCTTCATTGACCTCTTTTGCTTTGCCATGGCATAAAACATTTCCCAATGCATCATACAGCTCTTTACCATCAGGAAAGAAACGCCAGTAGAAGTTGGGACGTGGACGTCCAGTGGCGAGCCTAATGGAGTCGGTGATGATAACAGTTATCAATATAGCATACAGAAGCCCAAAAATGGCGTGGTTCAGATCATATACACATCTCCTCTTCAAGTAGAAGCAGACGATTACTAAGTATGGAAACATCACTGCGTATAGCCACACATACCAGAACGAGATTGTGTTGTCCTTAAAAGGATACTTGAGGTCAATCATCATGTCTTTACCCACAAATCGATGGAAAGCAGAGATGAAGTTCAGACCGAAATCAGTGGCAATTAAGATCACTAGTATGATCCAATCGTACTTATGTTTAGAGAAGAACCCTGGATGGAAATTTATTGTGTGAACTCCAACATCTATCTCCTGCATCGTGCCTCTCTGCTCCTGTCAAAAGCACACACGATCACAATCGATTCATCCTTCATTTTAGGATCCAAACAATTCATCTTGTCTAATAACTGAATGCAGATCATTATCAAAGGACCATACTTAGTTAGACAATAGTGTTTAACTAGCAACTTTGTCAAGCCTGAACAAAACTTCACTCTACGGATTCAGCCAGTTTTATCTGTTCGATTCATCAAGCTAAGTACACTGTTTCATTAACTACGTTTTCATTGACTTTAACTTACCACTTATATTCAATTCAATGATGAAACATAATTAGGATAATTTGCAGGAAGAAGAGCAGAGAAGCGACGACTGAGTTACCTGAGAATTGCCCCAACATTTGAGAGAAGAGAAAAACGATCTAATCGTCATCCGGAAATGAAGTTCTCGATTAAGCTTCTCAAAATACGTATATAGAACAAGAAGATCGAGGCTTAACGCAATATGAATCGACACTTAGAAGAAACTATACGTTTCTCTTTTATGGGCTTTTAAGTAGGCCTTAATATAGGCCTTTAGTGTGGTATATTTCCTTTTGTTCTTATGATCTTATCCCAAATGCATTCCTTGTCGTTTGATTTGTACTATATAATTTTGGTGGTTTAAAAAAAAAGTAATTAGGATTATTTATGTCGTAATAATGTTTGCTTAATGAGAAAGTGAAGTTACTTAAGATTTGTCTTCTTTCAATAGTACTAAACGAGACATGTGAAAACGACTGCTTTGACGTTTAGTACCTGATGTTTTCTTTTTTCCTTTCTTAATCATTAAAATATAATTAGTTTGATAATCGTATCAAAAACGATTTAATCCTATAAAGAGTGATAGCAAGGCTTGCATGTTCTCTATTACAATTTTGGGTTATTATTTAGCCAAAGAAACGTGAAGCAACTTAAATCTATACCAATTTTTGTCTGTATTAAAACATTAGACTATATACACATGTAACGTTACTATGATAAACATTAGGAATTTTTGGAAATATTAACGGCTTGTAACATTACAATTTAATTAAAAGAATTTGTTTGGTGTAAGATTTCTATTTGTTTTATAAGACTGATAAGATCTAATTCATGACCTAGATCTCTCATATCATATCGTAAATCTTATTATGCAAAATTATGTAAGTTTTTATAGTTAAATTCTATCAAAAGATGTTTGATAGGATATATTTTTGCTGATATAGAAGCATGTTTGTCACTCTTATTGTATTCTTATTCGTTATAAGAAGTTTCAAATACTAGTTTAAACTCAGTATTGTTTAATTGTTATTTATAAATTTATGTTCTTAGTGTTCTAACTAAGTCCTATCAGAAACTAGTTTTTCAAGAATATATCTATTTTACGCCAATTTTTGTATTTTTTAAAAAATAATTTTTCCATATTGGTCTATGACTTTTTAGTGGAAAAAATGGGATATCATAACTTGTGAGCTTATGAATAAGTTAAATTTTGTTTTAACAATAAGCTTCTCTTTTATATAACCTAACTTGTATAAAACAAAGTATTTTATACAATAGTGGATTGTCATCGCTCACCAATAACATACAACTTAACAATAATTAACAAAAATATATTTTTGTGGAATTTCATAAAAATAATAAAAAATAGACGAAGAGACAAAGAGACCAATTTATTAAATGCCCAAAAAGCAAAAGTGCACCGCGAATTGCAATTATTCTCTCTTGCTCCTTCTTCCATGACTTGCTGGATCAAATATTAACAAATGATTTTATTTTCCTGTATTAAAATTAAAAAGTTCCTTACAGTCTTACACACTTTCTTAGATCTAAATTAGGATTAAAATCATTTTATTTAATTTCACTGATTATTATTTAATGCTTTGCCTATGTGTAATTATTATCTACATTCGATAAACGAACTCGACGCTTTGCAGAAAATAAAAATAAAAGCTTGCAAGAAGCAGTGCCCATAAAATTGGAATCTTTCTTTCCCTTTCTCTCTTCTCTTTTCTCAAATTTTTGCCATTGTTGCTTTGCAATCTATTAACTGGTACGCATCTCAAAAACCCTAAATTGATTTCTCGTGAATTTTTTTTTTTGTTTTTTCTTTCTTGCATTTAACTTTTTTTTTTATCTGATCTCTGATCTTCTTCGCCATTTTCAAGATCTCATTTTTTGGGTTTTATCCACAGAGTTATTACGAAGCTTCTTCTTCTTCTTTTTTTTTCTTTTGTTTAATGTTGAGAAAAAGTATAATTCGCTTGTGTTTTTCACTATCTGAATTCACTAGAAAAGGTAATATTTCCTGTTTAGGAAATTTTGATTTTTGATCTGTTAGATTTGATTGCAGGTAGTTTGATTTGTTGAAGCTCAGATTTCGATTTTCCGTAATTGGCATTGCCTTGAGTTAATCTTCAATTTGGCTACATTGAGATTAATTCTGAATTTGGCACTACATCTATCTACTGATGGCCATTTCCTGATTTGGATCATTAAGTGGAAGAATCTAGCCTTGTGTCTTAGGATTGTGGAATTGAATGGCTTGATCAGGTAATGAAACTATGTACTTCAGAATTGGGACTTGTTAGAACTTAAAGTCTCATGAAAAGAAGTTGATGACAAAGTTTCTGGGTACAGACAGAGGAATAATTGGTTTCTGCTTACGAAAGAGACGATTTTTTTGATATGAGAAGTTCCTGGTCCAAGAGAGTTTCCTCGGTTTTTGGTCTCAGACCACGGATCAGAGGGTTTCTTTTCTTCATTGTCGGTGTTGTGGCTCTAGTTACCATTTTAGCACCATGGACATCTGATTCATATGATTCTTCTACAACTTCAACACCTGTAACCAACATTTATAGTAACTATAGGAGGATAAAGGAACAAGCTGCTGTTGATTATCTGGATCTAAGGTCTCTCTCCTTAGGGGCTAGTCTAAAAGAGTTTCCTCTGTGTGGTAAAGAAAGAGAAAGCTATGTGCCTTGTTATAACATAACAGGGAATTTGCTTGCTGGGCTGCAAGAGGGTGAGGAGTTAGATCGACATTGTGAACTTGAAAGAGAAAAGGAAAGATGTGTAGTTCGCCCACCAAAAGACTATAAAACACCACTTAGGTGGCCACTTGGTAGAGATATTATATGGAGCGGGAACGTGAAGATAACAAAAGACCAGTTTCTTTCGTCAGGAACCATGACAACGAGGTCCCTTCTTTTGACATACAGTTTTCCCTTGCGTATGGTTTCTGTTCTGTAATCTAACTTTTCTCTAATTGTTATTATTAGGTTAATGTTGCTTGAAGAGAATCAAATTACATTTCACTCGGAGGACGGCCTGATCTTTGATGGGGTCAAAGACTATGCTCGTCAAATTGCTGAAATGATAGGTTTAAGAAGAGATACTGAATTTGTTCAAGCGGGTGTAGGTCTTCTCAGTCTTATCATTGTACACATGAACTTTTCAACTCCAGCTTATGAGATTTCTTCTGATGCTTGTAGGTACGAACTGTGTTAGACATTGGTTGCGGCTTTGGTAGTTTTGGTGCATATTTAGTTTCTTTGAAGCTGATGCCTATATGTATTGCTAAGTATGAGGCAACTGGGAGCCAAGTCCAGTTAGCTCTAGAGAGAGGCCTTCCTGCAATGATTGGCAATTTCTTTTCAAAACAGCTTCCTTACCCAGCATTGTCTTTTGACATGGTCCATTGTGCTCAATGTGGTATTACTTGGGATATCAAAGGTAATTACATCAATAGGCGTCTGGAGTGTGGTTCGTTGTCTTTAAATTCCTTAGGTTGAATTTTGTACTCATACTTTGAAGTTCTGTTCTTCCCTTATGCAGATGCAATGCTACTTTTGGAAGTGGATCGTGTTCTGAAACCCGGGGGTTATTTTGTTTTGACTTCTCCCACAAACAAAGCACAGGGAAACTCACCGGATACAAAGAAGACACGCATCTCAACACGTGTGGACAAGTTAGCTAAGAAAATCTGTTGGAGTCTAAGAGCTCAGCAGGATGAGACGTTTATTTGGCAGAAAACCACCGATTCAAATTGCTATTCATCTCGGTAAGTATGGTCTTGAGGCATGTTCTTGGCATTGAAAGTCTAAGCTTGACTTTCCTCAACTAATGCTCTTTCTTTCTTTACTGGTTGGTGTAGTTCCCAAGATTCAATACCTCTTTGCAAAGATGGAGATAGTGTTCCATATTACCACCCACTAGTTTCTTGTATAAGCGGAACTACGAGTAAACGCTGGAGTCCTATTCAGAATAGGTCTGCTGTTGCAGTAACAACCTCTGCTGAGCTTGAAATTCATGGAAAGTATTTCTTTTGATAACCATTTAATATTTATTTTTTTCATTGTTTACATTTCACCTTGCACTTTCAGAATTTAATATATTTTTCCGGATATTTCAGGTGTTAAACCTGAAGAATTCTTTGAGGATGCACAAATATGGAGATCAGCTCTCAAAAACTATTGGTCCTTGCTTACACCTTTGATTTTCTCTGACCACCCAAAGAGACCGGGTGATGAAGATCCTCTCCCACCTTTTAACATGATACGCAATGTGATGGACATGAATGCTCGTTTTGGGAACTTAAATGCTGCTTTACTTGATGAAGGAAAATCTGCTTGGGTAATGAACGTCGTGCCAGTCAATGCACGTAATACTCTTCCTATCATACTTGATCGTGGTTTCGGAGGTGTTCTACATGACTGGTGAGTATGTTTTCTTCCATGAAGTTCATCAATCATGGTTAAAAGTAGATTCTTTTAGATAATAAGCAAGATTTGCAAGCCTCAAAGGCTAATGCTTTTTATCGATTAATTTATGACTGATTTTTGAATATCTTTGTTCACGGCTCAGGTGTGAACCATTCCCAACATATCCTCGAACATATGACATGCTGCATGCCAATGAACTTCTCACACTTCTTAGCTCAGAACGGTGTATTCTAATGGACTTATTTTTGGAGATGGATCGGATTCTTCGCCCTGAGGTTCATATATAAACATCATTTGTTTATTGTGTTACCCTTAAGATCCAAAACACCAGCTAAAAAACTTGACCTTTGTGTGATTGATTCAATAGGGATGGGTTGTTCTAAGCGACAAAGTGGGGCTAATCGAGATGGCTCGTGCACTTGCAACTCGAGTCCGTTGGGAAGCACGAGTCATTGATCTTCAAGATGGTAGTGACCAAAGACTTCTTGTCTGTCAAAAACCATTCCTCAAAAAATAACTCAAAAGCAACATCAAAAAATCATAAACAACACTCATTACACTGGTAAGTTCTCATTCACTTTGGTCTAAATCAAAAGCTGAGCTTGTAAGTAATCAAAATCTTGTTTGATTTAAGCAGATCTAAATTATATTTCCTTCAAAATCTGGAGAGAAATCAAAAAAAAAATTTCTATTGAAGAAGAAGAACTTGAAGGGGTTATGTAAGTGGAAGCTGTAGCTATGAGTAGAACAAAAGAGTGTAGATTCAATATTCTTTTATTTTTCTTTTTCTTCTTAATTTTGCTCTGGAACAGAACTGTAGCTATATATATTTCAATCATCCAATTTTTGTCTGCTCTTTAATTTTGTAAACCAGAATACTTCTTTTGTTCTATTTTCCAAAATGTATTTTTGATAAGTCTAAGATGATTAGTAAAATGGCAGAGTTATTTACGTAAAACTTATATTCATAAGAAATGGCAAAAAAAAATGTCTGAAGGGGAAAATTTGTCACTAATCAAAATAGTTTAAAAGAAAAAACTATAATAGAGTGGAGATACGGGGGATCAAACCCAATTGATTGTACTTTCCTAATAAAGGTTAATATCCAATGTTAGATGATTAATGGCGTATTGTTTTTTCTTTTTTTTTCTGCAATTAAACCCTAAATAATATCATGCAAGGTGATGCAATTCTCGAAAATTGAATTGGTAATAATAGCCAAAAAAAAAACTTAACCATTTAACCAAAATCAACTTCTCCAAACCTACTTTTACTATTAAATTATTTTAATTTGTATGTCTAATTTTCATAATTATTAACTTGATATATAATTCTAAAATGACATTTTCATCTTGCAAAGTTCCGAAGTCTTACTCACTAACAAATAAAACAACTATATGGTTTATTATTTACTTATATTACAAATGTTTGAAGAGTTTGTTCATTTTGACTCAAAAAGTTATGTTTTTGGTCCAGAGTTCATCCTACGAGCATGTCATTATTGTCCAAATGTTTTCGCAAATTATTGGTAATAATCCATAAATTCTCCATAATATGTAGTGTTCAAGATTGATATTTAATTATCTTAACTAGGGCTAGGTTTTTACAGCTTTTTTTAACCAAAAAGTTGTCATTTAGCAAAATTATTCGAGTACTACTTAAATACTTATCCATAAGATGAGTTACTTGCGCTTGGCCATTAAATTTGATTTAACTTTACAATATGAAATTTCATTTTCATGGCCAATAGTTTTGGCTTCACAATGAAATATTCATATACTGATATACCTTATTATAGGAATATATATTGTCTAGAATCTTTTTATATATAAAAACTCTTATCTTTTTAAGATGATTTTTTTCTGTAAACTATATATTTCATTAATATAGAAACGGATACGTGGAACAATATTTACAAAAGATCATAAAATAACATTAAGAGAGGAAATTTGCTTTATGATTAAATGAATTGAGAATCGAATGAAAAGAAAAATAATAGAATAAATTCTTCAATTTCGCAAAATCTCGAGAGGGTAATTATATAAGTATTTTATGGTTTTATGGATAACACAAATTAAAAGATGGGTGGCTAAATTTTATGCAAACTTGGCTCCCAATGAAACCAACTTATATATATATTTATATATTTTTTGTCAATATTGGATCATAATTGACCGGTTCATTAGTTAAGTTTCTATATAATGTAGACGGTGAGACTCGATTTCTGATTGTGCAAGTGCGCATGTCTTAGTGAACTTATCACCTACCACTACACTAAATGTCACTTGCATATATATATATACATTTTGATTATAGCTAGATACAAGCAGCCACGAATATACACGTATATTTATGTTGGATTGTTCGCTCATGTCTTCTGTAAAATTATCATGCTAGAATATGCAGATAATATAATAGGATAAGATTAATAAAGAACTTTGTATGAAAGTTAAAGCAAATATAAATATTAATTAAAAGTATATATATAAAATGTCCTTATAAAATAGAAGGTACCTAATTCCCTCATCACATTAACCAGTCATTGTGGAATTCCCTTTGTATTATTAGTCTTGATTTCGAACATTCGTTTCCTTTGAATAAACCTTTTCATTGAACAAAAAAAAATTAAATAGACCCTAAATTTTAAATACAATTTTTAAATATTTTGAAATAAAATGGAAATAAAATAATCACATATTTAATATAAGTAAATAAAATGAAATAAAATTATTAAAAAAAAATTGATTGGTAATTGGTCGCATTTGTTCAAACCAATTAAAATCTTCATCTGCAAGACTCCAACCCTTAACTTTTCTACAGATTCTTCTTTAGAATCCAACTTTAATTACTTCTTTTACTTTTCTTTTGGGAAATGAATATTTCATATTTTAATTTTAATTTAATTTGGTCGAAAAGTAAAGAGTTAATTCTTTTTTAGCATCCCATGCAAAGCACGAAGAAAAGAGATTCTCTCGTGACACGTTTCGACTTGCTTCTTAACTTTGATTTCTGTCTGAATATCCCCTTTGTCTCGAAGAAAATACTCTCTCGAATATTTCTCACTCTCCCTTTTTCATATATTCTTCTTCTTTTTTACATGTTATTCTTTCTTTTTCAAGATATTATATATTTGTTATAACATGTGTTTTGAAATCCGGACAGGTAAACTCGCGACTCAATTGTTAGTCTAGACTAGTCCTAGGTATTCATTTATTCAATTCGATTTGAATCAGTTTTTAAGATTTTTGGTTCTTTCGATTATAAAAATATGGTAACCAAATAAGTACCAACTAAACTTTAGTTTGATTTTTTTTTGTTTCGACTTCAAATGAACATAAAATATGAAATGAATTGGATAACCAAACACCTAAAAATAACTAATCCGTACTATTAGATATTGTTAATATAATTAGTTAATTACTAAAAAAATACTTTCAGTTTTTATTTAATTATTCTCGGTTCTTAGTCAAACATTATTATTTTAATTAAATTAGATGATTTTTTGGAATTGAATTCTGTAAAAAAAAATTACATTGACATTTAACACTTGAATGCATTTGCTTTCAAAATTAGGTTATAAAATTTTAAACAAGCATATAATAATATGGAAATACAAGAATATACCATAAGTCACTAAAACTTACGTCAAAAACTATACATTTTTCAAAAGACTTTTTTTATTTCTTTGTCGGCTCCCAAAAGAATTCAATTTTCTACTTTTATGGCGTCTAAAAAGAATAAAGATACGAGTAGTCCAAGTTACGTTCCCTTCATCGTTTATATTATAATCTGCACAATTTGATTATTGCTGAGCTCTATCTTATTCGGTCACATGCATGGTTCTGCGACTGGTTCTAAATTGGTTTATAGTATTCAAGATCTTGGTTTGGTCTGGTCTAGTCATAAAGTTGATAACCAACTATACCATGAAACCCTAGTCAAACTTTGACTTATTATATTGTTTTTTCATAATTCAAGTAGTTCGGTTTAACAAAACTGCCATGAACATTACAAGATTCAAACCAACCAAAAAGCTTTCCTCTAAACTGATTTAACCGATCCACGGATTATATGATTCGATTAATCCTGATATCAAAAATAATTATATGAATATACTTTATACTGTGTACAAATGTGATTTTATTTTCAGAAATCTAGAATATCATATTACTATTTTCTAAAATTCTAGTATTACGATTCCGTCGAGCATACGCATATTTCTAATTATTATTGAGATAGACATTAGTTATATATTTTCCTTTCTAATTTCGAATCATGCTTGAAGACAAGGATGAATGATGATGTGATGATAACTAGTATGTTTGAATAACTTTAGTTCTGGATTCGAGATTAGAGTTCAGTAATTAAAAATATTAGGATATGCATGATGTCGGTTTTGGGTCTGTCTGAAAATTTGATGTGTGGCATTAGATGCCAATCAAGTACTTATAACAATAAACAATTTATAACTAAAAGGCAAGAACATATATTGAAAAGCGATATCATAACATATAAAAAGAGTTGATTACCTATATCACACTCATGAACTAATTATAATTATTTGATACTATTCTACATATATATATATATATATATATTTTATATATATGGGTTACAACAGTTCTAAGTTTGAGTGATTCACATAACGTCATGGACTCATGTGTAGGTTATTTGAAACGCTTTTATGGAAATATGAGATCGCTTCTACAAAAGTCCAAATAACTTGATAGATAAAGTTACATGTAAATTAGGGTATGATTGGGATAGCTGTAGTTGCGGTAGAAAGCAAAAAACTATGGAAAACATTAAAATTAACCCAATCAAATTTTATGTTCAATTTTAGTTTTTATTGCTGTAGAAATCAAATTTTCATTTATAGAAAATTTTTTAGCTATAGAAAGCCAAAAACCAAATATTTATAACCCAAATTTATAGGCTTAATCAATTTATTATTTGTAATCTAATAAAAAGGTAAAAGAGATAATTATTTACTATTAAGTGTCGTTAGACGAACCTTGAGCAGAAAATTAGAAGAATAAAAAGAAAAAAAAAACAAAAGAAAGGAGAACGTATAGCACATCTAAAACATTTGTTTTCATTATTATTTATTATTGTCGATAATGTTAATATAGATTTTTTTTGGTTAAAGTTATTCATTATTTTTAATTATATATATATATATATATTATAAATTTACAACATATACATTTATTGCTTTTAGATAACTATTATTTTATTTAAAATATTATTTATTATAAATTTATTACTTTTACAATTTTATCATTTTATTCAAAATATTAGATCTATTATAAATCTACAACATCTTTGTTTAAAATTTTACCAATCAAACTTTTATTTTAAAAACCAAAGCTACAATTCTACAACAAAAAATTCTACAGCCGAAATTCTATAGTCAAAATCCTACCGCCAAAAGACTAAAGCTACAACCCTTACCAATCGACCCCTTAGTTTAAGGTAGTGTAGTCATGTTATCTAATATATATTTATATAAAATATTTGTAGTTTAGTTTTTTTTGTTGTCAACACTATGCCACAACTGGCCGGTCCATTAGTCAAGTTCATATATAATGTAGGCAGTAGGATTCAATTCTTATATGTGCAAGTGCGCCTGCCTTTAGTGGACTTATCGCATGCCACTAGACTAAAGACCACCTGCTTTGCTAAATTTAGAATAGTATCAAATAATTATAATTAGTTCATGAGTGTTACTTCCTCGAATTAGATATTAGGTAAATTTCTCAATTTTCAAGAATCTTACATTTAGTTACTTTATATGTATAGAGTTCTACTCAGACTTCTCATAAAATTAATGTTTTAGAAATTTTATGTAAGCCGAATTTTTTTTGATCTGGTGCTTAAAATGATCGAGTGACTCAGAGATTGTGAAACCCTTCTGTGAGGTTAGGTATGGCTCGATGAAGAATCGGAGAACAACAATCTGAACCCTTGGCACTTCCTCTTGGCATATGTCGTTTGCGGCTTTTTCCAATCTGGTTCGAAAAATTTTCAAACTTTACCTCTCTCTTAATTGCCTCTCTTGATATCATATTGGCCTTTGATTTATCGTTTTCTGTGTTGTGTTCCTATAGTTGTGTAGTTGATCTTTAGGGGGAAATATAAATAGTATTAAATATTGAGTCGTCTATTCAAACCTACATTGAGGAGAAGATCTTCTCTTCATCTCTTAATTAGATATATAGGATTGAATCTGAAATTTTTGTCACTTGCCTTAAAGTTTGAGTATTTGTGCATGATTTTCTAGCTCTAATTGTGATTTCACCACATTTTAACTTGACTTATTGCTCATTAGCTACTTAGCTTCCTAAGTCATGGACTTGTAGACTTGTAGTGATATGTAATTTTAACAGTTTTGTTTTGTTTTTGTTTACTATGTTCTTGAGAGAAAGAATGATGCGGGTCAGAATGTTTATATTGATGATCTTGCAGTGGTAAGTATTATGAATTGTCACATGAGTTCTTCTCGGTTTCTGTTTAATCTTTCTTTCAACATAGATTCTTATTTTTTGTAATGATAGAAATTCATTGATTATGCTCTGCAGATATCTCTGCTTCTGCTGTCACAGAGTCGTAAGCCAATGTCGGCGACTTCGATTTGGACATGGAGCTCGTGCTTTCATCGTTGCTGAGCCACAAGAGAACCGCGTCACTCGTAATCCATGATTTTTCATTTGCAGGTATGGTGATCTTTGGAAACTCGGTCATGATGATGCAAAGAATCTTCCTTAAGGTCTTTCACAATGCAAGTTATATCTTTCTCTACACTCTGATCCTTCAAATCTTTTAGAGTTGCTTGTGTTAGCCCTTTGGAAAAAAGTTTCATTCTTTATAGTTTCTATCAAAAGCCTTCACATTCATATATGAGTTGTTTATGGATTGTGTCTTGCTGTCTTGTGTGGGTTTTCATCAACACTTACATGATTATAAACAAGTATCCTAATTATCTAAGGGTTTAGTCTCTAAATTTGATTTACGTTATGAGTTTCAATAATCTGATTGAATTTGGAAATCAGATGTTAGGTTATAAATGAATCTAGATGTTTTAGGGTCTTTTTATTGCAAGTTTGATCGTTGACAAAGAGATTCTCTAGTAGTTGAATCAGCTGGTTAATTGATCACTACGTGTATGAGACTGCAGATCACACAATGGTGAGCCAGTTCACGTCAATACTCCTTTAGTGTTTTGTAGTTTTCAAATCTTGAGAATTTAGATTTAAGTCTAATTGGCATTTTTGTTTATTGATGTTTCTTTCTTCTAGATAATTGATATATTTTTGGATACAATCATGTCTGTTGTTTTTAATAAAGATTGAGATTATTGGTGGTAGTGTTGATGGAATAGTTCGCACGTTTGACATGCATATTGGTAGGTATGTAAAAGTCATTACAAGATGTAAAAATTCGATATTGATTCTTTCTTCTGATACTCGTTGCGAACTTCATTTTTTAATTGAAATCAGAGAGATGTCAGATAATTTAGGCCAACCAGTTAATTGTATATCGATATCAAATGATGGAAACTGAGTTCTTGCTGGTTACTAAAGATATTCTTAACCTCATCGTTTTGTGAGTTATCTCCTCTTTTGCTCCACAAACTTGTTATTTGGTACTACCTTTCAGATCAAAGGTGTTTTAGAAAAGTTGAAGTCAAATATGGAGCAAAAAATCAATGAGGATGAGAAAGAGGTGATAGATAGGAAGCTAGTAATCTTTATAAATTTTTGAATGTAAAGTTTATTTATTACTAACACTTGTTATTAATAAAATCATTTAATGAATATCTTTTTAATATAGATTCAATTGATACAAAATAAATATAATAAATAATTTAATATGTCTCGTTTCGGTTACAAAATATTTGAATACAACTCAAATATTATAGCAATATTTAATTGTTATCTTAGAAACACCGATCATAGCACGAAAATCTGAATTGTAAAAAACTTTTTACAAAAAAAAAGAGGTGATATGATAAAGTAAATAAAATCATTCAAATATTGCTATCATATCCGAACCTATCGTAGCATACATAGACAATGCTATCATATGTGTAGAACCTATTATATCTACCGATAATATAGTATTACTGAATTCGCTATTATACTATAGCACATTTTCTGCGCTAATAATAAACATTTTTCTTGTAGTGATATATCACAACAAATATCACCAAACTCGTATCATCAAAAATAAATTGATCCAACCCAATTTGTAAGTGTGAGCTTTTATTTTTTAACCTATGCACATATGATAATTAATTTGTAGATAGGGAAAACACCTAGTTACATATTTAAAGAGTGAAGCATATGAAGAAAAGTTAATTTTGTCAGGTCTACCAATTATATCATTGGTTTTTATTGAAACCTAAAGATAAAATAAAAAATATATGTTCAAGATATTTTAAATTGTGAAACTTTGTTCTTAAGAAAGTTAAAAATATTAATAAGTAAGAATCTTCTACCTTCCTGGCCACTGCACTAAAGCCCGGTGAGAAGATTCTGCAACTCAATACCTCTTTCAATTAATATTTTAATTTATTTAAGTGAATATTTGTCTTAGTTTATGGTAATTAATCAATCAGATACTCTCTTTTGCATCCACTAAAATTTAGAATAATTATTCAACTTTTTTAAAATCCATAATTGTTCAATCGTTATCACCATTTCTCCTCTCTCGCTCTCGTGCGACTATAAATAAATAAAAAATCTTTGTTGTCTAGTATATGCTTCTTTGATTTATATTGAATCTCAAATTCGTTTTTTTCTATATAAAAAAAATTATTTTATACATTTAGAAGGTGGTGGAAGAATTTCTTTTTATTTTGGCAAAGACTATAAATTGCCCTAAATGTACCAAAACGTTCACTATTTGATTCCTTGATTCCAAAAATAACTTAACAAAATAAACAAAGTAAATTTTATTTAAATTTTTTCGAAAAAGATAAGAAAAAAATCTGAAATATTAGCATAAATCTTTTTTTTTGTCAACAGCTCATATCATTTATTTATATAGCTAAGATACTAAAACATATTTTATTTAGAAAATTAAGAAACTGAATTTACAAAAAGTATTAAGCTATGTGAAGTGGTGAACCAACAAAAGTAGAATCTGAGATTAAAAACAATTTATCACTTTAATAGAAATAATTAAAAAAAAAACTTTGTTTTCTTAGCCATTTGTTCTTTATAACAAGTTTCCATATATTCCCTTTTGTGTGAGCTGCTTTATATTCTCCTCTTTTCTCCTTTACCTTCTCTTTTCTCTTTCTTTCAAATGGAAGTTTATATGATAAATATATTAACTTGAAAAAAGTTATTAAACACTAATTAAGAAAAATAAGAAAATTAAAAATATTGTAATACTTTGATAACAAAATGAAAAATATTGTAATACTTTGATGGTTTATTGATATTGGAAGCTTTCTTATATAACTTAAAAGACTATTTTAATTGTGTTATAATTTTATTCATCATATATGTTGTTGTGTGCTAATATACTATAAACTACTAATTAGTTTTATTGAATACTTACATATTACCATTATGTAGTTGAACTCCGATAGGAAAAACTGCATATATGGATATTAACCACTTGACCAAATTCATTTTTCCTATTATTTACTATTTTTATATACATCATTTTTTACTAACCACTAAACCACCAATGAAATTTTCAATTTTTTGTCCAAAATATCTACTTAAAAAGCCAATACATATTCTAAACAGAATATATAAGAGTTAAGATTAGGTATATTGTTTAAGCTTCATATATTGTAGCATCAAAAGCCTTGATTAAGCTTTTTTAGAGTCACAACTTTACTAATTGACTCATTAATTCTTCTAACTATAATCTGTATCTCTCTCTCACTATATTGTGTGTGTATGGTGACAGATCACTTTATTCTCTTCCTTTGAATTGAGCCCTCTAAAAAGGACGGGAACCTCCTCATGATCCTCCTTGTGTCCACAACCTAACATTTTTATTCTCCTTTTCCTCTATCTTCTTCTTCATTCTCTCTTCCTCTCCAAACCCTAATTTTTCACAAACCCTCAAAATCATTGAATACATTTCTGAAGAAACATTTAGTATCATTCATCATATGCAATTTCAATCCATCGATCACAAATTGCTCTTGACTCCTTAATCATCTATATATATATATATATATATTTATATAACTAATTTATACTCTTCTTATATATATAGAGAGACAGTACATAAGCTATATATATATATATATGGCTTCTTCATCAGAATTAAGCTTGGATTGCAAGCCACAAAGCTACTCTATGCTTTTGAAATCCTTTGGAGATAACTTTCAGAGTGATCAAACCACACAAAAACTTGAAGATCTTCTCTCTCGACTCGAACAAGAACGTCTCAAGATTGATGCTTTCAAGCGTGAGCTTCCTCTTTGCATGCAACTCCTTAACAATGGTACTTATATTTAATGATTTTTTATAATTAATTATGCATAATATGAATAAAAAAATCACTCATCAATTTATTACAAAAAAGATAAATATATAGAACCAATATTAGTTATTATATACATATATCCAATGATATTTATAATTAATTGTGCATAATATGAATAAACAATCACTCATCAATTTATTACAAAAAACCTAAATATATAGAGCCAATATTAGTTGTTAAATATATTGCTTATAGGAGAGTTTTTGAATTTCTTTTTACTTTTTGAAAAGATCTTTATTTACTAGTTTAAGAATTTATTTCATGAAAATCAGAGCCTGCTTTTGATTTCTTTGAATCGCAAAACTTTTGTTTTCTCACTGAAATCAACATATCTCAGTAAAAGTGATTTTAAAGCTTATAAGGTTCGTGTTATATACATCTTTCAGTTTCATATTTTTAAATAATTATTGTATTATCTTTTAATTTATGTTTTTTATTTTCAGCTGTTGAAGTTTACAAACAACAACTAGAAGCATATAGAGCAAATAGTAATAATAATAATAACCAAAGTATTACCACAAGACCGGTTCTTGAAGAGTTTATACCCTTAAGGAACCAATCCGAAAAGGCTAATAACAAAGGAAGTAATTGGATGACTACTGCTAAACTTTGGAGCCAAACCGAAACCGAAATCAAACCGAAGGAAAATGGTTTAGCTACCGATCAATCTCTTTCCAAAGATGAGATTGTTAGTAGTCCAAAACTTGGACATTTTGAGGTGAAACAAAGAAATGGTGGAGGTGCTTTTCTTCCTTTCTCTAAGGAACAACCTTTGCCTGAATTAGCTTTATCTACAGAGGTTAAACGAGTCTCTCCGACCAATGAACATACTAATGACCTAGATGGTAATGATGAGAGCATGATCAACAGTAATAATAATAACAATAACAACAACAATTCTAATAGCAATGGAGTTTCTTCTACAACGAGTCAAAGTAATAGAAAAGCTCGGCGTTGTTGGTCTCCGGACTTGCACCGGAGATTTGTTCAAGCTCTTCAAATGCTTGGTGGTTCTCAAGGTACTAATATATTTATTTGAATTTAATTCAGGTTTAGTTTGATGTATAGGTTTATTATAAATTTTGTTACAATTTTTTCATTAGGCCATAATTTTTTCTGGCTAAATACATCGCTATACAATTAAATTAGGACTCTTATAAGTTGTAACTATATAAATCCGAGTTTTAGCTTGGTTTTATCAGACATTTTAACTGAAAAAGAATATACTACTACTAGAAAAGAGCATATTATTGACAGTTCCTTACCATTCTTACCATTCTTGACCAAATCATACGATTATTCTCTGCATAGAATATATCGTTTGGTAGTGTCTTTAGTTAAGTGATTGTGTGCCACTTTTACTACCATCCTCACTTGAGTTCGATATGATATTGTTAGAGATTTGGAAGGTTTGGTAATAGATCAAGTCCTATAAATATAATTATTGACAAAAATAATATCATCAGGAATAGAAATCTGCTGCGATTCTGCCTGAACTTTTTTTGTTTTTTGAGCGACAAAATTTCTGTACGTTTAAAATTAATGAAGTGAACTGATTGTATTAATATAATTTGGTTGTTATATAATTGCAGTGGCTACACCAAAACAGATTAGGGAACTAATGAAAGTTGATGGTCTGACCAATGATGAGGTCAAAAGCCATCTTCAGGTAACCTACATCACAAGTCATTACAATATGCTTACCACTTTATCTTAACTCATAAAGTACATAACCAATGTTGTATTGACTTTAAACAAACAGAAGTATCGGCTTCACACTAGAAGACCAAGCCCAAGCCCACAAACATCAGGTGGACCAGGTCCTCATTTGGTGGTCCTAGGTGGCATATGGGTCCCACCAGAATACACCACCGCACACGGTGGCACTCCGACACTCTACCACCACCAAGTCCACCACCACACGGCGGGGCCACCTCCACAACACTTTTGTTCCTCTCAAGAATTCTACACAACTCCACCACCTACACAGCCACTTCACCACCACCATTTTCAAGCGTTAAACGGCTCATCCGGCGGCGGCAACGGTGGTGCTGCCTCTACTGAGTCAACACATCATCAGTTAACGGACAGTCCTGCGGCGGCGGATGATGGAAAATCGTCGGAAAGTGGTGGTGGAGAGAGGAAAGGATTGGCTGCTCTTAGAGAAGAAGGTGAAAATCAGAGTAATGTTAATGGAAGTGAAATAAATCTTAAATTCTAAATTTAATTTCAGGATTTTAATTAAAATTAGAGGGATTGAATTTTGAGTTAGGGTTTGTGGGTGGCTACGTTACTAATTTCATTGCTTGTATCTCTTTATATACTGCTTAGTTGAAAAATGAATTGTAGGAGGCAGTGAGAGTTTTTATCGAATATTACTAATAATTATATTTATGATCTTTGAATATTATGTCACACTTTAGTTAGTGGATCATAATGTTACATATTTGGATGTTGTTGATCAATAATTTGATTTGCGTAGGTGTTATATCATGTCTAAAATGATGAATTAATCATCAAGGTTATCTTTAACTATATCAATTATAGGAAAATTGTGGTGATAGTAAATACATTTGAGATGATATTCAAAATAAAGGTAATATGAACTAAACAGATAATTCTTTTAAGTCAAGTACTTGAATGTCAATTTCAATAATCTTTTTTATAAAAGTTTAATTATAAAGAGTAACTCTGCATAATAGGATATGAGCTATTGATCAAGGTTTAACTATAAGAAATTAAAAACACAACAATATCATTCAAAACAGACAAAAGTCTACAAAAATATTATTTAATGACACAAAAATAATAATAAATTGCAAATTGTTCAGCATTATTAAGACAAAATATGTCCTTTGTAAATTTTGTATGGAGGTATCCAAAAAGAAAAAAGAAATTGGAAGTTGTTAGAATATTTTTGTTAGGAGACAATAGTTTGGTGGGCGTAAATCTTTGTTTGAAAGTTACACTTCTAACAAATTTGATTTTGTTAATGACACTATATAGTCAATTATATATATATATATATATATATATATATATATATATATATATATATATATATATTTCGTGAAAAGGGCGACAAAGAAATCTAAACTTTATTCGCTATATTTTTCTACTATTGTTAACAAAATGAGAATATTCTCATGGAAACATTGGTAGCTAATTAATTTAACTTAATTTTTTTCATATCTTTTGAAATTCTTTCATAAAAAGTCGAGTTCTAATTTTGTTTAAAAAGTATATATTTTTTAGTCTAAAGTAAAAATTTATTTATCATACATGATAATTAAACATTTGATCAATTTTATTGATATACGGTAACAATACGAAATAACCCCGTAACGGAGCAGATATCTAGATTTTTTAAGGATATTCATATTTGTATCCGTTCGATCCGCTAAATTAGTATTAATATCTGTATCCGAAAATTATAGATATCCAGATTTCAGATATCCATAAAAAATGGATATCCGCGTATTTGTATCTGCCTTCAATATTTAAAAAATAACTTTTTTCTTAATAAAATAAATAATAAATAATGATTAAAAATAAATACCAACAACAACAAATAAAATAAAAATAAAAATAAGGTAAAATGGTATTAAAAATATAAAAAATACAAAAAATACGGATACTTAGATATTCGGACCCAAAATCCGTATTATCCATATTCATATATGTATCTGTCGGATCTTCAATTTTACTATCTATATATGTATCTGTTTTGGCCGGATATCTATTTTTTGGATAAAATTTTGAATACAAATTGAAATAACCGGTGAATACGAATATTTAGTTAATGAGTAGTACTAAAACACTAAATATAATATACAAAATGTTATTAAAAGGTACAATATAGTACAATTAAAGTTCATACGGTGAAAGCACTAAATGCCTAAAATCACACTTTCCCTTTGTCTCTTTTTCTCTCTTATGTTTTTGTCACAAAACAATCTATAAATTACTATTACTTTTAAAATTAACATCTTGATACATTAATGTATTTTTATCCGAAATTAATTTTGTGATTTATTAACATATCAATAAATGTAATAGTCTTTAAATTAATAAAAAAAATTATGAATAGTCTTATTGATTTACATAGACTTGACTGTATTTGTATGAATAAGAATTTAGGTTTTTGTTGTTATAATATTGCAAATTATAAGAAAGTTTATCAACAATTAGATCGATAAAACTCGATTCATAATATAAAATTTATTTTTAATTTTTTTTTAATCTATTATATTATAGTGGAATAAATTGAATCTCTGATGCCAAATCATTAACTAAATCATTGTAGTCACTAGACATTAGAAGAACTCGGTAAAAACCCACATTTTTAACCACTAAAATCGTATATATATTGCACAAAATAATTGAAATCACATTCAAAGGTTGTTTTTTTTTTTTGTCACAAGACATTCAAAGGTTGTTTTTGTTTAACTTTTGTTATACTACCATGATTATCTTTTATATTTTCTGTTTTTTAGTTCATTAGTTTAGCAAATACTCATTTACCTGATTATATCAATAAAATAATTAGTGTTAGTAACGTATATTAGCATTAAAAAAAGGAAAAGTTAAACGTTACAAACAGAACAAAGGTAACGACTAAGAGTAACGACGATAATATCAAGACACCAGAATCTGCAGAGCCCACTAAACCATATGATGGGTCAAGTTTTGACCTGACACTGGAGTTAATAATTACCGTTTAGGTATTAAAATAACAAAAATACCATTCATTACCTACAAAATATTATGTGACTGTTTTCGCATGAGGGTAGTTTTACACGATTAGGGATATTCCGCTTCTTGTCTCCACACTTTGAAGCCTGATCGAGATCTGATATCTTGTCTCCACACTTGAAACTTGATCGAGATTTGATATCTTTTTCTGATTTTTGTTTGAGGTGTCAAATTGGTCTTTTGTTCTTGACCTTACGATCTATCGGGAGTTCTGTGAGAATATATTATTGTACATTTTCGCCGTATTCATAAACTTAGAGTTTCATATGTGAGATGCTACTATTTGTTGTGGGAAGTTTCGACATTCGATTCGGTCTACTTTAGCCAATTGGTGTCCTAGTTTTTTTCTGTTATGGTATGTGAGTTTATTTTCAAGCCATATCTAGTATTGTTTATCATAGTTTTATTTTTTGAATTTTATTTCCGCAAATATTTAAATTTTTTTCTGGCTTTTGGATATTTGTGTTGTAATCCTCCAACGGTATTATCAATGTACCATATTTTCTAGTAAAAAAATAAAATTAACCAAAATTAAAGTAATTAGTTATCAAACATCATATTTATCACGCACCAACCAGAGAAGACTAGAGGCCAAGTCAGCATTAACTCACATAGGTAATGCAAAAAAATAAAATTCATAAAATTTGACAATTTGTACTAAACTTTCTTTTACATTGTCAGCTAGACATTAATGAAGATACTAATATATTCCAAAATAATTTCCCAAAATGCTTTAAAGTTTAACCAAAATTGTTGATTTTTTTGTATTGAATCCAAACCATTATGGTGTCACGATCAAATCACTATCAATTTGGTTCTGCTTTAATTTTGACTAAGAAACACTAATATATCATACCAAACTATACCCAAATTTATTATAATTATATTTTTTTTGTTAAAGTTTACAATTTTAATTTGTAAATAAGTAATTACAATTTTTGAGAACAAAGAGTTGTAAAATGTTCATAATTTACCATGGAACATATATTAATTACTTGAGTTTGTATACTGAGATTTCAGGTTTTTGTATGTGGCTAAACCTCAGAACCAGAGATAAATAGTTTGGTCTTATCAGTTACTTGTATTAATAAACTCATCTCTCTCTCCAAATCTCGTTCATCAAAGTCTTGTCACTCTCATTTTTCTTTCTCTCTCTCTATCTCTCTCCTTGTAGATACCAACTTGGATTGTGTTAAAACCTTTGAGCTAAAAAAAGCCAGACTTTCGTCCATTTTGAAGAAGAATCTATCATGAGATTGATTCTTGGTCTCTTGTTTCTCTTAGCCTTAACCACATATTCAAGTAAGCTTTCTGTGTTTTCTTAATATTCATCATGAGATTGCTTCTTAGTCTCTTGTTTCTCTTGGTCACTAAATCTGAAATGGGTTTCTCAAAAGAACCTTTCTTGGATCCAAATCATTCTTTGTTTTTGAGATTCGAATCTTCAACTCTTCAACTCTTTTCTGTTTTAGGTGCAACTTACTGTCTATGCAAAGATGGAGTTGCAGACAAAGATCTTCAATATACAATAGACTATGCATGTGGAGTTATAAAAGACTGTACACAAATCCATGTGAAAGGTCCTTGTTTTGAACCTGATACAGTCAAGAGTCATTGTGATTGGGCTGCAAATAGCTATTTCCAGAAAGCTGGTCAAACCCCTGAAAGCTGTAATTTCTCAGGAACTGCTACAACTAGCCAAAATCCTCCTTCAAGTAATTCATCTTCTAAAAACTCTCAAATCTCTGAAATCTCAGCAATCTTTTGATTATTTCTTATGTTTCTGGTTTGGCTATTGCAGCTGTTGTTACTGGTTGCATCTTTCCTTCAAGTCCTGGGTATGTTTGTTTATCAAAAACTCATAAAAACAGCTGCAATTTGAGTTCTTTATTCCTTTTTTCACACTTCGTAAATGTCCTTTCTGTTTTTCTTTTTGACTTTTCATGTTTTGGTAAAGAGGTTTCATAAAACTTGTCTCTAACGTGACTTAAACGTTTGGTGTTTTCTTTACTTGTGTTTTTGCAGAAGTGCAGGGACACCTACAACAACCGGAACTATTTCAGGGACTACTTCAGGAACACAGACATTTCCAGGAACTCCTGTGTTTGGTCCAACTGGAGTTTTTGATCCTTCAGGCAATGGTGCTTCAAGTTTGTTCATTTCAATCACTCTTACACTTGGTTTCTCCGTCATTGCGTTTCTGTAAAAAGGCAGTGGTTACTGGTTAGAGAGAGTGGGGTTAATGTTTTTTTGATGTATGGATGAGATTTTGCCATATGTGAATGCAAGTTCTTTAAGGCAAACATCCAATTAGAGGTTGGCTTTGTTGTTTAGACTTATTTTAGTTAATGGAAATCTTGCTTCAAGTGTTTAATATGCAGAGTAAAGAGTCCACATGACATATTAAGAATGTGAACAATATAGGAAATAGTAGAGTTATGGCTAAGAGATGTTGTGATGAGCCAAAACTAAATCACAACTGCATAGAAAATATGACTTTTTCTTACTTCGAGATTATAGACCGTTAATTCGATAATGAGCTAGGAAAAAGAATCTCTGCGATTTGGTTCGGAGCTCCTAGTGTCCACTGAACTGGACTTACTTCAGATTGATCAATTGAGTTCTATTTCGACCTGATTGATACTTATTGGTTAAAATATCTCCAACAAGAGCACTATTTTAGTATTAAGACTACACTATATTTGATATTAAAATTATGGGAAATTTGTATAAAATACTACTTTCATGTTTTTAATTAATTGAAATGCCATTTTTTTTAACCTTACACAAAATGCCATATTTCATGTTTCAATTTTTAGAAGACTCTTTTTTGGGACATTGAATTGCATCATCGTTGTCTATGGTGGACCGTGTCAATTTCCATTGTAGACATCACTGTATGTTATGTCCATGGTAGACCATATAGATGTCTATCCTAGACAGCAAATGTATGTCCACCATAAAATTGCTATATATGTCTGCTGTAGACAATATTATTGTCCACTGTGGACACAGTTCACTATATTATGTATTTATACAAAATATCACATATTCTCAAAAATGAGCATTTCGTGTAAAAGTTTAAAAAATAAACATTTTATACAATTTAAAATATAAAAAAGACATTCTATACAATAAGAACAATATTCTCTGCTATTACTTTCGATGAAACCTTTGTTTAATATAAAAATAAGTTTAAAAATAAGTTTGTTTGTGTCAGTTTTGAGCAAGAGATGTAAACAATTCACCAACTTGTTGGTTGTGTTAAAGCTACGATTCCTCACAAATTCACATGGACCAGATAACATTAAGCCAAAGAGAATAGAAAGTGAACCAAAAAGAGAATATTTATTTCAGGGTCTTATAAATTGGAATGAAGTTAGAAACGATGTCGTTCTGGCTATGTGAAGTTAGAAATGTGTGTCCTTTCTTTTTGACCTTTAGTACTTTGATTAGAAAAAGAATTTGGTGGGGGACTCTCAAGCAAAGGTCTCTTAGTGTGGACCAATAGAAGAATTGAAACCAATCTTTATTGGTTAAGAATCCATCTTACGGTCAATGTCACTGATAAAGTCTCTTCAAAATTGGTCTTTAAACAACCACAAACTTCACAACTTCCAAGTATTCCTTGGGAAATTTCTTTGAACGAATAAGGTTTATCAATAAACACTTTTGTCTTTCATTGAAGACTTTGCATTAGGTCCTTACTACTTCCTTCTACCAAGTTTCCATGAATAAGATAGTAATGGTCCTTTATAGACCGGTTTTAGATAGGCCGATACCAAATTTATTTCTTGAGAGTTAATACTGACGACTAGTTTGACTCCGAGTTTTCTAATAAGACCTAAAACATGATTTCATTTTTGTCTAGTCAAATAATAACAATTTATTTCCTAACAAAAATCAAATTCAGGAATGACAAGTTTATAATTTGTCCCAAACTACTCTGACCACTGAATCACTATTATTTGATTCGTTTAGATGTTTTACTCTTACCACTGAATCACTATTACTTGATTCGTTTAGATGTTTTGCTCCTAATTTTGTCAAACAAGTTTATAACTTCTCCTAAATTACTCTTACCACTAAATCACTATTACTTGATTCTTCTACTTCTAATTGTCTCTTTAAAGATGTTTTGATAAAAGATGGATTAAGTGCCTGAAGTTTTCATGGTATGTGAAGGCATCGACTAAGAACAAAGAAATTTGAAGAAAAAATGTTAAGGAAAATTTACCAAATCAGAATTAATTAGAATTTGAGGGTAAATATAATCAGTTTTCTGATTAGTTGAAATCCATATAACTTTTGTAGAGAGCTAGTGACCATTCTATTATGATTCTAGTTAATAAACTTCTAAGAACTAATTCTCAAAAGTTTTCATAGTTGTGATATCAATAAAAAATTTGGTAGTATATAAAGATACTTTTTAAACATTTTTCAAACTTTGTAAATTCAGTGCAATTGTTAGATAATGAAAGTAAATTTACTTTGTTTGACAAAAAAAAAAAAAAAAAAAAAGAAAGTAAATTTACTTTCAAAAAATAAAGAAATTGTAATGAGATAAATTTGGAAGACTAGCTGCGGATCTAAGAAAAAACCTGATCCATTGACTCTTCTAGATCCAACGGTTCGTAGACATATACTATGTAGACGTAGTTCGTCGTAGATAAACCCCATTTCCAAGTTTTCTAATTCCACTGAACAAACCAAAAAAACCTGAACTTTTCCCGGTTAAGCAAATTCGCCATGGATGCTCAGCAACGAAGAACAGATATTCCTCGCGCGCCACCCGTCGGAGAACCTGGCGGAGATGTAACTTCGATTTTCTTTGCGTTCGGAGTCTTCGCTGCAATCGCCGCCTTGGTATCTCGTCTTTTCTTGTTTGATCTGTGTCAAGATTCGGATATTTTTATACACGCATCGCAATTTAATCGTTTCTCTTAAATGTGAATCGACCCTATTCAAAAAATTTGAGCTTTGGATTCAAAGTTGACTTAAATTTGATGACTTTGTATCCTCTCGACCTATATTTTTTGGTACCGTTTGTCCCAGTCTTTATAGTGTACTATCACAATTAACACTTATTGCGAACCTATTTGAGAGACTCAGAACTTAAAGAAACTCGATCTTGCTTTGTGTAGTGTAAGGCCATTACCACACTATGTTGTAGTGTAAGGTTTCACTTATCTTGCTTTGGCTAGTTTTCGAATTGAGTGTGGACTGCTATAGTTGATGTTATATGATTGGATCATCCTTGTTATTTATTCATGTCTTTGTTAAAGATCTTTACTTTTTTTTCTTTTAATGGATTATCATCAGGTTTTGTTCCCTTCATCGTTGGTGCACCAAGTTCCTGAAGGTCATGTGGGAGCATATTGGAGAGGTGGAGCTCTTCTTAACATAATTTCAGAGCCAGGTATTGTGATTAGTATCATCTTTTTTCCTAAGTTCATCACGGTTTCATTCCTTTGTTAATTGAAACAAACTTTATTGTTTCAGGTTTTCATGTGAAGCTGCCTTTCATAACTAACTATGAGCCTGTTCAAGTTACTCTACAAACAGATCAAGTAAGTCTTATAACATAGAAGATGGTTTGATGTGTTTAGAATGTAGTCTCTTTTAACTAATTAGTTAATTATCTGTGCTTTAGGTGAAGGATATACCATGTGGTACCAAAGGAGGTGTCATGATTAACTTTGAGAAGATAGAAGTAAGAGTCTTCAGATTTGTTTTCCTGCTAGCATCACCATTGCTTTAAAGTTATGTTGATGATAATTACCTGTACTGACCAGAATGAACATCTCTTAGGTTGTTAATCGATTGCGTAAGGATCATGTCTATGATACTTTGCTCAACTATGGTGTGAACTATGATAACACGTGGATATATGACAAAATTCACCATGAGATTAACCAGTTCTGCAGCTCTCATTCGCTTCAGCAAGTCTATATTGACATCTTTGACCAGGTACTTGACTATTTTGGGAAGCTGTAATCTTAATGGAAACGGATAAACTTTGATCTAACGGTTTGGAAGTGTTCATTTTATTGACTGGTTCATGTTTTTGATACAATTGGTGTGGATGGAATCTGGAAAATTTACGATGAGTTTGGCTGATTCATTTGATCACAATGTGTTTCAGATTGATGAACGAATGAAAGATGCTCTTCAAGCTGATTGTACACGGTATGCTCCAGGAATTGAGATTATTAGTGTGCGTGTCACAAAGCCAAAAATCCCAGAGAGTGTTAGGCGAAACTTTGAGCAAATGGAAGAAGAACGCACTAAGGTACACTCTGTTTTGACCCTTGACAATTCTATCCCCACTAGTTTGACATATCTCCAATTTGTGGTAAAGAGGTAGGAACCAGATCAGCAGTACTGAACGGTTTAAGATTGTTTACACAATTGGAATTAACAATTTTGAAGGTCTTGATTGCTATTGAGAAACAAAGAGTTGCTGAGAAAGAGGCAGAGACGAAGAGCATAATGGCAATTAGTGAAGCCGAAAAGAACGCCAATGTAAGCATGATTCTGATGCAACAGAAGCTGACTGAGAAAGACAGTTCACGGAGAGAAGCTGAGATTGAGAATCAGATGTATCTTGATCGTCAAAAGAGTCTCGCTGATGCCGATTACTACCGGTAATTGCAGTCTCCTTTCTCATTGTTTCTGAAATAAGCAAACAAAGAACATACAGAAATAATGAGTCTAATGTATACTTTTGCTCTGAACAATGTCCTTAGTGTACTGAGAGAAGCTGAAGCAAACAAGTTGAAGCTCACTCCTGAATTTCTCGAACTCAAATTCATAGATGCCATTGCTCATAACACCAAAATGTTCTTCGGGGACAAGGTTTTGCTCTGCTCTCATTTCTTATTTCTCGTCTTTAATCTCTGTTTCTGATGTTCTGAAGAAAGTATCAATCTTTGCTGTGCAGGTACCTAACATGGTGTTGGATCAAAGGCTTCTTGGGAACTTCCTGAATCACTCGACAAAAGACAAAGATGGAAACTTGGCCACAGATTCATAGAACAAAATCACAGATGTTTCAGTTCTCCAAAACAATTTTTTGTTTTGTTTTACAATTAGTATTACATAACTTTAGAGTGAAATTTGTTCTCTGTGGCTTGCCACTATACTGCAAAACAGTTTTCTAATTCATAAATATGTTTTGTCTGAAAAGGAATCTAATCGGGACTAGAGCTAAATCTCTAGTATTTTATCCTTTTCATCAGATTCAAAGCTCCACAAAATACCAAAAAGGACTCAGAGATTCTCTGTTTTAGTAACATGCAAAGAGAAAAGGTTGAAGATACCTTGTCAAAGTGAGACTCGAAGTCCAAATATATCTGAGCTCTTTTTGGTCTTATTAGGCTGAAAATGACAATGTGTCTTGAAATCCTTTATTGACATTATCTTTTGATATACACGTGTAACCTTCTCCAAACAACGATTACAATACACATGCAGAAAACACTGTCCACGAAGACCCGGTTCAGATTAAACCGGCCAGAAATCCAAAGCGGTGGGTAAGAGGCAAAGCTCATATATATCAGAAGTAAAATGAATCTTTGTATCAAAGAAGAAGAAGAAGATGTATGTGGTGGAGAGCAAAGCAGGAGCTATAGGATGTATGATACTTTCCTTGTGTTGTTTGGGAAGTTGGCCAGCGATTTTGACTCTTTTGGAGAGAAGAGGTCGTCTTCCTCAACACACTTTTCTTGATTTTACAACCGCTAATCTCTTGGCCGCAATCATGATCGCGTTTTCCCTCGGCGAGGTTGGAAAAAGCACGGTTCGAACACCTGACTTCACCACTCAGCTTCTACAGGTTTTGGTCTAATTCTACTTCCTCAGATTATTAATAATTCCTTATAAAGTTCATATGAATTTGATTTGTAATATGATGAAGTTACAGGACAATTGGCCGTCGGTATTGCTTGCAGTCGCAGGCGGTGTACTTCTAAGCGTCGGGAATTTAGCGACTCAATACGCTTTTGCGTTTGTCGGTTTATCGGTTACTGAAGTTATAACCGCAAGCATCACTGTCGTCATTGGTATGCTTTCCTCTTACACTAATCTCTTAAATTCTCTGTTTCAAATGCAATTTCTTCTTAAGATTGTTGATTAAGTTGAATGAAAAACGTACTCTAAAGTTGAAAACGCAAACAATGGTTGGTTGAGTCGCAATATTTTGTTATGAATCAATCAATTGTGTTTCTCTGTTTTCTTGTGTAACACGGTAGGTTTTTATAGGTACGACTTTGAATTATTTCTTGGATGACAAGATAAACAAAGCAGAGATCCTTTTCCCTGGCGTAGGTTGCTTCTTGATCGCTGTTTTCCTTGGTGCTGCGGTTCATGCTTCTAATGCAGCTGATGTCAAAGCCAAACTGGAGTCTTTAAGTAGCGAGACGCAGTACGATGTTTTGAGTCTTTAAGTAGCGAGATGTCTAATGCAGCTGATGCCCCATTTTTCAAAACTTGTTCTGTTTTTAACAAAAAGTCTGATCTCTTTTGCAGAGATTTCTATTGTTCAATCAAAATAAGTGGAGATAATTCTGAAAAAGGTAAAGCTATATGTATTTTATGAGACTTTTGATGAGATTTTGAATCAAATTTGTGATCTTTTGGTGGATCAAGTAAGTGATATCTTCTTCTGAAACCCTGAGCAGAGAAAACAGATGTTGAGTCTCAAGACAAAGGAGCTGGAAAACCGAAAGCAGGGACTGCAGGATTCTTCGTACAGCTAGAAGATAAAAGGGCAATCAAGGTTCAATTTGAATGACCAGAGAGCATAACAACAGAAACACCAAACTCAAAAGTTCGAAGCTTTTAGATTACATAGCAAAAGGATTACTAGGTGTTTAAAACCTCATCATTGGCAGGTCTTTGGAAAGAGCATAATGATTGGACTATTCATAACCCTCTTCGCTGGAATCTGCCTTTCTCTCTTCTCTCCTGCATTCAACTTGGCAACAAATGATCAATGGGGAACATTGCCTCATGGTGTACCAAAGCTCGTTGTCTACACTGCCTTTTTCTACTTCTCAATCGCGGGTTTTGTCATCGCTTTGATCCTAAACCTCATCTTTCTTTACCGGCCTATGGTAGGTTTAGCAAGATCCTCACTTAGAAAGTATGTTAAGGACTCTAAAGGTAGAGTTTGGGCTGTTTTTGCTGGATTCTTGTGTGGGTTTGGTAATGGTTTGCAGTTCATGGGAGGTCAAGCCGCAGGATACGCAGCTGCAGACTCTGTTCAGGTTAGTATTCTGTTTAGTCAAATTGATTGATCTCAAGTTTTTGCCCTTTGATTGGTTTGTATATGAACTATGTTTTTGGTTTAGGCACTTCCTCTTGTGAGCACATTTTGGGGTATAGTTTTGTTTGGAGAGTATCGAAAATCGTCGAAGAGAACTTATGTGCTTTTGGTTAGCATGTTGGTCATGTTTGTTGCAGCCGTGGCGATTCTTATGGCATCTTCTGGTCACCGGAAACAATGAGCTTTTCATAGTTCTATTGTTGTACTCTTGACCATGTCTATTGTGCACAACAATAAGCCAATGCATCTTGTAGTTCAATACATTTGAAAATCGGCTTTTCCTTTGTAATGATCAGTCATCAGTTTTAGAATCTATCTAGGTTATCAATGTAAACTATTATTTTGGATAATTATAGTATAGTTAAATTAGTCTAACTCCAATATTTTGTTCACAGCCATATTTAAAAAAATTCTTGCTTAAAACGTAAAACGATATAAATAATATAGGTAAACTTTGACTAGATCTTAAATCTTACAAGATCTTAATTTATTTTATAATTACGTGGGAGATTAGAAATAAAGAAACTCATAAAATACGATTATCTTTCTTAATATTTTAAGATCTCGAGTGGAATCTCTATGTATTTAAACTTCTTATACATGTAAGTTAATCAAGATCTGAAATACATAACAAGCACAAACTTGTTTGTTACATCGAACAGAAAAGTTTATTTCTCAAGTGATTTAAGATCGAAGAGCTAACTATATTCATGACTCTTAAGCACAAACTTGTCTGGGATCACTCTTTTTCTCACTTGCTTTATGCAAGACAGAGATCAATGAATGCTATCGTAAGTATGGATTTGTTAGTGTTGATTTTCTGAAAGTTAACATTTTTCTCTTTCGTTTTGTAGCTAAGGCTGATTATGATCTTTCCATTAGTGTCGAGGAAGTGGATATCTCTCCAAATCCAGTTGAGCGTAGCAGTAATGCAAATATTACAGTAGTTGCTGATACAAGTTAGTATATTTCCTTGAAAGCTTTTTGATGTTTTTGTTTTCTCTCTAAGCGTTAATAAAATTGTTGGTGTGAACAGTCGATGCTGTTCCTAAAGGAGCAACTGTAAAACTTCAACTTCATGGCAGAGATTCTGTCTCTACACAAACTTACTCGCTTTGTGATGTAACGGCATGTCCGGTAGCTTCTAGCCAGTTTCGGCTTTTTTTCACTAACATTTTCAATGCTGAAGAATTACAAGAAAAATGATGTGAGTTTTTCCTTACATGTTATGATTTCTATATATACATTATCAACGATTGGATTGACAAGGTTCAATTTATATTTCTAGTTTTAAAATCTACAACGTTGGATTATGCGTGGAGTCGAACTCCAGTGGAGAAAACCACTTAGCCAAACTAACTTCCTAATATATATATATTATACAATAAATGTTTTTGTCAAGTGGTTAAATATTCTTCTCCGTTGCCCTTTTTATCGAAGTTTGATTTTAAGGAGTTGTGTTGCCATATGATATTATTAAGAATTTCGAGATTAGATTATGTAAACGGTATTTGGGAAAATGTTTCTCATTTTATTCATTTGACGGTCACAACCTTATATACACATACATAGATTGGTTTTAACCTAATTACATATTTATATCATATGCATCGTCCAATATGATCCAATAGATTATAAATCGAATCTTGTCGATCTAATTCTTTAACAATAAATATCCATACATCTCAAATCTTCATTTTTGTTGATTCCTTATCATTCTAACAAGACATTTCTGCTTCATATGTGAAATTAAATATGCAGAGAGAGGCATATAGCCACCACATCAGATGTTACAACATTGGGTGCAATGGATTTGTGCAGACTAGCATTGCTTAAGGGACTCAATGCAACGTTACAATACACATTTTGAAAGTAAACCGAAACATATTTATTTTAGAACATTAGACTCATAAAAAGATATACAGTTGTATATTGTAAAAGATAGACAAAAATGAAGGCATGACTGTATAGATATCAAACTGATAATACTTTTTTGCTATACATTACGAATTATTAAAATAACTATAATTTAACATATCCAATTGAAATTTTTTTTTTTCAATTTAACTCATATTAATTCAACTTAAGGCAGATAAACCATTGTTCAGGAACATAATTAAAAAAAGAATTGGTTTTTGTTTTTTTTTTTACTATAACTAGCCGGTCCATTAATCAAGTTCTTACATAATGTAAGTATTAGAATTCGATCCCTGAATATGCACGTGCGTCTGCATTTAGTAGACTTACCACATGCCATTAGACTAAAGACCATATGCCGAATTGGTTTTTGTTTAATAAATGGTAAACATATTTTGTCAAACAACAATTAGTGGTTTTATCCAATTTTTAGTCCGATTCAATAGTGATCTCCCCAATATTACAGATTAAAATAAAAACACAGATGTATTATGAATCAACTATTATTTTCTCATATAGTCAAATTTTAACAAAAAATATCAGAAGAATTAATGAATGGGTTTCCAACTAAACTATACTTTTTATTAATTATTTGTTTAGTTATTGCTTTATTTTTGCTTTATTCTTGCTTCTTTTTGTCAAATTTTTACTGTTCATTATTTCATATTTTAAAACAATAATGATATAATAATAGATTTATAAAGAAACTGAATTATCTTATTTAGTTGAAACTTTAAATTTGATTTATTTGAGAAGATAGTTGATATAATTAGTATATAAGATCGTATGAATTATTTCGTTGGTATTTTAATACAAATTTGTTTCCCTGGACCCATCATCACTCTCTTAACATGGTTGAAAATATTGTGTACATGTTTTCTAAAGATAGGAGAAAAGGAAAGAATTTTTAGTATTGTAGATTTTTTTCAAAAGACCAACAATTTCAATTAAAACTTTTTGTATAATTATTTATTGTAAAATATAAATCTAGTAACTGACATCCATTCTAAAATTAATTTATTTGACATTTTGTGTACCTAGTTTTAGTTGATTTTTCTTATAACTTTACATATCAATGTATTTGATTTTCATGATTTATTGCATTTTTCTACATACTGTCACTATTATTATTACTCTTATAAGACTGTGCGCGCGCAACCAATAGAAAATATCAAAACTGTAATTATACGACTGTCCAAGGGAATGAATACACTCCAAAGGATAAGGTATGTCCCACAGAAACCACTAATTGTTGGCAATGAATACACTCCAAAGCGTAAGGTATGCCTAAAATAAAGTTAATTTTTTTTGTTAACATTGGACCACAACGGACCGGTCCGTTAGCCAAATTCTTACATAATATAAACGGTGGGATTCGATCCCTGATTGTGTAAGTGTGCATGTCTTAGTGGACTTAAAGCCTGCCACTAGACTAAATACCATTTGCATAAACTAAACTTAATTTAGTTTAGAGTTTATTACATAAAATAATAAATTAAGAAATAATATAAGTATCGTTTAACTTAGTGGACTCATTTTAGTTCTCACATCACAAAAAAAGATGAAAAACTATTCAAATTTCATTTAATCACTTTAAACATTTAATTTATGTTGATTTATATTTAAATAGTGAACTTTCTTTAAATAAAGCAAATTAAACTCGTTATTAAGCGATTTAATCGAAATTATTAACTCTATTAAATTTCGTTAATGAAACTGTGCATTTTGATCTGAAAATAATTTAGCCCTAAAGTCAACATAAGTTAAATATTTGTCCACACGAGCATTTTTATAAAACATTTAACTACTATATATTTCTGATAAATAAATTATGAGAATTATAGATATTTGTGTTAAATAAACTATTTATTTCTGAAAAGAGTAGAAAAAGATCAATTGGTGTGTTGAAGAACGAAAACAAATTACCTCCTGAACCCTTTCACATGTCAATCAGCTGTGCTCTTTGCGGTAATACCGAAAAAAATATTGCCAGTATGTCCCAAAGCGAAGCTAAGGCTGCAGGGAAAGCAGAGAAGAAGAAGAGATCATGTCCAATCTCAGTTCATATGTCACTCAACTTTGCTTCTTCTGCTCATCAAAACCAAAACTGCCCCCAAAAAACTGTCAAGAAACTTAATTTCCGGGGAAACAATGGCATCAAATGCTAGAAAGAGTGTCTTACGAAATGGAATCAAACCAACATGAGCTTCAATAAGCCTCAAGAGACCATTTTCTCAAACACCCAAAGAAAGCTCAAAAATTGCAAATTGTTCAACCTGCGTAATTTTTTTCTTCTTCCAAGTTTCTCTATCTATTTGCCCATAAAAAAGACATTGTCAAATACAATTGTTATACTCCATAAACGGATAATACCTTTTCACTATACATCATAATCTACTAAAATCATTATAATTTAACATATCCAAATGAAATTTAAGTTTTTGTTTAATAACCAGTAAAATATACCAAATTTTGATCTGATTTAATTCTTGATCGGTCCAATATTACAAAATAAAATAAAAACACAAATGTATTATGAAATAACTATTATTTTCTCTTTAACAAAAAAAAACTATTATTTTCTCATATGAGTAAAATTTTATGAATAGGTTTCTAACTAAACTAAAAATTTTATTTATGTTTTGCTTATTTATAATTGCTTTATTTTTGCTTAATTCTTGCTTATATTTGTCATTTTTTACTTTATTATTTCAAAATTTAAAACAATATTGATGTACTTATAGGTTTATAAAGAAACTGAATATCTTAAAACCATTAGAAATTTTAAAATTTTTAATTTTGGTTTATTTGAAAAGATAGTAAATATAATTATGCAGGTACCATATGAATTAAGAGTAAATGCAGTAGATAACAGTAAATTAGTTCTCACAGCAAAACTATAGTTATAGGCTCTTGTATAGGGCTGGGAATTGGACTAGTGGTCCACAAGTTTGGTGGGTTTTGGGTTGTGCAGGGCGAATATGAGTTTTGGATTTGAAGTTCTTTTTTTGCGGATTTCGTGGGGTAGATTTTTTTTTTTTGCGGGTTCAGTCTGCCAACCCGCGGGTACTCATGAAAAAAAACCGTGTTGTTTTTGTAAAACAACGTGATGTTTACATTACAAGTGTGTGAATATCGTGACATTTTTTGTTAAAAAAAGCACGATATTTGAAATTAGGGTAAAATGCGGGTTTAATGCAGGTTTCGTGGATTTTTTGCGGGTTGGTTATTTAATTAAATTTTTTTTTTGTGAATAAACCGCGGGTTCCGTAAGTTATTACGAGACGGATGCATGTTTCATGTTAAAAGCCCATATTTTTACAAGACGGGTACAGGTTAAAAAAATCAAAAAACCCGCATATCTTTTGCAGGGCGGGACCCGCAAACCTGCCAATGCTACTCATGTGCCCTTAGAAGCTCACTTGACTAAAAATTATATTTTAATATATTTATTAGATTGTAATATCTCATCTCCATCTTTCTCTTTCTTGGTGTCTCTTCTTCATTTCTAATATTGCTCTCACGTTTCATTTTTTTCATTCTCATAAACTCATTAAGACAAGATAGTGGTGATATGAAAAGTTGTAGCTTTGTCTCATATTTTGAGAAAAAAAATTGATTTTGTCTAGGTTTCACATATTGAAATTTGTCTTTGCTTTATTGGTTTGATTTCATTATTGTTTATTACGTCTAATTATGAATCAGATCTGGATATAGATCTGGGTTGTTATCTTCTTCGTGGCTCTAAGATTAATTTTTTTGTTTTAGGAATATCTCTTTTTTCTGTAAGTTTTGATTGATAAATATTTAAAAAAAATCAGATTTTGGTATTGATGATTGATAGATTATGTAAACAAAACGACTGAAATTTGTGTAGTTACATCAACAACCTAATAAAAAGTGTTGATCATAATCCGCAATCGAGAAAACAAAAGAAAAATGATGAAAAAACAAAATCTTCAACATCCGCCATATCTAGGATTAGGATTACAGGTTGACATAAGCTCTAATGAACAAGATAAAGACGAAATTGACAATTATCCTTCATTAACAGATAATTATTATTTTATCAAATACTCATCTAGTTATCCGTTAATTTATCCGTTGACTATTAATTTATATGTTGACGTCCCCAATTTTGAACAAAATCTTATGAAGAAGATGAAGATAAATTGACAAAATTTTCTTTTATTATAAATAATATATGTTTATCAAGTAATAATTACATTAACAGCTAATATATGAATTAACACATAACATATGATTTGGAAGTATGATGTGTAACTGTGATTCAAAAGTGTTATATGTATTACAATTTTTAACATCAAAATATTTATTTATGAGGTAATATATGAATATTTAACCTATAACTATTATTTTATCCGTTAATTATCTAGTTATCAGTTACCTTATCATTTAACTACTGAATTAAGTCTCTAAGATAGTTACTATAATTATTTGAGTTCGTCATACAAAGATTAGGATGTGATGGGGTTGGAAGTATGATGCGTAACTATGATTCAAAAGTGTTATATGTATTACAGTTTTTAACATCTAACAATTTATTGATCATGTAATATATGAATATTTAACCGATAACTATTATTTTATTCGTTAATTATTGATAACAGTTAACTTATCCTTTAACTACTGATTTAAGTCCCTAAGATAGTTACCATCATTATTTGAATTCGTCATACGAAGTTTAGGGTGTGATGGAGCCAATAAATCTGAGGTGTTATATGTGTTAGAATTCTTTATATGTATTACAATTTTTAAACTATAACTATTTTCTTATTCGATAACTATCAAGTTATATATTAGCTTATCAATCAAATTATTATAACGATACTAAAATTGCTTTGTTCTCTTTTGCATATGATGCACGTATAATGTCTTACCCGAGTCATCTAAACATGAATGCGCATATCTCTCATACAAATATTTTGGGACATATGTCTCCTTTACAATAATAGTTGTATTATATGTATTAAGAGGTAATAGATATGTTAACAATTATTATATATGTTAGTCAAATATGATTTATCAGCTAATATATAATTGTATATATTAGCAGATATTTTATGTTTTACTCTAATAACATATATTTTAACGATTAATAAATTTGTAGACAATATATTTAATGTATTGTACCCACATTTAATAATTAGCCTCCAAAGAAAGAAGTTGATTTTCGTTTAAATTTGTAGAAGGTTAATTTAGTAGTTACCCCATGTAGGCCATCCTTATTTACTTAAATTTCAAAAATAGATGTTAGTTTCTCAATTAGTTTTTGGAAACATGTTATTCAATTAATTCGTTCCTATTTCAAAAGACCGTCACTTTCAATTAAAATTTTTGGTATAATTAACATAATATACACATTCACCCTCATTAACCAAAACATATATAGATGAAATCAACATAATCTGATTACTACTTTTAGTTGTGGCGTCATGTATTAATCTTCACCGTTTTTTTTAAAATCAATATAAGTTGATGAAACTTGGTTAAATGAAACCGTGCTTGATCTGAAAAACATTTAGCTCTAAAATCTCTTCAACTTCACTGCTCACTCTTCAGACTTTTGTTTCATGAGAACTTCCACTTCAGTCTTCTTTTTTTGTCCGATATCTTGTGCAATGATTCCCAACTCAACATCAGTTAAGAAGTTGTTTCAGATTAAGTTATTGCAAAGCATTGAGAGACGGTTCTGTGTTGGGTTTACATCAGTCACGAACAAACACTTCTCAAAGATTGTTTAGCGTTTGTGAGCGCTTCTTTCATGTTTTCCATCACTTGGAGAAGCCACTCAGGTGTTCCTCTTTTGAGAAGAAACAACCTTTGCTTTCTTGATTCCACTTTTTATTTTTGGGCTGAAACATTTCATTAGATAATGAAGAGTTCAATACATTCTGGGCCTCTACTAAAGCCTTTTTGGCTATTCCATCAGCTACAATATTATCTAAACGATTAAAATGTGAAAAGATAATATAATTAAATGTTGCTGACACTTTCTCGATGTCAAAGACAATTCCGTAAAAGTCTTTTTGGTTTGCTTTTCCAGTAATGGCGTTTATCAATTGGATCGAGTCGGAGAAAACCTTGATTTTTCGAATTCCTTGTTCGGCGGTGTGATAGAGAGCAGCTTGAACTGCAAGTCCCTCTGCGACTAAGGGGTTCTTCGTTGATCTTCTAATTGCTTTTTCATGGATTTGGGCATCTCATTTCTTGTCGACAATACACCAACCCAGTCATGTGAGGAGTGTAGTTTTATCCCACGCTGCATCAGTCATCAACTTCATCTCGATTTTCCCATAGTCTCGCGACTTCACTTTTAATCATTGATATTTGGAATCAGATGTTAGCCTTTGAGCCTCTTGCCATTCCTTTGCTTCAACGATTGCTTTTATTGTTGTTTCCAAAGGTGTGATCATTCGGTTCTCATATTGCATCTTGTTTCTTGTTGTCGAGATGACCCACATGACCCATGGTAGGATTGGAGTGGTAATCCCAGATGGTGGTAAGCATATAAGTCGAGAACTGGATTGGAGGATTTCACAGCAAGTTCTAGTGATATGTTCTTCTAACGGTTCTTTAAGAGGTATGTGTCTCCAAACTGAAACGACGGCATGAGGACCCTTGATTATCAAAAAGGGGAGCAGAAAACGAGCTTTTCCCTTCGTTTTCGCCCTGCCCCGATGATGCGCTCCTAGCTCGCAGAGCATAAGTCAGCGCAAAGGAGAGACTTCTCTGGCAAAAGAGCAATTGAACAACATATGCTCAGTTGATTCTGTCTCACTACACCTTTTGCACATGCTTGTCTCTGTTATTTTCCTTTGCATAAGTGCTTCACCTGTTGGTAAAATCTTGTTGATGGCTTTCCAAAGGAAGAGTCTTAATTTTGGTGAACTTCATATATGCTTGTTCCAGTTGAAAGAATTTGCTGGTAGTTGTTGTTCCTCATTTGTGGTGATATTTTCTAAGTAGGTGTAGTATCCGGATTTTATCTTGTAGTTTCTATCTGGGTTGGAAATCCAGATGAACTTGTCTTTTGCACCAAAATCATTGGGCTTTATCTATAGTACTGTTGATTCTCATATTGGGAATATGTCTCCTAATTTTTTCGATGCTCCAGGTCTTCAAATAAGTCTGATACTTTTAGCTCAGTCTGCTCCTCATTAGGTGGCCCGAATAGAGTTCTTTGTATGTTTGTTGACAGCCATGGCTCTTGCCACAAATAGATATTTTTTCCATCTCCAATTAACCTTCCTATATTTTGTTTAAGAAGATCTCTACCTATCATAACACTTGGCCAACCATGGGATATGTTTCGTAACTCCACTTTTAAAAATTATTATTTTCAATTAAAATTTATAACCAAAATGTTTAATTTTAAAAACAATCCAAAGGTTACTTTTAAAAACAATACGTTATTTAATCTCGTTCATCTGATTTATCCTTTCTAATGTGAATTATAAAATTATGCTATATAAATCATCTATATTTGAATATAAATATAGTCACTCCATCTTATATGAATCAAGTTAGTTGGTTGCTATTTTGTTTTCCTTATTACCTCATACATACATTCATATCCTTTTCAATGTTTCTTATAAATTTAACTTCTCTTTGAAAATTATTTATAAGTATTATTAGAAAACTAAACAAATTAGATCGAAAATTCGTTTATAATAATTTTTTTTAAAAATCATCTTTACTAACATAGTAATACATTAATAAATTAATTTTACTAATTTTATGATTGATTGTATTTATAATTTCAATCCAAAACACCGATTTCAAATCTATTCTAAACCATCAATAAATTTAAAAAATTGAATCGAACCAAAATAACTACGAAAACCAAACCAATCAAACCGGTAAAAAAACAGAATTCGTTATTCCTACAACACTTATTTTCTCACTGTCCTAAGCTTATCTTCAACAGTCAACAATGGATTCCGAAATCTTCTTCGATAGGCCACCGAGTTATCGGGTTTACAAGAGTGGCCGTATCGAGCGTTTCACAGGCGAAACAACTGTTCCACCATCTCTAACCCCACAAAACGGCGTCGTTTCCAAAGACGTTGTCTATACGCCGGAGAAAAACCTCTCCGTCCGTATTTATTTACCGGAGAAAGTCTCTGAAACGAATGAAAAGCTTCCAATACTCATCTACTTCCACGGTGGTGGTTTCATCATAGAAACTGCCTTTTCTCCGACTTACAACACTTTCCTCACCTCCGCCGTCACCGCCGCAAACTGCTTAGCGATCTCTGTCGATTATCGCCGAGCACCGGAGTTTCCGATTCCAATTCCTTACGAAGATTCATGGGATTCACTCAAATGGGTATTCACTCATATCGATGGTACTGGATCGGAGAATTGGATAAACAAAAACGGCGATTTTGATCAACTATTCCTCGCCGGAGATAGCGCCGGTGCAAACATTGCTCATCATTTAACGATTCAAGCAAAAAGAGAGAAACTTGATTCTAAAATCTGTGGTATCATTTTGATTCATCCATATTTTTGGGGGAAAACTCCAATCGATGAATTTGAGATTAGAGATCCATTAAAATGTGAAAAGATTGAAGGAAGTTGGGGAATTGCGAGTCCGAACAGCGAAAATGGAGTTGATGATCTATGGATCAATGTGGTAGGATCTGAATCATCGGACCTATCAGAGTTAGGTTGCAGAAGAGTTTTGGTAATGGTAGCTGAAAATGATCAACTTGTGAGACAAGGTTGGGCTTATACAGCGAAGCTAAAGAAGAGTGAATGGGAAGGTGAAGTTGAGTTAATGGAGAGTAAAAATGAAGGTCATGTCTTTCATTTGAGGAATCCAAACACTGAAAATGCTCGTCAAGTTGTAATGAAACTTGCAGAGTTCATTAATAATTAATGAGTTTGATTACTTAGTCATGTTTTGATGTATGTTATGTTACAACCTCAAGATTATGGAAACATCAAGCTTTTATCTTTATACTACTTATGAACACATCAAGATTGTTGATTTCGTAATTTGATTCGTAGTCAATATTTTTAGATGTCCAAACTAGCCACTTTGGACCTCTATTTCTCATTCAAACGAACTCTGTTTTTTGTACATTTTGATATACCACCTTGTAGTACTCACTGCGACGATTTCAACGTGCCTGAAATCGGATCATTCAGATGAATGTATTCATCAGAAAATCCACCAGAAATATGGTCAAAACCATATTGTTAAAAACTAGTTCCTACAAATCTTTACTCATGAGTTTAGAGTAAGCACTGTTTCAAGATATTGGTTATGGAATCTAGTGGTTCAATCTGGGGTCTCTTCGATCTTGCAACAAGTAGAATCAAATAGCCCGCACAAGCGTTGGTCGGGTGGTTGAGCAAAACTTAAGTCTGGGAGTTCCCGAGTTCGAACCTCCACTTATTTGCATATGTGTTGTAGCATAAATAGTGGTATTCATATGGCTCTCTCTCGCCATGATAAGTCCGACCACATGGCGTTGACCCGAGAAACCAGGAGCCTACACCCTTAGATTCTGGCTAGGAGCTCATATATCTCACCTGAACCACTTGAATTATTAAAACTCAATGCTTTGTATCATAATTTGATTAAAGTCCTTTTGCTGCAGACTTTTTTAATCATTATCTTTTTGTTTTGATTCCTTAAATGAGTAAGCAAATGATTGGCTATAATATGTTCAAACAAAAGAGTAAATAAAGACAATATTCTGTCAGCCATTGACTTGTGAACTACTGCAGTAGGAAGCTAATCTGAACGCAACTCGAGATTTATTTATTTATTTCATAAAAATAATTTTGGGGAAAGAGTTGGATCAGCCAATAATATGACACCCACACGCAATTATTCTGAATCTCTCCATCAAATGGGAAAGCTATTACTTCTTTCTTCTTCAGTCTCTATTCTTTGGTTCTCTGTATTCTTTCAAAGTTAGGACAAGAACTTCGAAAAGGTAATGAAACCCATTAAAGTCAAAGATCTTTACTTTTTAATTCTCTTTTTTTAACTGTTTCTCTGCACACTCAAACGATTTTGTTTCTTGTGTTGCCTTGTGGTTATCTAAGACGATCAATTACTCAGTGATCCTGAGATCATTATAGATCTTGCATGAAACTAAAAGCTTCAATTTGAGTTTGATCGATCTTTAATGTGTATTCAGACCAGATACAGTCCATGAGAGAGGTTTGAGTTTCTTGTGGATCTTCTTGTATCAGTATGTCTAGAAACTTTTTTTGAGACTTGAAATCAAGTAGATTCATCTTTACCTCGAGACTTTGAAGATCAGATAACTGAAAAAATCTTCCTTTTTCTTGTTGTGTGCAGTGAGTTTTCATGATGTTGTAGTATATAAAAAGAGATAGAAAGATGTATTTAGTAGAGAGCAAAGGAGGAGCAATCAGTTGTATGCTCTTGGCTCTGCTTTTCTTAGGGACATGGCCAGCAATTATGACTCTAACCGAGAGACGTGGTCGACTTCCTCAACATACTTATCTTGATTACACAATCACAAATCTATTAGCTGCAATTATCATAGCTTTTACACTAGGTGAAATAGGTCCAAGCAGACCAAATTTCATCACACAGCTCTCCCAAGTAAGTCACATATACATACTTACAAAATCTTGAAGGAAATATTTCGTGAACCGCGGTTTGTTTGTAGGATAATTGGCAGTCTGTGATGTTTGCAATGGCTGGAGGAATTGTTCTTAGCCTTGGAAACTTAGCAACACAATATGCTTGGGCTTATGTTGGTTTATCAGTCACTGAAGTCATCACAGCCAGTATCACAGTTGTTATTGGTAACGTCTTGTTCCTTCAACTACTTTTAACTGATTCTTTCCTTCTTCTGATGAGATTTTTTTGTTTACTGTCACAGGCACAACTTGAACTATTTCTTGGATGATAGAATCAACCGAGCTGCAATTCTTTTCCCAGGAGTTGCTTGCTTCTTGATTGCTGTTTGTTTCGGCTCAGCTGTTCATAAATCAAATGCAGCTGATAACAAATCCAAACTCCAAGATTTTAAAAGGTTGAAAACGATTCACAACTAGTCCTTTGTTACAGTTTGGTTCTGCAGAAATTACTGATATATGTAAACATATTCTCTGAAAATTTGAAGATTTGTGTTGACAGGTCTTTGGAAAAAGCACAATAATTGGATTGGCTATAACTTTCTTTGCCGGTATCTGTTTCTCTCTATTCTCACCTGCATTCAACTTAGCAACAAACGATCAATGGCATACATTGAAACCTGGTGTTCCGAAACTCAATGTGTACACCGCCTTTTTCTACTTTTCAATCTCTGCATTTGGGATTTCTCTGATACTAAACATCAGATTTCTCTACTGGCCTATACTTGGTCTACCAAAATCTTCTTTCAAAGCCTACTTAAATGACTGGAACGGTCGAGGTTGGTCTTTCTTGGCTGGATTTCTCTGTGGTTTTGGAAATGGTCTTCAGTTCATGGGTGGTCAAGCTGCAGGCTATGCAGCTGCAGATGCTGTTCAGGTCTGGACTTGGAACATTTCTCTGTTCAATAATTTAAGATTTAAAACAAACATATCCTTCAATTTGATTTTAATGGTTTTCAGGCACTTCCACTGGTGAGCACTTTCTGGGGGATATTGCTGTTTGGAGAATACAGAAGATCATCAAGAAAGACATATACACTTCTTATTAGTATGCTTATCATGTTCATAGTTGCAGTCGCGGTTCTTATGTCCTCATCGGGACATAGAAAATGATTTCCAGAGGAAATTTTACAAAAAAGTTTACTAACTAAAATACAAGATCACAACTTTAGTTCATTAACTTGTAAGAAACCACTGGAGACCAGCATTACACGGTGCTTAAGAGGATGGAGAAGAGCCCCTGGAGGAAGAGTGATGTTGCAACATGTTCAAGTCTTTGTTTAAATTTAATTAAAGTGGTTTCTTTTGTTGGATATTTTTTTACGGCGTTGTTTGGATTTCTTAATTGTGTTTTATTACACATGAGAGAAAGAAAGTCATAGTTTATAGCCAACTGTCAAAGCAAACACACATTAACTATTGCAGCCGTTGACTTACAAACTAGGATTTGTATCTGAAATCAAAATGAGATTTTATTTACTGTATACAAAATGAGGAAGCCACGTTCTTTCTGAATCTGGATTTGCCAATCAAATGGAAAGCTAAGTTCTTTTGTCTCTATTCTTTCTCAAAGCCAAATTTAAGACAAAAGCTTTGAAAAGGTAATCTCTTTCAATAAACCTAATTTTCAAGTCTCTATACTTAATGCTTACTAAAAACCCAGAATATCATCTGTTGTGTTCCGTTATGGAACAGAAGTTTGAGTTTTATGTCAACATTCTTGTGAATGTTTCTTATTTTGGAGCTTACTTTAACACAACTAGCTTCTTTACATTGATGCAGTGGCTTTACTTTGACTATATAAAATGTACGTGGTAGAGAGTAAAGCAGGAGCAATCACTTGTATGATCTTGGCTCTACTTTTCTTAGGGACATGGCCTGCAATTATGACTCTGACAGAAAGACGCGGTCGACTTCCTCAACATACTTATCTTGACTTCACACTCACAAATCTGTTAGCTGCAGTTATCATAGCATGTACACTAGGTGAAATAGGTCCAAGCAGACCAAACTTCATCACACAGCTTTCTCAAGTCAGTAACATATACATTCATACACTTCTTTCAAAATCTTGCAGCTATATGTTTGCAGTTTTTGAAATGCAATGTTTTTTTTATCACAGGATAATTGGCAATCTGTGATGTTTGCAATGTTTGGAGGAGTATCTCTTAGTCTTGGAACCTTAGCAACACAATATGCTTGGGCTTTTGTAGGTTTATCGGTCACTGAAGTCATTACAGCTAGCATCACTGTTGTTATTGGTAAACTATTATGGCCCTGTTCGTTTGGCAGTCGCCAGCGACTGCGACCAGCGACCGCGACCAAAAGTTGTTCGTTTCGTGGTCGCTGGTTCAGCGACCGGTCGCAGCGACCAGTCGCTAGCGACCAGCGACTCAAATTTTAAGTCGCTAAAAAATTTAGCGACCGGTCGCTGCGATCAGTCGCAGCGACCAGCGACCACGAAACGAATAACACCAACGACCAAAAAAATAATTAATTAAAAAAAAAAAAAAAATTTACAAAATTTAAATTAACCTAATAAAAATAAAAATATATAAGTATAATGATTGAAATTCATATATTCATATAGAATAAAATAAATTATAAATATTGAAAAAAGTTAAATTTTAATTTTATATAAATATATATTTCTAATACATAATAAATGTGATAATATTTTTTATTTTATTTTTTATAAAATTTCGAATTTTATTATAAATAAATAATAGTATTTTATTATTGAATATATTTATATTTTTTAATATTTTATGAATATATATAAATTTTGTAATAAATTTTATAAAATAAATTTTAAAAGTAGTCGCTGGTCGCTGCGACTGTGAAACGAACAACACAGCGACTAGTCGCAGCGACTGGTCGCAGCGACTGACAAACGAACAACAAATCAAAAATCTGATCGCGGTCGCTGATCGCAGTCGCTGGTCGCGGTCGCTAGCGACCACGAAACGAACAGGGCCTATCTTTCTTCAGTTACTCTTTGACTGCTTATTCCATTCTTCTGATGAGCTTTTTGGTTGTTTGCATAGGCACAACTTTGAACTATTTCTTGGACGATAGAATCAACAGAGCTGAGATCGTTTTTCCGGGAATCGCTTGTTTCTTAGTCGCTGTTTGTTTTGGCTCAGCTGTTCATAAATCAAATGCAGCTGATAACAAAGCCAAACTTCAAGATTCTAAAAGGTTTATAAGATTACCAACTAGTTTAGCTTTTCTCGGTTTGCACTAATTTTGATCTTGTTTCAGTTTAGAGACACCTTCTTCCTTGCAAATGGAGACATATGCGGCAAACACTGGATACCAAAAAGGGGAAGCACAAAAAGGGACTTCTGCTTATCTTATAGAGCTAGAAAAACAAAGAGCCATCAAGGTTGAAACAAACTTTGCTTATTCCTTAACACAAATAAGTGATATTCTCTGACAATTCAGGATTTGCATTGACAGGTTTTTGGCAAAAGCACAATAATTGGACTGATGTTAACTTTCTTTGCTGGTCTTTGTATCTCTCTAATCTCACCTGCAATCAGTTTAGCAACAAATGATCAATTTCACACTTTGAAACATGGTGTTCCAAAACTCAATGTGTACACAGCCTACTTCTACTTCTCAGTCTCGGCAACTGGGATTGCTTTGATACTAAACATCAGTTTTCTCTATTGGCCTATACTTGGTCTCCCAAGATCTTCTTTCAAGGCTTACTTAAATGACTGGAACGGTCGAGGCTTGTCTTTCTTGGCTGGTTTTCTCTGTGGATTTGGTGATGGTCTTCAATTTATGGGAGGTCAGGCCGCTGGGTATGCAGCTGCAGGCGCTGTTCAGGTTTAGACAAGGAACTTATTCTCTGTTCAATGAATTAAGATTGAAAACAAAGATATCCTTAACTTTTATTTTGATGAGTTTCAGGCACTTCCACTTGTGAGCACTTTTTGGGGGATACTGCTGTTTGGAGAGTACAGGAGATCATCAAGAAAAACATATAGTCTTCTTTTCAGTATGATTTTCATGTTCATAGTTGCTGTAGCTGTTCTTATGGCCTCATCGGGACATAAAAAGTGAATTGAATAGGCATATTGAGAACAGGCTAAACTACTAAAAGGATCACAGATTATGTAATAAACTGAAATGTTCTCAAGTATAAAGGTAGAGTGAGTTCTTATCTTATGACTGCGACATGTTCAAATCATTGGCTAAAATGAACCGAAGAGCTTAGATGTTTTCTTTAAATGGTTTTCTTCTTTCGGCTTTGGTAACAATTAATTTAAATGACTGATCTTACTTCATATTGCGGTATCTTCGAACTTGCTGGCCACAAGTTGAATCACATGGCCTAAGAGATTTGGAATTTACATAGATCAAACTCAGTGGTTTTTTCTAAAATTTTAGAGTAGATATTTGATATGATGGTGTAATACTCTTTTGAGAAAATATACACACTTCTCATTAGTATGCTTATCATGTTCATAGTTGTTGTAGCGGTTCCTATGGCCATCGGGACATAGAGAATGATTTCAGAGGAAATTTTACAAAAACGTTTACCAGATAAAATACAAGATCACAATTTTAGTTCATAAACTTGTAAGAAACAACTGGAGACCACCTGATGAATCGGTTCTTCAAGAGGATGGAGAAGAGCCCTGAAGGAAGAGTGATGTTTGCAACATGTTCAAGCCTTTTTTATTGCTATTGTTGTTTTATTATTGTGAGTCCTTTAACCAGCTACCAAAATCCATAAAAGAACATTCTTTACCGCCAAAAGATCACGATCTTTATAGCCAACTGTCAAAACAAAACACATAAACTATTGCAGCCACAACTTACGAACTAGGATTCTTATCTGAAATCAAAATGAGATTTTATTCTCTATATACAAAATGAGGAAGTCACGTTTTTTTCTGAATATGTATCTGCCAATCAAATGTGGAAAGTTAAGTTAAGTTCTTTTGTTTCTTATCTTGTCTATGTCTCTGGTCTTTCTCAAGCCAAAGTTAAGACAAAAGCTCTGAAAAGGTAACCTCTTTCAAGAAAACTAATTTTCAAGTCTCTCTTCTTAATGCTTATTACAAACCCAAAAGGTTACTTCTGTGTTCTGTTATAGAACAGAAGTTTGAGTTTCATGTCAACAGTCTTGTGAATGTTTCTTGTTTTATGTTCCTAGAACTTTCCTTGAACACAACTAGCTTCATTCTAATCGAAGAATCTGACTTCTTTACTTTGATGCAGCGTTTTACTTTGCTTATATAAAATGTACGTGGTAGAGACTAAAGAAGGAGCAATCACTTGTATGATCTTGGCTCTGCTTTTCTTAGGGACATGGCCAGCAATCATGACACTAACGGAAAGACGCGGTCGACTTCCTCAACATACTTATCTTGACTTCACACTCACAAATCTGTTATCTGCAGTTATCATAGCATGTACACTAGGTGAAATAGGTCCAAGCAGACCAAACTTCATCACACAGCTTTCTCAAGTCAGTCACATATACATTCATGCACCTGTTTCAAAATCTTGCAGCTATATGTTTGCTGTTTTTGAATTGCAATGTTTAATCTCACAGGATAACTGGCTATCTGTGATGTTTGCTATGTTTGGAGGAGTATGTGTTAGTCTTGGAACCTTTGCAACACAATATGCTTGGGCTTTTGTAGGTTTATCGATCACTGAAGTCATTACATCTAGCATCACCGTTGTTATTGGTAAACTCTTGTCTTTCTTCAATTACTTTTAACTGATCATTTCCTTCTTCTAATGAGCTTTTTGTTTTTTTTGCACAGGCACAACTTTGAACTATTTCTTGGATGATAAAATCAACAGAGCTGAGATAATTTTCCCGGGAATCGCTTGTTTCTTAATCGCTGTTTGTTTCGGCTCCGCTGTTCATAAATCAAATGCAGCAGATAACAAACCCAAACTCCAAGATTTCAAAAGGTTTAGAAGACTTACAAGTAGTTTTTCTTTTCTCCGTTGGCACTAATCTTGATGTTGTTTCAGTTTAGAGACACCGAAAGGGAAAACACAAAAAGGGACTGCTGCTTTTCTAATAGAGCTAGAAAAACAAAGAGCCATCAAGGTTAAAACAAACTTTTCTTATTCCTTAACACAAATAAGTGATATTCTCTGACAATTTCACGATTTGCATTGACAGGTTTTTGGCAAAAGCACAATAATTGGACTGATGTTAACTTTCTTTGTCGGTATCTGTCTTTCACTAATCTCACCTGCAGTCAGTTAAGGGATAAACGATCAATTGCACACTTTAAAGCATGCTGTTCCAAAACTCAATGTGTACACAGCCTACTTCTACTTCTCAGTCTCGGCAACTGGGATTGCTCTGATACTAAACATCAGTTTTCTCTATTGGCCTATACTTGGTCTCCCAAGATCTTCTTTCAAGGCTTACTTAAATGATTGGAACGGTTGAGGCTTGTCTTTCTTGGCTGGATTTCTCTGTGGATTTGGAAATGGTCTTCAGTTTATGGGAGGTCAAACTGTTGGGTATGCAGCTGCAGGCGCTGTTCAGGTTTAGACAAGGAAACTTATTCTGTTCAATGATTTAAGATTGAAAAGAAACGTATCCTAATTAACTTTGTTTTTGATGAGTTTCAGGCACTTCCACTTGTGAGCACTTTTTGGGGGATAGTGCTGTTTGGAGAGTACAGGAGATCATCAAGAAAAACATATATTCTTCTTTTCAGTATGATATTCATGTTCATAGTTCCTGTCGCGGTTCTTATGGCCTCATCGGGGCATAGAAAGTAACTCGAATAGGCATATTCAGAACAAGCTAAATGATATGCCCTGGAAGGCGTTTGTAAGGAAGCAGAGACCTCATATGAAGCAAACTAAGGAAGATGAACCTCAGCCGTTGATCAAAACATAAGATTGGTCGAGCTGGCTTAATCAATGGCGGGAATTGAGTGATAGTTTAGTCGCTTTTTTTAATTACTTGTTGTATAAAAACAGAGGTTCGTTACTTTTGAAAATCATCCAAGCACTTGTGTAAAAGTTCTTTAAAGAAAGTTACAGAGCAATTCTTTACAATCCTTTACTTTTCTATGCGAAATTCATAACAATTGGTGCGGTGTAGCTGACTCCGATGCTTCTGGTTCCGAAAAAAGATAAGTGTTGGAGGTTTTGCGTCGATTATAGAGGGCTTAATCGTGTGACAATTCCGGATAAATTTCCAATTCCGGTGATCGATCAACTCCTTGATGAATTACGGGGTTCATGTGTGTTTTCAAAATTGGATTTAAGGTCCGGCTATCATCAGATCAGGATGCGTGAGTCCGACATTGAAAAAACAGCTTTCCATACGATTGATGGCCACTATGAATTTGTGGTCATGCCATTTGGTCTCACCAATGCACCGGCAACATTCCAAAGTTTGATGAATGCTCTGTTTCAGCCTTTCCTCCGCAGATTTGTTCTAATTTTTTTTGATGACATTCTCATTTATAGTACATCTCTGTCTTCCCATATTCACCATCTCACTCAGGTGTTTCGGGTTTTGCAGGACCAGCACTTATTTGTTAACAAAAAGAAGTGCTCCTTTCTGCAGGATAAAATAGAATATGGCAATGCCCTGCTCGTTCCATTTCCTGGTTTTTATCATCACACTTCAATACCCAAAATGTTATTTTAATAAAGATTAAGCCTAAACTCAGTTCTTTCAAACTGCACAGATTATTAGTTCATATATACAAGAGAAACTCATGTGTTTCTTTTCTAACAAAAGTTTTTCAAAGAGGAAATACTTTTTGGTGCTTGAAGTATACCACAAAACCAAGATACAAAATTCCGCATCCAATACCTGTTACCAGCAAAACATACTGAAACATAGTCGGATTCTGGAAAACAGAGTCTTGCAAATTCATCCCGAAGACTGCAGTTACAGCGGCAAAAATGGCTGCCACAAAGGTTGCCGCAGTGAGAAGAAGTTGAAACTGAATCAACTGATTCTGCACATTCCCCTGAGGTAAAATGAACAAAGTCAGAAGGACCCAGAGAATTCTGGGATGAATGACACAAGAACAGAGAAACAAAACTAGATTTTGTCTTGTGGCTCTTGTCTATACCAGCTTGATGTTGATCAAATCCTCTGTATCATCTATATACTCCTTCAGCTGCAAACACAACGACATAATCAAGATGCTGAAACACATCTAGTTGAATAAAGATTAAGAATCTAACCGATGATAATTTGCTCAGAGTGTTATCAACAACGACAAAGTAGGCTTCTAGTAACATCTCTAGTTGATCAATGTTCTCTCCGATGCTAGAAGAGCTTAACAAGCTTCTGTGTGAGCCAACAATGCTGCTAAAGGCTCTTTGAAGCTTCCCAAAGGTTCCACTTGTTGAACCAATAGGTGAAACTGGCGCAGACTTTGAAACTATTCCAGAAGATTCAAATTCCTTATTAATGTTATCTTCTAGCTCCACTGAAGCATGAGCTTCGGCTCTTTCTTTTTTCTCAGTCAAATACATCTCAGCCATGTCATCATCATCATCCATTAAGTGTTCTATTTCATCACAAACCTGAAAGTTTTCACCTCCAAAATCAAATCATGGTACCAGATTATTTTTTCCATATTTGAAGGGTCCTTTGTGTCTAACCTTCTGAACTTTCTGCGTTAAGTTAAGAAGACGGCCCTTTAACCTTCGTACGTGTTCTAGATTAAGGGTGCTGATATTTGTAGCTAATTCATCAAGAACAGGATACACCTCCATCTCAAGCTCGTTTACCTATTAAAATCACGTCCACCAAATCTTTTGAGCATAACAATAGCTTAACGCTATAACCTTTTAACAGTTACACGAAGTATTGTACAGTATGGTCTCAAAGAAAGATGATTGAGCCCAAAACTAGAACAGTAGAGAGCACACTATGATTACCTGTGCATCTAAAGACAAGCAAGATAGTTCCAAAACCAGCTCCAATGCTTTAAATTCAAAAGGCAAATCATCTGACACCAATACATATAATAGTTCTGTCAGCAATCTAATCAGTATTCATAATTCCAGACCATCAAAGCTATATCAAACTCATTGACCTTTGAGGTTTAGGTTTTGGTTCGATTGGAGGCGTTTGCACAGTTCTGATTGGTACTGAACAACAGATGCATCTCGAGCATTCATGAGAATAACCTCTTCGGCTGTGATTATACACCTGATCTTCTCAAGGCTGACCACTATTGCTTTCTCACGCCCCAAAATACTTGAGGGATAGATAAACAAAGGGTCAAGAAGTCTCAAATCTCTGGATGGTAAAGAACAACGCTTCATTAGAGTTGCCTTGTCGAGCTCTAAAACCATTGAGTTCCCATTTTGATCAATTTTCACCCATGAACGACTAGATTGGCCTCTCTTCTTAAGGCCAGAAACAGAATGCACACGGTTACTTTGTCCTTCATGATTAAACGGTCTACTAATCTTTTGAGAAGATATGAAATCCGGGAGATTAGAAGTGGAAAATGGATCCATTTGTTCTCCCATGTTGCTCAGTCCGCTCCTGGTTACAATTTACTGATGTATCACCATACGTATGAAAAATCCCAATGAAACAGAAGCAGTTGAAGGTAGGCTTTTGGCCAACAGTTTCCAACCTGAAAACAACAATTTGAAATGAAACTCAAATTCAATTTTGCAACCACTTAACCTCTGCTTCTTCTTCTTCTTCTTCATCTAGTTTCTCTTCAAGGGGTTAAATAAGATAGAACAAAAAGGTTTCCTTTCTGTGATGTTAATGCTAGATATCTCAACGAAACTGACAAACCCACAAATCAAAAGACAATTGTTTTCCAAATGCTAGAGAAAAATTCGACCAGTAACTGCATCAGTCACTAAGAATCCATCTCTGCGAACCCTCAAACCTAATCAATCTATGTTTGATTAATTTCGCCTAAACTAAAAAAAAGACGACAAAATTAAGAAAAGCCACATAATTTATAGTTAAGGAAGATCCAAATCAGAAGATTTTTTCTCAAATCGAATATCATTTTCGATCCGTTGGAGAATACAAATCGCAAGCGATCAATTAGGTGTACCGGTGATATCAATTCCCAAATAGGTAAATACTTAACTCGAACAAAACGAAGAATCCAAAAGAGAGAAAATTCCAAAGATAATGATAACGTAGAGGGAAATAAAAACCCTTGATCCCCAAAAAAACTTCACCTTTCGCTTAACAAGTTTTCAGTTCCTCAAGCAGTAGCAGAGGAAGAAGAACAATGGCTGATTCTGGTTTTTTTTTTTGTAACTCAGACAAACGTATCTCATGACACGTATGCAAAATCAAGTCGTCTATCTATTGGATAGAACACGATTTCTAAAATAGACCTTACCACAGGAGATCATCAATAGTAAAGCAGAGGTGAGAAGAAAAAACAGATAAGTCGAGATGGCGCGAAACGCAGCCATGGTTTGTTAGTTAAAATGCCCCGAACTTTACGATAAACCTTTCGTTCTGATTTTGCAAGACAATGATCAAACCCTAGATCCCCTTTTCAGCATCTTAATTTAAATTTCTTCCTTCATTTTCTCCAACAAGAACAGAAACGAAATTTCACAACTTCACTCATCCAGATTGTTTTAAGCTTGATCCCGCTTCTGTATCAAAATCGTTTTCAAGGTATGCTTTTGTTCTTTTCAATAAAAATCTGAGAGATTTGTTTTCGATGAATGTCGGTGTTGATTGTTCTGAGAACCCGAGAAATGGCTTAAATGAGGCATTGATGATTGCTTCTCTAGGTGTTTATGGAAAAGTCTGCACATGGTGAAGATGAAAAGAAACAAGGTTCATTAGAAAATGGAGATGGTGAGCATAAAAGGATGCATTCAGAGGAAACAGAAAGTGTAGTTATTCACTCAGAAGCACATTCAAGATCTTCATCGTCATTTTCATCATCATCGTCTTCTTCGTATCTATCACCTCCGAAAGATTTACCTGAAGATGGGAAAGAATCATCGATTGAACTGCAAATTTCTCCAACAAATTCACCTCCTGTTCAAGTAATGGACAGAGATAACAACGGAGGCTATGACCCGAATAGGATTCCGTCTTCAATTTTCGGGAGAAGCAAATCAAATATACCAGCTGAATGGAGCTGCGCTTCAAACGAATCTCTGTTCAGCCTTCATTTAGGACGGAACAGTTCTGTTTATGGTGATTTGATGCAATCAGGTGAGCTCTTTAAATCAGGAGAGTTACTTGAGTACAGTCCTGCACTTCCTATGCCTCCTCCACTAGGATCACAACCAAATCCCGTCAAAGAACCTAAGGTTGTTGATTCAAACAAGGAAGAAGAAGTTGCACTGGTAGTAGAATCAGATACAAGTTCATCTGAGGACGAGGAAGAGAAAAGCGTGAACCATGTGAAAGAACAACATCCTGCTGTTTCTTGGAAAACTCCTACAAATTCGTACTGTTCTAACAGAAGCTCACACAGCACTCATTCCTTCTCATTCCCAATGTAAAAAACCCATGCCCCAATATGTTTTCTCCCTCTCCTTTTTCTCTGGATTGGTTTTAATAAAAGCTTTTTCGCTTCTCAAAAAGTTTGGCAGGAGCTGCAAGTGATTCAACAAATGTAGAAACAGTGGAACAGAAGAAACAACCAAAGCACTCACAAGAGCCACAAGAGTCACAACAACCAGCAGATGCTGCAAATCCGAAGCAGCAGTCAATGTGTAGATGGTTCACATGTTTTCCTCCATGTCCTTGGTGTTGTTCTACCTGCTCTTGTTCTTGATTTTGTTTATCTGTTATATTAGACAACAAAAAGCTGTGGACTTTATCGCATGTAAAAAAGTCTGTAGGTCATTTAGAACCTTAAAATGTATTCAATTTTGTTCTCTCCTTCATTAATTTAAATAACTGAAACCAAGTAAATCATCGCCTAAAAGATCCGCAAAAACTACTCTGTTTATAGCATATCCTAAAACCTCAGATTTTCAACCAATGAACAGAACTTGGAAGAAGAAACAAAAGCTCTAGTTTTTGGCCTGAGCATTGCCATGGCCGTTGTTCTGATATGCTTTACCATCACCATAAGCGTCACTGTTTCGCCTCCCATAGCCCCTTCCTTCATTGACATTGTTGCCCCAAGGTTTGTATCCATCTTTTCTGTATCCACTGTTCCGTGCAGAGGATATACTGCCATTTTGATTGTTGTTAGCTGCAATGGAAGCCAAAAACAATTAACATTAGGAAATTTTTGTTTTATTATTTTAATAACGTTTACAATCTTGGAGAAAACATTTCCTGAAGAAACTTGCCTCGCTTTTCTTCTATAGATGCCTTCGGTTTCCAATTATGATTGGAGACTCTTTGTGAGCCCAGAGTTGTGCATATCAGAGTCAGAAAAACAACTACAAATTATATTTAAGTCGAGAGTTTGATGGGCGCAAAAGCATACCTGGAGGACATTTTTTATTGCTTCACCATTTTCGAATGCTCTTCGGTTTCGGACTTAATGAATTCTCTAAATTTTTATTTTTAATAATGGCATCATCTATATATACAAGTGACATTTAATTTAGTAGCACTATGGTCTGAAAAAAATAATGCCATGGAAAATTAGAAAGTTTCTTTGGTTTTTCAGTGTAAGAAAATTGGGCTAACTTACAAAAAAGGAAAGCCCATAAATGCAAACTTAATGGGTCGATATATATATAAAACTAAAGAGCCCCCGGCGAGGATCGAACTCACGACCTTTCGCTTACGAAGCGAACGCAATACCACTATGCTACGGAGGCAATTTATTCGTAGTTCGAATATAACTATAATATATACATAACTTCTTAACAACTTTTGACAGAGGAGAGACAGGAAAGAGACCTCCGGCGGAGAAATGTGCGGAATTGCTGTTATAGTATGCGGCGTTCGTATTGAACTCTCGACGCTTTCGACGTTTCTCTCTAAGCCTGAGCCTCCTTCCGAACGAGTAAATCTCCTCTTTCCAACGTCTTTGTGGTTTACATCTCTTACTGTATTGGCTTTTGAGTTCGGAGTTTTTAACTGTGCGTTTTGAAGTTTGAATCTTTGGGGTTTGTTCTTTCTGAATTTTAGAATCAGTGATAAAGCTTAATGTTGAACTGAAATTCAAGACCGATTGTTCTTATGTAACTCTTTGTTGGGTGAATATTTGGGTAGAAATGAAGATTTTCATTTTGGAAATTTCATCGATGGCTAATGTTAATGTAGAGAGACAAGTGAATTTGTTCATCAATAGATGATTTAGTATTGATAATTGTAATTTGATAATATGGTGATTTATTGATTAACGCAGTTGGAATTCTCGATTGAAGATGTCAAAGCTGTCTTAGGCCAAAGAGGTCCTGATAGTGTAGGGGAAAAGAAAATTCATCTTCAACCGAATGTACCAACTTGTGCTCAAGAATCTGTTACTCTCTCTGTTATTGAGGCTGGTGAAAAAAGTTATAAGCTTGAGGAGACTACTTCTTTGGGTGAATTGCATTTCATAGGTTCCACATTACAGCTTAGAGGAACTAGTCCTATAAGACAGCCATTGTTGGATTCTTTTGGAAACATTCTAGCTTACAATGGTGTGTTCTTATTCTTAAGGTTTCTAATTATTATGTGTATTTTTTACGCTATATATAATCAATTGGTATATTTATCCTTCAGGCGAAGTATTTGGAGGAATTGAACTCAACAGCTATGATAATGATACTGAAGTTCTTTTGAAGTCTTTAGAGAAAGCAAACGCCTTAGTTCCTGATATTCTTACGATGATTAAAGGCCCCTGGGCCATTATATTTTGGCAGGTAATTTTGTAACTTGCTGCTAGATTTTTATTAGCATTTATACTTGCTTAGTACGTTTTTCTCTATCAGGAAAGCTCAAGAACGTTATGGTTTGGTAAAGATGCTTTTGGTCGGAGGAGCCTCCTTGTTCACTGGCCAACAGTGGAAGACCCTCGTTTTCTTCTATCTTCTGTTTCACCAGCTTCTCCTGTTGATCATGGTTCTGGTTTGTATTGCTTAGTAGGGTAATTTTGTCGTTTTATGTACACTTCAAGCGCAAGTAACATCCATTTTTTGGCAGGATTGGATTCTGAAAATGGTAATAGCATTCATAGATTTTGGGAAGAGCTTCCATGTGGTGTGTACAGTATTTCTTTTGGGGTTTCAGAATCTGCTTCATGTATTTGTGGTGAAGTCACAAAGCACGAATGGAGAAATATCATGTGGAAAGAACTGATAGAATGGGAAAGGAAATCTGTTGCACCAAGACCTGAAGATCTATCAATGTCATCGTTTAGTGGAATTCAAGAAGAGAAAGTCAATGCTTTTTCAACTTCTTTAGGTACTGCTTAAAATTCTTCTGACTCCTCTAGTTCTCTCCAAATCTCATATGCCTAACAAGGTTTAGCTTTAGGACTTGCGCAGACAGTTTTGGTTACGTTAAAAGAATCAGTGAGGCGGCGAACTTCACTTCATAGCATTTTTCAGGTATGAGCTTTAACTCTCGTCTTTTTCCAACTCTATTTTGTTTTTCTTCTGAACACCACCCTATTGACATAAAAAGGAAGAAGAAGAAGTTGTTCCAGTAGCCCTTCTTTTCTCTGGTGGATTGGATTCGATGATTCTCGCTGCACTGTTGGATCAGTGCCTTGATCCAAAATGTAACCATTTTCCCGCACTGTTTCTGTCTTAGGCCTCAGTTCTAAAACTAATAATAAGAAGAAGAAAATTAATCTCTATTTCTACAGATGAAATTGATCTCCTTAATGTCAGTTTTGATGGTCCTCACGCTCCTGATAGGATCTCCGCCAAGGCCGGAAAAAAGGAACTACAAAAGATTGCACCTTCGAGAAGGTTAAACTCTGGAAACCTTTTATATAAAATTACGTATTACTTTTTGTATTGATCCAAATGTTCTTTGGATTTTCAGGTGGAAACTTGTTGAGATCAATGCTGATCTCTCAAAACTAACCTTTGAGACAGAACGTGTTATGTCACTTATAAATCCTGCAGATACTTACATGGTAAACTTCAGTGTCTCGAGGATTCTGATTATAAACTTCCGAACTTGACGGAAATTTTAAAATGCTTTTTTGCAATGTTGTAGGACCTTAATATAGGAACAGCACTATGGCTTGCAGCTCGTGGTGATGGTTTGATTTACGAAGACAGCAAAAATCAAACAATAGAAGAAGATAACCGGTGGGTCAAATATAAGTCTGATGCTAGGATTCTGCTAGTAGGCGCAGGTGCTGATGAGCAATGCGCTGGTTATGGTAGGCACAGAACCAAATATCGAAACGGGAGGTATATATATGTCTAACAGATACTTTCTCTAATGTATGTAAACCAATAATATCTCATCTCTCAATTTTTGTTCACTTATTTCAGTTGGGTTGCACTGGATCAAGAAATGAAATTGGATATGCAAAGAATTTGGAAAAGAAACTTGGGTCGAGATGATCGATGCATTGCAGATAATGGTAAAGAGGTATATGTCATGCCACAACTAGAAATTCAAGTCGTTTATTCTTTGTGCTCTGTTCTTAAATGTTTTGGTATTTTATTTAGGCGCGATTCCCGTTTTTAGATGAAGATGTGATAAAGACACTCCTTGACATTCCCCTGTGGGAGATTGCGGATCTTGAGCAACCAAGTGGAAAGGGAGATAAGAAGATTCTTAGACAGGTGAGTAAATAAAAGCTACCATGTTACTGCACCAAAGCCTCGAGAACATTCTTGAAACTTGATAAACCTGAAATGTACTTTAATTTTGAAGGTTGCAAAGTTGCTTGGTTTACATGAAGCTGCAAAGATGCCTAAGAGGGCAATTCAGGTAAAAAGAGGAGAACTCAACTTTGATCCAGTAAAGTTGAAAGCTTTGTGTTGTGTTTTATGCTCTCTCTTACTATTGTTGTGGACGTTTTGCTGTGGTCTTTAGTTTGGATCGAGAATCGCTCGTCAATCCAACCAGAAGAATTTTGGAAGTAACCGAGCCGCCAACCAGGCTTCTGCCGGGAGCGTGAGATTCCACAGGCCATCAAACTAGTTCCCTCAGATTTATGCTACACAATCTAATGTGAAATCAATTTTTTTGTCATCCATTGTGTTTTATTTGACTATATACACAGGAGAAATAAGAGAGGTTTATGTTAAACGGTTCGCTTTTGTCTTTCTTTACTCAATTTGAAACATACATTCAGTGTTTCCAAAACTGCTTTGAACATTGAACAATAAGGGACTATTAAGAGGGATGTGAAAAGTTGCCACTTGATTCTGTCTTTTGCTCAATTTCAAACAGTCTTTCAATAGAATATAAGGGTAATATTGTCAAATCACAAGAAAACAAGTACCCTAACATTATTGTCCAAATCAGTTTTCTTCCCCGGTGATCTGCGTGCTCCGGCGCTTAAACCCCTCCAAAGCCCACAACTTGTTTGATCCCAAAGTTTGGTTCTTTTGATGGAAACAGAAAGCAGTGGCTGCGACAACATCTTCGGCGATGAGAAATGGCGAGCGGAAGCTGAAATCGGTGGCAACGAGAGAGCTCTGCAAGCGCTTCGAGAACTAATTATCTTCCCTTTTCGCTACCCTCTCGAAGCTCGAACTCTTGGACTCAAAGTACATATCAACACCTATGTTGGGTTTCTCTTTTTCTCTTATATTGGTAAAGTTTCATTGGTTTAATTAATTAACTCATCATTGCAGTGGCCTAGAGGATTGCTTCTCTACGGTTCTCCTGGAACCGGCAAGGTAAAAACTCTGTTTCAAGCTTGAATTGTTAAAAAACAATGTGCTGGGTTCTTTAAATCTCTCTTCTTTTTCATGTGAGATGATCTTACATAAGCTAATTCGACCGCTTCGTATTAAAATTTTGGATTTTGTAGACAAGCTTGGTTCGTGCTGTTGTCCAAGAATGTGATGCACATTTGATTGTTTTAAGGTACTTTTGTTTTGTAGCTTCTGTCTAATTTATGGTCTGGATAGGCTAAAACTAATTTCTGCTTCGTCGATACGTGTCAATTGTCAAATGCTCCACTCAGCCCTCATTCTGTACATCGAGCACATGCTGGAGAAAGTGAGAAAGTCTTAAGGGAAGCTTTCGCCGAGGCTTCTTCTCACGCTGTTTCAGACAAGCCCTCTGTGATATTTATAGATGAAATCGATGTTCTTTGTCCTCGTCGTGATTCTAGGTATTGCTCACACGAGATTTTGTTACTCCTTGTTCATAGTTGTGATCTTCAGCGAGATCTTTGAGACAATGAGAGTAATTTACTGCTCTCCAAAATGCAGACGAGAGCAAGATGTTCGTATTGCTTCTCAACTCTTTTCACTTATGGACTCAAATAAGCCTTCATCATCTGCACCAAAAGTTGTTGTTGTAGCATCCACAAATAGGTTCTTGTCTATCTTAAAGCATGATATTACTTTTCACATCTTTGTGTTTGAATGCAATGATATAATTGTTCTTCCAAATAATGGCAATAGGGTGGATGCAATTGACCCTGCCTTAAGAAGGGCAGGGCGACTTGATGCTTTAGTTGAAGTGAGCACGCCAAATGAGGAGGATCGTATAAAAATCCTGCAGGTAATATGAGTTCTGAAATTGGATTGCTTATTGCTACTTAAATGAGAACTTTTTCCTAAGATCATATTTACTTTCTTTTCAGCTGTATACAAAGAAAGTAAATTTGGATTCTAGTGTCGATCTGCAAGCCATAGCAGCATCTTGCAACGGTTATGTTGGGGCAGATTTGGAAGCTTTATGTCGTGAAGCTACCATATCTGCAAGTAAAAGATCCTCAGATTCTCTTATTCTAACATCGCAAGACTTTATAGTTGCAAAATCCGTGGTTGGTCCAAGTATTACAAGAGGCATTACAGTTGAAATCCCTAAAGTGACATGGGACGATGTTGGTGGTCTTAAAGACCTAAAGGTCAATACTTTTCTAAAAGCACCAAATTTACTTTGTCTTCCAGTTTAATTTATGGGGTTTTTTTTCTCTTTGTGACAGAAAAAGCTCCAGCAAGCTGTTGAATGGCCAATCAAACATTCAGCTGCATTTGTAAAAATGGGCATATCGCCCATGCGTGGGATACTCCTTCATGGTCCTCCAGGTTGCTCAAAGACAACTCTTGCTAAAGCTGCTGCAAATGCTGCTCAAGCTTCCTTCTTTTCCTTAAGGTATAGATCTTGCGGAGAGAGTTAAGAATTTGATAGATCACATATATGTGAAATCCAGTTGGTTGTGAAATGTGAGCTGAATTTTTTAGTTGTGTGGGGTGTGATTCAGCTGTGCAGAGCTATTTTCTATGTATGTTGGCGAAGGTGAAGCGTTATTGCGGAATACGTTTCAAAGAGCTCGTCTTGCTTCTCCAAGTATAATATTCTTTGATGAAGCTGATGTTGTTGCTTGTAAAAGGTTTGTTTCTCTCTCTCCTGAATTTTTGCTTCGTGTTATAGAATCTCAAATTTTTTATGTTTATTGGTATTTGTAGAGGGGATGAGAGCTCAAGCAATAGTTCTACAGTTGGAGAAAGACTTCTATCGACACTGTTAACAGAAATGGATGGTCTTGAGGAAGCAAAGGTATATATATCAACAAACAAAAGGTTATAGCTTTTAGTAAATTGTTGTACAAAGATATTGATGGGCTTTCGGTTTAGGGAATTCTTGTCTTGGCGGCCACAAACCGCCCCTATGCAATCGATGCTGCTCTAATGCGACCTGGTCGATTTGATCTTGTAAGTCCTCATATTGTATTTGTTGCTCAGGCGAGTTCTGAAATAATAAACCTTGATCATAGTTCAATTCGCAATGTCTTGCTTTAGGTGCTATACGTGCCACCACCTGATCTAGAAGCTCGGTTAGAAATACTGCAAGTGCATACTCGCAACATGAGACTAGGAGACGATGTTGATCTCAAAAAAATCGCCAAAGAAACCGAGCTTTTTACTGGTGCTGAACTCGAGGGTCTATGCAGAGAAAGCGGAACTGTCTCACTTAGAGAAAACATTGCAGCAACAGCTGTGTTCAATCGCCATTTCAAAACCGCAAAGAACTCACTTAAACCCGCATTGACAATAGAAGAAGTCGAAGCATATTCATCATTCAGGAAGTCGAAAAGATTGCATTCAAAACCGATTCATGTCAAGGAAAAGAAAGTGAATTCCACTGCTTTCGGTTTAGGATTTTCATGGAAATTTGGTGTCTTGAGCATAATCTTGCTTGCTACTGGAAATTATTACTTGAACCACACTAAACATGAACTAGTAGCTTCTGCTACATGAGACCTGAACAGCTAAAGTCAAAAGTTTCTATTTTTGTTCTCTTCAGAGATTCCAAAATATCTTTTCTTTCTAAAGTTCAGAATTTTAAAATGCTAATAATTTGATTTGGACAACGACAAAAGACTGGCCATTTATAACAATGGCCCACAAACCTTACCACCTTCGTCCATTTTCGTAAAAAAATTCTTAAAGCACAATAATTTCACTGTTATAAATTGAATAATCTTTTTCTGTTCACTCCAAATCCAAAATTAATATCCAAAATTTTCATAAAGTTCCTTGGATTAAGATTTTTTGCTGAAAGTTGTGATTTTTGGGTAAATATAAAGTTAAAATCGTTTGTTTTGTTGGTTAACCGACAACTAACCGATCAATTAAACCGGAACCCAAAACCGGCGTGAGCTATATATATAGACTGGCTCGCTTATGAGTTATGACTCAGTAAGTCGGTTCTGAGACTTGGTCTGCGTTTGCTTCTTCTCCTTCCGTTTCCTCTTTTAGATCTGATCGAGAATTTCATCTAAGGTGTGTTTCTCAAACCCTAAAATTCTCCAGATCTCTTGATATGTCTTGAATGATGTCTTAGACAATGTTAGCTTGTGGATTTCTCTGTTTTGATTCTTCGATTATAGTCCTCAATTTTAGGTGATTATGGTGTTAGTATCCTCAATTTTAGGAGAGTTGGACTCTAGGAATTTCATAGATTCAGGAATTTAAGAATGGTGATTCCATTTTATAGCTGGTTTATATCAGATTGTGTTTCGCAATTTATTTAGATATTTTCTCTTTCTTCCTTTGTGTTCTCTTTTGAAATTGGCTATGATCCTCTGATATATCCTTTCAAAATGTCCTCTAATTCTTCGAGAACTTTGAATTGTATTGGGACTTGCTACAAGTGTGAATCTTATTAAATTATTAAGCATTTGATGTTATGCAGAAATTGTGAAGCATTGATACTAAAAGTAGTTACCAATACGGACTTTGTTATCCTTGAAATTTATCTTATTATGATTCCGGGTTTTTGCTTTGTTGCTAAGTTTCAAAAGTCTTTCAGTTTATACAATGGGTCGCGGAAATAGCTGTGGAGGAGGTCAAAGCTCATTGAATTATCTCTTTGGTGGTGCTGACGCTCCTGCTCCTAAGCCAGTTCCAGCTCCTGCTCCTGCTCCTGCTCCTGCTCCAGCTGAGGCTAACAAGGGTAATGCACCACCTATAGCAGCTGCAACTGCAACTGCACTCACAACGGCTACAACTACTGTTGAGCCACCAGAGCACAACAAACAAATTCCTGCTGGTATTAAAACTCCAGTTAACAACTATGCCCGAGCTGAAGGACAGAACACTGGCAACTTCCTCACTGTATGTTCTCGTATTGTGTCCAATACTTGATTTGATTACCTGTAAATGAAAACACTGTAACGAACTTTCCCTTTTTCTCTGCAGGACCGTCCTTCGACTAAAGTTCATGCAGCTCCTGGAGGTGGATCGTCTTTGGATTATCTCTTCACTGGTGGGAAGTAAATTAATTCCAAATGTGCTTATCCATTGTCTCTGTTTGCATAATCACTAAAAACAGTTTGATGTGAGCCGTTTAATGATAAGAAATCAGTTCCTTTGTCTCCTTCTCAACTGTTATCGTGTAATATTCTGCAAAAAAATGTTTAAAAATCTTCTCTGTTATTAACCATCAATTACAACTCCTGAGCTTCACTAAGTAACCGAATCCATTACACATTACCAAGAGAGCAATGAAGATAATCTTAAAGATCAAGTAAAAGTAAAACTAGAACAAAAGTAGATTGGTCTTCTCAAACTGAGAAAAAAACACATCATTTAGGATCTTGAGGAGCAGGAATAATTCCCCATTTTCTTCGAACTTGCTCTAAGTCTTCACTAAAGTGACGTTCATAGTACACAGACATTAGGTCTGTACATTGTCTTCCTGCTCGAACAGCCCAAGGAAGGTAACGTTTCAAGAACATTAATCTTTGCTTCTCGTTAAACCTTACAGTACCTCCAATCACAGAAAGCATACACATTGGAAGATACATTTGCTCAAACTCAATGACTTTCAGTGCTGACTCGCCTATTAGATTCGTGGGGAGACCAAAGAGAGTGTGCCATAAGTCGTGAACTTCGCGTGCCCGTGTTGCTACATAAGCTAATTCATCTGTCTCCATGAACCTTACAGGCGGACGATCATCAGGTGAGAAGTTTCTAGATCCCATGAATCTTGCATATGCAGCTCCAAATGTGTTGTCTGGTAGATCCCAAGCATGACCTACTTGCTCGGACACAACACGAGGCCGTTCCAGTAATATAGCCTTCAAAGTAAAGAAACCACCAAATATCAAACACCACTGTAACCAACAAAGCAGAACTCTAATTCTCTAAACACTAAATCTTATCTAAAGCTTGAAACTTTTATTTTTCGTATTCAGATTTTACCAATTAAACATTTCTCATTTCTAAATTGGTAATAAAAATCGAATCGAAAAGAGGAAAGAGAAGCTTAAAGAAAAAACTCACTCTTCCTTCTTCACTCTTCTTCATCCTTTCAAGAACCATTTCAAAAGCTGGTTTTCCGGTAGTTTCACCGAGAGCCGCGATTAGATCCGCTCTACGGGGATCAACCAACGCACCGAGAGCAGATCCCATCGCCACAGCTGCTTGTTGCCACCGGCTCAACGGAACTCGAGCTCTTTCAATTATCATCGTTCGTAGAGATTATCAGATCCCTGTGGTTAACCAAACAGCAATTCTAATATTAGTTCAAAGACATAAAAAGCATAAACAATTGATCTGGTATGTCTTCATCTAATAAAGACTGGATTGTGCCTAAAAGAAATACAAAGTTAAGTAGAATCTGTGAGTTTCGACTGATTAGCAAGCCTGGAAATATTACACTTTACATACCGTAAAATTAGACACTTGAAGGCAATTCTAAGAATACACAAACAAACAGTTAAGTTACAAACTTTATATTAAGCATTGAGTATTGCGTTAAGGATTTGACAAGTTAAGTATTAAGATCACAAAAAAAAAAAAAAAAAAATCACAGAAAACAAAGGCAAGGTATGAACTGTGCTAACTAAATATGATTTCGATGAAGCATTTAATCGAACAAGTGGTATGCAAAAATAACCTTAATGCCAATCTCCACTAGGTAAAATTTTACTCTAAATTAAGACTCCAAAATATGTTTACTAATATTCGCCAGATTCACCAAGACTATTTATCTCAAATTGAACCAAAGTACAAAGTCCAAACACAAGATCAACAAGTACATACCGATAAAAAGCTGGATCAGATCCTGACAATCGACTAAATCGAATCGGAATAGAACAAAATTTTCTTCGGGAATGATCGGACAAGAGAAGAACAAGACGAAATGGAGAAGAGAGACGTGTTCATTAGTTATGGGCCTTAAACATTGAGTACTAAATTTGGCCCATTGGTAAGAAAACATAAACATTAAGAGCTTTTGAGCCCATAGTTAAGAGCTTTTAGGCCCATGAAAATATAATAAAAGAACATAATGGTAAAAGCCCATGGGCGAGGATCGAACACGCAATACCACTATGCTACGAAGACACTCATATGAGATATCTATACCTATATCATTTTTAATAAATATATAAATATTAATTTACAATATTTTATCGCTCAGATGGTTCGATTCAATGTACACCATAAGTTCTATATTAGGTTGTGTGGATTTTGTTCCTATTTATTTCTCGAAATAAGATGCTACAAGATCTAATTACACTCGGAGACCAAGAGAACAGATGAAAACCCTTTAAAATAACATACATGGAGATTACAATCTAGAAACTCTCAAATTACAAAGTCTGCTTAACCAGTCTATCGAATCCGAAAATTCTCAAATTACTGAAGTCTCGCTCAACGACGTTAATTGTGGCAATATCAATTTACATATAATTGTTTATAGTCTGTTTGCACAAAAATATATTCACGTAGTATGTATCAAATCATCTAGGAAACATACAATGTTGTCATTTTTCATCAATCTGGTTTTTCAAAAATCCAAACAAATGTTGGTTGGATTTTAAGTGAACTTACATAGGTCACAATTTGACTGTTTTGTATATATTTTTTAACTAAGATCTCACATAAAAGCTATAAAAAATTTAAAAGTCACATTACATATAGGTGTATCTATAATATTATACTGTGTAGCATATTTGTTTTTTCGTAAATTTATTATGAAGCGGCAGATTAATTTTACCATTTTGTAAATTTGTTTAATCTAGTGTAGTATATTTTTTCCTATTGGTAGATTTAAATTTGGTCACAGATTTAATTTCATACGACGGATTTGTTTCCGCAGATTTTATGTTATGTGTTGCAGATTTCTATTATGTTAGGAGATTTATTTTTAATTCGTAGATTTCATGTTCAGTGTTGTAGATTTGTTTCGAATTGGCAGAGTTGTTTTAGCATATTTATTTTGTAGTGTTGTCGATTTATATTCAAGCCGTAGATTTATTTTCAATTAGCAGATTTAATTTGAAATTGGTAGATTTGTTTTTACAAATTTTTGCTCAGTGTAATAGAGTTATTTTTATTTTATAGATTTATTTTTGAAGTGTTGCAGATTTATCCATATAAATACATATGTGATGTTGTAGATTTTTTATGTTTTCGTAGATTTATTTAAAAAAATCTACCTTTCTTCTTTGTCCCTTGTTTCATTCTTCTCAACATCAATGGCCTCAATATTGATTTAATCAGCTTCAGTCCTCGTGGATCACCATTTAGGCTTCTGAATCAACTTCATCTGATTAGACTCTAACTTTGATCAATTTCTTTCAATGTAATTTATCAATATAATCAATCGAGAAAGAGAATTCAGACATTGAAAAGTGGCAAGTCAACTATACATAATATAAACATTGCAAAGTGATATATCAACTACCCTAAAACGAAATCAATCTACACGAAATCAACATCTCCACATCTGTAAATCGGTACCCAAACACAAAATCAACACTCACTATCTCTAAATCGGAACCCAAACGCAAAATCAACACTAAAAATCTTGAAAACGGAAGCCATCCAATCACAATCTCAAAAGAAATCAAAGAAAAGAAACAAGAGGTGAGGAGGTGAGAAAATAACTTACCTTCGGAGAGAGAGCCACCACGGGAGTGAGGAGCGTCGCCGCCGGAGTGAGGAAGGTCGCCGGAGTAAGAAGCGTCGTCGACAAGAGCTTTTGGAGAAGAAACCTAAATTATACTACTAGTTAAGAGAAGAATCGTGGCTTTACAACCAAAAATTAGAAAATATATTAATATTTAATAATTTTTAATTACTCAGTTTTTTGCTTTTATTAAGATTTTTTTTTGAGTGGCATTCCAATAATAAAACAGAAAATAAAAGATTTTTATGTCTTTTTACATCGTTATTTGAGTAATTATGGGATATTTTAGCATTATTTAAGTAATTATCTCCTTACAATTTGTCTATAAAGTATAAATATATAAGGTAGCAAATTACCTACTTTGAAAAACGAAGATAGTAAATTCACTCTTATGAGATATCATCTATGTTGAATTCATGTATTTTCTTTAATTTTTCAGTTAGATATGCTAAAATATTGAATAACGAGTACAAATAGAGATTTGTTAGTATTTGTAAACAGAATCGTTCAATAATGACTAAGCAAAAAAAAAATACATATATATAGTTGATTTAATAAAAATTTCTGAGTAAATAGCATTTAAAAATCAATTATATGTTTTTCTAATTAAAGAGAGTTTCAAATATTTCGGTTACATGATTTTGAAATTAATTTGGAAGTTGTGTAAATAACATTGAGTTACTTAATTAGCTGAGTTATTAAATAGAACATAACAAGTTATTTGAACATCCATACAATTGCAAGAATTTATATCTTAACATGGGTTTTTTTTGTTGTTGACAAACATCTTAATTAACATGGTTTATAATTCTGTTTTGAATAAGAAACATATAAATGTCTATGGTCCAAGGAGTAACAAGTAGGGTTTCTAGCCCATCATGGGGTCTAATGTAGTTCCAATTTGTTAGTCTAAATGTACAGAAGAAGCCTGCGAGCATCAGAAATCTTACGTTATATTATTACATTTGGTGTTTGTACTATTTCAAGCTCTTATATATTAATAATAATTATTTGGACCTACTGTTTTTATTATCGTGGTGACCTACAAAATAATAAATAATAATAACTATATGTCCAAGGGACTTCTTCCCAACACAAGAGAATTGTTATATCTATAAGCTACCCCAAATATATATATATATATATATATATATATATATATATATATATATATTTTCAACCTTATTTATTGGATTTGGATCAACAAGGTCTGATTCATACCTTAAATGCTCAAACTAGAGTTGGTGGAATTCGAACTCCTCACATGATGCCTAGCTAGATCAGAAGTAAGCCAACTGGGTCACCTGCTTCTTGACTATATATATTGTTAAATAAAAGTTTTCGAGTTTTTGTGTTGTTCCCTAAAGTTTGAGATTTACTGTTGGTAATATTACTGGAAAAACGTAAACTATTTTTTCCAAAATAATTTTCGTCTCAAGATTTTACATGTTTCACAAATTTTTTTTTATCAACATTGGACCACAATTAAGCGGTTCATTAGCCAAATTGAAGTAATGAGACTCGATCCCTAGATATGCAAGTGCGTCTGCTTTTAGTAGATTTACCATCTGCTACTAAATTACAGGCTACTTGCATTTCATGAGCCTTTTCATCTATTTTGTTTCCTTTTTATCTATTTTGTTTCAATTTTTATTTTTAGTTTTTAAAATTTCAAAGTTGATCTTCTTGTATATTGTGTTGGAGGGCATTCTCAAAAGCTTGTCGATTATATATTTTCGTTACCTAGTTGGCTTTGTTTTCTAATATGATTAAATCATCAATAAATTGACAACAAAATTCTACAAAAGAACCAACATCATTTTCAAGTCTTAAAATACGGGTAAACATTAAACATTCTGTTCCATAATTGAAGACAAGGAATCAAAACATATTATTCCCTAAGCAACTCGTTTCATAAATATGAAATTAATTATATATATGAATACTTACACCTCTCCACATATTAAGGCAATGAATTCTTTCAATTAACATTTGATTGACATCTTATCCTTAATACATAGACTTGGGCAATATAAGTTTCTTTCAAAATCGGCTAACCGATACTTTAATTAGCATATTTCCAAGTTTTTTGGAAACCGGACTACCTTAAATAGTAATTATGTAACGTAATTATTAGTACTTTCTAATTAAGTGATTTTGTCAACTAAATTTCATTAATTTATAAGCCATATATGGAGGCGGAGAAGTATTTACCAAATAATCATCTCGAACAAACCATCTAACATATTGAGTTAAAAAAATTATCTCTGAAATTTTAGAAGTGAGAGATTAAGTTAAGTGAAAACATCGAGAAAATACTCCTATATAATAATTTTTTTGATTAAGTTTATAATATAATATTCTTTTTTTGTTCCATGCAGAAAATAGTGAATTTAGATGATAAAATTATCATACTACAAAAGAACATTGCATTATGATGAAAAGTAGACCGGTTTAACTCCATCAAAAATCCATTGGAGAAATTAAAGATCATTTATCTTTGTATTTTTTAATTTATGTATTTATCCATATAGAAGATGGACATTGAAAGTATTCTCTAGTATTTATTCTTTTAAAGATGTTTACAAAAGCATCTATATATCTATATGTTGCATATTGTAAGGTGAGCACTTGGAATTATAAAAGAATGGTGGAGGATAGCGAGTGCGTTGAAGATAAGGATCATGTTTTTACTTGATAATATAGATAAGACATTTACATCAAATTTCCATCACTTGATGATTTAGTACAATTAATAATGCACAATATTATTGATGGCATTAGATTAATAAACATAATATATATATATATATATATATATATTGATGATTAAGCACAAAAGGAGATTTTTAAAAAAATATTTTTTTTTATGTTGATGTATAAGTTGAACAAAATAAGTAAGGTACCAAGTGAAATATGAGTCAGCAAGCAAAGTTAAAGAAAAGTTGTGGGAGACATGTCACATGAGTAAAAATTAACAAGCATCATCATCATGATTTTAAATTCATAGTATAAGATGCCATGAGAAGAAGTAAAAAAAAGTGGAAACTAAATTAACCAAGGTAAGCAATTAAACTTTTTCTTTATGTGAGGAAAGATATTTACTTAACAAAATCATCATTTTGTTTTGAGAAGTTATTTTCATGGTAGTTAGGATAATTCATCTAATAACTCATATATCAAAGTTTAATTCCTCACTACACTAATAAATTAAAAATAGATTTTAGGGTGTATCTTTTAGGCTATGGATCGATCAGACCTTATCGATCTAATTATTACCAAAAAAATTTAATAATCATTATTTTTCTTCCACGGAATCTTGACTCTAAATAATCGTGTAATATTGCATAATTAAATTTAAAGTTAAAATTATGAATCAGTAATTATTAACAAAAAAACTTATTTACATAAAAGTTCCTAATATTGATTTGAGAGCTTAATTAATCATTCATAAAAACCAAATTCTATTTGATTTTTCTTTTTTTTTACCAATATAACTTAGCAAGAATTAACATATGGGATAAGTCGAAAATTTAGTTTGGCCAAATAGTCAATGTCATTTATGTAGTTTTTTTGTTGGAGTTCTATTTCTAGTATATAACTGCTTAAATCTGTATAAAAAAGTTTAGAGTTTAAATTGTATTAAGATTGAATCTTATTGATCAAATTGTTCGACAAAAAATTGTTAATGTGATTTATTGGACATATTAAATCTGATATTAATTTTGAAATCTAGAATCTTATGTGATATTAATTAAAAACTTTGATTAGATAATCAAATTATTTGGTCTCCTTCAGAACAAAACTCTCACACGAATTCTCTAATGTAATATTGCTGTTATGTTAATGTCCAATCTCATATATGTATGAGTTTGGTCCATGAAAACATTGAAGTTAAATTAAGTACTCCAATATTAATATGTGAGTAAACTATTCATTTCGAATTTTGCATCCACACAAACACTAAAAAAAATACGTATATTACATTATTTAAATAAATAACACAATATAGAGTTATTTATTAATAAATGTCATTTAACATCATTTATAACAAATGACATTAGTATTACATTTTTTATAACTGCATGAGACATCACGTATACTATAATAAAAATTGTTGTATCAATTGTTTAAATTAATACTAATTATTTGAGTCACTATTTTTAGAGTCATTTTTATAGGTGATGTAAATATCGGTTGTATCAATTAAAACTCATACAAACAAATAAAATAAATGACACTATACATCTAATATTTTGTAGTGAACTACAAAAAATAGTGTTTTGACAAATTTCTGCCCATATTTTTCAGTCAATATTAGATTATTGAGATTTGAAATCCACCCAAATTACCGACAAATTTCTGACTGAAAAATTCGTCAAAAATTTCAGACGGATTTGAAAAAAATTTTAGATAATATATTTTAGACGGGTTTTTAATGGATTAAAATATAGAAAACATAACATTACACATTTATTAGTGTCACATTTTTATAACATATATATTGGAGTGATTTTATAGTATTGAATAATAAATTTAATGACTAAAGTTTCATAAATATGAAAATATCACATACTATTATATATACATATAAATAAATAAACCACAAGAACATAAACACCTTCCAAATAAATAAAAGAGATAATAAGGTACATAGTATTTGTGTTCTTTACACACAAAATTGTACTTAATCAAATCAAAACTAAATAGTAATTTGTTTGTTACTTTAGATCCGGTTAATGCATTTAAATGATCGTGACGTAGCTGTCACACGAAAGAACTTGTCGGCAAAACAAAGCCAGGATTTCCTCGCGAAGTTCCATCTATATTCAACTTAAACCAGCCATCATCCGACGGCTTCTACCCAATCTGTTTTTCGATCCTTGTTATCAAAACCTTCCCAACACTCGGCTGTGTATATGCATTGCTTACCTCTTTGCCAAGATCCTTTATGAATCATACTCGATCACGACAAAATCCATTTGAATGAAAAACGTAGTCACATCTCCATTTCTATGCCCACCAAACCACTAAGGCAAATAGGACATGCCATACAACCCCTTCGATATCATAGTCTTCACCGAGATTAAAGAATAACCATTCTAGCAAAGACATTGAGAAAAAATTCCCATGTTTACTTAACGAGATTACACGACGCCACGACGCCAGACACCCTCAATTGATGAGCAATCACGTACAATATGAAGGATAGATTCTGCATCTGATCGACATAGTGTACATATTGCAGACACGCTCAAATGGCGTCTATAGCGCTCATCATTCGATATAACAGCTTGATGTGTTATCCGCCATAAAAAGGTTCGTGTTCGTTTCGGTACACGTACGGACCAAATCCACTTGAAGAAACATGACATATCTTGTCGTGGTTGGTCGTCCCGCATTAGCAAATCGTAAGCCGAGCGGACGAAGAAAGTACCATTCGAGGTTCCCCTCCACGCAATCCTGTCGTCGACAATCTCATCCAAAACCCTACCCTCCAATGCACCCGCCTTCGTCAGATCATGGATCTGATCTGGTGGATCACTCAGAGGAGGGCCTTTGTCAATTAAATCGACCATGACGGCATCATGATCAGCCACCACCATTGTCCTAGCATCAACCGCACCTGTCGCCCTAATATCGTCCATATCGTCTTGTATTGGCTCCTAGACGTTTACGTATCTTTAGAAAGCCTATCATTTTCTTACTTTTATTTTCACAAACACAAACAATTTATATTCATTATAGTGTTTTCTCTACATAATCTAAACGTGTCAATATCTCAATAAAATAAAAAAAGACTTTTTTTTCTCACTTTATTTATTTCTTCATTTTATTTCACAATACATAACTAGATAATGAAATACTAATAGATAGGAGTTGGAGTTGTGAATATGCTCTATTTTAGGTATATTTATAGGTTTAAATATAGAATCTTTTTCATTATTTCTTTTTTTTAGCATATTATTAAAACTAGGGACTAGATCTGATGCAAGAAAAGCAATCTAAATATATATCTATCGTAAAATACTAAAATCCAATGGAGGAGAGTGAAAGAGAAAAGTTGAAGCATTTTGTTTGGACTAAGAGAGAGAGATATCTTAACTTTCCTAAGAAAAGTACTAGGAATCATTTTTTTATTTTTTGCAAAATAAAAAAGATACAGAAAAAAATATAAATAGATACATTTCTGATATATTCATGAAATTTTTTTTTAATATGAATAATGATTAGTTTATTTTATATTTTTAAAAGGAAAGTTTATGAGAATAGATATAAGTTTGTAAGCTTTTATTTGGCCAAGAATGGCTTAGCATCTTCAAAGCCAAAATACAAAGCTTATTCTCATAAAATCATTCTAACAAAAGAACCTGAACACAGTGGACCACCACCACCACTACCACAATCTCTTCTTCCACCAATTCATGCCCTAGATTAAGAACCAGAATCCTTTTGAGACAATACATATTTCACATTCATTTATCATACACTTTATCTATATATAGATGTGTATGTATGTGTGTGTATAAAGCTTCTTTAATTCTTCAGTTGTTGGGTAAAAAAGAGGAAACTTTTCAGTTGGGTTTTGAGAGATGGGAAGAGGAAAAGTGGAGCTGAAGAGGATAGAGAACAAGATCAATAGGCAAGTTACTTTTGCTAAGAGAAGAAATGGTTTGCTTAAGAAGGCTTATGAACTTTCTGTTCTTTGTGATGCTGAGATTGCTCTTCTCATTTTCTCTAATCGTGGCAAGCTCTATGAGTTCTGTAGCAGCCCTAGGTATAATCTTCTCTCTTTGATCTACTTTTTCCTTAAAGTTTCTATTTTTAGATTTAGGGTTTATCAAAGGTTGGATCTTTCTTGATTAAGATGATTAGGGTTTAGTTCTTAATATGAGTTCTGGGTTACAAATCTGGTTTCTCTAGAGTGAGACTAAGTTAAGAATGGATGATCAAATCACAAAGGGTCTTTTAGTTGGTTTAGATGATGATTAAAGCTAGAGACTTGAAAGAGAAAAAGTTGAAAAGATTGTGTATAGAAGCTATATAGTTAAAGCTTTTACACATAAGATTAAGTGTTGTTGTTTGATCCAAGTTACCAAAGGAACAAAGGATTGACCTCTGGGTTATACACAAATCTTTAAAAGCTACACACTTACTTTGACTACTTCTTTAACTTAGTTTCTCTGATCAAGTACTTATGATCTTACTAAAGTTAAAGAGACAACTGTGATGATACTCATATCTTTTGCTCATAATTAAACAAAGTATTTTTTATATAATTTCTTTGGAACAAATTAGAAAAAATTGCTTGCAAGAAGATCATAAGATTGATATTGGTTTTTAATGTAGAGATCTTACTATACTTTAAAAGGTTTTTTTGCTTACCGTTTGATTATCAAAATAGTTCAAATTTCAATTATGAATATTTGTTTGAATGAAAAGTGGTATGGCAAAGATGGTTGAGAAGTATAGAAAACATAGTTATGCAACAATGGATTCAAATCAATCAGCTAAAGACTTGCAGGTATATCTTCTCTCTCTCTTTCTCTATCAATTGTCAAAGACTGACTTCAAAGTTATTAAAGTCTCTGTCCTTAATTAATATTATCTTAATTGGCAGGAGAAGTACCAAGACTACTTAAAGCTCAAATCAAGAGCTGAGGTCCTTCAACATTCACAAAGGTACTTAACTAGCTTTGATTCATTACAGATTTTTGAATGTAAATTTGCATTCAAATTTGCTTCTTTTCAGGCATTTGTTAGGTGAAGAGCTAGCTGAGATGGGAGTGAATGATCTTGAACAACTCGAACGCCAAGTAGATTCATCACTTAGACAAATAAGATCAACTAAGGTATGTACATAAGCTTACAAAATTGACTAAGTTTGTATTCAATACATATAGAACAATACCAGATCTTGGCTTTGTTTTCATTGTCAGGCTCGGTCTATGCTTGATCAACTATCTGACCTTAAAACAAAGGTATATACTCTATTCAATAAGAGTCACAAAATGTCTAATATGTTCAACGCAACACACTCTTATACTCATCAATTTAACAGGAGGAAGTGTTATTGGAAACCAACAGAGGTCTTAGGAGAAAGGTAGCTACTAAAGTCTTCTATATACACAAGATATTGAAACCCTTTTGAGATCTCCTATAACATTCTCTGTGTTCTCAGTTGGAGGAAAGTGACGCTGTGCTTACTCAATCGATATGGGGAGCTTCTGCTGCAGAACATTCCCAACAACAGCAGCAGCAACAACAAGAACAGCAACAAGGCATGAACTCTTTTCAATCAAATCCTCCAATTCAGGAAGCAGGTTTCTTCAAGCAATTACAAGGCAATGTGGGCTTGCAAATGAGGTATTTAAGACCCTTGAATTGATTTTCCTTCCAAATTCAGAAAAACTTAGCCTTATTTCTGATTTTCTCAGTCATTACAATGCTGCTGTGATAAATGCAAGCAACTCAGCAACAACATCACAGAATGTTAATGGATTTTTCCCTGGTTGGATGGTCTAAAAGAATACATATATATGTATACATATGTGTGTTTTATAGGTCAAAAGATCATTGCTTGTGGATCATTTGATTTTTGCAAGAGAAAACATATATAGTTCATGATTACAAACTTTGTTATATAATCAAAGTCATGTACTATGAAACCCCAGATTAATTCCCTTTTTTGCACTTAAGTATAACATTTTTTGCTTTCTTACTTACAATTTTTTCTTTTGAATATTCTATAAAGTTTCAAGATTATGAAATAAGTTTTGCAGATTAGAAAGCGCTTCAAAAATTGGATTCTGAAACACAAGTAGTGCTCTGCATTTGTATTAAGATTGTGATGTGAATGATTGGAAAAAGTCTAAAAATTCTTTAAATTTATTTAATTCATGGCAAGCACGTTGAATAAACGGCTCCAACCAAAACCAAACAAACAAAACAGTATTTAAAACACAATCAACAACAGAGCAAAAACAAAGAAGAAAACAGAGAAAAGATTGTACAAAAATGGGGAAACCAGCTGGGTATTGGGTGAATAGGATAAGGACATCATTCAAAGGAGGATCATCTTCAAGCAAATCATTAGATGAAGGAAGTAGTTCTGGTTCGAGAAAGGACAGGTCCAAGCATAGTAAGAATCTGAAAGAAGGAGAGAGTCATGAAAGTGGTGAAGGAAGAGGAGTTCAAGCAGAGAGTGGAAGGAAAGTTATGGTTGTTGTAGACACAACTTTACAAGCAAAGAATGCTCTTCAATGGGCATTAACACATTGTGTTCAAGATGAAGACAATATCACTCTCCTTCATGTCATAAAAACACCAGTAGGACAAGGTATATTCCACACTATATATTTATATAAAATCATATGTTGGATTTATTAGAACATGAAACCTTCACTCGAAATAGAAAACAGAACGTGGACCGATTCTTTTGGGTTTATAGGCTTATTGGGCCTTAGATTTTATTTTGGGCTTCTACTGGGACAATGTTGTGTTTTGTATTTTAGTTTTTCTTGTCAAAGATTTCTTTTTAATCTCAAGTTTCACTAAGTTTTTGTCTTAAGTATATATTTAAAAAGTTTTGATGTAAATTTTGAAATAAATATCATGTTTTCCATATATTAACTAAAAATTTTAAAATGTAACATATTCATTTGTTTTTGTAAATATTACTAGTATATGTAACTTTTTACTATATGAAAATGGTCAAAAAATAAGATACATATATATTGAAAGAGAAATATTGGAGGAGATTTTTGCCTCTGTGTCACTCCCAAAATTTCTCTCAGTAATTTTGATTTATTTAAGTCGCAAAAAATAATAAGTCTATCTCTTAAGAGATTCTTTTAAATGATTTATCAATAAAGATGAATGTATGATAAGTTTAATGAAATTGTTTCTAGCCAAGTTGTAAAACCTCGACTGGTTAAATACCACTTCTGCAGTCTTATCCACCCGATTTGGATTCCAGAAAATCACGTTGCTCTACGTAGAATTGTTTGAAATTTTAGGGGAGAAGCTATAAGTCGGTTCTGTTGATAAAAAATTGTTCACATATGCAGTCACAGTGATATTGCTTAACTTTTGAGCGGATAAGACTTTTTAGAGTAAAATGGATATTTTTTGAAAAGTAAATTTTGTTAAGTCTCTCTATTAACTAAAGTGTAATGATCTTGTCAATAGCTATAGATGAGACACAAAAGGAGAGAACTTCAAGAGCTCATGAACAAGTTCATCCATTGAAGAACTTTTGTCAACTCAAGAAACCAAACGTATGTAATGTCTAATCATCAAGGCTAATACAACAAACTAATAAGATTCAAAACTTCTTTATCTTTAACATTAGGGTTCTAAATTCAGATGAAAACGGAGATAGTGGTGGTTGAGACGGCGGAGGAAAAAGGGAAAACAATAGTTGAAGAATCAAAGAAACAAGGAGCAGGCGTTTTGGTTTTAGGTCAAAGAAAAAGAACTTCGAAATGGAAAGTGATATGGAAATGGAGAGGTAAAGGAGGAATTGGAGGAGGAATTGTTCAGCATTGTATTCATAATTCTGAGTGTATGGCTATTGCAGTAAGGAAGAAGAGTAACAATGGAGGTTACTTGATTACCACGAAACGTCACAAAGATTTCTGGCTCTTGGCTTAATTTTATATCACATCTTATCATTGATCCCAAAATCTTTTCTTTTGTTTAAATTGAAACGAATATTTTAAGAAAAAATATATGTTTTATGGATATGATTGAAGATTGATGATCTGCATTTCATTGTAAGATCTTTCCTACTTTTTTTTTTATTGTAAAGACTTTATATTGTCAATGTTTGTTCTTCTGTTGAGACAGCCTCAAAATGTAAGGCAGATCTTTATTTAAACATAAGGAAAATAAATACATGCAGGGCTCGAAGTCTCATGGATAAAAAAAATTGATAATATTATTGGTAATATCATATTATTTTAGATATTAATTATTACGATTTAATCGTATTTTTCATATAAGTGATTAGTGTAACACAAATTTAAAATATATACTATGAGAAAAAGTAATTTTGTCAAATATTTATCTTCCCTACCAGAATTTAAAACTCTGGTAAACTCGACATGATATGAATTAAGGTCTAAGTATAAAGATTATTTTCGTTTGCTAATAATTGAATTGATAAAATCTGATCCAAAATCTAATTGCAGAAATAATGTTAACCACTTGATCAAATACACTTTTTATAAAATAAGATTATTCAATGGAAGAATATAAGTAAACTCGAATAATTAATTCCAAAAAACTTCCATTTAACTTAATGCAGTAGATAAAAGCATTTTCAAAGTCAGGCCTCAAATACGTACGTTCATCCATCTTTAATTAGATCCTTCTTGGTCTTTATTAACTCCGGCGACATTTTGTAACGACGGTGAAGAGTTCCATTGCAACATTGACGGTGGCTGTTGCAATACCAACATAGTTTACTATAGAACTTGTGAAGCTTGCGATAGCAAGCAATGCATCCAAGAAACTCATTCGATTGCTCTTCTTTATATATATATATTTTTATTTTTTTTAAGTTGCGTATTGGCTTCATGAGAACTTTTTTTTTTTGTCAACATTGGGCCACAACAGGCCGGCCCATTAGCCAAGTTTCTACATAATGTAGACGGTGAGACTCGATCTCTGGTTGTGCAAGTGCGCATGTCTTATGTGGACTTACCGCATGAGAACTTAATATATATTTATATATATATAGTATTCACGAGAACTAAATTATGAAAAACTTAATGCGAGATTAAACATTTGAACGTTATTTTTTGGGAATATCATTAACTCGATTTTCTAGGAGGAAATTAATTACTATAATTTTTGTAGTACACTTAATGATACTGTTGAAACTCGTTTGGGGTTAATTTCTAGGAAAATTGAAAAGACTCTTAAAATGTACTAGAAACTTAATTATATTATTTCAATGTTTGTTTTATAAAAGAATCCAGATGAAAATCTAGATGAAGAATCCAGATGAAGTTTTTCTGTTTTGTTACAAGTTTATGCGTATTTAACTTCTTAGTAAGCCGAGACGACTTGTCCCAGCGGCTAAGTTCAGACTGATGTCTCTTGGCAGATCAGGAGTTCAACTACCTAAAAACTCTGCTGGAAGCATATAAATACATCAGTATTTTCATGATTAGTCTGCAGAGTCAACGAGGAAAAAAATATCAAAAATAATATTTTCTCTAAAATTTTTTTTTAATAATCGCATAATCTATATATAATAATTGTATGACACCTTAGTGACATGTAGTAAATCCACTAAAAATAGACGCACTTGCACAACTAGGGATCGAGTCCTAATGCATACATTATGTAAAAATTTGGCTAATAGACCGACCAATTGTAGCAAAAAAAAAAATTATATATAGTAAAGTTTCAATACCCAGTCAAAAAATTTTACTCTATATAAGACATAATTTTGATTGGGTATTGAGACCAATATACAGTTAAATTTTGAATCTTAAGCCAAAAAATAGATTTTAGTTAAAATTCTAATTAAATAAATTCAAAATTTAAATCTAGAAATCCCAATCGACTCATACCGGTACGATTAAATTCTGATACAAAAACGTAATAAAGATCTATTTCTAGTAAATTGAAATGAAAATTTAATACATCTAGAAAATCGTTTGGCCTTACATCAATATACAGATATAAAATAAGATGAATCACTTCTTTTCCACACATGAAATAGAACCTTAAAACAGTGATTATTCATATCAGAATGAGTTACAAATTTTTTCTTGAAACTCTCTTAGCCGTCATAGGAGTCATCGGAGCTATTGCCGGTTTATTCTCCGGTGGTGGCTCGGGTAAGAAGACGATGAAAGCACCAGGACAAGAGGGTCGAATTTTGAGGGAAGTCTTCGAAAGCAATCCTAAAGGATATTTTAAGAACCTTCGTAAGAAATGAAGCTTTGAGTATGTGGAATAACTATTTTCTGGTTTCTATTTTTATGATTAAATAGTAAGAATAGTAGCTAGGTTTCATGTAATTATGTCATATGTACCACAGGGACGTGCAAAGAGGAGAGTCACGATGAGCACATTATCATTCTAATCAATTCTTATCAAATCATTTCCTCATGCGCGCCTGAAGTCCGCATAGTAAAAACGAAATGACTCATTGATGAATTCCTCTGCGTCTTACCTACTGACCTATAAAAGAGAATTGACAGAAAGTTTGTTACATTATGCATTGAAAATTCATTTAAAAACTCAGTTTCAATTTCAATTTTCTTACCTGCTCTGAGCAAGCCTGCTGCATTAGTAAGAAAACCTCTTCTATGTTGCCTTACAGCACGTACAATCAAGTCACTTACTTGAGTGTTTTCAAGCGCATCATGAGTGATGGTATGTCGCACCAACTCCCGATTTGTAGACAACAGGTCAATAATGGTGTCGTTGAATATCTCCATCATCGACACATGCATCTTGTACTTTCATATGCGATATAATACATTCATCTTCTCCTTATTTTCTCTTGGCATACTCAATATTTCTCTTTCATCTTCTTTTTATTTTCCGTTATTCTTCTATTACATTTCTATTATTTTTTTACTTTTCTTCGTTGTTCTCATTCACACTAGATGATTGCTTGTATTATGCACGAAATATTATTTTAGAAATAATATGAATTTGTAGTTATTTATATTTATTTATAATTTTTATATGTTGTATTTTTATTTATATATATATATATATATATATCATGTATTGTATACTGATATTTGGATTAAGTTTATTTATTTGTTATTTGATTATATATATGATATATTGTTTGTTGTTTGACATGTTAAATTTGAATACTGATGTTTATTTGAATTTGAATGTTATGCATTAATGAGTTTATAAATAGTGTAATTACCTAATGTATATATTAACTTTGGACTTAGAATTTGTCTAAACATACAAATCATATGTATGATATATGTATATATTTGTACAATTATCTATCATTTTTCTTACAAATTATGATATACAATTCGACAAATACTTATATTTTTATTACAATATGATTCCTTCTAACTAACCAATATGTTTTTTTCACATTGCAATAGATTTTATCACCCTAAAAATATATTCAAGTCAATGATATCGAACACGACATTATACAAAAAAATGATAATCTTACCATATTATCACACATAACCATCTCAAGAGTTTCACCATATTCATAGGTAAACTTCTTCCACAAAGGGAAGATTTAAACTTGTATTCTCCATTGTTGGTAGGACTTCAAAGAATTATGTCGTTGAACGATTATGAAGATACGATTGGTTTGAAGAAAGAAGAGCTTTTGTTCTACTCGTCCATCAGTTATATAGACCAACACATTCGAGTATTAGGTTTAGCTTTAGTTAATTATTTTAGGACTATCTTGTTAGTTACGAATCATATATATGAAGTGTAAATATGAAATATCTCATATCCTATATATGATCGAAAGCCAATAAATATTTGAATAATTTTATATAGTAAGAGTAAAATATAAACTAATCATATCCTATATATATAAAGTTATAAAATTGTAAAGTGACATTGGTCTAGTAGCAGGTAGACACTATCTCACATTCAAGGATTGAGTCCTCGTACCTATATTATATAGGAAATTAGCTAATTGACTGGTTAGTTGTGGTTTAATATTAATTTTTTTAAATAAAATTAGGATTTTCACTATTACATATTGGGTTTAAAGTGCGGTTCTCATCGACCCAGTTAAAAAAATATTTTTTACATATTTTTTTTTAACAAAAGACTTAAACTTAAACCTAAAACCCTAAATTTTATTACATGAAATTACATGATTACTTAAGAATAAATCCCCATAATAAGAAACCTACAATAATATACACTTATCCATTTGATTCAAACAGAATGTCGTTGATTTTTTTCAATAGGTTATTTTCTGCTTTGTTTATTCAAACAGTACTATGTAAAAGCCGTTTCTGATTTGATGTCTTTGTATTTTGTCGGGGCTTATGGAACATTGTTACATTATTTAATACAAATTGAATTTTATAAGTATTGCCGTACAAAATTAGATGAATGATCGTGATGAGATGGTCGAGCAATACACATCACAACAAATAATTTTAATGTTTATGAATAAATAAATAATAATTCGTGGGTGCAAGTTTTTCTAAGTTTAATTTCATAAAAAATCTATTAAAAGTTATGGATACAATGAGTGACACATTGCAACAGTCATGGTCAAAGGTGTGGCACACCAATCAACAAGGATCATGACACAATATTTTCTTAATGACTTTTTGCCAAAGTTGGCATTATATATGTTATATTTATTGGTGTTTAAACAAAAAATTATATTTCGTTTACTAATTGTAGGCAATGCCAAAAAATCTATCCACTTCTGAAACAGATGTTTCAACAGTACCAGTCAAATGAAATCTTATAAGATTTACCAAACCAACGATTATTGATTGAAAATGTTCCAAAGAGATTGGCAATTCTGGAAGAAGTTTGAAATTTATTTTGGTCGGTATAGTAGTTCGTTCTTTATTTGCATCTATTCATCATAACAGGTTTTACAATCAGATTAAATTTCATAAGCCAACTTTCAATTTTTGGGTTCGAGATGGCAGTTTTTGGAGTTTAAATCCATAATTGTCTTCATTTAGTTCTTTTTAATGTTTTGTATTTTGGCTTCCCTTTTTTATTTAAAATATTATTAAATCGATGTATTCCACCCAGATTATTAATATATAAATCGTTCCATGAAAAAAATTTTGCAAAACCGAAGAAAAAAAAATCCAATTTATATACATTCACAAATATAAAACCAAATTCTACACAAGAATCTATACTATAAAACCCTGTAATTAAAAAGAAAATCTAAACTTTTATGTACTAGAAAAGCTTCTGGTTCTAGATATTCACACAATGTACTATGATCATTTACATGACTTTAGGATCTGATCAATCCGAAATTGACGAAAGACCTTGACTTGAATACTCCAAAGAGAAATCCAGAATCTCGAGGAGGACTTGGTTTAGGATCTGTGTGTCCACCTTTCACTTGAAGTATTGTCTGACCAATGACTTGTCGAATGGATTCAATGGTCTTAGCATCAACTTGGTAACCAGAAGCATCTCTTACATAGAATGTGTTCAGAGCTTTCTCTCCTTTTGTTTTCACTTCTGCTCTCGTAACTGTAAGACTGTTTTCACGGAATATCCGAGTCACGTCTGAGAGTAAACCAACTCTATCTGTAGTGCAAAGCTCAAGCTTTAAGCCCTACAAAACATAGAAACAATAACCAAATGTTAAAGCCACAACATAGAACATTATTATGAGTTTCTTCTTTAAGCAAATTACAACATTTTTTCTACCTCAGATACTCTTCTCTGGATTGCTGCTTTTAGACATTTGATTACTCGCTGTCTCTCTGCCTCGGATTTGACTGGAGATCCATCCGTATGTCTTATGTAGTATTCCTACAAAAAACAATATGTGGATCAATATCAAGAGCTTAACTTAAAGAGAATTTGCAGAGAGCCAAGTGATGTAAATGTACCTGATAAGCTTCAGGGCCTTCAGCATTAATACTGGCATGTGAAACCACGTATTTCATATCTGTCAAAGTAAAGACAGTATCGAAAAGAAGCTTTGGTCTGTCTTTACACTTGATCATCACAATTGAGTAATCCAAATCATGCAAATTGGAGACATCCACATCTGGGATTACTCTCCCACTCTTATCCTCATCATCAAAATTAGTCTCCCATTCATCGTAATCCCTATCTGCAAACATTAATTGATGAAGCTTACGATCTGTGTAAGTTTCATTGAGAGAAGAAGAAACCGTGGTTTTTGGTTCACGGAATCTTCTGCTCCTGCTTCCACCTGTAAGCACATAACCAAGAAGTTTCCTGATTTTGGATAACCTCTCGGGATCAGTGATTGCAGAGCAGGTTTCTTCATCAGTTACTTGTAAAACCGCTGCTGCTTTTGCTCTATGTGTCCAGATTTCAGCATCTACCACATTGCACCGGAGGTCCATTAGAACAGCGCATAGCTCCGATAACAAACCGGGTCTGTCTGTTCCTGTTAGCTCAATCACGGTGAAGTCGACAGATTGTTTGACACCAATGGATGATCTCATTGATGGACTATAACAAGACTCATCAGCGCCAAGAGACTACAACAATGACATCACAAAAGACAGTTAATAATCATATCATCAACAGTTCAAAACTAACCGAAATTGAATAGAAAACAAACAAAAAAAATCATCGCTTTACTTACTTTACGGATATATTCAAGAACGATTTCATCTGTAACTTTGTTCCCATCTTGATCAGTAACATTGAAAACATCCATGAACCAACCACCATCAGAGGAGATATAAGCTTTCTTAATGGTGAGATTAAGCTCAGTCAAAACTTGAACAACTTCCAGAAGTATTCCATGTTTATTTGCACTGTCCACCTAAAAAACAAAACAAAAACATGCCAATGCTTTACACTCTTTCGTTCTTTCTACTTAATCAAACCTAATCCGGAGAAAAATCGGTTACCTTAATGACAGTGACATCTTTGCAGACTTCGTTATCGATCACAACCCTAAGATGATAATCAAATCAAAATCAGTCAAAAACGGAAAAGATAGAACATAACTATGGAAGAACGAAACAACAATTCGAAGTTAGTCAATTACCTTGGTGGATTCACTCTTTTGATAAACTTCGCAATCTCATCATCCATATTGTATGAATAGCTCAAACAGACATCTGACCAAAACCCAATAAATTCAATCAAATTCTCGAAAACGAAACTAAGGACCCTTCACCAAACTTAAACCCTAAAACGATTAAAAACGAAACAAAACAACAAAAGACCTAAAATTGAACAAAACCCAGTTTCGGAAAAGAATCATCAGATACAAATTTGGATCAACTATCGAATGACGCAAACATAAACAGAGAAAAGTAACGAACCCATTCTCGATTCGTTCAGGGTTTGGTGTAAAAGATCTTCAGGCCACCAACAAGAAGCGAATCAAAAGGGGAAAACTTGATTTCTCCCCTTCTGTTGATAATCGAGATATCTCCGGGAGAAGAAGAAGAAGACTTCGCAATTGCGAGAGAGAGAAGAATCACAAGAAAGTTTGTTAATTTATATAAGGATTAATAATTTGATTAAAGAAAAAAAAGTTTGTGAAAGCGAGTGAGATCCAATAGAGAAATAATAATACTCACACTATGCTGAGTCTGACACAAATTCAGCCGACACGATTCTCCTCAAAATCTGCAAAGAAGAGTTTTCAAAACAGAGAATTTTGTTAAAAATGTGAATTTTTTTTGGTGATGAGGATTGCGGAGGAGTCTACTCATTAATACCCTCTGTGCACGTTAGCAGCCGCCCTTCTTTTATCAAAGAAAATAAATTAATTAATTATACCGTTTACCGGTTTGGAAATTTCTCTATTTTGGTAACAAATCAGAGTGTGGTTGCCACAATTTTTTCTATTAATTTGTTTTTCCTATTTTTAGTTTTAATATTATTTACAATATTTTAATTTTATGTAAAATTAACATTTGAATTAGTAATATTAGTAGAGATTTTTTTTTGGTCAACATTTGACCACAACTGGCCGGCTCATTAGCCAAATTTCTACATAATGTAAGCGTTGGGACTCTATCCCTGGTTATGCAAATGCGCTGTCTTTTGTGGACTTACCGTTTGCCACTAGACTAAAGCCCATTTGTAGAGATTTATTAAAAATAAATATAAACACTAATAAACATGGATTACAAAGTGATATAATTACTTGAGTTAGATATTTTGTGGTCCTTTTAATGAATTCAAAAAGATGGGTAGACACAAAATATTAATAAATAAATAAATAAAATGAACCTTATTTGATAGGATAAAATTTTGGTTGTAAATTAGAGACAATCCTTTTGTTACTAAAACAAATTGATGGTGTTTTGTCTAAATACATTCCACTTCATGGAAGATTAATTAGACTTTGATTGACAACTAAGACTAATTCGAGTTTTAATGACAAGTGAACTACTTATTTCAGAGTATATACTTCTAAAAAAGCATAGAAAAAATAGTCAACCACTAATATATTGATAAAATCAGCGACATAATACCTAAAGAAAAATAGATAAGAATCATGATTCATAATCTTACGGCGTAAGAATTAGTCTTGCAATAAATAGATGGAAAAACTAAAGATATATAACAAGACAAATGCAAACCGAAAATTGAAAAAATAAATTGTAATTTAAATAATTTAATACTTTTTAAGTATAGAAGCATAACTTATACAAACAAATTGTAATGTAATTACATCAACAGTATAATTTTGCAAAAATATTGTAATCCGTTTAATTTTTTTTAATAACATATTTATGATATTTTCTATACACAATAAATTTGCATTTAACTGTTTCTCTGTTTTCTTGAATCGGCCTAATTAATAATATGTCATAATACTAATACACTCCAAAGATATTGGAAACTTAGGTCATGTTTAGAATTTAGTGGAAGCCAACCAAAACGGCAAAACAAAGAACATGAACATTTATGCAGTTAACAAGGACCATAATCTAAGGAAAAATGTTTCACATGTCACACTAAATATTCCATTAATTTTGGTGGATTTAATCATGTTCTCTATATTAATTAACAAGTTTCCAACTTCTAACCATCTTTATTTGTATAATAATATGTATAAATTGCAAAAATAATTTGGATAGTTGAGATAATACAATCCGCCGCACCCAAATCCCGTTGATATGATTACGATAATTATAATTTAAGATATTATCTAATAATACATGTTGAGTTTGATTAGTGATTATAATTTTGTATTAAGAAAGTAATCTAATGGAATATAATATAAACAAATAAAAGAAGGGGCAAAACATGCTGTTTCCAAGGTCAAATGTTTAGGGGAAAGAGAATTGCGTAGAAGAAGGGCCATGCCTGCCTCATGTGACTCTTCATTACCTAATTCCTTTTTCTATTTTTTAAACCTTGGTTTTTATATAAAATAATATATATGACATAATTCTTTTTTTGTCACCAGTTATATAACTTATATTAATTATATCTATAAGATCCGATCTATAATTTAAAATTTCTCTACCAAAACTCCAAATAATTTTACTTAGGGTAACATAATTATGAAATCAAACTCGAATCAGAAACACTACAAAAATGATATTTATTACTTGACTAAAGATATTTCCTCACATGATATAGTTCTTAGCTCAACTTTTCTTTAATATATTCGTTATAAAAAAAACTTAAAAATATATTAAAAATAATAGCAAATTTAACCATTTTAGGAATCCTTATTATATATGAACGGTTCTACAACTCTTTAAATTACGTTTTTGTTATATTAAAGTATATCAAAACTTGTCAGAATTAATTTGAATAACATAACATTAAAGTATTATTTTAAAAACTATTTTCTAAAGTAGACTAAATTTTGTAGCCAATTTTTTACTCTATATATGCATATTGTTATATTATGTACATGTATACATCAGAAGTAAAACAATTCATATTTTCATCGAATAATTAACTACGGACTATATATATATATATATATCAATTTATCAAAACTCACGTAATAAAACATAGTATTTTTTGTCTCAATAAATGTTTATTTCTTTACGACATAGAGATATGATAACTTGTAATTAACCTTTGTTTTGATAATATATATATATATATATATATATATATAACTTGTAATTAATTAACAACACGTTAATTAATCTATACATCAGATTTTGGAGGCAATATAACTTCGTTAGCCTCTGTTGCTTTATCTCCGACATACTTAGCCGTTTTGTTTCTCATATCCGTCGCTGTATCTTTGACGTCACCAGCTTTTTCAACGATGAAGTCTTTGAAATTCTCCGTTATTGAATCAGTTTCCTTCTTCGTCTCTTTGCCTTTCTCTGTCACAAAATCGGAAGCTCTCTTTGTAGTTTCAGCTACATTGTCCATTGCTTCATTAGCTTTCTCGAAGATAAAGTCTTTTGCTCTCTCCATATGATCTTTAACCTCTTGTCCTTTTTGAGCAGATACTTGTCTCACTTCGCTTTCCTTCTCCTTCAAGTACTCCGAAGCTTTCTGTCTACTGTTTTTGTACAATTAGGGGAATTTATTACTCCGCAGTCTTACAATCCCATTTTTTTTTCCGTCAACACGACCAATCTTTATCCAAGTCCAACCCTAAAAACTTAAAACCTCGAACAATAATATGTGGATATACTAAGTTTTCTAAAATTGAATTGTGATGAAAAAGTATTCGAGATGGATTTAATCACTTGACCAAAGACAACAGCTATAAGATGTTTTAGAAAATTTATTTTATTTCATAAGATGTCGCACATGTATGTTTTTATGCAATTTTAATGTATTGTTTATTCAGTCAAACAATTAGATCGATAAGACTCGATTTATAATCTAAAACCTCTTTTAATCTACAAATTATAGTGGGAGAAGTTGAAGCTCTGATGTCAGAGTCATTAATTGTATCATCCTAACCATCGGAAAAAACTCGACAATATATTTATATTTTAGACTATTAAAATTTTGTAGTATTTTTGTGATTTTTTTGGTCTTCAGTATCTTTTGTGATTTATAGATAACTATTGAATTAAGATATTAAATGATTTTTAAAAAAAAATTATTAAATCCAATAGTATTTATATTTTACTCAATCAATCTCTAAATATCTATGTTGATCTCAAGTGTGTCCAAAGTCCAAACTTACGATGCATCACCAAGCCATTTGGGTCGTTATTTGAGTTAGCAGCACCTTTGATGGCAGTCGAGGCCCACAACTTTTTGCGTTGAGTTGCAATATTCACATTCTTCAGGCCAATTCTCATGGCAGCATCAGAGCCAATGTGGCTTCTCTTGCCTCCGCTGATCACAAACGACGAACCTAACCCACTTAGCACAGATCCAGATATCGACATCGATCTCTCTAAGGTGTGTAAAATGTGTGTGTTTTGAGAGCAAAACTAATCAGAGGGAAGAGTTTAATTTGTTAGAAGAACTAATCGATCTTTAATATAGCTTGCCACTAAATATTATTGTAAAAATAAACACGTCTACCAACAACTTATAAAAAGAGGAAAAGAGTTTTGATTGGTAGCATTAATCGGGTGTTTGTGTTAGCGGTTACTCATTTTGTTACTATTGAAATATGCTTTTGAAATCAACAGTTAAACAAACGTTTGAAAATTAATGGTTAAAACAGGTATTTAGATTTATTTAACTGTTATATCCAAACATATTTATTTATGAATATTTGCTAACCGCTATTTCTAACTTACCGTTTTCAAATAATCTTATATTCGACTGCTATTTTTGACATGCGAATCAAAACATATAATATAGTGGTTTATTAGTATTGTTGTAAATTTTAAATTCATATACAAAATTTGGTTGATAAAAAAAGAGAGAAAGATTAGGATTGCCTTTTCAAATTTGGTCAAATAATTAATTGAGAGGTATCGTAAACCAAGTTCGAGCATAATTTTGATTCGATCAAGTGGATATTTTGACACTCAAATTGAGCTGGTTAAGGCAACATATCGGTTTAGTACATTAATATATGATTAATTACCTTGTTGAATACATTAATATATGATTAATTACCTTGTTGAATAAAATTGGTTCTGACTAACCAAACCCATCTGTTACCTTAACCAACTCAATTTCAATTTCTGAATTTCCACCTAATCGATAAAAATCTTCATTTATTTATAATTAAGGATATCTCTTTTGTTTTGATAATTACTCAATGGTTAATCAACACACTTGCAAGTTTATTAATTTTATACTAATCTTTCAAATGCTAATGAAATCTACTTTGATAGAATTATAAGAAAGGCAATAAGATTATGTTTTAAGAATGCGTAGAAAGAGATTCATGCCGGTTGCATGTTACACCAAATGCACATAATAAAAAGGTAATATGTAAACAAAATAAAATATAAGTGTTCGAATGCTTGTGCGTAGAAGAAGAGACATATCGGTCGCATGTTTCTATTTATAGTTACCCATTATTTTAAATAAATTATATTATTAAATAACATGTGTACGTAGTTACTGATTTGACTGGCTTAGCTTAAGCATTTAACCATAATAGTTATTATAATATGTGTCTAGTACTTTTTAGTTTAGTGATTATATTCTCTATTTAATGATTATGACGTTAGGAATTTTGATTTCAATCTTTGCATGTAGAGATTAAAAAATATGAAATATTAAAAATAAATTTGGATTATAGACATGATCTTATCTATTTAATTATTGATAAACAAAAAATACTTAATACGTAATTATGGATAAAAATTAAGAATATGAGTGGTTGTCGAGAGAAATATTTTTGGTTTAAGTGGTTAAATGTTTATTACTCCAAATTTTGGAAAATCATATAATTTTCATATGGTATTGTTTGAAATTTAGGAAGAGAATTTTTGAGTTAGGGATTAAGTTGTTAATCTAATTGTCAAAAAATAGTTATTAATTCAAAAAAAAAAAAAAAAAAACTGATAAGGTGCTTAATGGATGTAACTTTTAAAACATTTTTGGTTTTTTTTTCCTAATACTTTATTGTATCATTCGGTCCAAGTATCTATAAAATAATGAGATCTTTAAAGCTCAAAATCACGTTAGTTCTTGTCTGTATTGAAACAATGTCGCTGAGATTCTGATAGAGCACTTTGGACTTTGGTAAATGCATTGTATGATGATTAGTCGATTGCAAGTGATAAAGGTAATTACTAATTATTCAAATAAATAGAAAAATATTCTGGTCTAGCTAGTGAAGTAACAGAATCAAGAAATTTCGTTATTAGCCCACCAATATATCTAACTATTTTGGTTCTGTTTTCACATATTTTTCAGATAAGCATCAAATCTCAAAAACTTAAATCAATCCACCAAGCACTGTTTAAAGCACTAAACAGTGACAATATACACTTCAATAATTATTTGGATATAGGTGTCCACCAAATTTGACCAAACGTTGATCAAGATGTATAATAAATTTGTTAAATTGAAATTTGGGTTTCTTTTTTTTGTGAATTTCCAAAAGAAATATATAGTTTTGATGTCATAGATACAATTTGTTAGAAAAAATTATTTGATCAAGTGAGTAAAAATTTCTAATTTTTTGTCTGAGTTTAGTTTAAAAAAATTATGTCTGTATCATATAATATTTTCAGAGCTTTTGAGAATAAAGTTTAGGTTTATAGATAAAATTTTATCGGTCAAATTATTAAAAAAATTACAATATTTGTTAAGAATAATCAAAGAAAGATTAGAATTAGACTACTTAGAGAAACATTTAACAAATGAAAGTCGTGGTCCTGATGGTCCAACTAAAACTGGATTAAGAGTTACGTGAAAGTGACTAAAGGATTTTTCAAGGTACGAATCTGTTCGATTCACATTAGCTTTATGTCCACAAAACCTAAAATATCAATATAAATACATATATATATATATATATATATATGAAATCTATAAAGTACAAATCATTGACTACGTCTACTTGGCTAGGAATTGGGCGAATAATTTCTATTCGTATTTTCTTTAACTTCTATTTTTGTATAAAACAAAAAGCACGTGTCCTGAAGAAAAAAAAGAATCGTTTTGTTTTTTAATTCTCGATCTTGTATACAAAGAAAGATATGAAGTGAAAGATTTACGGGTCTAATCTTTCAGGTATAATCATACCAAATACCGTCTTACAGTGTCAACGACTAATCTAACTCATCTGTTTTAATAAAATTTAAGATATAAATTATTTTTGTCTGGCCAAAAAACAACAACTTAATTTTTAATGGAAATTAAATTTAAAATGGACAAATTTACATTTCACTCTAAGCATTTACACTAGTTAAAGTTAGCATATATTATATAGATTTTTTTTTGGTCGGAAAGCATATATTATATAGATGGCATGCTATATACATATTATAAAAAATTTAAAATATTAATTATGTATCATAAGTGTGATTCTTTCTACAATTAACTTGATGATATTTAAAAGTCTATAATGACAATATCCAAACCACTAATTATATTGCCTCATCACATCTTCAGGACCATTACTTTGATTTTTCTTTTCTGAAATTCCATAAATATTTTCCCCAATAAACCTTTTCATAAAGTAAAATATGATGGGGTATAATCCACGAATCCCTCTTGCCTCATAAAATTATCCAAACATGTTTTCCACGGATGTTCTAAAATATAGACCAAACATGTCATTAGCTTTAACTTTAAGTAATTGCTTCCAAAATGTTTTTTCAAAAAATTCTTCAATCATCTTCATCCTCTTTGTTTGATTTTCCTTTTCAGCAATTTTCTGTTCTATTTTCTTTGATTCATTTATCAGAATCAGTCGAATTTCCTTAATGATTCAAGCATTGATTTTTAATTATCTTTTATTTTGGCTCGATTTCTCTGATTGATCATATATATATATATATGGTCAACAAAAACAATTGTAAATAAACAAGTCTTTCATATCAACCTTCTTCAAAAGAAATCGAAAATAGATACAGTATACAAATTTACTATATTTAAATTAAACGAAAATCGGACTTCTAAAAGTCATATATTATTGATCCAAAAAAATTAATAGAGTTGGTCGAGTACCATCTCTTAAATTGGAAGTCACATTAGTTATGCATATTGACGAAATTGGAAAAAAAAAATACACCAAAAATTTAATGCAGCAAAAAATTAGCTAAACAAATTCCCAAAACATTGGTGATTGGAATTGAGTTTGGCTTCGTGGTCAATGTCCACCTCTACAATTTTTGTCACTAGAGTTCGACTTTAAGGAAATGCTTAAGAGTTAGAACTTACATTTAAATTGGACATTATTCATCCAATCATTAAAAATAAAATAAAAAACCTTCAAAACATTTAACATGGAAATACAAGCAGTCGTTAGACCCACTAAGATTTCAAATTCCACAAGGTAATGTCATAACGCATAATCTATAAATTCTGTAATCGATATTTTTAATGTTCTTAAAGTTTATTAACAAAGTTCAATCCAAAAGATACATGGAATTACAAAGCTAAGAAGTAAGAACACAACACAACCTTATTGAATTACCAAACCAGAGCTTCGTAGTCTATATTCAATAATCTCATCAAAAGTTTTAGCCATTTCAGGAGTAAGATGATTCTTCCAGTCACCAACTTCACCTTTCCTAAAGAACACATTAGAATCTATCCCAATTCTCGTTGTCCCATTCTTATTAACCTCCAAGTTTCTCAAATTCCTCAAACTACACAACTTCAAAATCTCCTCCACCGATCCACTCTCTTCTTCTTCCTTAGTGAATGGACAATTCAAAAACTCTGCAAGCCTCTTAACTTGAACATGAGGCTTCTCAATGATCTCTTCATACTTCATGAAAAGAACATTCTCTTTATCTTCTAAGCTCCCTTTCCAATATCCCAATACATGTTCCCAATAAGGTCCATACAAGAGAACTCCACTGCAATATGCACCAAACATAAGCTCAAAAGTGGCTTGATCCATCTTGGTTCGATGCAACATGTTTCTATAATGCCATCCAGAGACAAACGTATCTTTGATATTTCTACACACATATACAATCTTACAAGGTGAAGAAGCTTTTGTGGTGGCTTCACACAATGCTTGTAAGTGCATGTGTGTAGAAAAGATCATCGGTGAAGGAAACTTCGTGAGATTTGGAGTTTGGTTATTAGCATATAACTCAAGTTCAAGAAATGGAACAAGGTCATGAGGATTTTGTGAGAGTAAAGGATGGATTTGTGGATTTTCTCGGTATTTTTCTCTATGTAAAACTGCATAAACTAGGGATTTGAGCCAAGTAGTACCACCTTTAGGCAAAGAAACAAGGAGTACATCTTTATCTCGTGGCTTGAAGTGTTTCTGGACGTCAAGCACAGCTTGAAGTGTGTTTGGATAGTACCAACAACCTTTGTAATTGTAGAGACCATAACCCATGAAATCTTTGTCTGAAGGTAGAGAAGAGATCAAGTTTTTGGTTTCATGGCTAACTTTGTCGTCTTTCATGTAGTTTGGAAGGTGAGGTTCTTGAGATGTCTCCATTGTGATTTAGAGGTTAGTGAAAGAAATGTGAAGATGAAAAAGAGGTTTTTGATTTTGATGATTTGAACTATTCTGTCTTACATGTTTACTAGCTTTTATACTATGTAGACAAGTGTTTTAAGGGTTTTTCATGCAATTTAATCATTGGTGAAACCTAAGCCACACAAGATAAGAATCTTATCTTGAAGAGATTGTGTTTGAAAGATACAAAAGAAGTAACTCACTCTCTACTCATATTTATAAGACGTTTTTGTTTTGTTGCATTGCTTGTTTTATAATTCACGCAACAGAAACACCATGAGAATTATGAGCACAAAAAGCTCTGAACCACCCATAAATTTTTGTCCTAAACCGTTTCAATGAGTCTAATAAGCTATGAAATCTGACTAATTTTTAAATAGGAGAACCATGTGAATAATTTTGATACCGATTCTAAGGGTATGAAACCAGAATACCATATTATTATTTTTCGAAATTCTAGTATTACCACTAAATTAGGTCCGCGTGGGTTTTATATGTTGTTTTCAAGATAAGTACAAAAAATAAATAAAAATGACGATAAAACTAATGCGATTTAATACAATCATAGACTTTATACGACATAGGATCGTTTTGGGTCAGTACTGATACGTGTACAAACCTTAGACACTTGTCTCTTCTCTAGAAAAAAAATATAGTATCTCTCCAACTTGTGATGAAATGAAATTGTCTTACAAAAACAAAACTCCTTCGTCTTCTCTATTATAGGCCCCAAAAAGTATTATAGTTATGAAAACTATATATCTAATAGGTAATTGTGGGCCGCACTACTTGGACTTGGTAATGTCTCATCACCTATTCTCGGAAGGCTGGTTTGATCTAAACCGGTTGAGTTTTGTTCTGATTCGGTACGTTTTAATATCTTTTTATTCGTCTCCACTTTAAAAAAGGGTTTCTGACAAAAGAGCTTAAAACCAATCTGTTTTTGATTCTCGAGAATTACATTCTTTGTATTGAAGGAAATCAGTTCTGTTTTCTCTGAGGTAAACAAATACGATCATGCAATGCTTATTTGATGATCTCTATTCCTTAGTTTCATGTTTATTTGATGATCTGAGAAATTTAAATCAGATTATATTGCTTTGTGATATTGAATTTAAAGTTTCTTCCTTTTTTTGGTTTATAGATTACCCATCTGAACAAATATGGAAGAAGTTATTCGAGAAAACAGACAAAGAGTTGCTTTTGTCCTGATCGACGGTTTGGGAGATGTATCAATACCCAAATTAAGCAACAAAACTCCATTACAAGCAGCAAACATACCTAATCTTGATGCAATTGCATCAGCTGGAATTAATGGTCTTATGGATCCAGTGGAAGTTGGGTTAGGCTGCGGTAGCGACACAGCTCACCTCTCTCTCATGGGTTATGATCCAAGAGTGTATTATCGAGGACGTGGTGCGTTTGAGTCAATGGGTGCAGGATTAGCAATGTCACCAGGTGACATAGCTTTTAAGGTCAGTTTGCTCCATCTTCTTCTTCTGTTGTACATTCTTTGTCTTTCTTATAAGTTTTGACATTCTGGTTATTATTATGCAGTCTAATTTTGCAACTTTGGATGAGAAATCTGGAATAGTTGTTAGTAGAAGAGCTGATAGGCATTTTGAAGAAGAAGGACCTACACTTTGTGCAGCTCTTGATGGTATGAAGCTTCCATCTTTCCCTGAGTATGAAGTGAGAGTCAGGTGCTACATATGTTTTCTTTGTCTTTATGATTTTGATTTTTGGTTTGGGTTTTGGCTAAAGCTTAATGTCTTCTATAGATATGCAACGGAACATAGATGTGGAGTAGTTGTAAAAGGGCCAAGACTTAGTGGGAGTATATCTGGAACTGATCCATTGAAGGATAATCGTTTGCTACTTGAAGCTAAACCTTTGGATGAATCAGAAGAAGCCATTCACACAGCTAAAGTCGTTAACGAACTATCCAAAGAGATTTCGCGCATTCTTGTTTCTCACCCGGTTAATGCCAAGAGACTTGCACAAGGAAAGAATATCGCCAATCTTGTCCTTCTTCGAGGCTGTGGTATTCGAATTGAGGTCTGTGTTTAGTAATTTACTGACTCTTACAAATGCATTTAGTTAATCCAATTGCTCCATGTATTTATCTGTTGAGATTTGTTTATAAAGGTACCTCCTTTTCAAGAGAAGCACGGCTTGTGGCCGTGTATGGTAGCACCAACAAAGATTATAGCCGGACTTGGTATGTCCCTTGGTATTGACATTCTCGAAGCTCCAGGAGCCACTGGAGATTACAGGACGCTTCTCACATCGAAAGCTACTGCTATAGCTAATGCGCTCTCAGCTCCCTCGAATCCTTGCCCAAATGTCTTTGTGCCGGGAGAGGACGGGCATAAACCGGGAAGGTCTGATGGTTATGATTTTGGATTCCTTCACATAAAGGTGAAACTTTTTTTTCTGTCTCTTAACACCGAGAATAAGATTTTCATCCTCATTTCAAATGGAATTTCATAATTTTTGCAGGCTATAGATGATGCAGGACATGATAAGGCGACGCTGTTTAAAGTTAGAGGCTTGGAAGCTGTGGATAAGGCGATACGTCAACTTGCTAAGCTTCTATGGCAAGCTGAATCTTCAACAAATTACCAGTACTTTTTGTGTGTAACAGGTGATCATTCCACTCCAGTTGAGTATGGAGACCACAGTTTTGAGCCCGTGCCATTCACAATGTGCCGGTTAAAAGACTTTGTGAGTGCGGTTGGAGGAGAATCAGCCCTATTAGAGACTTCTTTGGAACCTTTTCCACTTCCTAAGGTTGTGGAGTCCAATGAATATGTTAATGACAAACAGGCAGATGCTGGAAAGAGGGAAGTTCCTCCACCAATTAGTGGAGACTCAGTTGCAGAGTTGAATGAAATTGCAGCTGCAAGAGGATGTCTCGGCCGTTTTCATGGCGGCGAAATGATGGGAATCATCACCAAGTTTCTTAAGCTGGATTTATGAATCATTTTTTTTGAGAATCGGATTTTGGAAGTGTAATAAAGTACTAACTTTTGACAAATTTAAGTTGAGTTATAGTTATTTAAAGGGTCACTCAAAAACTGTTTTTAAAAGTTTATTAACCTAAACTTAAATGAAACAAGAACACATATGGTTCATTTTATTCATACAAGAACAACAACGAAAAAACACAGACAACAAAATTATAAAAACTTACAAGATTGAAGAAAACATAATTGAAGTACACAAAAACATATATAAGAATAAACTTCAAAGTTTGATTTAAGAAGAAAATTTCAGACCAGAACCTTGAAACTTCTCTTCCATGGTTCTATCAATTTCCTCTGCCATAGACTCACTCAAAGTATCTCTCCATCCTCCACTCTCTCCTTTTCTAAAGAAAGCTTTAGTCTCCATTCCATTTGGCAATTTCCCTTTTCTATTAACTTCCAAATTACTTAAGCTCTCAAAACTGCACAACTTCACAATCTCCTTCACTTCTTCTTCTTCAATAAAACCACATCCTAAGAACTCAGCGATTCGCTTCATCTCAACTTCAGTCTGCTTCTTAAGATCCTCATACATAACAAACAAGACCTTGTCCGGATTCTTGCGGCTTGCATACCAATACTCCAATATATGATCCCAAAATGGCCCACCTATAAACTTCCCTTCACAAAACGCTTCAACCGCTTTTTCGATTGGATAATCTGCAGTTTCCTCAGGAGCCAGCTTCCTCCCAAAATGCCATAAGGAAACAAACATGTCCTTAGGGTTCCTACAACAATACACAATCTTACAAGACGAGTGCTTAACAGATTCAGGCATCGCATCCTGTGGTATGTGTGTGTTCATCAGTCTTGGAGTAGGCAAAGCAGAGAAATCGAAATCCGGAGATTCATAGTAAACTCCTTCCAAGAATGGCACAAGAAGATGTGGATTTGTAACCAGAAGAGGATGATCACTTGAAGAAACTGGAAACTTGTGTCGATTAAGAAGAGCAAAGACAAGAGCTTTTAACCAAGTGGTACCTGATTTAGGATTAGTGACGAGGATAATGTCGGAATCTTTGGCTTCAAAGAGTTTTTGACAGGTCAAGACTCCTTGTAAAATAGCTTGTGTATGCCAAAATCCTTGGAATTGATACATTTCACTCACTAACCAACCTTTCTCTTTAGGAAGAGAAGAGATCAGATCTCTTGTTTCTTGTGTCAGATCTTTACCTCCCAAGTAATCAGGAACTGATGATGATGAAGACATTGTTGAGAGTTAAAGAAAGATCTTGAAAAGTATTGAGATCTTAGAGTATGAGATATTTTTGTTTGGATCTATTGCATTTTATGAAGAGCAATGTTCGTGAGTTTTTATAGATGTATAGAAAGTTTGCCCAACAAGTAAATAAGAACACTGTACTTCCAATGTCTTTAGTGGACCACAGAGGAATACTTTAAGTGGATTGGTCAACACATCACATGCTTGAAGAGCACGTAGGATTTTATAATATCTAAAGGAATACAAAAGAAATGAAAGTAATCCGCGTCTGAGAAACTCCTCATGATCTCTCTGAAGAATCGGCGTCTGAGAAGAGAGAAAAAGAAACATTATCCTCGCCGGAGAAGAAAGGAAACGGACGAGACAAACTCTCTCGTTTTAGAGAGATAAAAGTTCAATAAAATTTATTTGGATTTGCTAGTTTATGTATTGCAATATTCTAAAAAAATTCAATAGTTCTCTGTATTGCATTTGGTTATACAATAATGTCTTGATGCGTAGTTTGCATATAAAATTCAATATTGTGCATTTTGTCCATCACAACAATACTACTTCATTGGTATTAAAGCAACAAAATCTCAATAAAGAAAACAACTCAAATCAGTTGAGAAGGAAGTTTAATAAAGTAGAGTCTTTAACAGAAGAATCTAAAATCAGAACCAGTTAACTTCTGCTCAGTAGTTTTATCTATTTCCTCTACAAGTAAAGGACTCAAAGTATTTCTCCATCCTCCAATCTCTCCTTTCCTAAAAAATGTCTTAGTTTCCATTCCATTCATTAACTTGCCCTTCTTATTAACCTCCAAGTTGCTTAGATTCTCAAGGCTACACAGCTTTATAATATCTTCCAAAACTCCATCTTTAATCTCTTCTTCTGTAAACGAACATCCTAAGAACTCTGCAATCTGCATCACACAATCTCGAGGTTGCTCTCTCATCTCTTCATACATAACAAACAAAACCTTTTCAGGGTTTTGTCGGCTCGCGTTCCAGTACTCCAATGCATGATCCCAAAAAGGTCCATAAACACTTGTACCTCTGCAAAACCCACTCACCATTTCCTCTATTGTGCATCCATCCATCTCCTTGAGAATCAACTTATTCACAAAATGCCAAAAGGACACAAAAGCATCTTTTGGGTTCCTGCAGCAATACACAACCTTACAAGAAGAGTCCTTAATGGACTTAGGTAGTGACCCAATGGGAATATGTGTAGAGAAGATCCTAGGAGAAGTATCTTGAGTATGAAAGTTGAAACCTTCAATGAAGGGCACAAGAGTATGAGGGTTGCTATCGAGCAAAGAATGAGACTTGAGAGGAGTTTGGAACTCTAGCCTGTGAATCGAAGCAAAGACTAGTGCTTTTAACCAAGTTGTACCTGATTTAGGACTGCTTATGAGGATGATATCTGAATCATTGGCCTGAAAATGCTTCTGGCTATAAAGAACACCTTCTAAGATATTTGGTGGGTACCAAAAGCCTTGGTATTGATAGAGACAATCTGCTAAAAAGCTTCCATCTTTAGGAAGAGAAGACAGCAAATCCTCACATTCTTGGTTAAAGTTAGCTTCTGCTAATAACTTAGACAAAGTGGTTTCAGAGTTTGTCATAGTGTATAGTGTTGGTTGAACAATATGCTACAGAGCACAAGACCCGACATATATATAATCTACAATATTATATATCTATATGTAAAATATTATTAATTGAGAAAATTTTTACGAAAATAACAACAATTTTTAAAGTTTCCATAATATAATCTTTTATCCTTTTAAATAACAAATCCAAGAATGACAAAATATTTAGTTACCAAAAAAGTAATCAAATTCTCCCAAAATTTTCAGTAATTAATCAAATTTGGATATAGAAGATTTGATATCCAATTATATTTTAATTATCTTTTACAATTATTTTCTCTCATTTTTATTTATTCTTATTTTGTAAAATATATAGAATATATGTATACACCCATTTCTCTAAAAAAATTTTCATTTTCAAGTCAAAATTATGAAAAGTAAGAAATCTACATTCTTTTCCTCATTAAGCACAAACAAACAAGAATCCAAAAATGTACTTACTGGATTATAAAAGATCGAGAAAAAAGTAAGAAAGGCCAAAGGTTTCAATAACCAAAAAAAAAACCCATTTTTTAGATTCTATAGACTTTATGCTCCAAATGTATAAAAAGCTTATATAAAAATCCTACACTTTGTCTTGCAACAGAGAAAATTAAAGTTCCTCAGAAGCAAGAAGTAGCTACATTCATTAGAGATAGTTCATACTAAAACGATCCTGCTTTAACAAGATTCTAGAAATGTGTTTCAAAAGGCATTAAAAAGAGCTAACTTTCAACATCAGCACCTCCAAATAAGTATGTTGGTACATCATCTCCAAGCAGTGGTATATACTCTGATCCTCTCACGTGAACGCTAAAGCAAGCTGATAAAACAAAACAAGAAATAGAATTACACCAATACTTTGATTGGTATCAAATACATACTTATGAAATTTGTGCGTACCGTTTTCGATTTTGATCACACTTTGCAGCATGACTTCCATCTTTGATTTCATGTCGTAACTGTCATCCATCTTTGGCACAACTAGCATTAGTTCTCTATGAATCTGTCTAACAAACTGGCAAATCCTCTGTGCAAATTCGATTTCACCATCTGATATGCGACCGATTGCCATTCGCATTAGCTCTCCAGTCAAATCAGCAAGCTGTGCAAGTAAAAACCAATACAATTTAGAAATCTAAACAGTAGCGAAATCGTTAATGGATATACACTATATCAAGAGAGTCTAATACCCCAAGAAGATAGTCAAGGATATTAATCTGCAACGGTTCTAAAGAAGAGTCACTAAGAGGTGAGAGTGTAGCGTTAATCTCATCAAGAGTACATAGAGTCCCAGAGATACAGAACTTATAAAATGTTGCAGCTTCAACATATTCCTGCACCTGTAAGTTACCCAAAACACAAACTATATTAGTTAAAGTCATTAACCAAAATAAATCCAGATGATTTATCTCTCACAAACCCCTGGGGAATAAGCTCGTCTCAGCTTCCAAAAATCAGTCCCTTGAAGCTCCTTCATTAGCCGAGCAAAATGTTGCTCCCTCACTGCTTCTAAATCCTTTCCTGCTTTCTCCAAAACCTCATCTTTGTTGTCTTTACTAAGTCTGCAACATAACAACATTTGTAAACCAAACAAACAAACAGCAACTTAAAGAACATAAACAAAACAACAGAGGTTTGAAATGTTACCTGTGAACCTGAAAGATAACTTTTTTACTGTTCATTGTGATATCACGACTTGCCTTCACAACTCTTTCTCGTTTCTCATTCTACAAAGAAAACAATCTTTAGAAAACAAGATAAAAGCATCTACCTTTGTAGACCCAATTCATTAAAGGCAAGGTTCAAATTTACAAAACAACGATGCACAAAACAAAAGCCACTCTCGACAAAACACTAACAGAAGAATCGAAATAGCAATTGAAAAGATCAATTATTTACTTTTACCCCACGAACCTTACTAACAGGACTCACTCTCATGAAGTAAAGTTCAGCGAACAAACTCAGAAAATATCGAACAGAGGAAAAACTTACGAAGTTATTGAGATAATCAGCATAAGAAGAGAAAGCATCTTTCATGGAGGATTCAGTACTCATCGTCCTAGCTTTCTTAACCAATTGTTCAGCACCAGTATCTGCAACCACATATATAAATTCCAAAACCCTCGTTACGAATATACTTTACACAAGAGCTGCTCAAATCATGAACAAAAGCAGGAGTGAGTGTGTGTATACATACTTTGATGGAGTCTCTGAGGTTTTAATTTGGGAGCCATGAACTTAAAGGCTATTCTCTGGAACGCCAACGAGTAACTCAACATCTGACTGGCTTGTTCCGATGCTCAATTGAAGTCGAAAGGGTTATTCGAGAGTTTTAGATTTTGTATATATATAGTGAAACAAACTTATGATCACATCAGGTGCTGTGGTGTAGTGGTTATCACGTTTGCCTTACACGCAAAAGGTCTCCAGTTCGATCCTGGGCAGCACCATAATAATTTTTTAAAACTTTTGTTGTCTTCAGGTGAATCTATGCATTTCGGGTTTAATGATTTAGGATTCATACATGTATTTTTTGTTTTCGGCTCAGTTAAGGTATTTTTGGTTTGGATGCAAAGCTCATTTGGATATTTATGTCAGTTCTGTTTCAAATGGGTTTTGTAGTTCGAATGGAGTTCGAGTTTTCGGGTTCGGAGGCCTAGTCCGACTGCAGTTAAAGTGATTGGTAGAACACAATTGCAGCTAAAGTGATTGGTAGTACACAATTGACCAAACCAAAAACAAAACTTTGTACATAGTTGTTCCTGAAGTTAAAAGCTATACTGAAAAGTCCAAAACTAACAATTCATGAGTTTGAAAACAAGCGGCGTAAACGTTATACGCTTCTTCCACACACAACATATTCAACAAATCAACCGCAACTTATATCCAATCGCTTCTAAACGCCAATTGGCACGTTGCAGTAACAAAGAGAAATATGGTGACGCTGATCGTAGCCACCACCTTCGATCCAGCGTCGATCAATCCTGCGACGGCGCTTCTCGCCATGCCCGGTTGGACTCCCGGACCCATCTTACCGCCGGTAAAGTTTCGATCTTTCTCCGCCATACCCCTTTTTTGTATCTCTGTTTGATTCATTTCTTCTCTTTGAAATTTTTTCAGGACATCAAGAGTTTCAGTAACAGGCAAACGAGATTGATTCAACACAATTCATCGATAGTGAAGGAAGATGATCTCGATTTACGGTGGGAAGAAGCTACTGGTGAAGTTATTGATGAAGTCATTTTCCTCAGCCGTCACACCGCCGTCTCAAATCGTCCGGCTTTAACTGTTCACCCAACTGGTAATGCTAATAATAAGATTAAAAATTCAGACTTTCGATTTGGGTTTTGTTTGTTTAGGCTTTTTCTGAAGGATGTGTTGTTGATTATTGAAGGAGTGCTTCATCTAAAAGAAGGAGAATCGCCGCCGCAAGGAGGAAAGCCGGGATGGGCGGCGTTACCAAACCCTAGAATCGGTCCATGGTTACGTCTTTTGAAGAAAATGGCTGAAGCTCATAATTTAGTTCCTGAGTTTGAGGTATTTGTTTCCTTTTTTTGTCTCCTTATGGGTTCACTTGGGAGCTTGAAATTGAAGTTTAGTTTAGGCTGAGAATGGTAATGGCGTTGGTGTGATATGCAGATAACATTAGAAGGCACTCATCATGGACCAATAACTAGCAAGCCAACGATGTTTTTGGAGATTGGTGAGACCTCTCTGCTTTAATCCTTTACCTGAATTGAAAAAGCTCTTTGCCTACTTGAAATAAACATTTTGATGGTTATTTGAATTTATAAACATTTATATATTCTTATACTGATCGATCTCTGTGAATGCTTAACGCGTAAGTTCTAATTAATCATTCTTATTATCTACTTGTAGGTAGTACAGAGGAATACTGGAAGAGACAAGACGCTGCTCAAGTAATGGCTCTTGTAAGTGGAAAAAGTTTGTTACTTTAAATGGCTTTAGGAGGTAGACAAAGGTCGTTGTTCTTGTTTCATGTTGCTTCCTGTGTACCTATAACACTTCTTTGGGATACAAAATTAACTTGAGTGATTAACACAACTTTCAAGGCTCTTGACTGGCCAGTAGCTCTTAATCTAGATCTCTTTGACATGAATATACGTTAAATTGCTAGCCAATATCTATAAGATTGTTCCATTTAGTAAAAAACATTTGTGTTTTGTGATCAGTTAATGTGGGAAGGACTTGGACTAGGAGGCAGTGAAGCTGTGGGGAACTGGAACAGGTATATCTGTGGTAAATTGAATGCTACCTTGACATAGAGAATCAAGTAGTATCAATCTACACAAATGTTGATTGTTCTTCTGTGGACAGTGAAACTGGAAAGAGGAAAGTTCTTTTAGGGATTGGAGGTGGACATTATGCTCCTCGTCACATGGATATAGTCTTGTAAGTTGTCAAGAACTATGATAAGCATAACATTAAATCCGTTTACCGACTGATTTTGTTTTGGTTGCTTTCATCAGGAAAGATGATATTTGGGTAGGCCATTTGCTTTCTGGATACTCATTACCAATGGAAGATCCATCTCAAACCAAACCAAAGCCTGAAGAGAATTACATTGGTGGAACTTGGAGACAATCAATCAAAGCAGCATTTGAAGCTACTAAAGCAGCATTCCCTGGAGGAGAAATCTTGGCTCATCTTGACCACAAGTAAAGCCTAAATTCATTCTTCTTTTGATATTGTTTGATCCTTGCATTGGAGTAAGAGTAAAGGTTTTTGTTTTCTGTATAACAGGAGCTTCAAGGGATGGCAGAAGAAGGCCATTACAGAGTTCTTAGCAGAAGAGAGCATCAATGTTGGGAAACCAAACGATTTCATATGAACTGTGAGAGACCAATAAAACATATTTAAGATCTGAGTTTTGGTCTTATGATTCAGAATCTATCTCAACAGTTACAACTAAGTTGAGATTGAAATTCATCTGTAATCCTTTTAATAGAGTTTTCTTTCAGATTTAGATGGGAAAAAAGAATAAAACATGAAAAAGACAAAAGAAGTGTAGAATAAAAACAGAAGTTGAATCAGAATTTGTTTTTGTCTTCTTCATATTTGAAAGGCTTTCTCAGTGGCATAGTTGACTTGAGTTATGGTTTCTGACTTCGTCAGTATGTCTGAAGATTCACAAATTATAATTTCAAGATAAGTTTATTTATAAATTATTGAAGATTAAGACTAGGCTGGGCATAATTCCCAAACCAAGCCATATTTCTGAAACCGATTCTAAACCGATATATAAAATTATCTGAATGAAATGAAATTTTTAATACCGAATTAACTTTTCATGAATCGAACCGAACCTGAACTATATGAAACCGAATAAAATTAACCGATATTCATAAAAGTAATTAATATTTTAACTAAAAATATAAAAATATGCTTTTAATATATGAAAAAAATCTCTGACTAAAATTAATTAATTAATTTTATTTTAGTTACATTTTATTGTTAAAGACTTAATAAAAATATAATTTGGTCATAAGTATAATTTATTTTATAAGAATTTTAAAAACCGAACCGAATATATATTATATACCATTCAACTACTTTTTTAATTACAAATTTTCCGAATCCGAATTTTCTGAACCAAACCCGAACTATTAACCGAACTACAAGACCTAATTAAGACCCAGTAAATACATATATAAAGTTTTAGGACAGTTTTATAACGACCCATTTTATTATATAATATTTTTAAATAATTTCTTTATGTTTTTCTTGCAAATTGTAGTCAAATACATCCACTGATAGATTTCATAAATTACAAATTGTTCATTTTCGCACTTTTTGGGAGTGGCTTTTCCTTTTACTTCATTTCCACGAAGAGAGTGAGAAATTATCATTTGGTGATGTGAAAATCAGATAGAGGACCACTTTGGTTCCTTTGTTTGTGGTTCATTTGTATTTTGAGCAACTTGTTTTTGTGTTTGGAGTAAAACTTATAAAACCATATATTCAAAAGATATTTATATCCGAAAAGTTAGAAAACTAAATCACGTAGAATCTGGGGAATTGTAAATTACGTGATTTATGCGCATTCAAAAAAAAAACAAGAAAAGAAATAAGAAAAAAAACAGAAAACAGGTGACATGATCTAATGCATGCACCTATTAATATTGTCATAAAAGTTTATTTTATTGACACAAGGTACATTTTGTCCCTTTAGGTCTCAGTGCTATCAAGATCTAGGCTTAGGTTTCGAAGGTTGATGATGTACGAGGCTAGAAACCAAATTCTGAAATTGAAGTCATAATTGATGCAGTAGAAACTACTATGGCTTGGCCTAATGATGAAATTACTTATATTTGAGATTTGAGTTGTAAACTGATGCTTATTTGTTTAGTACATTAGTATATTGTAATATTGTATGTACATTGATGTTTATAGATTTTTGAAGTATGTTTAATATTAATTGTTGCAATTCAAGCAAAAAAATTGTGTATTATTTATTTTTATTCAAAATTTAGGGTTAAATATAAAATTTATAATTAATTACACTGTAATAATAAAATTACTAATAGCTATAACAAAAACGTTGTAAATAACACTATTTCATAATAAAAGGAAATGTTATTGTCGAAAATATAGTTACATAATAAAATACGTTATGAAATATAAATATTGGATTACAACAACAAAAACCGCTACCTATAGTAAATCCTAAACTTAAGCCTTTTACTATATTTGAAATAAAGCTTTGATTCCTGAAGGAAATGTTAAAGTTTTCGCAACAAATTCACCTATCAAAAACACCAAAACACCTCTCATTTTCCTTTTTAGATTTACTAATCAAAACAATTCGGAAAAAAATACTTCTTTTATTAGCTTTATTTAACATGGGAATCTATCTTCAGTTTTCCCAACAATCAGCTATAAGCACAGAGAGAAACAAAACACAATAGTTAAGAAAACATAGTAACCTCACCAATATGTGTGACTTTACCTATGCTGATATACTTGTAACCTGCAATTTCTATAAGATAATTTAGACGTTATGATTGTTTAAGTGTCTACATAAGTAATATGTATGCTGACATGGCAACTTATGAGAGAACTTAAAGTTGCTGATGTAGGTAGGCTCGGAGGTCTCAGAACCATCCTTTTATTAGTATAGATTCAAAATAAAATAATTTAGTTTTGAGTGAACAAGCATTCATACCATAATCCTAACACATTACTTATAATCATCCATTATTATAGAATTTTATCCAAGTTTAACTAAATAGAATACATACATTTCACTACTATTACCTAGTAAGGGTGATCTCGGACAAAAACATAAATCTGTCGGTTATGAATTTGATTTTCGTTGGTAATTTTATAGGCCTCATTAGAAAATCTGGAAACAAGATAATGGATATTATCATCTTCTTAGTGGATGTATTTGTTGAAACATGATTTTAATTAATGAATTGTCTTAAAATGATAAATGACTTGCTCTTCAATCATAAAAATTTAAAAAGTTTCCTAAAGAGACCGTTAATGGTGTAAATTTTTTCTCAATTATGAATCATATACTAAGATATTGACTTGACAAAAGAAAAAAGAACTAATGTAACTAAAACTAGAATCAAATCCATATTACTGAAAACAATTTGATTTAGATCTTAATCAATTTTAAAGAATTTAAAAGTATTTTAGAATATTTCTCCAAATTCGTCTAAAATCATCCAAAAATATATAAAATCTAAATCATTAGAAATTATTTAGAATGTATTATTCAATACGCCTTTATAGATTAGTTTTTTTTGTTAATACTGTGCCATAACTGACCGGCCCATTAGCCAAGTTTTTATATAATGTAGATGATGGAACTTGATCCCTAATTGTGTAAATGCGTATGTCTTAGTAGATTTACTGTCTGCCACTAAACTAAATTGTTACGAGTGCGTTGGAATTACATAAAACTAGTATTAGCCTTAAACCAAAAATTGATGACAACAATTGATGTGGAAGTAAATTAATGAAGAATTATTGTAATAATAATATTTATTATTATAATCTGAATTAATTGAAGATGAAACGTAGGGCCGAATATAGCCAACCAAACATAGCCGTCGATTAGTAGGAACAGTTAATAAATTTGCTGTCACGCGCAGATGCAGGCTAAGATCGTACGGTACTCATTAGCTCTCGACTATTTTAATACTATACACCTCCACGTACGCATTACTTTTTTTATTTTTATTTTATTTTACATAACGACGAAATTAGCTTTCTGTTTCATTAGCAGGTAATTTTTGATGCACACGTGTCAGTTTAACAGTGGTTGATTTACTTTCGAGAATCTTCCTTTTTCCTGATCCCTAAACAAAAGTTAATAATATTAGTTTTTTTTTGATAAAGAAAGTTAATAATATTAGTTAATTACGTAATTATGTTTATCGAGTGTAACGCGACGTAACAACGATGAATCTACGGCCTCGATTTAATGGATTAAGTAAAAAATTACTCATATTTATAAATTTTTGTTCTTGTGAAATTTATTGCTTAATAGCCTTTTAACCGATTTTTTTTTACCATTTCAGATGTATATTTCACTAGACAGGATTATTGATAATACCATTTTTTAAATGATTTTAAATATGAAACAAATTGGCAACCAGAAATTTATGAAACTAAAGATTGGTGTGACTTAGAAATCACGTCAATATCATATATATATAATATATGGACCTCTAAGTACATAAATTAATTTTAAAAATCAGCAATTTGGACAAACCTTTTCAGTTTTCACGAGGACAAAAATCAGAAAACTAGATTTGTAATTAAAAATGTACTTAAGAATTTTAAGTAATTAATTAAAGAAAGAAACATACTAAAAACAAATTTAAAAAGAGATAAATAAAAAAATGGAGAAGAGACAAATTATAAACCGCCTCCCCCAAATTCTTTTGGCAGATAGTTGACTTTTTTATTAGGTTATCTTTATAAATCACAAAACTTTTTTTAAAAAAATAATCTGAATCGTCCAAAATAAAAAGTCAAATCCAGGAGAGAAAAATACTCTCTCAAAGGTACAGTTTTGCAGATCCGATTTCTCCAAAGCTCTAAGCTTTTTTCTTCCCTTTGAAGCAGCTATTTAGTTTCCAGCAAAATCGGCACAAATCAAAGTCCGATCTCCGAGAAAAAAGTTTCCATCTTTATGGAATAGTTCAGACACTAGAGATAGAGAGAGTGAGTGAGATAAAAGGGTACAATTTTTGCTGATGATCTCAATAATTATGAAGAGTTTCCAATTTTTCGAGAAAGTTTTCAGTTTTCCCAGGAAAATTAAGAGAGATTAAAGCGCATTGGTAAGTAAGTTTTTTTCCTATTTAGGTTATATACTTACTTCCTTACTTCCAACGATTCATCATTGATTTTTTTGATCGTGGTCAAAGAAAAAGAAAAAAACTCAAAGTTCTAATCTTTTCCGGGAAAGTAAATCAAAAAATGAAAATTTCTGTTTTTGCTTTCATTTACAAAAACCCTTTACCGTTTTGTAATAAAATGTTAGCATTAAATGTTGAAATGTTTTCCATGGTTGAGGAATTTTCATTGTATTGGGTTTGGTTAGTAATTAAATGCAAAACCAAAGGGCAATAAAGATGAAAGAGATTGTGTACCGCTTTTGTTATCTCTTTCTCTCTTCTCTGTGTTCAAATTTATTGCAGAGATAGTGATTTTTAATTGACCTTTGAACATCCTTTTTACATGTTTTCGAGATTTTTTAGTTTTATTATAAACAGCCAAAAAATTTCTGGCCTTTTCTTCTCAAAGGTTTGGTGTGATCCGAAATTTTCTGTTCTAGGGTTCTAGGGTTTATGATCCCTTCAGGTTTTTCTAATTGATTTTGTTGTTAATTTAAGGTTAATGTTAAAGAGTAAGAAGTTTGAGTGAGTCTCTGTATCTGCTGATCAAGTAAGCTTCTTTTGTTTTGCTTTTTCTTTTCACTGTTTTATGAAAATATTCTTGTTAAAGTCTTAGTCTTTGATTCATGTTTTAAGCTTTTTTCATTTGGATCTAGTTACGAGATCTGTTTATATTCCCCCTAGTTTTGTTTTTTGTACTAGATCCAATTGGGAATATTTTAACTTCTAATTTCTCTGATTCTTCAGTTCTAGATTCTTCTCTCCTGCAAATTCCAATTGTTTATTGATATTCTAGTGAAAAACAGTTGGAAAAACTTCTGATATTCTTCAATTTCTTATTTTTATTTAGATTGATTTGATTGCATTGCAGCTGTTTAAACAAAAGCTTGTGTAAGCTTTTTATTGAAATTTTAAAGCTTTCTTCTTTTTGTCCCTTTTTTTCCTTTTTCTTATGTCATTGCCAGAGATTCTTCATTCTTTGCTTGTAGATAAAAATTTTGCCACATTTGTGTAATTTCCATATCATTGATTTTCAAATTGCTATAAGTCTTCTCAATATTGTTGAGTAATTTAGATGAAGCTTAAATTGAAAATTTCTTGCGTATAATTATGGCATTTCAGCTTTTATCTATATGTCTTTTTCTTTAAATTACCAAAAAGTTGGAAAGTGTTTATTGTAGTGGTTGATTGCATCTTTTTGCTGTTTTATTATCTGTTTAGAACTCATGATGATATGTTTTTTTGGACTTGTGGAAAGCAGAAAAAGAATCTTTCACATGTGTGACAGACCAAATTTATGTTATGTATGTATGTTTCCATAAGAATAGTTTTGCTCAAAGCTTGGTTTGGTTCTGGCACAATCTTACTGACCCATTGCTTCGTTGAACAACTCTTGTATCTAACTCATATGGAGGTTGCTTAAGTATCTAACTTTGAGATCAGCTGATAGATATATAGATTCTATCCTCTAGAATGAAGTTTACTTATACTTTTCTTCACATTGATGCTTTATCTTGTTCTCTTCATTGTGTCCTTCTTGGAAATGAGTGATTGAGATTTTCTCTTGGACATGTAGATCGTTAATCGCCACTGGTGCTTGAAGATATAGCTCTGGTTTGTTGAAGAACTTTTCTCTTTATGCAAGATTCACTCTCTTAGAACAATGATAGCAGGTAGAAAGTCTTTGTCTTTTGAATCTTCTAGTCTCTGAGCTTTAAGATTAATATATCATGGAACCAATAGTTCAAGCGATTCTTTTCATTCTTCAGATAATGGTCACGCGGTTGGAAACATGGTAGGGAGTTGCAAAGTTGAATCTAAGCCTCATCAGTGCCTTGAAGAGAACTGGGAAGATGCAAAGCTAATGATCTCAGAAAATGGAAAAAACAACAACAATATTTGTGAGTTGTTCTATGATACAAGAAGCGGTGACGACTGGGAGAAAGGGAGTGTTGGAAACGTTTTGGATTCCCATTCATCTGGAGATTCTAATGGGGCTGAAAATAAAATCCGAGATACTAGTCATGATCTTGCTGCTGACGGCGATTCACCTGAGAAGGTTGATCCAGTTTTCTACATGGACAAAAATGTTACTGCTTGTGACTTACCTGAGATTGTTGTTTGTTTCAAGGAGGATAGTTACCATGTTGTCAAAGATATATGTGTAGATGAAGGTGTGCCTGTTCAGAAGAAGTTCTTATTCGGCGAGAAGGATTCTGTAAAGTGTAGCGCAAACTCAAACCAGTGTGGCTCAGAGGATTTGAAGAATGCAGATAAAACAGATGTGAATTCTGCAGAAACTAGGTCCTCAGAAGACAGTCACAGTAATGCAGATAAAACAGATTTGAATTCTTCAGAAACTAAGTCCTCGGAAGAAAGTCACAGTAAGGTTGATGAATCTGAGTTTTGTAATGATCATAAAACAGACAAAGAAGTTAATGAATCTTCAAAAGAAGGTTTTGCTGATGCTGAAGGTTCTAGCAATTGCAATCAAGAGTCTTTGATTGCGAAGGACGAAGTCAAGGATTTTCCCGTACACACGTTACATCAATCTGAAATGTCTACTGAAATAGAATCTGAAGAGAATTTGAAGGATGAAATAGAAGTTCCATCGGAGGATGTCTTGAACGAAAATTTAACCTTGGGAGATATTCTATCAAGAGAAGATAAACAAAAACCTCTTAACCACCACAACAGTAGCAATAGACCTGACGAGAAATCTCCTCAGCTTCAGGCAATACAACACTATCAAATGAATTTTCAGTTTGTTTGTTTCAAATTTTCTAACTTTCTAATGTGTAAGTGCAGGACAACGAAAAAAGAAGCCTTGAAACCAAAGCTCTTGAAACAGAGCAGCCAAAAACAGCAGAGGAAAAGCTTACAACTACCTCTCAAGAACCAATTAAAACTTGCAACGACCCTGAAAAGCCTGAAACTGAGAATAATGAGCCAAAATGCTTAGTGGAAAACACTAGTGAAGAAGATAAACTTTTGTCAAGCAGATTTGGAGAGACAAGTTTCTCTGCAGCAGAATCAGTTTCAATTTCAGGTCACATAACATACTCCGGACCCATTGCATTCTCTGGAAGCCTCTCTGTTAGATCTGATGCAAGCACAACGAGTGGAAGATCCTTCGCTTTCCCCATGTATTGCTTTGTTTCTTCATCTCATCACTCTGTGAGACTCAAAAGGTAAAACCTTTTTTGCTGATTCTTTGATGATTTTATCTGCAGATTGCAATCAGAATGGAACAGTAGTCCTGTAAGAATGGCAAAAGCTGACAAAAGAAGACAAAAAGGAGGATGGAGACACACTCTTCTCTGCTGTAGGTTCTCTTGATGTCTCTCTTCCATGATAAAGCATTTCACTTTGAAGCACAGAGAAAGAAGAAGAAGAAGAATAAGGATTATGAAGCATACTTCCTTTAAATGGAGTGCCTTCTTTTAATACTTGAAGTAAATATATTTTTTTCTTTTTTGGGTGAGTGATTTATAGTTATGCCATGGTGTGTAATTGGCATTTTGGTAGTTTATTATTTTGGGTTAACCAGTTTAGGGCATCACAGTTTGGCCTCAGAATGGTTGTATTATGTAGCCGATGAGTTTATTATAGTTTTTCAATGAAAAGTCTTTTATAGATTCAATTATACAATCGAGAGCTGTTGGAGATTAACTTAATTGTTTTCTGACTAAGTTAAAGAAACACCAAAACAAAAAATTTGCATAGTTGAACAACAGAGAAGATGCTTGAATCTGTTGAAGAAACTGATAAGAAAACTCAAACCAAGTGGTAATAATAACCAGATAAATTCAATAGACATAGTATATTAGCTATAACAGAAGATGTTATGCTTACATTCAAAACAAAACTTAAAGACAAAAAACAACTGAGAGAAACACAAGAGAACAATACTATAAATGGTTTTGGGATCACAAACTGAGTATCGGAGAAATGGAAATTACTCAGCCATGTCTTCATCATAGGCTTCTTCTTCTGCACGTAGATCAAGCTCAGCAAGCAACTCTTCAATTGGCACAGTTGGTGCACCTTCTTCTCCATCTGTCATTGAAGCAGTCTCAGAAGCTTGATAATCCTTGTCCCTGTACAAAGATATGTTGAACCTTAGCTCAGGGTTTTCTTCAAGGTCCCTTTTAAACTCTTCGTATTCCTTGTCAGCCTTCTCTGGATCAATCCTGCCTCTTGAATCATCCATTTCCATTGGAAGCCTCTTCAGCTTCCAGTTACGGGGTTTCTTCTGCTTCCTCTCTCTCTGCTCCTCGTAACTTTTCTTTATCAGAATTGCTTCAGGAAGCCCATTCTTCACACTTAGACGGTATTTCTCCATCTCGTTGTCGTTTACATTGGCCCCGTAAAGGTCATAGCCAAGAGCTAGATCCCCCGGTTTCAGAATGTGTCCTAGATGTGTTTGGACATAAAACATCTTACCAATGTCTGACTCACGGGCTACTTGGACATAGGAGAGAGCGTACTTTTGGCCTCCAACAGTCGCTTCACTAACAGGTGGTTCAACATCAAACACAAAGTACTTCACAAGCTGCCTACTTGTGAGCGCAGATAGGAACCCGGATCTCCAATACTGTCTTGCATCCAAGAACGCACACCTTAAAGTTCTGGGATCGAGCAGGGTGATGTTATCAGATACTTTCGTGCATACCACAAGTGGACCAAGGTTTCCTAAGCCACTAGCAACTTTTGAAGGCAAGCATATGAGATCCTCACGGCAAACAGGACAGATTTTAACAGAGTAAGTGTACTTATAGTTGTACAAACTGCTCTTGACATCATGAGACACCAGTTGCTGGTCCTGACGATATTCAATTGGGACAACTTTCCGCAGAAACTCAATAAAGCTATTAGCATGACTTTTATTCCCAAAGAAGAAATCAATCCCTTGATCAACCTGCTGAATTCTAATAGCACGCGAAGCTGCGTCGTGCCTAAGAATCAACTGCTCAAGATAAAAGAAAGTCCGCCTATGAGAAACATGTTGCCTTAGCTGCACGGAAGCAACCCACTGATCAGGATTAGCCTGAAACCTCGAACACGACTCACAGAGATTATCTCTGACCGTATACTCAACAGGATAAGATTGCTCAAGAACAGCACCATTAAGAACCTCAGCTTGAACAGTCAACTTAACCTTAATCCTCTTGGAATGAGGCTCAGTCCAAACGAATTCTGCGTTCTTCAGCTTCACTTTATTGAGATTCTTCAACCTCTTGATACAAAACGTCAAGAGCTCTTTCGATTCCCATTGAGCTTTGATCCAAGTTTTAGGTGGCTGTAAGTAACAAGTGCATTCAGGACAATAGAAAATCTGAATACTCTTCTGTAAACCTTCTGTTATATCAACTTCAGAACGAAGACAATTCACACACATATTAGCTGCGTTTGGTGCCATGGGAACACCACACTTGCAACACAAAACACTTCCAATGGTTTGTGGAACCTTAAACATGCCTGATTCATCCATTGCTGACATCATCTGTAAACATCAAAATTATGATGAAATATCAATAAACACAAATTCAAATTCGATAACAACACAAAAGCGTATTCTAGAATTCTGAATCGAAAGGAATGAGAGATTTCTACAATTCAGAGAATAACACGATTGAAACAAACTGATTCCGATTGCTTAGCCTAGGTTATAACTTTCTACGATATAACGAGAAAATCGCAGGGAGATTGATACAAACCTTAGAGAACAAAGAAAGGAGAAGAATGATGAAAAGTAAGAAACTTTGCTAACCTACGAAGAATTTATTCGACGGAGCTTGAGAGAACGAAGGCGGCGAAGAGCAGAGGCGGTAAAGGTTTTTTCTTAAAACCTAAGTTTTTTTTTTTTTTTGGTTACGTTCTTAGAAAAAGCCCATTTAGAGTCGAGCTTGGGCTTATATAAAATTTTAAGCCCATTTACAATACATTTTAACTTCTTTTCGAGGTTGACAAGAAAAAGAATATTAAATTTTGAACAAATTATTATTACTTGTGAAATGATGAGTTTTTTAAAATTTAAATTATGATTTTGAATGTAGTAACTTGCTAATGGGCCAGCTAGTTGTAGTCTAGTATTGAAAAAAATTACGATTGTGAATTGGTAACTCAAGCAAGAAAATTTTATAACGATGGATACAGTTTTTAGAAAATATAAGAAAATTCAGTTAAATAAGATAATGCAAAGATTTAAGAAAAAATGGTTCAGGTCAAACTATGTTAAAAAAACAACAAAGCAAGGCCAATTTTTAATGTTTTATATCCTTTAATATCTTCTGTGATAGAATTTTTAATTTTCATTTGTTTTTTCTGGGTGAGTAAATTTGTCCACAAGTATACTTTTGTTAATATACATTGTCGTCCCCTTCCTCCCCGATAAATCTTTTTCTCTCTCTTCTTTGCAGGTCCGACGTTTGAAGCTCCGATCTTTCTTTCCGGCGGCCTCTATTCCTCACCGTCGCCGGTAAAAGGACCCCCGATGTCTCCTCTCTCTCCTCTGCTCCTTATCTTCTTCTTCTGCCGGCTAATGCGCTCCAACACAGCTAATCTTCAACCTCTCCGGATCTCCGTCGTTTGTCCATCCGCCGAGTACTGTGGGTAGCGCCAGAGTTCCCTTCCTCTGGCTCGCTTGAGGACGGCGATGTTCATGAAGGTAGTATCCAGTTGTGCCGCCATGTCCTCGCCGGCGGATTTGACACCGTCGGAGTCGTCGGATCTCCATCATCCCGCCGTGGTTTGGTTCTGTCATTCTTCTGCTCTCCTTCATTTCTCGGGTGTGAGTCGGATTGGAGTGTAGCTGCAGTGGCCGCCGTTGTTTCTATCTTCGCTGGAAACGCCTTCCTCGTCGGAGTTCGGGTCAGGTTCACTCTCTTCTTCTCCGGTTTAGCTTTGTCTGTATCCACCTAGATAATAGTACGAGGACAGCTAGGACTAGGGTGTGTTCCTTCATTTGCTCTTCCGGATTAGATTAGAGTTTGACTAGACTAGATGGTGCGGTGGAAGGTCTCTGTTTGGTTAGTGTTGGCTTGGTGTTCTCGATGTTGTTTCGTTTGACTGTGGAGCCGATTTTGCCTCAGCGGTTATGGTTGTAGGAGGTGGGTGCGGGTTACTCCAGCTAGGTGTCTAAGTCCGAGCATTGAGTACAAACTCTTGGACCGGTCACTTGTGGCAATCATTGGTTCGGGAAGTATCGCGTCATTTTCTTCTTCATTCTGTTGTTAAGCTTGTCTATTGGTTTTCAGTTTGTTGTTTGTTTTTTCGTTACTGTATTTCTGTCAAAAATTGAAAATAGTATGAATATAAGATTTGACATTTGATACCCAAAAAAGGAAAAAGTATATTTTTATTATTGACAAGCTGAAATTGTAATCAAATAGAAAACACAAAAATAGATATCTAACCATGGCAATGTCATGTCTAAATTTTTTTTTTTTTTTGTTAATAATTGGATCGACAATGTTTATTCATTATTCATTAGTTTAAAGAATCTGTAAAATTGAAGAATTATTTTAAGTTTTTTTTTTTTGATCTCTAGATCATTGATTCACAAAACAGATTTTCTGAACTGTAAAGTTAGAGAATGGGATTGTTATTTTCTCTTTATAAACTCTATTCCACGAGAGTGGTGTATTTGTCTTAGTAATGGAAACTGAAGGTGATAAAAGAAAATCATTTGACTAAACACTTCTCTTTTGTTATATCATTAATTACTAGTTTATCATTTTATATATATTTTAAGAGTTTAGGGTTTGTAAGAGTATGGACTCACATACAAGATGGTCGGCTAATGTAATCGATGAATTTATGATTAAAATTTTTAATTACATTCATGTATACATTATTAATTTTTGATGCATGCATCCTCATTTTGGTTTACATTGTGAATGCACTTTGTTTAAGACGAATCTTACATTTCTTCTTTAGGGTTTCTTTTTCCTTATATACTCGTATTACAATCTGTTAATTTCAGTTCGAGAGTTCCAAGTATTTTCCACAATTCAATGGCATTTGGTTAAACGTATAAGCCACTTGGGTCAACCTCTTTTCCCTGTTCCAAGACATTTCTCTCAAGTTTTGGCTATTTCAAGACCAAACTGTCTCGCTGTCCTTGCTATTCTATTTATTTACTCTTCAAGTCTCAACAAGATAGCGACATACTTTTTGTGAAAATCAACGTTTATTTTTGTAGAATCTATTGTTATAAATAAAGTTAAAAGCTCAAAAATTTATTTTTTATCAAATAATTGAGTCGATAATATCCTATTAGAGCTAAAAATTCTTCTATAACTCTAATTATCTCTAAATAAAATTAGTAGAGATAATTAGGAATAGAGATAACACAATTTCTTAAAATCAAATTCTGATATAAAAAACTGTAGAACTAGATTTTTTATTAAAGGCATTTCCTTAAACTTTTGAAAATATCACATACAAATGTGACGTCCAGATTTGAACGGCCAAATCCCTAAATTTCTTACTGTTTCCTTCAACGATTAGACTACGTTATTACAAGCATATTTTTTCCATTTTCAGCCAAAAATTTTAAAATAGTTATTCATGTTTTTTTTTTAGTTTTTGGGATGGTCCGGGTTTTTGCATCGGACAAGGAACAAAGTTAACTTGTTCTGCGAGAATTAAGACCAACAGAATTGTTTGATATCAAAAACAAATCAGCCTAATTTCGTGATGTTGATTCAGTGATTTCTGATATGGTAGTCCACCTACTAATTATATCATGAATAACTATTTAATGAAATCAACCAAAATTATCCATGTTTTTTTGCCAAAACAATTTATTACTAAACTACAAAAATTTGACAATTATTCATGTCTTTTATTTTTTTTTCAAAAAATAAATATTAGAAACATAACTACTCATTCGATTTACTAAAAAAATAGAGAACATAATATTAACATCATTTAATGATTTAAAACTAAAATATTAATTATATTATTAAATCTGTTGAAAAATTTAGAATATAATAGAATGTTGTGATGGAATAATCCAATCATATCCTTATTGGAATCATATGATCAATGATCGACTTAAGGTAAAGTTTATAAAATTAGGGTTTTAGGCGCAAAAAAAGATATAAAAATTTAGGGGCATCAATTTTTTAAAATCGTTTTTACTATCGTTGGTTGAAATTTTGTTTATCCCCGAAATAATAAAAGTTCAATTCTTTTTAAGAACAACATTTAAAAAAGAATTTTTAGACATTATTTTAGATTGGGCCGATGCTGATATCATATATAAAATCCAAGCTCAATGTTGTATTCATGCGACTTAGGTCATTGTTTTTGTTTCTTTTTCATTGTTAAGTCACAAAAAGACAAAAATAAAACAGATTTTGCAGGTTTTACGTAGTTTGTTTAGTCCTATAATAGTCCGATCATATCTGATCTTAATTGTTTCAAAAACATAAAAATCATGATCCGATAGTGATGATGCTACATCAGATTGATCAATACTATTTATCATTATTTTTCTTATTTTGATATTCCACATAGATTTTGAGACTTAAAAAACCTAGTATTAAATTTTGTCATTAATCATAATGGCCAAAAGTGAACCACATCAAAACTTTTGTAGGTGATAATCTTTGACCTTAATCTACATGGCAAATCTTGAATGAAAAAATTATCATTTTGACCCTCACATTACAAAAAGGTAGAAAAAAACATTTAATTTTCACTTAAAACATTCCACTTATATAAGTTGGTTTTAGATTTGAATCGTAAACTTTCGTTAACTAAACTAAATTAGACTTGTCATTAAACGATTTAAGAGAAATTATTAACCATGTTAATTTCTGTTAAGGAAACTTTGTGTTAACTTAACCGGGTTAATCACTTTTTTTAACGAGGTTAATAACTTCTGTTAAATAATTTACTAATAGGTTAATTTGGGTTGGTCAACAAAAATTTGGATTTAAATCTAGAATCAACATAGTAGAAAGTTTAAAAGTGGTTATGTAAAAGTTGAATGATTTTCTATCCTTTTTGCACTCCTAGCAAATTCCACTAGATGCACTACAAGAAATTTTTTATATTGATACGTAATATTTTGTCACAATAACACATATTTTGTCACAATATAGAAATATTGTAAAAAATTTGTGATGATTTGTAAATAGTTACAATACAAATGTCACAAATGTATACTGGTAACAAATACATCACAATATATTTGTAACGTAAAAATCTAATAACAATTTTGTCACAAATTGTTATGAAATAGAGTCAAACTGATTTATTTAAATTTATAACAAAATTATATCTAAAACGTCACAAATTATTACTAATACTTTTAGTTGCAATGCAATTGTTCCAATAGCTCAAATTTTATGTAGTGTGACTAGTATTATAATTAGAGTTTAAACGTTTTAAGACTTAGATAAGAACAATGATGATATTAGCAAAGGTATTTCGTAACAAACTAGAAAGTGATGTTCTCATCTTCACCCATTTGGGCAGTGTCTTTTAAGTAAGTTACCTAGGCGTGTGAATGTCCAAAAAGTTAGAGAAAATAGATAAGTGTTTTGGCAAATATGATGTGATCTTCTCAACTACTTTGTTTATACCTACTCACAAAAAGATGCACGCATAAACTAATATAAACCATATATGTCAATATCTTGAACTTAAATCTTTGATACCTTTTATAAAAAAAAGGCATGAGTATTTAGCTATTTCAAGAAATATACATGTTACATAAATAATAAAAACAACATGGTAGCATATAGATGAACATAATTTTATTCGACAACGTGTATATATATATACACAAGTTAATTATAATTTAATTTTATATCATTATGATCTCATCTAGTACATAATTTCAATACGATGAGTGAGATCTTCTGAGATTTTTCATAATAATTTACAGATATGATCGGATTTTTGATGGAAACTTTTAGTTATAAATATATCGTCAAAAAATAATATCTCAAATATAAAATGTGATTTAATATTAGTTTTTTTTTAGTAATTGGATTGACAAGATTTGATCAATAATCTAATTTCTTTCTCCAAAATTATACTATGCAGGGCAATGTGACTCTTGTGAGTTAAACTTTATAGAAGTTGATATTTAACAATTTGACTAAAGAGATTTATCGTATTATTTTTTAAAAGAGTAGATAGAGAACGTGAAAAATAAGTGAAGAGAGACAAAAAAAATATATTAAAAAAAAAAGACAGAAAGGAGAAGACTCCACAAATTAGGTTTGATGAAGTATGATGCCAAACTTATGTTTGTTCCAAGACAAACAACCCCGAGAACGAGCCTCAATGGCGTGAAACCCTTTTTTAAACCTTGACATGATAATTAAATTATATATATTTTTAATAAATAGTATCTTCAACCTTTTTTGAAAATCTCACTTTTGTGTTTCGTGCACTCTCTATCTTACATATACACAATAATATATTATATCTCAATATAATAACTATATATAGATACATACATCCATGTTTGTGTCTTATAAGTTCCTTTTGGTTTGATATAAAAGAAGAGAAGAAGAAAGATAACTCACAAACAAAGCTTATCATTGAGCTAAACTCACTTGAAGACTATGAAGCTAATTAAAGTCACCTTCTTGCGTTTTGCCTTAGCCATATTATTGCTTCTAACTCCAACTTCTTCTCTGAGACTCAATCCTCACTACTCAACTCCTAGCCAAGGTAATCAACTTTTTTCTTTAAAACCACAAATTTTTGAATATCAATTAAGTCTATAGAAATTAAATAAGTCTTAGGTCCAAAGGTTAAGTGTCACATCAACTGTTTTTCCAATCTGATTGAATTCGATTCATAAAACTTATATTCATCCCATATAATATTGTAAAGGGTCTGTGGAGTTTTGTTATTTATCAAATCTTGTCGAAAAAATAAAAAGAAAAACTATTAAACTGACGTGAGTTGCAACTATTCAGGTTCAAGTGGAGAGATTGTTATGAAAACGGTGTCTCGGAAGCTCATGATAATCTCTAGTGAACATGTCAATGTAAGAGATTGATGTGATTATATATATCCTTAAAATTCCAATTTGAATTTGTGGAAAATTTCTAATTAAATTTTTTTTTGGCAAATTAATAGGTGATGAAGTCAACAGTTCATGAAGGTTCAAGTGAACAACTTCAAGTCACTTCTTCAGGTAAAACAATTTTTAATTTGCAAATGATAAGCTTTTTGCATTATATAATTTAATAAACATTTCATCATCTATTTTTCTTAAAATATAAATAGGTAATTAACAAATTTATAACTTAACTTAAGCAGTGTTAAGCATTATAGTTAAAAGAAGTACAAATAAATACATATAAAAGTCAAATATGTGAATCTTTTACCATGTCAGAAGAAGTCTTTTTCTAAAAAATTTGTTTTTTAGTTGCAGGTAAATATATAAAATATAAGTAATTTGCAGTAGCATCTCACTAAGTACAATTATATAAAATAAAATCAAAAGATTCGATACTTCCCTGAAAAACTTTCAAACTATAAATTATTGTATTTAATTTCGTTTATATTTTTTATTAATTACAGGAAAATCTAAGGATGAAGAAAAGAAACTAAGTGAAGAAGAAGAGGAGAAGAATACTTTATCGAAATATCTATCAATGGATTATCCAAAGTTTAGAAGAAGAAGACCAGTTCATAATTCTCTACCACGAAGTCCATAAAACATTATATTATATTTTCGAATAATTATTACGAATTTTAGCTAGATTAATCAGTTATATTAGGATGGTTATTGGTTTATTGGTTGTTATAGTAAATGTAGTTAGTTTTCTTTAAGAGCATTTGAAGAACAAGTTTTGGCGATATTATTGTAATTAATGGAACATGTTCATATTTTTTATATTCCTTCAGTAAATATATAAATTAATTAATGATAATGGCCGACAATAATGAAGCAAAACCCAAAAAATTGGTTTGGGGTTTGAGCTTATTTGCTCTTCGTTTCACGCATTATAACATGATGGTTGAGTTATTTTATTAATTATGCTTAAGACCAACGAGTCCACGTACGTATTGACAAAGTTCCAAAAATATTTTATTTTTGACAATCGGTTTAATTAACTTTACTCATCTTATTATAAAAAAGTTGAAATCTAGTTTGGGTACAATGTTTACAAGAAAATATTTCTAGAAACCTCTATGGTGGATCAGAAAACAAATTTTGTAATTTAATGCTCTAACGATTAGAAACAATTGACAAAACCCGATCCATAATTTAAACTCTACTCTTATAATTTTTTTTAAGGTACTATATTGTAGCAGGTAGAAATCGAACTCTATTACCAAATCATTAAGTGGATTATCGTAACCACCAGACTGAAAACAATTCGACCCATTTATCTAATTTTTAAATCACAAGAAAAAAAAAGTTTGTATATATTATAATCATTACTCTCACATGTTTCGATTATCTTCGCAGGAAACATTTTCAGTATAAGTCTTTTTTTCTTTTGACCATTCTACAATACATATAGCATATTTTGACCGAATCGATCGCCAATAATATCAGTTATATACAATTAATTCTTACATGCAAACGATTTCCAATTATAAGAAAATGAAATAAAAGACTAATAAAAATAATTTCAGTATCAGTACTCTTGATATGTGAAATAACTTTAGCAATTGAAAAAGTATTGAGATGTCTACTTTTAAATGAAAAAAATAAGACAGTCTATTGGCATTGAAAATTTGACACTTGCTAGAGTTACAGCAAAAGTTAAATAGTTTTGAATTTATGGGAAGAGAAAAACAATGTCGACATACTAGATTGAATGAATCAGTTTGTTAATTTTTTTTTTTCAACTTTAAAAAAAAGTAATTTAAATTGCCTCAAATAAGCTGTGGTAGCAGATAATCCGGACCCGATATCTCGTTTTGTTGGTTGGATTTTTAATTTGAATACCAATAGTTTCATATTTGAACCCAAGTGGTGTGAAACAGATTCACAACCACTTGACCTAGATGTAATGGTGTTTGAATATATTGTCTATTATATTATATTGTTTTTTTGAAACTATCACTAATATGAATTGATAAATAAATTAAAAAAATGAAATTAATATTTATAAATATTTTTGTTAATTTTAGCTTAAATACTTTCAAAACAACATAATTACGTGATAGTTTTGACACGTGTACAAATTCAGTGCGTTATTTTTTATTTTTTCCTCTTCATCTTTTTACTATTTTCTAAATTCTAAGTCATAAAAACTACTTATGATTGAACTTGAAAAAACTTCTCTAGTCATAAACTTCATAACTCAAATCGTAAACATCAAAATCCTTATATTTTCCTAACATCATAAACTAGCAAACACAAAATTATTATTTTTTCGTAAATTTGAAAAAAAAAACAATTATTATCACATTAATGACTAAATTTATGTAATTATATAAACACTAAAGAGAATTTATATATGTCACATTTTCATAATATTAAATTTGAGATATTTGTAAATCTCCAAATTACCACTACTTCTAGTCCAAGTGGTTGTGAACCAGTTTCACACCACCTGAGTTCGAATCCAAAATTATTGATATCCACGTTATAAATCCAATCAAGTGATATAATAAAAATAAGTTGAATACCAATGACTTCAAATTCGAACTCAGGTGGCGTGAAGCAGATTCACAACCACTTGGCCTAGATGTAATGGTGTTTGTAAATATTGTCTATTGTACTATATTATTGTTTCTTTGAAACTATCACTAATATAAATTGATAAATAAATTAAAAACACAAAATTAATATTTTTAAATACTGTCGTTAATTTTAGCTTAAATACTTTCAAAACAACGCAATTACGTGATAGTTTTGACACATGTACAAATTCAGTACGTTATTTTTTTTTCTTTTTCTTCTTTATCTTTTTACTATTTTCTAAATTCTAAGTCATAAAAACTACTTATGATTGAATTTTAAAAAATTTCTCTACTCATAAATTTCATAACTCAAACCTTAAACATCAAAATCCTTATATTTTACTAGCATTATAAACTCGCAAACACAAAAATTTTATTTTTTCATAAATTTGAAAAAAACAATGATTATCACATTAATGACTAAATTTATGTAACTATATAAACACTAAAGAGAATTTATATATGTTACATTTTCATAATATTAAATTTGAGATAGTGGAAAAGTGAGATATAAATAAAGGGGATAGAATTGACGTGATTGAAGTATCAATAAGTTATTTTCTCATTTTGTTTTCATCAAATATTGTTAAAAATATAGACACTAAAACTTTTTAAACATTTTTTCAAATTTAAATATTATTTTTTTCACAAAATAATTTCCAGTTTAGAGATTTAGTTTTTTTTTTTAAATGGAAAAGTTGTTTTAATTATTTAAAAGTACTTATAAATATGATCTAAGTGCCTAAAATTTCTTGTTATTTATTATTATATACTATATATATATATATATCAGTAAATGATTAGATATCAAATATTCCTAATATAATGAATGAGAATTAAAAATAAGTTGATGAAGTGATATAATGAAAAGAGAATAATATTTTACTTTATATATATAGATTTCTACGACTTCATAATATGTCGCCATTAATACCTCGAAAACTCTAAAAGACATGTAAATTAGACATGTCATTGACAAGAGTGATGCCTCAAATTTTGTGCGCAGACTAAAATCACTTTTGAGTTCTCTAGTTTATTCTTGACAATTAGTAACTACTTATTTATATAATATCATTGAAACTAAAAGTATATATTAGGAAAATTTACAAAAAAAATTCTAGTTTATGTTTTCCATCCGTATTTACAACTCTAATTTATAAAAATATACTATTACTTTAATTATTAATTTCTTGTTCGAATGTTTCTATAATCTTTATTTATAGTAAAAAAAAGAAGATATTTTAGGAACGTCGTAAATTTTTGATGAGGTAAAAAAAGATATTTAAAAACAAATAAATAAAACAAACAAGCTCATCTAATATTTTTTTTTTTCGTGTGAATTTCATCAACTCACAAGCTATAAACCCTAAACTTAGCTTGTGCAACAAGTCAGCATCTAATTCTAATTTTTGATCATTTCTTATTTTATCTTCTTACAAAATTTGAACCCTTTTTTTCTGCCTCTCAAAATTATTTCAACAAATAATGGCTAAAGAAGAACGAAACAAAGAAAAAAACTCATTACCGTCATGTTATTGGAAAATCTCATCTCCATTCAACACAAATTCTTAATCGCAAACACAATCTTCCTCGTTATAGCTGGTTTCTGGTTTGTAACAGTCATAACATTACATTGCAATACCGATGAAAGTAACTGATTCGCGACAAGTCCTGGAATCTTCGCCAGTTTCTTTTTGCTCCAAATGTCTATAACTGGATTCTACGCAGCTTACTTCAACTCAGATTGTTTATTCAGAATTCATTTCTTCCTCTTCTTCTTATGGATGATAGTGATCGTGGCTAAAGCTGTATTCGCCTCCCTTTTTCATAAGGAGACCAATCCTAGGTGTTTACCTGGTTCTAAGATCCAAGAGTTTAGGATTGATGATTACTCAGGATGGGTTCGTAGATTGGTGATCAAGGATGATGAATGGTATCGTACTAGAAGATGTTTTGTTAAGAACAATATTTGTAGCACGTTAAGCCAAAACATGACAGCTTCTCAGTTTTATCAGATGGATTTAACTCCTATCTAGGTACGTAAGAACATAAGCTATATATACATACATGAAAACATGATATTTTCCATGGAATAATCCGGAACAACCATTTCGGACGGATTTCATATAGATAATAATTATCGGATATAGGTCATCGGAAATAGATATTTTCGAGATTTGGACAAAAGAATCCATAGAAGAATCTAGTATTAACTGGTTTTTCTTGACAGTATAATCCATGTAGAATATGTTTGAAACAATTATTCTCTACTGATTTTATACGGATATAGTTTTCAAGTATATGAGAAATAGATATTTGTCGAAAATTCTTGACAATTTTCAATAGTTTTGACGAAATCCCACTATTTTAATTTTTTTTTTCTTTTAGGTTACAATGCAATTTCCGCTTAGAAAACACAATAAATTTTCTATTAACTAATAATATTAGAACTAGAAAATTATAATTTTTTTACTAATTTATAGTAATTATTAATTTTATTTATATATTAATTGAACCAAAAATTTAATTTACCACCAAAAAATTAAATTTATTTGTAGAGGTTTAATTGTAGTTACAACTAAACCAAAACGAACGTAGCACTAACTGGTTTTGATGTTGGTTTGGTATTCTGTTAAAATCATATAAATCCAATGAATTAATGCTTTAACTTCGTTTATATTTTTTGACAGTCTGGTTGCTGCAAGCCACCACTTTCATGTGGATTACGCTACGAGAAACCAAATGTTTGGAAGATTTCAAGATATTTTAACAATTTAGAAGAAGATTACAAGAGGTGGAACAATTCTATAGACACATTATGCTTCGATTGCGATTCATGTAAAGCTGTGACTATTGCAGATTTACAAAAGTATATATTTTCCTTTAAACTTAACTTTATTCATATAATAAATAGTCTTTTTGTCGACCTTACCGGTTTGTTTGCTTGGTTAAAGATTTTTCGACACACTCAGAAATAGATTTGTAAACAATTAATTTTATGTTATTTTACTTTTCTTGTAATTAATGTCCAGTCCTGATCGCCATCTATAATGGACCTAACATGTTTTTCCAGATCGTGGACTCACTTTTTCGACCACCGGTACATTATTTCTTGAGGTTATTAAGAATTTTTTTGCAACACTACAATTATCATGTGATATTTTCTAATGATTTGTCATCATTCATACAATATCGAGTATTATTTTTGGGTAGATCATTTATCTTGAAATTTTTTCAACTCAAATATATTTTAACTGTGAAATTTTTTCATAATGTTTAACCAAAAATATAAGTACGATTTTGTGATATAGGTAACCAAATATATTTTTTAAAGCTTTTCTCGTACATCACAATATTTTCCTAAACTTGTAACCAATCTAATTAAAAACTAATGAATTAGAGAACTGTGGAAAATAAATGGTTAATTTGCAATTAACACTAAAATTGATTTACTCATTTAGTAATTAAGCCATTTCAAGATTGGCCAAGGAATACAAAAACATGCGACCGGCATGCATGCACTTCTGTTTCTTTTTATGTCAACCATTCCATTTTCCAATTTCCAAACACAATCCTCGATCTTTTTTCCTTCTAAAACACACTTTTTACACATTTTAGAAGAAAGACAAAAATAGAATCATGGCGATGTCGATCTCCGGAGCTATGCTTAATGGTTTGAGTTCGCAGCCGAGGCAAAAGAAGTCACATTGGTGGTGTAGCTTATATGAGAGTTCACCGGAAGAATGTGATCATTAATGTAACTCAGCGCAAGAAGTTATGGTTCCTAGAGCCATCAGAGGCGATGAAGACTCGAAGCTTGATCCCAAATGGCTCGATGATGCCTCGTAAGTCTTTATATGTATATAAATTTTGATTTTCTTTTATGATAAAAATATTATCAATTGAATTCAAACCTATATATACATAGTAATATGTTGTTGATCACACTTTAAAAAAACGTAAGAAAAACTTGATGAGACAATATAGAGATACATAGCGCATACATGCGTGGTCCAATGGTAAAACTAGAATTTAAAAAAGTAGTAATATGTTATCATGGGTTAAAGTGCCCCTCGAAACTAAATTACATTCACACATAACATTAGTGGTATTCACATGGCTTCCCATGACCTCGAGATTAGTTAGATCTTAGGGTACGTTGATCTGTTGACCCGTGGATTCGTTGAATCGACTGGGGAAAATTTTTTTTAGTTGAAGCTCATGGACTTATAATGTTTCGTTAAACGAGATTATCTTGAGTTGTAAAAAAGAATATACATAGAGAAACCTATTTTATGAGATACTTTATATAAGAATATTAACATTCATTTTGTTAACTGTAATAATTTTGTAAAATTGTCACTCACAAAAGACAGAAAGCTTCGGAGTACGTGAAGGAGAAGGGAAGTCAAGTGGGAGAAGTGTCTGCTCGAAGAGGACAAGAGGTTAAAGATCATATGGAGAGAGCAAAAGACTTCGTTGCTGAGAAAGCAAGTGAAACAATGGACAATGTAGCTGAATTTTCTCAGATTGCTTCAGATTTTGTGACAGAGACAGGTAAAGAAACGAAGAAAGAATCTGCTTCATTGACAGAGAAAGCTAAAGATTATATCGTTGAGATAACAGGTGAAGTCATTGATATTGCGACGGATATAAGCAAGAAAATGGCTAAGTACGTTGGAGATAAAGCAACAGAGGCTAAAAAAGCCATATTGCCTCCAAAACCTTAATATTTATTGTAATAAATAATGACGCAATTAATGTAATAAAAAGATGTTTTATTTTGATAAAAAGTTGGAAATTACTTTGAATTATTTTGAGTAAATTTTTTTTTTTTTAATACTAGACCACAAATAATCGGTCCATTAGCCAAATTTTTACATAATATATACAATAAGATTCGATTTCTAGATATGTACTTAACACATGCCACTAGATTAAATAACACAAATTTTATGTTTAATAATACCACATTTGTGTAGACATTATATTGAATTAACTTTAAAAAAAATGTGTGGTGATTTTCGATTTTTATGGTTCAGTTCAATTTGATTTTCGGTTTAATTTATCGGTTTATGGTTCAATTTACAGATTATAATAACAGAGTTCTTATATAACCAGAAAGCGTCACTATAAAGAAGCGACTATATTTGACTGACTCTATGTGTGATTCTCCGATATTAGCCGAGTTTTCTGGGTTTTTGGCTCTCTACTCCGCCCTTCAGATCTTTATTTTACGGTGAGGTTTCTTCATCTGTTTATAGATGATTAGTCGATCACCTCATTGATTTGCTTATAACATCGTTTTATTTTTGGTTTTAGTTTTCTCGGTCTCAATTGCAACATTTTTTCTTCCCTAATATTCTTGGAAGTCATCTTCTTTTTGCCGATTTTGATTTGTTAAAACAATTCCTCGATTCCTCTGGAAATTTTTGGAATTGATTTCTGCAATATTTGCAAACCCTAGTTTAAAACCCCTTGGGGGCCAAAGAATTGCAAAACCTAGTTTTGAGATTGGCAAACGGTGTTTAAGTATGTGACTTGCAAAAATCTCCATACTTTCGTTGAAGTTCGTCGTAAAGCATCAGCATTAAGTCTCTTCTGAACCAATTTAATTTCCTTTTTTTGCAGATTTTTAGTGTTTTTTAGGGGGAAATTCTGTCGAAGACTCTGCTCTAGCATGGTAAATTCATTCTAAATTAATGTTTAGTAGTACTATTGTTATATGATTCTAGTTAATTCTTGGTTAAATCAAAACAAGCTTACTTCAGTGCTCACTTTTCTATGTCCTTTGTTCAGTCTGGAAGAAAGGAAACGGTTTTAGATTTGGCTAAGTTTGTGGACAAGGGTGTGCAAGTTAAGCTCACTGGTGGTAGACAAGGTAAAATGTGCTTTTAGGATTATGCAAAGATAATACCTTTTATACAATTTCTCTGAGATTTGATTGTTGCTTTGTGTGTGTGTTTGTTTTTTGCAGTCACTGGAACTCTTAAGGGTTACGATCAATTGCTTAACCTTGTTCTTGATGAAGCCGTGGAATTCATTAGAGGTATCGTTTTCCTTGCATTATCTGTATGTATATGGAAATTGTTCTTCACAGCTATATCTATTGCATTGATCTTGTTAGGCTGTTTTCCTTCTTTTTATAGAATGAGTAGTTAAAGCCATTTGGATACATGTCCAACAAATAAGAGAATTCTGTGTTATCTCATTTGATTCCATTATTCTGGTGCATACAAATGTCTCTATGATGCCATTAAAAGATATATAATCCGATTAGATATGTGACAAAAGAAGTGATTGCTTAATCATTGTTATACTGTGATTATGATCCTCATCTTTTGTTATATTCAGATCATGATGATCCTTTGAAGACCACTGACCAGACAAGACGCCTTGGTTTAATCGTATGACTTCAAGTGGTTACATTTTGACATCTTGTTGGCACTGAAGAAATCGCTAACCCATTTGTTCAACCAGAAGCTGTCTAAAGACGTTCTTCTCAAACATGAAGACCCTCTATTAGTTTAACTTGGTGATTTAGAGAGTATTTTATCCGACTCTCTCTCTGTGATTGGAAACATACAAGTTTACTTCAAACAATTTGGAACATCTTAGCTCTTGTTATCTTAAGAAATTACATTCCTTTATATACATTCCTATTTGGAACCTTCTTTGCGAATCCGAAATCCCAAAAACCTGAAGCAAATTGGAAAACAGAATGCGCAAACCATGGATTTCTGGTGATTTCAGCATTTACGGGAGTTGTTATGAACATTTCTGCACTGTTTACGGTGGAGATGATGAAGTCAGTGACGCCAAAGCTCAAGCTTTTTGGACCAGTCTTCGCCTTACGGTGTACTTACAGCTCCACCGATCAATCTCTGCTTGTTAACGAATTCACCAGACTTTGTTACCAGAGAGACCTTCCCAGAGCTTTGAGAACAATGGATTCGTTGCAGAGTCATGGTCTTTGGGCAGACTCTAAGACTTACTCTGAACTTATCAAGTGTTCTCTATCTCAAAGAGCTTTTCACGAAGGGAATCTCAATTTTTTCGTCATTTATACTTCAATGGTCATCAACCGATGATCTTTTTGGTTAATATTCTGATTAATATGTATGTAAAGTTCAATCTTTTGAATGATGCTCACCAACTGTTCGATCGATTGCCTCAAAGGAATGTTGTTTCTTGGACTACTATGATCGCTGCTTATTCAAAGTGCAAACTATACCAGAAGGCACTGGAGCTACTGGTTTTGATGCTGAAAGATGGTGTGAGGCCTAAATACTTACTCTGTGTTAAGAGCTTGCAACTATATGTTTGATATTAGAATGCTTCATTGTGGGATGATTAAGGAGGGATTGGAATCTGACGTTTTTGTTCGGAGTGCTTTAATTGATGTGTTTTCTAAACTGGGTGAGCCTGAAGATGCTCTTTCGGTTTTTGATGAGATGGTCACTGGTGACGCGATTGTTTGGAACTCGATCATTGCTGGCTTTGCTCAGAACAATAAACGTGATGTAGCGTTGGATCTTTTAAGAAGATGAAGAGAGCTGGTTTCATTGCAGAGCAGGCTACCTTGACTAGTGTATTGAGGGCTTGTACTGGTTTGGCTCTGTTGGAGTTGGGGATGCAATCCCATGTTCATATTGTGAAATATGACCAAGACTTCATACTCAACAACGCACTCGTAGATATGTACTGCAAATGTGGGAGCTTGGAGGATGCTCACCGTGTGTTCAACCACATGAAGAAGAGAGATGTAATTTCATGGAGCACAATGATTTCAGGGTTGGCACAAAATGGTTATAGCCAGGAAGCATAGAAGTTGTTTGAGCTTATGAAATCTTCTGGGACAAAGCCAAACTACATTACGATTGTTGGGGTTCTCTTTGCTTGTAGCCACGCGGGACTCCTGGAAGATGGTACTACTTCAGATCAAAGAAGAAACTTTATGAAATCGATCCCCTGGGAGAGAACACTACGGTTGCATGATTGATCTACTTGGAAAAGCTGGAAAGCTCGACGATGCAGTGAAACTGTTAAATGAGATGGAGTGTGAGCCAGATGCTGTAACATGGAGAACTCTACTTGGTGCTTGTCGTGTTCAAGGAAACATGGTGCTAGCGGAATATGCAGCTAAAAAGGTCATAGAACACGATCCTGAGGATGCAGGGACTTATACATTGTTGTCTAACATATATGCAAACTCTCAGAAATGGAACACTGTTGAAGAAATCCGGACACGCATGAGAGACAGAGGAATCAGGAAAGAACCTGGATGTAGCTTGATCGAAGTAAACAAACAGATTCATGCTTTTATCATTGGAGACAATTCTCATCCACAGATAGTTAAAGTCAATAAGAAGCTGAACCAATTGATCCACAGATTGATTAGCTTTGGTTATGTTCCTGAAACAAACTTTATGCTAAAAGATCTTGAAGGAGAACAAATGGAAGAGTCTCTTAGACATCACAGTGAGAAACTGGCTTTAGCCTTTGGCTTGATGACATTACCAATTGGGAAAGTCATTAGGATCAGGAAGAATCTGAGAATATGTGGGAATTGCATGTGTTTTGCAAGCTCGCATCGAAGCACGAAAATCGCAGTATAGTTATAAGAGATCCAATCCGTTACCATCATTTTAAGGATGGTAAATGTTCTTGTAGTTTGACAAAAAAAAAAAAAAAAATGTTCTTGTAGTGACTACTGGTAACAAACATTCAAATAGGCTTTATATAACAATGTAACAGTGTAAAATGGTGAAGAAATTTTTGTCTCCAGGTAAGTTTTTTTTTCATAATCTATTTGTCGAGTTAATGGGAAGACAGTAGTGCACATGGATATGGATGATGAATTATAATTTATGCTTAATCTCTCTTTATTTTTATTTTTACAGACAAAAATCATTAAAATAGTCAAGTGTTCAAAGCTGAATTTTGCATGATGGAGACGAGATCTTTTATGTCCAAAGTGGTTCAATCTCATTATATATTACTCTCATGTGGACTTAAAAGTGCCATAGTAGTCGCTTTACATTCGTTACCTAATGGACTTCATAATTAATTTTGTTTTATTTTTGATATTTTTTTCAGTTAAATATTAAAAATTCGTTACCTTTTGTTCTTAATATCTTAACAAAATTTTATCATATTAATTTATCTTTTACAAAATGTATAACCTTTTTTGTTGTTATTTCTAAAGAACTTTGTTAATTTTTATGTTAGACGATTTTATAAGCTTTATGACAAAATTATAAATTTACTAAATAATTTTAAACTGGATAAATTTTTAATATTTTACAAAATATTTGTCATGTGAATAAATTATTTGTTGGGGTATTTTAAATATTATTTATAAAAAGTGAACTTGATTTTTAATTACTTAAAAATTGTGTTTATGGGCTTTTTTTGTTAATTATAAGACCCAATATGTAGATCCATGTCGTTACTATATCCATACAAAAACCACGTCGGCACTCTCATCTTATGACGTATCATTCCCACATCGGACATCAAGATTCAAGAGTAATCTATAATTAAACATCTCTGTTGGTCTGTTCTAGATTATTCCAAAGATGGGTAATATCGGGACGATGATGAATGTTCCCTTTTACTATTTTTACCTGTCAATTTGTGATTCTATTTACTTCCTTTATTTTCCCTTTAATGTTCCAAGTTTAGTGTTTCTTTTTTTGTTTTTTGCGGTCATAATTGATCATATATTAATCAAGATTTTATATAATATAGACAGTAAAATTTGATATCTAAATATGAGATAGTGCTTGTCTTTAATGGACTTATCCATAATTTCATCCAAATTTAATATTTTTATTCACAATTTTTATATATTCAATTTAAAAAAACTTTTATTGGTGAGATCGCACGTCTTTTCCATAGTGATTCACAAATAATTAATAAGCAGCAGAGAACATGTACTATAAATTTATATATTTTGTAGTATTATTTTATAATCTTGAAGTTTGTGTAATAATTAGATTCCAAGTAATTTTTAGCTATTTTCTAACTACATAATTTGATCTTAATATCGTTGAGAATTTAAAATAAAACAAAAATTGAAATTTTTGCAATTTTTTTTATATTTTCTAACCACATAATTTATTTCTAATAATTTACACTATCAAAAGATCTGCCACTTGTCCACTTCAGTTTCAACTTTCAATTTTAGAAACAAATATGAAAACAAAAAAAATATTAAGATACGAAAAATTTAACGTAAGACTAAAAATAGGATTTACGAAAATTTTGGAAAGGTATTAAAAATTATGTATTACTAATAAACAAAATATGTTTTTTTTTTACAATATAACTAACCAGTTTATTAGCCAAATTTCTATATAATGTAGGTAATAAAATTTGATTTCTAGATGTACAAATACGCTTGATTTTAGTGAACTTACCAACTACCATTGAGATAAAGATCATCCGCAACAAAATATGATTTGATATACAGATTTGATGAAGAAAACAAAAATTAAATATTAAAGTTTTTGAAACAGATATTTTGTTTCTCAGAATATGTAAAGTATATAATTACGAAAACATCCAAATCATTATAAATCTAGCCGAATAAATAAATAAATGAAAACAAAATTAATTAAGGTTATTAAATTTAAAACTATATAATATAAATTAATACGATGACGTGTCATAAGGATAGATATAAGATTAAATCCGAATAAATAGGTTACTGAAAAATATTTACACAAACCATGGTTAAGAGATTTAACCAGAGTAAGAGTTCTTTACGAGATCAGAGTTAATAAGCCTTCTTCAGAAGTGAATCAACGAAGGAGACAAAGCGAAATACAGAGAGATAGAGGCGGCTAGGGATCAGTGGTTTCTTCACTGAGTTTTTGATTCTTTTCTCCTTCGATTCCTTGCCTCCATTTATGCCTCTTCTTTAGATTCTCTTCTTCTTCCATGTGCGTGCGTTTGTTTTTGAAGAAGATGATGCCTTTCAATTGAAGAAACTCCTTCCTGTGTTTGTTTCGCCTGAAGTTTCTGGGTTGTGATTTTCTCAGATCTTATGTTTCTTTTCCGGTGAGTTTTTAGTTTAGTTTATTGTTATGTTTGCTTTTTTAAAGCTCATTGATTTGTTCTTGTTAATGTTTTTCGAAGTTTCTGCATTTCTTTTTTCCTGATTTTGATTTTTGTGTGTAGTTTTTGAGACTTTTGTGACATTTTTATGAAGAGGATATGTGAAATTTATTAGATCAGGATCTAAAATCTGTAGATTAGTGTTTTTAGAAAGATCAGGAATTTTTCTTAGTGCTAGAGATATGATTATTTATGTCAGATCTGCTAGATTTGATGATATTGATTTTGATATGATTATGGTCGAGATGATGAAGTTAGTAACGCCAAAGCTCTAACATTTTGAATCATTCTTCACGTTATGGTATTCTTACAGATCCACCGATCAATCTCTTCTTTTTTGATGTGATTTATTGGCAGATTTCATCAATCATGACTTGCCTGATGTAGTGATTGGATCAAATTCATTCTCAAACTCGAGTTTTTGCGGCAGACTGGCTTTTGTTATCTGGTTTTAGAAGCTGTGTGTGTGTTCTCTGCGTTTCATGATCGCTTTAGGTATCATCTGCTTCTGCTGCTCTGTCCGGCTTGTGTTGGTTTCAGACAAAGGCACTGGTCTCTCTTTGGCTGCTGCTTCTGTTGTTCACGACAAGAAGCCTCTGGTTTCTTCTTCAGTTTCATGTCGAGGAACTTAGACAGTCCTGTTCAGACACAAATGGCAGTGGCAGTTTTTAAGACTCCCCTTAGTGGGGCTAGTAAGATGGATGGGAAGCAGCATAAACATCAGCATCTACAGAGACAATCCTCGGGGAGAAGAGTTTTTGTGCAAACCGAAACTGGTTGTGTTTTGGGGATGGAGTTGGATCGTAGTGACAATGTTCATACTGTCAAAAGAAGGCTTCAGATTGCTCTTAATTTCCCTACTGAGGAAAGCTCTCTGACTTATGGAGATATCGTGCTGACGAATGACATGAGTGCTGTGAGGAATGATTCCCCGCTTCTCCTGAAACGTAACTTCATGCACTGAAGCCCGTCCACTCCTTGTCTTTCACCTACTGGGAAGGATCTGCAACAGAAAGACCGAAGTGGTCCTATAGAGATACTAGGACATTCAGATTGCTTTTCAGTTGTAAAACATATGGTGATTGGAGGCTCATACTATTTTAGGAACAAAAGGGGTGAGAGCGTTGCGATTGTCAAGCCAACGGATGAAGAGCCGTTTGCACGTAACAATCTAAAAGGCTTTGTGGGGAAAGCCCTTGGGCAACCTGGCTTAAAGTCATCAGTACGAGTTGGGGAAACTGGGTTTAGAGAAGTTGCAGCTTATCTTCTTGATTATGGTCGCTTTGCTAATGTGCCTCCTACTGCTCTCGTGAAGATTACTCACTCAGTATTCAATATCAACGATGAGGTGAAGGGGAACAAGCCTCGGGAAAGAAGCTGGTTAGTAAGACACTTCTTTCCAGAAGTTTGTGGCTCATGATTTTGATGCCAGCGATCATGGCACCTCAAGCTTCCCTGTAGCTTCTGTGCACCGCAATGGTATATTGGACATAAGGATCTTCAACACAGACCGTCATGATGGGAATCTTTTGGTGAAGAAGCTCATGGAGTCGGGACTTTTGGTGAAGTGGAGCTTATTCCGATAGACCATGGCCTCTGCTTGCCAGAAACCTTAGAGGATCCTTATTTCGAGTGGATTCATTGGCCTCAGGCATCATTACCTTTCTCTGATGAAGAGCTTGATTACATACAAAGTCTGGACCCATTAAAGGACTGTGAGATGCTTAGAAGAGAACTTCCTATGATTAGAGAGGCGCGTCTTTGTGTTCTTGTTCTCTGTACTATATTCCTCAAAGAAGCTGCTGCTTATGGGCTGTGTCTTGCCGAGATTGGTGAAGATGATGACTCGAGAATTTCGACCAGGTGAAGAGGAGCCAAGTGAACTAGAGGTTGTGTGTATTGAAGCCAAGAGATCTGTCACTGAACGAGATGTTTTCTCTCCAAGGTCAGATGTAGTAGGAGAAGCAGAGTTTCAGTTTGATTTAGACTGTGATGGCCTGGAATCAGTTTACAGCTCCAAGATACAACTTACCGATGACTATTTCACCAAAAACCCTTTTTCAAATGGACGTTCTTCGCTTGGAAAGCTCGAAGAAAGCATCAAGGAAGAAGAAGATGAAGAAGAAGAGGACAAGACTGAAAGTGCTGTCCCAATGATCACCACCATAAACGATGGCTTTTTTAGTTCTGCTGCTTTTCATGGCAAAGCCTCCATCTCTTTCTAAGCTTTCTACTTCGTTGAAAAACACACATCTTAGTGACACGGCAAGGAAAAACATAAAACCCTTAACTAGAGGTAAATCAGAGAACACATCATCTGGTCACAAAAGTGCAAATGAACAGATTCCAGCGAGTGCAAGCTTTTTGAAGTTAGCAGACATGAAAGAAAATGAGTGGGTTCTGTTCCTGGAGAGGTTCCAAGAGTTGCTTGGACCAGCTTTTGCAAAACGCAAAACTGCAACACTAAGCAAGAGAGAGAGACTTGGCACTTCATGACAGTTTTGAAGGATCATATAGGTAAAAAGTAAAACTCTAAAGAGAGAAAGTTAAAGAGACAGAATCTACAGTTTGTAATATGAAACTGGAGGCTTCTTCTTCGGTTCTATGGTAGTAAAAAGAACAAATAGTATTTACTTTCAGAAGGTTTGGCTTATGACAAGCGACAAGGTGAAGCAAAAGGGGTTTGGTTTTTATTTACTTTTAATGGCTTTGTAAATATTCTTTCTCTTACTTTTCTCTTTGTGATATCTTCTTTGTTTTTTTGGCCCCATTGTCACCTTCTCTTGTGTTTTCTCTTTGGTATGTCCTTGTAACTTGGCCTTAAACCATTTTTGCCCTTGTAACTTGGATGAGCTGTAGAAGAAGGCAGAGCATTGATAGCTTTGTAGACGTAATCTCCAATGTAAAATAAGTATAAGTTATACTTGTTAATACAATCATAAGAGTCAGTTTTGAAGAGTCATTAAACTAAGGTCTGCCTAACTTAAAAGCAATGTCAATCACTAAAATTAAAGATATATGAAGGACAACGAAACGGAAGCTACTCTTGCATCGACGACGTCAAGTCCTGCATTAAGAAAATGAAAACACTTTAAAAAGAAACTTTAAAAGAAACAATTTACATTTTCGGTTTACAAACTTTTCAATCTCAAACTGAACACCGTGATAAGAAATAACATGAGAACATAAAAACCTAAAAGATTACCAATTCAGAAGAGCTCTGCATCTGTAGCCATCTGACGGAGTTGCTAAGTGAAGATTGCTGCACCTGCTTATACTTAGATCGTCAGTCAATTTGTTTCAAAAGAACACTACTCCTTTTAACTGTGGAAGAAAATATGAAAGACTGAATGTACACAATCAAGCTGAGTGGAGTGGACTGGGCTTTAGCGACGATTATCTTATGAAGTGCGCTAGCCCAACATTACCTTTCCCGAAGTGCTTAAACCCAAAATTACTGGTCCATTAGAACCCGTAGGCCGACCAGGAAAGGCCCATTAGACCACATAGCCCATTAGAAAATGCCCTCTCTCCCGCCTCTTTAGCTCCATGGCTTTTGTCGCTAGTGCTTGGCGCTATAGCAGATGAAACTGGTCATCATTACTAATTAGTTCAATTCTAGCTTAAGCCTAGCTTATCATTGTCTCGAGAGGTGTTCAGCTAGCTTAATACTTCACGCCATATAGAAACAATGAGTTGTACGCCGGATTGCTCGTAACGTGGGAGAGGTACTTGAAGTCGACCTCCATGACTTCTCAGTGACTCGGTCTTTTCTGATCCGAGCAAAGGTAAGCTTTAATATAGCAGATCACATGAAGTTCTACCACAAAGTTCAGTGTGCGAATGGCGATAGCTTTGAGGTTCAGTTCTATTATGAATGGGTCAACCGTTTCTGTTTCAACTGCCAAAGGATCACACATAATACGACTTTTTACAATCATACACTCACGGCAGCGGATTACTATGTTAATCCCTTTCCACAATCACACAATGGCTATCTTAGCTCCGATAGCGATTCCTCCTCCGAAAACCAAAGTATGCTATCGGACTCTGTGGCAACACAACCGCATTCACCACTCACTGAATTACTTCTACACCCGGAATCACCTGACACAGAGCAACCAATCACTGTAGAAGACGTCCTACTTAACCCCAATGACACCTTCATGGCGGATGTTAATGCCTTACCAATAGAGTTGAAGGTTGGCTCAAAGGATAGTCAAGGGCATGAATTCAAAAGGAATACTACTGGGAATCATGAGGTGCTTGATGTGCCGCCGGGATTCTCTCCACACAACAGCAAGCCGAGGACTGTCCCATAAGCTCAACTTGTCTCGCGATAGCTCTAGTTGGCTACTCGCACGTCTACAGAACCGACCTGTTGTTTATTGCATTGATCTTTGTCCTATTTAGTAGTTGTCCTCTTAGGCTGGCCTATAGTTTTATCTAATCTCAGGGTTGAGTTAATCTCCCCTTTATCTTCTTCCTTGTTTGTTTCGGTTTCTTGTTTTACAAGACACGTTCAAGCTGTAACTTGATACTGTTTAAGGTCTCTTGTAATCCTTTTGCTTATTAATATTAAAGTATGTTTGGGAAAAAAAAAAAGATTAAATATGAGAAAAGTAAATTTGTATCCCTCGGGTGATTATGGTTTTGTCAACTAAATCAGTTCAAATTGGCTCTTACTTGGGTGATAATAAAGACATATAATGATTAAACACTAAAAACACTTAAAATTAAGCATATGTTAACATATAGACAAAAACCTAACTAGAACATAAGAGAGACTGAAGTAATAAGAAAAGGTTGTCACAAGTTAAAAAAAACAAATTAAGAGCTTCATCTTCTTTCTATCAGAAGGCTTCCTCCTCGTCAACAAAAGTAGTCTTTGTACCGCAGAATCTGGCGACCGGTTTGGCCCGCAGTATAAGGGAGTCTTCGTACCTGCAATATCAAAAACCTTTGTTATCTCTTCATGTATACCAAAAACTTCACCCAATGTGCTCTTGGTAACAAATTCAAGACGCAAATATATAGTTAAATGCCTTACCAAAGCTTCTCTGCAAGGTTGTACCTAATTAACAAAAACAACAGCATTAATCTTCTGTAATGAGATCAAAATCTAGCAATAAGTGACAACTAGTGTTACAGAAACAAATCTCAATAAACTGGAAAATCAATATACTTGGGTCGTGGAGGGTATGGAACTATCTTAGCCAGAGTCATAAACATCTTACGACGATTTTCAAAATATCTAGTCTGCAGCTTCTTCACCGCCTACAGTATAAAAGATTTAATCAGTAATCGTACTTTTAAATAACTACTTGTATACTTTTCATCAGTATACATTACTTTTCAAATGACTACTTATACTTTCATCATTACTATAATAAAGTACTCTCACATGTTCTGCTTCGTAAGCAGAAGCCAACTCAACAAAGCCGCAACCCACATGCTGACCCTTGTGGTTTACAATAAGTCGTTGACCAACAATTCCAGAAAAGCCATTCTTATAGAAGTAATTATAGCTGCAAAAATGGAGGATAAAATTAATACAAGTCATGAGAAACTAGCTCCAAGTACGAGAGAGAAAATAAAAGGTGTTACTTACATATCTAACATTCCACAATCGGCAGGGAGATTGGTAAGAAAGATTGTCTTTTTTCTTATGGCAACTTCCTGAATTTAACAGCCAAGCGGAGTGTGTTAGAACGACTCTAAGAAGAAAGGACTTAAAATGCATAGCAACAAAAGTAGCCTCATATCTGGAGATTCCTCCCCAGAATAAGTAACACTAAGTGTTTTTTCTGAGCCTGACATATTTTGAAGACAATAAGAACAGGTACCTGAACAAGTCCTTCCATTGTCTCATCTCCGTCTTCTATGTGAAGGCTTTCTCGTCGAAGGTAGTCTTTGTACCTAGAATATCAAAAACCCTTGTTATCTCTCCATTTATACCAAAATCTTCACCCAATGTGCTCCTGATAACAAATTGAAGACGCAAATAATTAAATCCCTTACCAAAGCATCTCTGCAAGGTTGTACCTAATTAACAAAAAACAACAGCATTAATCTTCTGTAATGAGATCAAATTCTAGCAATAAGTGACAACTAGTGTTACAGAAACAAATCTCAATAAAATGGAAAATCAATCTACTTGGGTTCTGGAGGGTATGTAGCTCTCTTAGCCACATCAATAATAATCTCACAGTCGTCCAAAATTTCACCATTCCTCGCTTCCAGCGCCTACAGTATAAAAGATTTAATCAGCAATAAAAAGTACTTTCAAATAACTAAATGAATATTTTTCATCATAAGTATCCACTACTTTTCAAATGACTACTTATACTTTTTTCATCATTACTATTAACTACTCTCACCTTCTTTGCTTCCTTAGCAGAAGCAAACTCAACAAAGGCATGGCCAGTATTTTTACCCTCGTGGTCTATATTAACTTGAACATGAACGACGTCTCCAGCAAAATGGAAGAATTTGCAGCTGTTAAAGTGGAGGATAAAATATCAGTCATGAAAAACTTGCTCTGAGAACGAAAGATGAAATTAAGAGTGTTACTTACACATCTATTATTCTAGTTTCGCAGGAAAGATTGCTAACAAAGAGCGTCTTTTTTTCTGCGGCAACTTCCTGAATTTATCCGCCAAGCCAAGTGTGTTAGCACAACTCTTAACGGAGAAAAGGACTTAAATTGCATAGCAGCAAAAAGTAGCCTCATCTAAAGATTCATCCCCAGAATAAGTCATCTTTCCACTTTGTGGCAACAGTTCTGTAATTAAACGCTAAGAGTTCTTCTGAGCCTGACATAATTTGAAGATAATAAGAACAGGTACCTCAACAAAACCGGGATCTTCATCAACTCTTTCCACTCTCTCATCTTCTTCTATCAGAAGGCTCTCTCGTCGAAGGTAGTCTTCGTACCTGAAATATCAATACCAAAATCCCTTGTGATCTTTCCATGTATACCAAAGACTTCATCCAATGTGCTCTTGATAACAAACTCAAGAGGCAAATAGTTTAATCTCTTACCAAGGCTTCTCTGCAAGGTTGGACCTAATTAACAAAAATAACAGCGTTAATTTTCTGTAAAGGTATCATAAACTCTAGCAATAAGTTACGTCTAGTACTACAGAAACAAATATCCATAAGAGGGAAAATCAATTTACTTGGGTCGTGGAGGGTATGGAGCTTTCTTAGCCACATCAAGAAATATCTTATGATCGTGCAAATATCCACCCTTCCTCATCTCCAGTGCCTACAGTATAAATATTTAATCAGCAATCGTTCTTTCAAATAACTAGTATATTTTTCATCATAACTATACACTACTCTCAGATGACTACTTTAATACTTTTTCATCATTGCTATAAACAACTCTCACCTTCTTTGCTTCGTCAGCAGAGAAAAATTCAACAAAGCCACAACCCAAGCGCTTACCCTCGTGGTTTACAATAAGTCGAAGACTAACAACTTGTCCAATTCTATGAAAGAATTTGCAGCTGTAAAATTGAAGGATTAGAAATCAATCATGAAAACCTTGCTTTGAGAACGAAAGAGGATATTAAAGGTACTACTTACACATCAATTAATTCAGTTTGGGGAGAGAGATCGGCAATAAAGAGTGTCTTTTTTCTTATGGCAACTTCCTGAATTTAACAGCCAAGCTAAGAGTGTTAGCATGACTCCAAGGAGAAGAGGACTCAAACTGCATAACGACAAAAAGTAGCTTCATCTGGAGGTTTCTCCCCAGAATAAGTCATCTGCCGACTTTGTAGCAAGAGTTTTGTTATTGAACGCTAAGAGTTTCTTCTGAGCCTGCATATTGTGAAGACAATAGGAATAGGTACCTTAACAGAACCAGTATCTTCATCATGTCCTTCCACTGTCTCATTTTCTTCTATCAAAAGGCTTTTCCGTCGAAGGTAGTCTTCGTACCTGGAATATCAAAAACCCTTGTGATCTCTTGATCATGTATACCAAAAAACTTCATCCAATGTGCTTTTGATAACAAACTCAAGAGGCAAATAGTTAAATCCCTTACCAAACGACCTTGTGATCGATGCAATACCTAATCAACAAAAATAACAACATTAATCTTCAGTAGTGGGATCAAAACTCTAGCAATAAGTTACAAATAGTGTTACTTGGGAGGGTATGTAGCTTCCTTAGCCACTTCAACAGAAATCTTATGATCGAACAAATATCCACCATTCTTCTTTTCCAGCGCCTACAGCATAAAAAATATAATCAGCAATCGTACTTTCAAATAACTACTTGTATATTTTTTCATCATAAGTATACACTACTTTCAGATGAGAAATTCAATACTTTTTTCATCATTCCTACAAACTACTCCCACCTTCTTTGCTTCGCTAGCAGAAGCAAACTCAACAAAGCCACAGCCAGTATGCTCACCCGTGGGGGTTACAATAAGTGTAATACGAACAGCTCCTCCAACATTATGGAAGAAATTGATGCTGTGAAAACAGAGGGTAAAATATCAGTCATGAAAAACTTGCTTCGAGAACGAGAGAGGAAATTGAAGGTGCTACTTACATATCGGATATTTTAGTTTCTCTCGAGAGATTGTCAACAAAGAGCCTCTTTGTTCTTGTTGTAACTTCCTGAATTTAACAGCCAAGTGTGTTACTTAGCACAACTCTAAAGAGAGAAAAGGACTTAAATTGCATAGCTACAATCATCTTTCGACTTTGTGGCAACAGTTTTATTATTTAAAAACAATAGAAAATTTAAATTTGCAAAAATCATACCTTCTCTGAGATCAAATAAGCCTGATCAGACTTTGTCTCCGACAACTCGACCCGACTACCAGCACATTATTCCTTTAGAAAAAAGTGTAAAGAAAATTATTCTTAAACAACAAAGAGGATTCCGCAAAATCCGACTACCGTAGGTACCTTGTCTTCGGATTTTTCCTTATGTTTCTTCAGAATCGGTTGGGTCTTCAAATCATCTCCAGGCTCTCGCTTACCTAAAAGAAGAGCAGCAACAAAGTTAGGTTCAAGACAGGTTTATTTGTTTGCTATAAAAACATATAGCCAAAAACACATGAACAGCTGATTTATTCTAAGTGGGTATAAAACATTAGATAGGAGCTCGTAGGAGAGAGACACCCACCCAATATCTTAGCTTTGGCGGCAGATTTCTTGCTAGAACTGGCCATGGGAGAAGATGAAAACAGCGGCGGCTTATTCCTTCAACAGCGGCGGAGAATAAATAACTAGTCATCTGTCTTAATGGGCTTCTATTATTGGGTATTTGGTTTTAGACCCACGAGCATGGTTCATGAACCCAAAATTAGCGAACTGGGCTTTTGGTTTAGATCCATAATAACAATACATAGTACAAGCGTTGAGTGTTAAAAACATATATTGATGAAGAGCATGGTTTCATGCCTTCATGGAATTAGGCAATAATTAGAGGTTAGTACTTAGTAGCATATATTATTTTTCCAAACAAATTAATTATTGTTTTATTATTTTAAATGAACAAAATATATATGTGTTTGCATATCTAAAATTTTGAAAACAGTCACTATAAGAAAACATGCTATTTGAAACTACACAATCAGTCTCAAATCATTTTCAAATACACAAATTGAGACTGAAGTGAGACTGATACAATCAATCGCAAAGCTTTAGTCGTTGTTACAATCAGTCGCAGTTTAGTCACACAATTTGCAACTGATTAGAGACTAAAAGTATCAGTCACAAATCAGTAATAGAAATCAGTCGCAAATCAGTCTCAAATATTAGTCACAAATCAGTCTCTAAAATCAGTCACATATCAGTCTCTAAAATCAGTCGCAAATCACTCTCTAAATTCAGTCACAAATCAGTCTCTAAAATCAATCACAAATCAGTCTCTAAAATCAGTCACTGATCAGTCTCTCAGTTCAATCGCATATTAGTCACAAATATTCAGTCGCAGATCCGTCACACATTTTTATTTTTCATTTTTAAAAGTATTTATTTGATTAATAATTTTTTCTAAAATATAAATTTTATTTTAAATAAATTATATATTACCAAAACCGAATTGTTTTGAATCCAAAATCTGAAAACATAAAATATTTAAACTAAAATACAAGCCAAAGATAATCAAAGTTGGTCGGAGAATTCGTCGGTAGGTCGGGTTGCAGAAGAAGATCCCGAACCATCGTGCCGTGAAAGAGGAGGAGGAGGAGGAGGCATCGAAGTCAAGTGAGTAGGGAAAGACGGGAGTGTCGCCTGAAGGTACTGAATCAACTCACAATTCTGCTACGTCAGATAAGCGTTGTTATCCTTGTAACTCGCTATCTCTTCCTGCACATCTTGCTTGTAAGAAGCAAGCTCTTGCTGCAAGTGAGAAATTGTGTATGTGACACAGTAGACTCGGCGAGCTCTTTGTTCTTGCCAGGACGAAACTTCTTGCTGAGATTTCCTAGTCCGTACACGTTTCCATTGCGGTCAGGCAACATATAATGAAAAACGAAAATAAATGTAGAAATTAGTAATATATTATAAGAAAATGTAAATTTCATTTTTACATACCTGAAGGAAAAGCTCGTTATCTTGATCCGGAGTGAGCTGTACCGTCTGAGAAGCACCGTCTAATAGGTCGGTGTTACTGTCCATCTGAGATTGCATGAACTCGCTTCTCTTCTGCTCATAAGTCTCTGAAACTTTCTTCGCCTTCAGGTCTATGAAGCTCCCATCCGATGAATTAGTATGCGTCTTCTTGAAGACATCACTAATCGTAGGAGCTCGACCCAATTCTTCTTCCTACAAAAAAAATATATTATATAATTTTAAATAATAAAAATTATGAATATGAAATACTTATAAGTTCACAGTGAACACGGTAGTCACTCTTCTATCCCGACACATGCTTACGCGGTCCGCAGCCGTCACGATCTGAATAACGAGCCGTCGGAGTTAGCTATTCGCCTGGGCCTCCTGAGTAGCCCAATATTCAAAGAACTTGACGTAAACAGCACCATTCATCCACCCTGGACATTTCCCCTCATTCTTATAATCTGAGTTGTGATTCCCTTCATACGCTTGATACCGACTTTATCGAACTCTTCTTGAACGGTATGTATAATAGCCGGGTTTCGGTAATAAATTTGCTACAAAAAATTTGAAACAATTATTATGTGTTAGTTCATAGAAACATATATAAATAAGAGTTTCAAAAAATTAATTCTTACCGCAAATTTCACGAAAACTGATCACGTACATCTGGAGGAGTTTTAGTCCAACTCAGATATACGCCATCATACCCGCCCCTGATGATCTTCGAGATATGTCTCGAAATTTGGCTATCTCAGTTTCGATCGAACCTGATATAACAAATGGAGGAAAAATAATTACAAAATTTAAAAACTTTTTACAAGATTGCTTAAGGAACATGGGATTTTGATGCCATTGTCAGAGATGTTGAAGGTTAGTGATGATCAGTTTAACAGTTGGCTTTTAGAGCTTCGTCTCAGGTCGTTTGAGAGAAGATGATTACAATAAAAGTGTAATCTTTTCCTTTTTTCTCTTCTGTAGATTAAGCTTTTTGTTTCAAGGTTAGGTTGAGGGAATATTTTGTTAGATTATGTAATATGTGTAATTCAGAACCTACATGAAGAAATTGCTTTGAAGCTTACATCAAAAAGAGGCTTACTGACTGCAATAGTGATAGTTTTGCCACAGTTTGTTTGGTTTTTTGTAGATGATCAGATTTTTCTTAGATCAGTGAATGAGTAATGTTATGAATTTTGAATAGTTTCCATTGCTTTCAATCTTTCTTATTGAATCTGTTAGCTTATTTCACTGTTTCTCTGTCACAAGATTAGATTATTCATTGATTCGAACAGATTGTGTGTTTCTTGCTTCATAATTCACGGACAGTGTGTGGTATTCTCGGTAAGATCAAATTCTCTCCTGAATTGTTAGCCTGAATGATTCAGTATTCAAAGATTATCTTCTGGTCCACTGGATTTTATCTTTGGTAGAGACAGTTAGTGAATTGTTTGTAGTTCAAGAAACAAGAGCAGTTTTATTTCAGATATGGTATACAATATATAATACAACTATGGTGTAGACAAAAGCTAGGGAGGTCTAAGCGTTGCAAGTGGCACATGTGCAGCCTTCACCACAAGTGCAGCCCTTTGCAGAGGTCTGGGTCTTGGTGCAGGTGCAGGGGTTGCAGCCGCAGTGTTCACCACACGGACACACGGTGTGACCTTGATCACCACCAGATGTTGTTGCTCTCATCCTACACCTACACAGCATGAAACCACGGTTATAAGATATCACTACAGCACATCAAATCCTGAAGTTGTTTCTATAAAGAACCAAAACCTGCAGTATTCGCCACCGGGACAAGGAGAAGGACAGCCACAACGATTGTTGCAGCCAGCGGTAGAGGTTCCTTTGCCTGTGTTTAGCCATTTTGTTATCTTTCTTTTTTACTAGCTCCTCCTACACATTCATATATAGAGTCGTTGAGCTGTGCAAGGAAAAAAGACGTGGTAGAGATATCTTGAAACCATGTGGCAGCTTCTACTTTAACCTTAGTTGTGACGAAGCCTCTAGAGTTCAAACGTCCTACGTAACTCTCTTCTTTGCGGCGATTGTTTGGTTTTAGCTTACAAAGTTGCGATTGTGCTAGAATTTGGAATGCTGTTTTGGATTCGAATGTTCGTGAAAACAAAACCTTAACCTAAACAGATTTGTTGTTTGATCTTAAACACTCTCTTTTGCTGTTTCAAAATGCAATGAAAATCTCTTGCAAGTTGTTGTGTATTCAATTGTGTATTGTGAAATGAGATAATTTGTGTTCTCTCTGCAATATTGTATGTACCAAAATTGAAACTGTTTAATGAGAGCTCCTAAAAGAGCCTACTAAACCATCAATTTATTCAACCAATAGAAAAAGTTAACTCCTAAAAGACTAATACATTCCTAAAATACTTATATTGTCTAACAATTACTGGTTCAAAACATTTTACATCCTGATTGTAAAGAGAGTAATGTGTTGTTCCATTATAGAAAATAATCACGATATAAACCGGATGCCCACCCATGACCTGCTTAACTCCCTCTAGACTCACTCTTCTCTTCTCTCTGTAATACTTAGAAAGCTACTCGATTATCATTCTCAAACCTACCCTAACCTAACTCATTTGATGGTCTAGACTCAGTGGGAAATCAAGATGAGAAAGAGACTCCGATTCGAGAAGAACCACGGGAAATAATCCGTGGAGAAATGGGTGAAGAAACTGTCGTAGAGGAAGAAACTCTCGAGCTCTTTTCAAACAAAAATGTCTAACAGAATTCATTTGTCCTCAAAACACCAAAACAAAAACAAAAAAACATAACACAAGAAAAAAACAAAGTTCTGATGCTATTTGTCATTCGTCTGCATTGGAAGAATCATAATAATCACTGTAGTCATCTTCATCATCATCACTATCATCACCATATCTATATAGAAGACACGTGGCACGAATCCCCATCCATTTACTCACACACTCGAAGTGAAACTTGTGTTTAAATGGTAACTCTGTCACCACAATACCTTTGCACCATTCCTCCAAACATATCACACGTACTCCTTTCTCCATGATTGCTACACGTGCCAACATCTTCACCGTCAGTTTTGGCTTGTGTTGGAGTCGACACGATCGGCTCTTGTGTTGATGTCGACAACGTTTGCACATTACTTGACAATGCTGGTTCGATTTCTGTTGTTGATGTTAACGTTCTTACATTACTTGACGATGCTGGCTTGATCTCTGGTGTTGTTAACGTTCTTACATTACTTGACGATGCTGGTTCGATCTCTGGTGTTGATGTTAACGTTCTTATTGCTTGACGATGCTGGTTCGATCTCTAGTGTTGATGTTGACGTTCTTACATTGCTTGACGATGCTGGTTCGATCTCTAGTGTTGATGTCAAAGCTTCCAGAGAACTTGGTGACCACAGCTGCATAATCCTCGGTGTTGTATACATTACCACAAAAACTGTGAATAATCAAGTTTCTCAATTTGTTTGATATCAGTCTAATAACAATGTATATTTTATGTTAATAATGAACATATGCACAACACATTGTAACGAGATTAATGTTAGTGGTGGGCTTAAGCGAACTGAATGCTCATAGCTGAGTCTCTAAAAAAACCCTAATATGGCTGCAAGGAAAAAGTATGAATCCCTAACGAGTTTGGACAGTTCGTCGATAAGGAAAATATGAAAACTTACCGGATCAAATCTCACCAACACCAACCGAGGAGAATGCGGGTGCATATTATTGTCATAAAAAGAGGAAAATTCGAAAGAAAGAGGCCTTGGATAGAAAAACACTAAAACCTACATTAAAGAAAGAAAAACTATTTAGAATTAAGATTATTTATTCATGAGCTCCATAGTGATTTGATATTTTATCATTTCTTATTGGAAAACTATGGTACAATCCAAATAAACACACACAATTCACAAAGACAAAGCAACGTAAGAGAGAAGGATGGATCCGAATTTAACAAGTGATTAACTCGATCAGGATTGATGGATGTCTAGATCCTAAAGCAACCCAAGAAGAAGGCAAAATTAAACAATGTTAATAACACTTGTGAATCGTCTAAATTGAGATGAAGATAGATCATATTATTAGAGTATTAATCATTTTGTTTGGTTTGGTTTGATTGTTTGGTTCACTTCAATTCAATTGATTTAAGTGTTAACCAGTTGGGTTATTCATTCTTATTATAAAATAATGGTTTTGTATTTCGTTACAGTCAAATGAATGTTCTTCCCTTTTCTCTCAAACTCTCTTCTTCATCTTCTTTTTCTCCCGATTACTTTGATGAGAATATTATATATTTTATAGGATATTTTATTAGATTTGTTTTCGAAATTTATGGTGTCACAATAATTTAAATTATACCTGATTTTAAATTATAAAATAAACATAAAATATATTTTCAATTGATCTGTAACATATATATCCTACATCATCCAATAAATTATTGTGACACCATATATTTTCTTTAACCAAACACTTTCATGATCGATCTTGGTTTATTATATAATAATTTTTATACATATTATTAAAATACTTTTTCTATTTTTGGAAAAACAATTCACATAATATTTTGGAAATCGCTAACAAACACTTCGTATAGATAGTACTTTTTAAAATATGTGAATTGAAACGTTTAAAACACAAAAAAATTAGAACTTTTAAGAATTTTCTAATTAATTTTTTTCATGAATATATGAATTCAATGTGGAAGTATATACAAATATTTGAATACTTTTTATATTTGTTTGAAGATTTTTTTTTTAAATATATATCTTTGGGTTCTATTATTTTTTGAGAAAACGGTCAAACAAATACTGAATTTTCCCGTTTTTGCGGTTAAAATACCTAACTTTTTAATTTACCAAAAGAAACACGGACAAATGTTGACCAAGCCAAATTAATACTCAATTTGGTCAACCTAACAGAAAACTAACCCCCGTTAAACGCAGTTTAGTCCGCGTTAAATGTCATGTTAATCGTTGTATCAAAACGACGCGTTTAACATAAAAATCCCCAAATTGAAGAACAAACCCTAAATCACCAACTCGATTATCTCTTTCTCTTCATCTCTTCGAGCTTTCGTGAATTTCAGAAGGATTTTGTGAGATTGAGATGCCAATGAAGAACAAAGCCAAAAGAAAAGGATTTCAAAACCGTGAACCTGAAGATGTCGTCGAGACCAACGAATTAGATGACGATTTGGGTGATGAAGAAGGTGAAGAAGAAGTGGGCGACAATGAACAAGAGTACGAAGAAGAAGGTGAAGAAGAAGTGGACGAAGAAATAGGTGAAGAAGAAGAATTTAATGCGGTTGGGAATGAGATTATACCCGTGAATGAAGATGCATCGTTGTTTCTATCTACTCAATTTGGAGAGTTCGCAGACGAAAATTATGAAACACAGAGTGATGATAGCGGTGATGAAGTGTTGAAAGATGACAAAATTCCAGAGCACTGGTCATCTAGTGAAGACGACGAGGAAGAACACATAAGAGATCAACAAGAACAGGAAGATTCACAAAGTGAAGGTGAGATTATTGCGCTTGGGAAAACCTTTGGTTCTGCTGCAGAATTTAAGCTTGCTCTATTGAGGTACTCTCTTAAAACCGGGTACGACATTAAATTGTACATGTCAACGCAAAAGTGATTAGGTGTGATATGCTCAGATAAAGATTGCTCTTGGAGAGTGTATTGCTCATATGAGAAGAGGAAACACAAGCTGCAAATTAAGGTATATGAGCGTGAACATACTTGTACTAAGTTTGGGTACTCTAAGATGTTGAAGAGTTCAACCATTACTCAGTTGTATGTGGATAGATTGCGGTTAGATCCTAAGTTGACAGCAGTAGCTATGGCAGCTGAGATATTGAGGTGTTACAATCTGCGGGTTAGTGTAGAACAGTGTCGAAAAGCCAAGACTAGGATCATGAAGGAGATGAGAAAATGTCATGAAGCACATTTTTCTCGTATTTGGGATTACGAAGCTGAGCTTCACCGGACCAATAAAGGAACCATTGTTGATATTGAAACTACTCCAGGTGCAACCCCAGGAAGTTTACAGAGGTTGCATCGAATTTATATATGTTTTGAGGCACAAAGAAATGCTTGGAAATCCTATTGTCGGCCAATCATAGGAACTGATGGTGCGTTTCTTAAGTGGGATGTGAGAGGACAGTTGCTTGCGGCAGTAGGAAGAGATGGTGATAACAGAATAGTGCCAATAGCTTGGGCTGTGGTTGAGATTGAAAACATTGTCAATTGGGAGTGGTTTTTGAATCATTTGAAGGTTGACCTGGGACTTGGTGATGGAAAAGAGTACACCATCATTTCTGATAAACAAAAGGTGAGTTCCTTAACTTATGTTTTGTATTTATATTAAGTTATTTTGTTTTGATGTTTTGCTCTGCTTTTTGTAATGTTTCAAGGGTTGGTAAAGGCTGTTCCTGTTGTAATGACAATTTGAATAATTTATGTGAATCATTCAATAGAACATAAGAGAATCTAGGAAAAAGCCACTTTTAGACTTGTTAGAAGACATAAGGCGCCAATGTATGGTTAGAACTGCTAGGAGATGTGTCATTTCACATAGGTTGAAGACTCGGTTCACTACAAGTGTGCATGCTGAGATCAACGATGCAATAGACAAGTCTAGGGATTGTGTAAGATTCATTTCCACGGGTGATATGCATGAGGTTGAGGTTCATGGTTGTTCTTATTGGGTTGAAATGAGGTCTAGAACATGTGGCTGTGGGAAATGGCAGCTCAATGGCATTCCATGTGAACATGTTGCATGTGTTATAATAGCCAAAAGACAAAATGTTGAAGATTATGTATCCGAGTATTTCACAACCCGTACTTGGCAGGAAACATATGAACACGGTATTGAACCTGTCCAAGGGATGAAGTTATGGCAGAGGGTCAACAGATTGCCAGTGTTACCACCACCAAATAGAATAGGCAAGGCTGGGAGACCAAGCAACAATGCCAGACGCTAAGGACAAAATGAGTCTACATCGAAAGGTGGCAAGTCTAGGTTAGGCCGAGGAAATCGGGTTATGACATGTTTTAAATGTAAAGAAGAGGGCCACAACAAGGCTACTTGTTTAAATCAACAAGTAGAGCCTACAGTAAAAGACGTAGAGGACGTCCAAAGAAGACAGTAAGTTGCTACGAGTTCATTTTTTTCTCTGTGTTTACAACTATGACACTTTTTTTTATATATAGCCTGGAACACAAGGAGGGATTACACAAGCCGTAGGTTCACAAATTAGCGGATCACAAATAATAAGTTCATAGTCCGGAGGCTCACAAGTTTAAAATGGTTTCAACCTTATGATGCAACAGTTGAAGATGGTTTTTTGCTTTTGCTTTCACGGACCTTTGTTTTGTTTTCACAAACCTATGTTTTTCTGTTGCTTTCACAGACCCCTATATCTTCTATGTTTTGCTTTTGATGTAAGACCTTATGTTTGAGATTGCAATAGCATCATTAACACTTCAGTTTTAGCTCTTTTCGTAAGTTATGAAATTGCAACAAATGTTTGATATTGTTCCACAATATCGATTGTTCGGCAATCTCTATCTTCTGTGTTCACCAATTAAATTGTTGATCAAATTGAATTAAAGAGATTCAAATTGAATTAAGAGAGATTAACTTGAATAGAAAGAGATGTTTCAAATTAAATAAAAAGAGATCAAACTCAATTGTTGTTGCTGTAGAGAAATTCCATACCAAATTCATAAAACACAACAAGCTTTAGGTTATAACCAATACATATACTTCAACTGCAATTAACATTGATGCCACTAACAACATCAGCAACATCCAGTCAGAAGAAATTTTTTGCAATTAACATTGAGAAAATAGACAACAAAATACTGAGAATGCAGCGAATCTTAATAATCTTCAACACTCTTCTCCCTTTCAATCCGTTTTTGTGTAGCTCATACACCACCTCCTTTGTAACATCAATCTCGGTTTTAAGCTTATTTACCTCATTCTCAATGGCGTCAACTGTTGATCTTAAACCCTCAACCATATGAATCTTTGAGCTCATATCCTCGATTTCTTCAAGCATTGCTTCCTCTACCCACTTAAAAAGGTGGCCCTACATTTCGCAAAAAAACACTCAATTTCATAAACAAAACTCTCAGTTATTCATAAATTTACCTTCTTCATTGCGGAACATCCAAAGAAGGGACGCCCATGATTTTCATGTGTCGTTGATGTGTACTGCTTGACGTCAGCACCACATCCACACTGCACGTGAATTCCATGTTTTTCACCATTGGAGCTCTCGGATATCGAACTCATCTTACGGTAAAAGAAGAGGCAAACCACAAATTAAAGAATGAGAGAATGAGAGAAGAGATCGAAGAAGAAAGCTCGAAGAATGAGAGAAAGAGATGCTCGAAGAGAAGAAGGGATCGAAGAGATGAAGAGAAAGAGATAATCGATTTAGGGATTTAGGGTTTGTTCTTCAATTTGGGGATTTTTATGTTAAACGCGTCGTTTTGATACAACGATTAACGCGGACTAAACTGCGTTTAACGGGGGTTAGTTTTCTGTTAGATTGACCAAATTAATTATCAATTTGGCTTGGTCAACATTTGTCCGTGTTTCTTTGGTGACTTCAAAGGTTAGGTATTTTAACAACAAAAACGGGAAAGTTCAGTATTTGTTTGACCGTTTTCTCATTATTATTTTTTGTCAACCATTGTATTAAGATAACTATAAACCACCACAAAGTGATATAGAAAGTTTACAACATTAAACCATTAGCCAACTCTCTAATAAAACAAGCGAGAGCGTTAGCTTTATGATTTAGAAATCTCGAAATTATATATAGGGAGAAAGTACGAAAGAGAGACTTTAACCTGAGAAAGTCTTCCTGGTAAACTCTATAATTGTTTTGTGTACTTACCTTTCTTTAATCCCGCGATCACTCTTCTCTTCTTTCTACCCTTTTCGAGCTCGATTGTTCCGCAAATCGTGAGATCGAGGTGATTGAGCTGACAATCATCAACAGGCTATAGACCCATTTTTTCTATTATCCATTTATCCGATCAAGTTATGCCCCAAACTTGTCAAAAGTTCAAATTCAGAAGAGCTCTGCATCTGTCCCAAACTTATCTTCATCATATCTGACGGAGTTGCTAAGTGAAAATTGTTGCACCTGCTTATACTTAGATCTGATCATCAGTCAATTCGTTTCATAAGAACACTACTCCTTTTAACTTTGGAGGAAGATATGAAAGACTGAATGTACACAATCAAGCTGAGATTAAATATGAGAAAAGTAAATTTGTATCCCTCGGGAGATTATGGCTCTTACTTGGGTGATAATAAAGACATAATGTTTAACACTAAAAAACTTAAAATTAAGCATATGTTAACATATCGACAAAAACCTAACTAGAACATAAGAGAAACTGATGTAATAAGAAAAGGTTGTCACAAGTTAAAAAAAACAAATTAAGAGCTTCTATCAGAAGGCTTCCTCCTCGTCAACAAAAGTAGTCTTTGTACCGCAGAATCTGGCGAACGGTTTGGCCCGCAGTATAAGGGAGTCTTCGTACCTGCAATATCAAAAACCTTTGTTATCTCTTCATGTATACCAAAAACTTCACCCAATGTGCTCTTGGTAACAAATTCAAGACGCAAATATATAGTTAAATGCCTTACCAAAGCTTCTCTGCAAGGTTGTACCTAATTAACAAAAACAACAGCATTAATCTTCTGTAATGAGATCAAAATCTAGCAATAAGTGACAACTAGTGTTACAGAAACAAATCTCAATAAACTGGAAAATCAATATACTTGGGTCGTGGAGGGTATGGAACTATCTTAGCCAGAGTCATAAACATCTTACGACGATTTTCAAAATATCTAGTCTGCAGCTTCTTCACCGCCTACAGTATAAAAGATTTAATCAGTAATCGTACTTTTAAATAACTACTTGTATACTTTTCATCAGTATACATTACTTTTCAAATGACTACTTATACTTTCATCATTACTATAATAAAGTACTCTCACAATTTCTGCTGCGTAAGCAGAAGCCAACTCAACAAAGCCGCAACCCACATGCTGACCCTCGCGGTTTACAATAAGTCGTTGACCAACAATTCCAGGAAAGCCATTCTTAGAGAAGTAATTACAGCTGCAAAAATGGAGGATAAAATTAATACAAGTCATGAGAAACTAGCTCCAAGTACGAGAGAGAAAATAAAAGGTGTTACTTACACATCTAACATTCCACACTCGGCAGGGAGATTGTTAAAAAAGATTGTCTTTTTTCTTATGGCAACTTCCTGAATTTAACAGCCAAGCAAAGTGTGTTAGAACGACTCTAAGAAGAAAGGACTTAGAATGCATAGCAACAAAAGTAGCCTCATATCTGAAGATTCCTCCCAGAATAAGTAACACTAAGTGTTTTTTCTGAGTCTGACATATTTTGAAGACAATAAGAACAGGTACCTGAACAAGTCCTTCCATTGTCTTATCTTCGTCTTCTATATGAAGGCTTTCTCGTCGAAGGTAGTCTTTGTACCTAGAATATCAAAACCCCTTGTTATCTCTCCATTTATACCAAAAGCTTCACCCAATGTGCTCTTGATAACAAATTGAAGACGCAAATAATTAAATCCCTTACCAAAGCATCTCTGCAAGGTTGTACCTAATTAACAAAAGACAACAGCATTAATCTTCTGTAATGAGATCAAATTCTAGCAATATGACAGCTAGTGTTACAGAAAATCTCAATAAAATGGAAAATCAATCTACTTGGGTTGTGGAGGGTATGTAGCTCTCTTAGCCACATCAACAATAATCTCACAGTCGTCCAAAATTTCACCATTCCTCGCTTCCAGCGCCTACAGTATAAAAGATTTAATCAGCAATCGTACTTTCAAATAACTAAATGAATATTTTTCATCATAAGTATCCACTACTTTTCAAATGACTACTTATACTTTTTCATCATTACTATTAACTACTCTCACCTTTTTTGCTACCTTAGCAGAAGCAAACTCCACAAAGGCATGGCCAGTATTCTTACCCTCGTGGTCTACATTAACTCGAACATGAACGACATCTCCAGCAAAACGGAAGAATTTGCAGCTGTTAAAGTGGAGGATAAAATATCAGTCATGAAAAACTTGCTCTGAGAACGAAAGATGAAATTAAGAGTGTTACTTACACATCTATTATTCTAGTTTCGCAGGAAAGATTGCTAACAAAGAGCGTCTTTTTTTCTACGGCAACTTCCTGAATTTATCCGCCAAGCCAAGTGTGTTAGCACAACTCTTAACGGAGAAAAGGACTTAAATTGCATAGCAGCAAAAAGTAGCCTCATCTAAAGATTCATCCCCAGAATAAGTCATCTTTCCATTTTGTGGCAACAGTTCTGTAATTAAACGCTAAGCGTTCTTCTGGGCCTGACATAATTTGAAGATAATAAGAACAGGTACCTCAACAAAATCGGGATCTTCATCAACTCTTTCCACTGTCTCATCTTCTTCTATCAGAAGGCTCTCTCCTCGAAGGTAGTCTTCGTACCTGAAATTTCAATACCAAAATCCCTTGTGATCTTTCCATGTATACCAAAGACTTCATCCAATGTGCTCTTGATAACAAACTCAAGAGGCAAATAGTTAAATCTCTTACCAAATCTTCTCTGCAAGGTTGGACCTAATTAACAAAAATAACAGCGTTAATCTTCTGTAAAGGTATCATAAACTCTAGCAATAAGTTACGTCTAGTACTACAGAAACAAATCTCCATAACAGGGAAAATCAATTTACTTGGGTCGTGGAGGGTATGGAGCTTTCTTAGCCACATCAAGAAATATCTTATGATCGTGCAAATATAGACCCTTCCTCATCTCCAGTGCCTACAGTATAAAGATTTAATCAGCCATCGTTCTTTCAAATAACTAGTATATTTTTCATAATAACTATACACGACTCTCAGATGACTACTTTAATACTTTTTCATCATTGCTATAAACTAGTCTCACCTTCTTTGCTTCGTCAGCAGAGAAAAACTCAACAAAGCCACAACCCAAGCGCTTACCCTCGTGGTTTACAATAATTCGAAGACTAACAACTTGTCCAATTCTATGAAAGAATTTGCAGCTGTAAAATTGAAGGATTAGAAATCAATTATGAAAACCTTGCTTTGAGAACGAAAGAGGATATTAAAGGTACTACTTACACATCAATTAATTCAGTTTGGGGAGAGAGATCGGCAATAAAGAGTGTCTTTTTTCTTATGGCAACTTCCTGAATTTAACAGCCAAGCTAAGAGTGTTAGCATGACTCCAAGGAGAAGAGGACTCAAACTGCATAACGACAAAAAGTAGCTTCATCTGAAGGTTTCTCCCCAGAATAAGTCATATGCCGACTTTGTAGCAAGAGTTTTGTTATTGAACGCTAAGAGTTTCTTCTGAGCCTGCATATTGTGAAGACAATAGGAATAGGTACCTTAACAGAACCAGTATCTTCATCATGTCCTTCCACTGTCTCATTTTCTTCTATCAAAAGGCTTTTCCGTCGAAGGTAGTCTTCGTACCTGGAATATCAAAAACCCTTGTGATCTCTTGATCATGTATACCAAAAAACTTCATCCAATGTGCTTTTGATAACAAACTCAAGAGGCAAATAGTTAAATCCCTTACCAAACGACCTTGTGATCGATGCAATACCTAATCAACAAAAATAACAACATTAATCTTCAGTAGTGGGATCAAAACTCTAGCAATACGTTACAAATAGTGTTACTTGGGAGGGTATGTAGCTTCCTTAGCCACTTCAACAGAAATCTTATGATCGAACAAATATCCACCATTCTTCTTTTCCAGCGCCTACAGTATAAAAAATATAATCAGCAATCGTACTTTCAAATAACTACTTGTATATTTTTTCATCATAAGTATACACTACTTTCAGATGAGAAATTCAATACTTTTTTCATCATTCCTACAAACTACTCCCACCTTCTTTGCTTCGCTAGCAGAAGCAAACTCAACAAAGCCACAGCCAGTATGCTCACCCGTGGGGGTTACAATAAGTGTAATACGAACAGCTCCTCCAACATTATGGAAGAAATCGATGCTGTGAAAACAGAGGGTAAAATATCAGTCATGAAAAACTTGCTTCGAGAACGAGAGAGGAAATTGAAGGTGCTACTTACATATCGGATATTTTAGTTTCTCTCGAGAGATTGTCAACAAAGAGCCTCTTTGTTCTTGTTGCAACTTCCTATATTTAACAGTGTGTTACTCAGCACAACTCTAAAGAGAGAAAAGGACTTAAATTGCATAGCTACAATCATCTTTCGACTTTGTGGCAACAGTTTTATTATTTAAAAACAATTGAAAATTTAAATTTGCAAAAATTATACCTTCTCTGAGATCAAATTAGCCTGATCAGACTTTGGCTCCGACAACTCGACCCGACTATCAGCAAATTCTTCCGTTGTCTCCTGTTACGAGTAGCCATTAGAAAAAAGAAAATTATTCTTAAACAACAAAGAGGATTCCGCAAAATCCGACTACCGTAGGTACCTTGTCTTCGGATTTTTCCTTATGTTTCTTCAGAATCGGTTGGGTCTTCAAATCATCTCCAGGCTCTCGCTTACCTAAAAGAAGAGCAGCAACAAAGTTAGTTCAAGACAGGTTTATTTGTTTGCTATACAAACATATAGCCAAAAACACATGAACAGCTGATTTATTCTAAGTGGGTATAAAACATTAGATAGGAGCTCGTAGGAGAGAGACACCTACCCAATATCTTAGCTTTGGCGGCAGATTTCTTGCTAGAACTGGCCATGGGAGAAGATGAAAACAGCGGCGAAGAAGATCAGGAGTTATCTGCCTTCACAGAATTGCGAATTTCAAAACTATTTCGAGAATAAATACCTAGTCATCTGTCTTAATGGGCTTCTATTATTGGGTTTTTGGTTTTAGACCCACGAGCATGGTTCATGAACCCAAATTAGCAAACTGGGCTTTTGGTTTAGATCCATAATAACAATACATAGTACAAGCGTTGAGTGTGAAAACCATATATTGATGAAGAGCATGGTTTCATATATTTTTTTTCGTGTGAATTTCATCAATTCACAAGCTATAAACCCTAAACTTAGCTTGTGCACCAAGTCAGCATCTAACTCTAATTTTTGATCATTTCTTATTTTATCTTCTTACAAAATTTGAACCCCTTTTTTTTCTGCCTCTCAAAAAACTTTCAACAAATAATGGCTAAAGAAGAACGAAACAAAGAAAAAAACTCATTACTATCATGTTCTGGGAAAATCTCATCTCCATTCAACACAATCTTCTTAATCGCAAACGCAATCTTCCTCGTTATAGCTGGTTTCTGGTTTGTAACAGTCATAACATTACATTACAATACCGATGGATGTAATCGATTCGCGACAAGTCCTGGAATCTTCGTCAGTTTCTTTTTGCTCCAAATGTCTATAACTGGATTTTACGTAGCTTACTTCAAATCAGATTCTTTATTTAGAATTCATTTCTTCCTCTTCTTCTTATGGATGATAGTGATCGTGGCTAAAGCTGTATTCGCCTCTGTTCTTCATAAGGAGACCAATCCTAGATTGTTCCCTGGTTCTAAGATCCAAGAGTTAGGATTGAAGATTACTCAGGATGGGTTCGTAGATTGGTGATCAAGGATGATAAATGGTATCGTACTAGAAGATGTTTGTTAAGAACAATATTTGTAGCACGTTAAGCCAAAACATGACAGCTTCTGAGTTTTATCAGATGGATTTAATTCCTATCCAAGTACGTAAGAACATAAGCTATATATACATACATGAAATATGCTATTTTCGATGGAATAATCCGGAACAACCATTTCCGACAGATTTCATATAGATAATAATTATCGGATACAGGTCATCAAAAATAGATATTTTCGAGATTTGGACAAAAGAATCCATAGAAGAATCTAGTATTAACTGGTTTTTCTCGATAGTAGAATCCATGTAGAATATATCTGAAACAACTATTCTCTACTAATTTTATACGGATACAATTTTCAAATATATGAGAAATAGATATCTGTCGAAAATTCTTGACAATATTCAATAGTTTTGACAGAATTCCACTGATTTTTTTTTCTAAAAGAGGTTACAATGTAATTTTCGCTTAGAAAACACAATAAAATTTCTATTAACTAATAACATTAGGACTAGAAAATTCCAATTTTTTAATTAATTTATAGTAATTATTAATTTTATTGATATATTAATTGAACCAAACATTCAATTTACGACCAAAAAATTATATTTATTTGTAGAGGTTTAATTGTAGTTACTTCTAAACCAAAACGAATGTAGCATTAACCGGTTTTGATATTGGTTTGATATTCTGTTTAAATCATATAAATCCAATGAATTAATGCTTTAACTTCGTTTATATTTTTTGACAGTCTGGATGCTGCAAGCCACTACTTTCATGTGAATTACGTTACGAGAAACCAAATGTTTGGAAGGTTTCAAGATATTTTAACAATTTAGAAGAAGATTGCAAGAAGTGGAACAGTTCTATGGACACATTATGCTTCGATTGCGATTCATGTAAAGCTGTGACTATTGCAGATTTACGAAAGTATACATTTTCCTTTAAACTTAACTTCATTAATAGTCTTTTTGTCGACCTTACCGGTTTGTTTGCTTGGTTAAAGATTCTTCGACACACTGAGAAATAGATTTGTAAGCAATTTATTTTATATTATTTTCTTGTAATGTCAAGTCCTGATCGCCATCTATAATGGACCCAACATGTTTTTCCGGACCGTGGACTCACTTTTTGGACCACCGGTACATTATTTCTGGAGGTTTTTTAAAGATTTTTTAGCGACACTACAATTATGTGTGATATTTTCTAATGTTTTGTTCATCATTCATATGGTACCGAGTATTATTTTTGGATAGATCATCTATCTAGAAATTTTTTCAACTCAGATATGTTTTAATTTTGAAATTTTCTCATAATGTTTAACTAAAAATATAATTATGTAGGCTTTGGTGATATAGGTAATAAACATATTTTTTAAAGCTCTCCTCATGAGATACTTTATGTAAGAATATAAACATTCATTTTGTTAATTGTAATAAGTTTGTAAAATTGTCACACACAAAAGACAGAAAGCTTCGGAGTACGCGAAGGAGAAGGGAAGTCAAGTGGGAGAAGTGTCTGCTGCTCGAAGAGGACAAGAGGTTAAAGATCATATGGAGAGAGCAAAAGACTTCGTTGCTGAGAAAGCAAGTGAAGCAATGGACAATGTAGCTGAATTTTCTCAGATTGCTTCAGATTTTGTGACAGAGACAGGTAAAGAAACGAAGAAAGAATCTGCTTCATTGACAAGGTAAAGATTGTATCGTTGAGATAACAGGTGAAGTCATTGATATTGCGACGGATATAAGCAAGAAAATGGCTAAATACGTTGGAGATAAAGCAACGGAGGCTAAAAAAGCCATATTGCCTCTAAAACTTTAAGTATTTATTGTAATAAATAATGATGCAACTAATGTAATAAAAAAGATGTTTTATTCTGATAAAAAGTTGGAAATTACTTTGAGTTATTTTGAGTAAATTTCATTTTTTTTTAACACTGGACCACACAATTGACTAGTTCATTAGTTAAATTTCTACTTTTTAGATATACAAGTGTGCATGTTTCTAATAAACTTACCCCCGCTACTAAATTAAAAGCCACCAATTAAATTTCATGTTTAATAATACCAAATTTGTGTAGACATTATATAGAATTAACTTTTTTTTTTTAATGTGTGGTGATTTTCGGTGTTTATGGTTCAGTTCAATTTGATTTTCGGTTTAATTTATCGGTTTATGGTTCAATTTACAGATTATAATAACAGAGCTCTTATAAGAACCAGAAAGCGTCACTATAGAGAAGCGACTATATTTGACTGACTCTTTGTGTGATTCTCCGATATTCGCCGAGTTTTCTGGGTTTTTGGCTCTCCACTCTGTCCTTCAGATCTTTATTTTCCGGTGAGGTTTCTCATCTGTTTATAGATGATTAGTCGATCACCTCATTGATTTGCTTATAACATCGTTTTATTTTTGGTTTTAGTTTTCTCGGTCTCAATTGCAACATTTTTTCTTCCCTAATATTCTTGGAAGTCATCTTCTTTTTGCCGATTTCGATTTGTTCAATTCCTCGATTCCTCTGGAAATTTTTGGAATTGATTTCTGCAATATTTGCAAACCCTAGTTTAAAACCCCTTGGGGGCCAAAGAATTGCAAAACCTAGTTTTGAGATTGGCAAACGGTGTTTAAGTATGTGACCTGCAAAAATCTCCATACTTTCGTTGAAGGTTCGTCGTAAAGTATCAGCATTAAGTCTCTTCTGAACCAATTTAATTTCCCTTTTTGCAGATTTTTAGTGTTTGTTAGGGGGAAATTCTGTCGAAGACTCTGCTCTAGCATGGTAAATTCATTCTAAATTAATGTTTAGTAGTACTATTGTTATATGATTCTAGTTAATTCTTGGTTAAATCAAAACAAGCTTACTTCAGTGCTCACTTTTCTATGTCCTTTGTTCAGTCTGGAAGAAAGGAAACGGTTTTAGATTTGGCTAAGTTTGTGGACAAGGGTGTGCAAGTTAAGCTCACTGGTGGTAGACAAGGTAAAATGTGCTTTTAGGATTATGCAAAGATGATACCTTTTATACAATTTCTCTGAGATTTGATTGTTGCTTTGTGTGTGTTTGTTTTTTGCAGTCACTGGAACTCTTAAGGGATACGATCAATTGCTTAACCTTGTTCTTGATGAAGCCGTGGAATTCGTTAGAGGTATCGTTTTCCTTGCATTATCTTTATGTATATTGAAATTGTTCTTCACAGCTATATCTATTGCATTGATCTTGTTAGGCTGTTTTCCTTCTTTTTATAGAATGAGTAGTTAAAGCCATTTGGATACATGTCCAACAAATAAGATAATTCTGTGTTATCTCATTTGATTCCATTATTCTGGTGCATACAAATGTCTCCATGATGCCATTAAAAGATATATAATCTGATTAGATATCTGACAAAAGAAGTGATTGCTTAATCATTGTTATGCTGTGATTATGACCCTCATCTTTTGTTATTTTCAGATCATGATGATCCTTTGAAGACCACTGACCAGACAAGACGCCTTGGTTTAATCGTATGACTTCAAGTGGTTACATTTTGGCATCTTGTTGCTTGTGATGGATCCTCAGTTTATATTCTAAATCAGTATGTTTATTGTCTGGTTATTTTAGGTTTGCCGAGGAACAGCTGTGATGCTTGTCTCACCAACCGATGGCACTGAAGAAATCGCTAACCCATTTGTTCAACCAGAAGCTGTCTAAAGACGTTCTTCTCAAACATGAAGACCCTCTATTAGTTTAACTTGGTGATTTAGAGAGTATTTTATCCGACTCTCTGTGTGATTGGAAACATACAAGTTTATTTCAAACAATTTGGAACATCTTAGCTCTTGTTCTCGTGTCTTGTTATCTTAAGAAATTACATTCCTTTATATACATTCCTATTTGGAACCTTCTTTGCAAATCCGAAATCCCAAAAACCTGAAGCAAATTGGAAAACAGAATGCGCAAACCATGGATTTCTGGAGATTTCAGCATTTACGGGAGTTGTTAAGAACATTTCTGCACTGTTTACGGTGGAGATGATGAAGTCAGTGACGCCAAAGCTCAAGCTTTTTGGACCAGTCTTCGCATTACGGTGTACTTACAGCTCTACCGATCAATCTCTGCTTGTTAACGAACTCACCAGACTTTGTTACCAGAGAGACCTTCCCAGAGCTTTGAGAGCAATGGATTCGTTGCAAAGTCATGGTCTTTGGGCAGACTCTGAGACTTACTCTGAACTTATCAAGTGTTGTCTATCTCAAAGAGCTGGTCACGAAGGGAATCTCGTTTGTCGTCATTTATACTTCAATGGTCATCAACCGATGATCTTTTTGGTTAATATTCTGATTAATATGTATGTGAAGTTCGATCTTTTGAATGCTGCTCACCAACTGTTCGATCGATTGCCTCAAAGGAATGTTGCAAACTATACCAGAAGGTACTGGAGCTACTGGTTTTGATGCTGAAAGATGGTGTGAGGACTAATGTTTATACTTACTCTGTGTTACGAGCTTGCAACTATATGTTTGATATTAGAATGCTTCGTTGTGGGATTATTAAGGAGGGATTAGAATCTGACGTTTTTGTTAGGAGTGCTTTTATTGATGTGTTTTCTAAACTGGGTGAGCCTGTAGATGCTCTTTCGGTTTTCGATGAGATGGTCACTGGTGACGCGATTGTTTGGAACTCAATCATTGCTGGCTTTGCTCAGAACAGTAAAAGTGATGTAGCTTTGGATCTTTTTAAGAAGATGAAGAGAGCTGGTTTCATTGCAGAGCAGGCTACCTTGACTAGTGTAATGAGGGCTTGTACTGGTTTGGCTCTGTTGGAGTTGGGGATGCAATCCCATGTTCATATTGTGAAATATGACCAAGACTTGATACTCAACAACGCATTCGTAGATATGTACTGCAAATGTGGGAGCTTGGAGGATGCTCACCATGTGTACTGTATTCGGTGTAGGTCTCACTCTAAGCTAGGTTTTCATTCTAGGGTTCGATTATCCTTCATCCTAACGAAAATAATACTTATAAAAGGTCTGTTTCCACCTATTTCTTGTTTTATCTGTTGTTGTTTCATCGATTGTGAGGTCTAATTTCTTTCATATATTGTGAGGTTTGAAGTTTTGTTCATATCGAAGATAGTCTCCCACAAAGAAACGCAACAAGAGTTTGTAAGTTATTTTACTTTTCATATTAAGGTTTTCAGAAATTGAACAATGAGACAATTTCAATCGAACTTAAGAGCGGAACCATTGTCATGGAACTATGACAGGTGCGCTTCTCTTCCTACACAGTTCTATTCGATGTTTGGGCTTTGCTCTACAATGCTTTATCAGTCTTAATCGTAGTGACAGTGGTCGAGTCAAATGCTAGATCTTGCTTTAGAATTAGGTAGTCTAACTATACTGGGCTGTGGTAAAGTTGAACAACTAAAAATGGTGGTTTTCTTTTTCTTTTACTTTATTAAGTCTTGGTTATTGGATGAGGAGATGGAGGTGTTTTGCGGGAAGTCGTGGTTATAATGATTTGGTTTACATGGTTTATTGTTCTTATTATGTGTGTTTGTTGTTGTGGTTGTGCAAAAGGTTCACAAGGGTTACATAAGCATATTACAAAGCTTCATGGCTCTAGAGCTCTCTGTTGCTATTTATCAGAATTGTTTATCTTAGATTACAAGGCTGTGATGTTTTTGCTGAGAGAGAATTATAAGCACCATAAAGGTAATTAAACTGGTCGTGGTCGGTTGGTAAATATAAGCACCATAAGGTAAGCAACTATGCTTGTCAACTTAAAATGTTCTAAAAGCTGATGGCCAATTATTTCACACAATACTTTTAGGTCAGCAAACCCAGATTATTGGTGATGCTGTTGAACACTATTTCCAACTGGGTCTCCGAACATTGTGTTTGGTTTGGCGTGAACTATATAAGAAGCTGAGTATCTTGAGTGGTCAATGAAGTTCATAGAGGTCATAGAGAATGTCAAGATGATGTAGAGTGACCGATTGACTCAAATGTCTCAAGGTGACTCTTCCAATCCGACAGGGACAACAACACAACCACCAGCACTTAGCCGAGAGGAGATCAATGAGATGGTGCTAGAGGTGAGCTATATATCAGTTCTACTGCAATCTTACACTATGTAGTTTCAGTTTGTTACTTTCCTGAAATCTTACAATATATATTACTTTGCTGAAATCATTTTAATTGTTTCAGGAAACACTGACTCCTAGCGGCCGACACTTTGGATTGGGAAGCCTCGTCTCTTCAGCTCAATCCTCGACTCCACCACCAACAGTCCCTCCAGTTATAGCTGTTGAGATTGCCGGAACCCAACCTTCGGTGCAGATGCGACCCAAATGTAGACTTCTCGCTCTGCCTCTTGCTTTCTTTTTTGTTCACCTTAAACCAATTCTGAATGCTCCTGGCTACTCTATGTTTGAATATCAGTAACATTTTGTGGAGCTGTTAATTATGAAAATCCTTTTAGTTTTAATCGTTTATCTAATTATTCTGCTTTAATATTACATAGGTTTATATATATACATTTCTCTACATTTTGAATCCAGATGGCGTAGTCTAAAATTTTCTAAAAACTATGAAGACGAAAAAACCATGTTACTAACAGTATGAATAAACCAGACAGAGACTCTTCACTTGTCTGGAAAAATAATCATTTAGATATGTCTGGAACTATTACAATTTTGACCGTCTGGAATTATAGACGGAAATTTTGCTGTCTAAACTCTGTTTGGAAATACAGACTAATTCGGGACAAGTTTTCAATTTGCGACACTCTGTACCAGATAGATAAATTTGTTTGGAATTTGTCATGAATCACGATTCGAATTTAGCTATAAGATTCCAATTTAGGTTTACATGCTATTGAGTTATGTTTAGACCTTATAACCCTCTCTTTATAGGATAAAGTTGGTTCTTTAATCTTCTCAAAGCTTGATTTTTAAGTATGAAAGAGTTTCTCTTATGGTTCGACTGCCGAACATGGCGAGTGAACTCAGATCAGTTCCAGATCTGCTCCAGATTCAAGAATACTTATAAAATTCATATCTAAGATTTCCAGTATGTTTGAGCTTGTATATCTAGATACACTTTTATTATATGTATGTTTTTATAATGAACATTGTTAGGTATTGTTTCCAATATTATGTTGTATTTGAAAACTTGGTTAATTAATGGAAGAAGCTTTTGTGAAAAAAGAGAGAATAAACTAGTGTTATACGTTACATGTATTAACTAATGTAATACTAAAGTTTTGCTTGGACCATATCTATCATGCAAAACTCTCTCCGTGACATTTGAGATCACAAAATATGCAGACCAACTCTTAGTTAAAGCCCACTAAGCTAGTCTTTTAAGTAGCAATAGTATTTCTATTTATTTCAGAGGCATTATATTATTTTGTATAAATTTGTAATGCCCGAAACGTATGGTTTTAAATATAATTAATAAGCAACCACCAATTTATACCTTGACCGATGGACTTTATCAGTTTCCATTGTTTCTTTCTACAAAACAAGTGTTGTTGAATAATACAAACATGTGTCCTCTTAGACACGTTTGACCATTCTCATCATTTAGTGCTATAAATAGCTTTGTTTCTCTTCCTTTGTTCTCGTCTCTCTCGTTTTCATTTTCGAGCTTTGCTTGTTTTTAGTCTTCTTTCACAATTATTGTTCATTCAAAAAGCTCTCATTTCTTCAGGCAACTCCAAATTCAAACACAAGTGCGATAATAAAGGTAACATTACTGATTATTTTGGTGCAATTCATGAATTTTACTAAGATTTTTACGGTTAAGCTTAATCAATATATATTGAAGTAAGTCGGTAGTCAAAGTTAGAACAGTTGATGAACAGTGAATTTACATTTATTGAAGCTCGTGAACCATATCTTAAATTGAATTCTCTTGTTGAGTGTAAACCTCTAGATAGCATAAGAATATTAAATGACTAAATTAAGATGCTTTAAATAGCTACTACATTTTTTTTTTTTTTGTATATATGTAAAAAACCTCTAGACAGGCAAACAAATATTTATATCATATTTTCTTCTATATATGTATGTTCAACTTAATATAAAAAAACTTTTCATGGGTATAAAAAAACTTCTATATATGTAATACAACTTAATATGTATGTTCAACGTATTGATTTATATGGCAATTTCTAAATAAAAGTGACAGTACTTAATTCCCCTTTCTCATTTTATAAGAATTTTTGGTTAAAAATGCGCTTATTTAGAAATTATTTTGTATTTTAAGTTATTGCAATTTGACCGATCATTAAATATTAAATTTTCTATTGAAATTCAGAAATTTTTTTATAAAAGAAATTGAAAAATAAAAACTTCTAAAACATCTTATATAATGCGACATATGGAGTATTTTTTTAATTGTAAGAGTGTAAAGATTTTTTTTCTTTTGGGTCGAAATTGTGAAGTTTATATTATATATTTGGTTGATTTTTATCGATCCAGTTGATAATAAAATATGTAGTTTCTTATACACCGAAGTTACCTATTAGTAGTATCCTATTTAATGAAGATCTAAAATTTAACTTTGTGTAGTTGAAGAGCAGTAGTTCACATTTATTGTAACCTCGTGAACCATATCTCAAACAACTACTGTTTAGTATTTTTTTAATTGTTTTAATAATAAAGAATTTTTACAACGCAATGTTGGATAATAATTTTAAGATAATGTCCTGAATTATAGTTTCTTAAGGAATCAATATTTACAACGTGATGCTAGGTAAAATTATTTAGATAATATTCTGAATTAGTTTCCTTAAGTTGGTAAATATATATAATTTTTTAGCTCATATTTAGATTTGTTAACAATAGTAATTAAACTATATATAGTTTGTTTTGCATGGTGTACTATTACCATTTTTGTTTTTCCAAATCGATTATATTTATCTTTTTCATCGTCGTGATCTTCAATTTGCAGGTTTAGTTTGTTTTCTTCTTCTCTTTCTTTTACTCTAAACCGGAAAAAGAAAAAGAAAAGAAAAATGGGTTTGCCTTCGTTTCTAAAGTTATATTTCCTTTTGCTCCTCGTTGGTCTTCTTAGCGTTTCAACATCGGAGCCATTAAAAGAAGAACCAAAGCTCTTTGGTGGGAATTTTCCTGCTTTGTATGTTATTGGAGATTCATTGGTTGATGCTGGAAACAACAATAATCTTCCGACGAGAGTTAAAGCGAATTTTGCACCTTATGGTTCTGACTTTGAAGGAGGCAAACCCACCGGCCGTTTTTGCAATGGCAAAACTATTGCTGATTTCATTGGTAAGAACAAATAGAATTATGAATAATGTTATGTATTCCTAACTCTTTTAGGAAGGTTTATGATTTTTTTTTCTCATGCAAATAAAATATATTACCGTTGGTGTGGTAGGCTAGTAGTTTAAACGCATGGGTTGGTCCTAGTGCGCTCCTATTATGGCTTGTCTATTTAGTATTAGCCACGGCTGGTCTCAAGCCTGGGAATTATGGCCTAGTCCGAACCTCCCGGTTAACATTTTTTTCTGAAAAAATGAGAACATTTTATTCTGAAAAAATGAGAACATTTTACTACAAAGAAATTAGCTAATCTCCAATAGAGGTATCTTTCGGATATATATTTCTTACAGATTTCTGACAGAAATGTTAGTCGATGCTACATTATTGGGGGAGTTAAATCCATTGGAAATTTTCGATGCTATGAAAATAATGTAATTGGATGATAGTTTGGCTTATATAACTTTCTGATAAAGATTTTAAAATAACGAAATAATTTTAATTTCTGAAATTTAAATTATTGAATTAGTTTTAAATGTTGTCTTGTTATTTTTTATTTGATTCAGCAACCTATTATGGGCTTCCTTTGGCTCCTGCTTATTTGGGATTATCTGAAGAAGAAAAGAGCAATATTTCAACTGGATTTAACTATGCTTCTGCTAGTTGTGGAGTTTTTGCTGACACAGGAAAAATTATGGTAAGTTTTAATATTCCACAAAAGAAAGATCTTGCAAAAATGTTTGGGAGAATCTTATTTGATTCTTTCTATGAATAGGGGAAATGTCTGTCGATGAGTGTCCAAGTAGATCTATTTAATCAGACCATCGAGACAAATCTGAAGAAGATGTTCAAGACACCATCAGAGCTTAGCAAACATTTGTCTGAATCATTGTTCATGATCGCTATTGGGGTTAACGATTACGCATTCTTCTTTAGGCAAACTACGAATGTGAATGAGTTCGCAAACGGGCTTCTTCATGAGTACTTGATACAGATAGAGGTAGTAAAATTCTCTATAGTCACGATCTAGCTATAATAAATTGTGTGCCCATATTTATACGATCGTTGCTAGAAAAATGTGTCTAGGTCATGGCTATTTGATGATTCTTTGTTACTATTCGATGATTTTTTTTGGTTGTTTTAGTAGCTGCGAATTTAATGATTTTTTTCGTGGTCATACCTAGGTCTTGGTTATTAGATGATTTTTTACTAGTTAAGATACATTTTACTTAATATCTTGATTGTTTTTGTTGCAGAGATTACATAAGTTAGGAGCAAGAAAGTTCTTCATCAACAACGTTAAACCATTAGGATGTTACCCAAATATGATAACTCAGATTTTGCGACGTGGAACTTGCAACAATTTGATAAACCTTGCGGTCAGAAACTTCAATGATAAGCTTAGAATGAGCTTGTCTGATATGAAGAAAAAATTCATCAACACTTCCTTTTTACACTCCGATTACTTCAACTTCATGATGGAACTAAGAGATCCTTCAAACAATCAAGCTAGTCCGAATCCATTGAACAAGACAAGTCCATGTTGTCCAGCCATTTATGATGGTGGTTTAACCACAAGCTGCATGCCCACTTCGAAAGCTTGTCAGACACCAGACAACTACATTTTCTTTGATCCATTTCATCCTACTCAATTAGCCAATTCTAAGTATGCAACTGCTTGTTTCAATGGGACAAAAGTTTGTCATGTTGTATAAGATTGATCACTGATTTTTGGCTTTTATTTTGCAACTTTTTTCTAAGAAAAACATCAATTTGTTGTTGTTTTATTATTTTCATCATCAATGTTTGAAACTCTTTGCAATAGGAATTTTTTGTGATTATCACTTTGGCATACATGCAAAGTTCGGATCCGGATTTTCAGGTACAAGATCTAGGACCATAGGTAAAGTAAAGTCGAAAATTTCGTATTAAAGCGTAAAAGGATTAGAAACGAAGTACAAGTTTACTGAGCAAAAGGCTCGGCAAAAGTTCGGGGTGAGGCCGAGCAGGGGGCTCAACATATATGCAAGAACTTGACTAGACTGTTACATGTCTCAAACAGGCCATCTTCATTGTACCTCCAATGTTCACATTTAGAAAAACCAGAAAGAAATTAGAAAAGAAAACAATATATTTTATTCTAAACTAAAATTAGAAAAGAAGCATTTAATGATTTTGTCTCTTGATTCCAAGGAATGTGATATTAACTCAGTCATGATATTTTTTTTTTGCTATACAAAACAATAGTTGTTGAAAGATTCCGACATGTTTCCTATACAAATGTTTCTCTAATTAACTATTTTTATCATTTAATACTATAAATAGCTTTTATTTTCTCTATCTTTCTTAGATATAAACATCAGTCTTTTTATGTTTGCTGTCACTTTAACTCATTCTCTTCATTTAGTGCTCTCACTTCCTAACACAAGTGCGAAGGTAGCGTTACTCATTTCACAATTTTCAATAAGAATTTTACCATAATGTATGAGTTTAATTAGTAGCATTCAAACGTTTGTTTTGAAACGAAATGCTTGTTTAGCTACTATCTATCATTTGTTTGTGTAAATTTAGTGGTTGAAACAAGCATTTAAAAACATCTTTAAACATTATTTCCATTGTTTGAAAATCATTTTCAAGCATTAAATAATAGGCATTCTTATTTTTAAACACTCGTTTACAATAATTATATTTTCTCATCAAACGACACTATTTAACCGTTGTAATATTACCAACTAACTTTATTGTTAAACTGGTCTCTGTTACAAATCGTTTTTTTCCGACCATTATTTTTAACAGTTATTTTTAATGGTTTTCTTTACAACTATTTAAAAAAATTTCAACCGTCTTATTTAAAACATATACGTGATATATAAGTCAAGAAAATAGTTCATTTTTAGATTTTTTTCATGATGCGTAATTATTAATTTAGTGTATGTAATGCATGATGCTTTCTAAAACGTTGTGATTTTTGGTTTGCAGGGTTTACTTTTTACGTTTTCCGTCTCTAATTAAATCAGAAAAAGTAATCAAAGAAATGGGTTTGCAATCTTCTCTAAAGTCATACATTCTTTTACTCTTCTTCCTCTCTTTTCTCAATGTCGCCACCATTAACTCATCGAGGCTATTAAAAGAAGAAAATGTACTTTTTGGTGGGAAGTTTCCGGCTCTTTATGTTTTTGGAGATTCATTGGTTGATGCAGGAAACAATAATCATCTTCCGACCATATTCAAAGCTAATTACCCACCTTATGGTTCTGACTTCAAAGGCAATGCTACTGGCCGTTTTACCAATGGCAAAACAATTGCTGATTATATTGGTAAGAACAAATATACTTATCAACATTTTTTATTGGTAAGATTTAAATTTTGGTATAATTTCATAGAACTCTTCAAAAATAAGTAAATGAAACATTAAACAAAAAGCTGTTTTGGGGAAATGCCTTTGATCAAGGGGAGTTGTATCCCCTTTATATTTATATTTCTCATAATAATTAAAATTTACAAAATTTAACTAGTTTCTCAAAATTTGTATTACTGAATTTTAAACATTGAATTTCTTTTTTTGAAATTCAGCTATTTATTATGGGCTTCCTTTAGTTCCTGCTTATTTGGAATTACCTGACACTCAAAGGGACCTTATTTTAACTGGATTTAACTATGCTTCTGCTGGCTGTGGGATTCGTTCTCTCACCGGTAAATCAAAGGTAAGTTTCGATATATTACAAAAGAATGCTCTTTTTGCAATTTATTAGGACGTTTTTGATCTTCAAGTTCGGGGTAGTAATATCTCAAGCTCATGTCCATAGTGTCTTAGCTATGTTTTTGTCAAGGATAACTTTTAAAAAAGTTATAGCTAGCCCTCTTTTAGACTCTGTCTCCGGTGATATATCTATATTCCACCGGCTTTGTATTCCAGCTCTATATTCCTTTCGGGTTTTTTTTCTTCTAATATACGTATCTACAACAGAGAAAAATAAAATAAAATCTAATGGGTTTTATTTGAGTCTTTGTATGAGCAGGGAAAATGTACTCTTTGAAAGAACAAGTCAGTTTATTTGAGAAGACCATCAAAAAGGTTTTGAAGACGAGTATCAAGACTCCATCAGGACTCACAGAGCACATATCTGAATCGTTGTACATGACCTCGATTGGTGTTAACGATTACGAATCCTTTACTGATAGGAAAAATAGGGATGCTTTCGCGGACAAGCTTCTTCATAAGTTCTTGATTCAAATTGAGGTAAAAAGATTCTCACTTAAGTATTACATTATTTAGAGTTTCGGTTGATAATGTATCATTTAGTTTGGATATACCAAATTATACGGATCCAAACCATACGTATAAACCAATAGAGAGCTGAAATTATTCTTAGTTAATATTGTTGAAAGTTAATATAGTGTTTTTTTTTGTCAATAGTGTTTTTTTCTTTAATGCTAAATAATGATACAGTTTTATTAAAATTAATTATTCAAACCAAACCAAATGCTCAGCTCTTCCTAGTCTTATGATTTAGATGACCTGGCTAATAGCTTTAGCATCAGAGGTTCGATCCATTCTCACACCACATGTGGAGTATTAAAAGAGGTTTAAGACCTATAAATCGGGTTTTACCGATTCAATTGTTGACAAAAAAACCAAAATTTAATTGAATATACAAACATTTAGTCCCGATCACGCATGTCTAGTCCAATATTGGAATTTCGGAAGGTGCTAATATACTACTGTATCGCATTCGGGTACTCTTGAAAATTAAATTACAATTGCATGCAGCATTAAGTATTAGTTGGACCTCATGGCTTGTCGTCTTATAAACCCATCGAACTAGCTCGAGAGAAAAATCTCTAATTGTTCTGAATCTCTCACTTAACTGCTTATAATACTTATATTTTTCATTAAATAGGATTACAGAGTTATATAAAAAAACATTCAATCCCCACTTGACTTTTGTTTTTTTCTTTTTTCTGATTATTAATCAAGAAAATTTGATTTTTGTCGGCAGAGATTACATTAAATCAGGAGCAAGAAAGTTCTTCATCAATAACATCAAACCATTGGGATGTTACCCAACTAGAGTAGTTAAGGCCATTCCACGTGGAAGCTGCGACGTAGTTATAAACCGTGCGATCAACACTTTCAATGACAAGCTTAAAAGCAGTCTATCTGTTATGAAGACCAAACTAAACAACACTTCATTCTTATACTCTGATTACTACAACTTCATGTTGGGAGTTAGAGGACCTGAGATCAATCAAGGTCAAACAAGTCTAGTCAACATAACAGCTCCATGTTGTCCTCTAAATTTTAATGGACGCTCAAAGAAAAATTGTAAGCGAGGTTCTGCGACATGTAAGACACCAAACTCTTCTCACATTTTCTTCGATTCGCGGAATCCGACTCAGTTGGCAAATTTTATGTACTGCATTGAGTGTTTCGACGAGAGAAGAATTTGCCAAGTGGTTTGAGGAATTAAGTGGTTTAACTTTTAAGTTTGCCACACTGTTTTTTCTTTCCTTTTTTTCTGAAAAACACCAAATTATTAGTTTTTGTTTATTGCTTTTGTCGTCAATTTCTTTGAAAAATATTGTTACCAAGTCGATCTTGCGATTATTCAATTTTAATGTGATTACTTTTTGCTTGATTTCTCCGAAGTGATCGTATCAATAAATGTTTAATCTGGTCAGTCTTCTGGACTTGCCACTATCTTCATGACTTATGAACTATCAGTAACAATTTCCACATCGAAAATATACATCTGAATCATGCTATTATATTTAAAACAATGATACTATACCTATATCTTTTTTTATGCTACGGTTTTATATTATTAAGAAGTTGTATTTATCATTTTTTCGTAATAAAAAAATTGGTTTACAAAAAAGAAAAAGAAAATCAATATTGATATACATACGAAAGCTTCAAAGGTTCAAAATTTTTGGTTTACATGTAAACACACATTAACTAAGCCGATACAACATAAAGAAGCTAGAAAAGCAAATTACACTATATATAAAGACAAACATATTTTCATTTTATATTATAAGGTTATATATCTATTAATTAGAGATATTAATATAAATGTAAATGCTAGCATGTTTGACATTATATATTAGTTTAAATTCAGGATAATCAGTTGTTCTTAGGAGGATGATGCTTAGCTCTCCAATAATCAGCAGTGTAAGCAACTAGTCCATCTTCTTCAACATTTTTGGTTGATTTTTTCTCTGTTTCTCTATTTCCTCTCTTTATCGTATTTTCTTCTTGTTCTCCATTTATCATCATTAGTTTTCTTCCTCGCATCATCTTCTTCATCAAATTACCATATTCAATCTCCTGCTTTTTAACAATTTTTTTTTAAAATTTTTTTTAGTGAATAATTAGTTATTAATTGATTTATAGGAGAAGACAAAATTATGTTCTTCTTCCCATATATAAATGCAGTAAACAACATAAAAACTTTCTTTGATTACTTTTATTGAATAAATTTTTTTTTCAATAATTCGAGAAGTAGTATAAATTCGATAATCTATTAAAAAATAATAATAACAGTGTTATGAAAATAATTAGATTTTTATTTTCATGAAAATAAGAGAATGGAAAATAAATGAAAAATATATATTTCTTTAATATTACATGATTGATAAGAAAAACATAAAAATTGATATACTAGTAAAAAATTCTCTATAGTCAAGATCTACCCGCAAAAATTATTGTTGTTATGTCTTTGATGATAGCGTTTTTAGAGGTGCAAAACAATCAATTACATTTATAATCAACAAACGCTAAACAACTATCATTGAAAGCATTTGAGGTTCGAACCCAAGAGAATCTAGAATCAACACAATAAGACTATGAGAATGAAGATCTAAGCTATAACAATAGATTGGGGGTTTTGAACTAAAAGACTACTAACAATAAAACAAGCGAACCAAATCAAAACTAGAACCAACATAAAGGAAATGACAAACACACTTAACAAAGGACAAAACAAAACTAGCAAGCAATAGGTTTATGGCAAGGCGATTTATCAAAGGAAATGAAAATCAAATCAAGATGCATAAGGAACCATTAAGCATCATCCTAGGGCATGAGACACAACAATGGAACATCCCACTCTCATGGCAATGAACCCTTTCCTAGTCAATCAATTGAGCTAAACTCTCATTTGCCAATTCAAAGACTAACAAGCATTACAATCAAGCTCACTAAGACCACTAATCACCCTAACATCATCTCTCAATGGCTAGGGAAGAAAAGCTCATAAAAAGGACATTCGGGAATTTCATCGAACACCTCTCGGGCGATAATTTTCCTAGCATCTAGATTTAGGTGATCAAGTTAAATCTAGCATTAAGAACACCTTAAATGAAGGAATCTAAATATCTATCAACTTAAGCTCAAGATTCAACTATCAAATCCTAAGATCTACCTAACCATCAACCTATCTCTTCACTACTCAAACATAACAACAAAGAAACTTAAAGCAAAAGAAGCAAAGACAAACACAATAAACAAGAGAAGAGATAAGATGAATAAATTTCAATAGATGGGAGATGATGATCCAAAGATCATCATCCCCAAAAGAGTCTCTCAACAAAGGTTCTTTGTAGCTTTTCAAAATAAAAGAGTCTCTGGGTCTAAATTAATTCAAAAGTGTCTAATTATACCCAAACATTCGGGTCTAAAAGAGTAAAGATGGATATGGGTTGACCCGGGACAAACCGGGTCAAATAAAACTTAAGTGAACCGATGTGTGCGAGGTCGGGTCTCTGACGTTGGGTCTAGGGGTGACATGAGAAGCATCCGAGATATTCTTCATTTCTTGTTGGCCACGTCGGGTCTGTGGCATTGAGTCTAGGGTGGACGTCAGGAATCACAGAAGGTTACGTCTCTCTTGCATTCCACGTCGGGTCTGTCAGGTCAGGGCTAGGGTCGACGTCAGGAATCACAGAACATCTTCAAGTTGTGTGTCTCACATCGGGGTCTGTAGGTCGGGTCTGGGGTAGACGTGATGAACAACATAATTTCTTTTCCTTTCCTTGCTCAACCATTTGCTTATCCAACTTCATGCCTTTCATTCCAAGGTCTTTAAGCTCCAATTCACCTAAAATAAACTCAAAACCGAAAATATGCGACTCGATCTAACTAAACTCTAAAATGCAAGAATGAACCAAAATCTAATGTAAAATGATGAGTTATGCACAACTATAGATATAAAATAATGCAAAATGACAATGAAAACTATGCCAATATCTACATATATCAACTCCCCCGGACTTGCCTTTTGCTTGCCCTCAAGCAAACAAATTGAAAAACCGGAAGAGAGGGTGAGAACGGGAACTCAAAGCCAAAGCGTAATGATCAAAAGTTAAACTCAATGTCCAAGTTAGTGATTCTAAAATGCAAATGAACAAGTCTACTCAAAAACTTTTGCCATACTCATCACAACTCAATCAAAGTTTCACCTCAACCTAGACATGTATTCAAATCCATCATTCCTTTTGACATTCATTTAATTGAACCATGAATCAAGCTATGCAAATTCAATGAACTCATTTGGCTAAAGGGAAGGCTCAAGAGATAAAAATGATCTCTTCTTATATATGGCTCAAAGCGTTCAATCAAGGATCTCTCAATGAATAGAATGAGCTTTAGAAGAATGCTAAAGGTAAGTGCCAATAGATGCATACAAGACTAGAATCTCATCTACCCAAATATACAAATATCGACATCAAACCCAAGCTATGTCTAATCCCGTCATTGATCCTAAATTCTACCCTTTCTAACAAGGCCTTCTCCATTTCTTCTCCATTAGGATCAACTACAAACTTCCACACTTCATTCTTTTTCATTCTAGGAGAGGGGTTTTAAAACTTATTGGCGTCTAGCGGGTTTAGTCTTCACTTAGTGCTTTGGTTCTTCTTTCTTTCATTCGTTTTGTTTTGCTTTCTTTTCCTTTATTCCCATGAACCATTCATAATTTTCATTTATTCCATAAACCCTTTACTAGACCAACTTTTCTTCTATTCATATACCTTTTCTCTCCTAAGATTTCCTTTGAACCTTTACTTCTTTTCAAACTCTTTTCAAGCCTTTTCCCATTCATTCCTTTTAAATTCCATACACAAACAAACCCATACCCAACATCAAGCTCCCACCTAGTCCTATTCGATTCAAAAAGCGTGAACCGAAACTACATGAGAAACTATTCTTGTCGGCTCAAACCTAACACTTTCTACCAAGCTCATTCCGAAATAAGGCCTCACACACACACAATGATCAAATGGCTTAAAAGAAAGTTAGGCTAAGGGTAGGGAAACCGATCCGATAAATCAAATCGGCTACTTGGATCACAAAGAGTGATAAAGTGGTGAAAGAAATCCAAGTATGTATGCGTATCCACAAGTTCAATCACAATGCATAGCTATGATAATTGCAAGTCAAGATTAGGTTATAATAAATAAGGAATGATCTCAAATCACAACATGCTTTAATCAAGATAAGAACTTAAAACCGAGAATTCAAAGCATGGATCAATTTTACTTCAACAAGCTCATCATGCATTGAACCTAACAAATCGATCATAAAGCTTATAATAAGGCAATCTCATCATTGTTCCCAAATGCAAATGCAATGCAAACTTACATGAACCTAACCTTAAACACTAAACAAATGCAAACAAAATGAAAAATATTTTGGGTTTTTGTGGTTTTGTAATTTTTTTTTTGGCTTTCACGATTTTTATGTAATGCAAAGACTCAAAGAAGAAAAACAAAACAACTTAAACTAATGTTAATAAACCGGTCCCCTCCCCCGGACTTACTTCTCACCGTCTCGGTGAGGAAGTAAAACCAAGAGAGAAAAACCTCAAAAGATCAAAGCAAAAATGAAAAATAAAAGATTATGTACAAAGTGGTGAATTGGTACCTTTTCAAGGAATGGAGGATCCTCGGATAGGAGTATCATCATACTCTCGAGATTCCTCTTCATACTCTCTACGGATGTTCACCTCTTCATCGGATATACACCCAAGCATCTCATCAATATCCGGTAGGATCCAAGTCCTCGGAGGAACCGGTTTCCCCTTGCTTGCTTGGGACGGTTGAGAATGCTTTGTGGAAGACTTATCTTTCATGTGCACCATCTTTGATGTCTCAGCCGGAGCTTTTTCCTTTCCCTTCGATGACTTAGAGTCAATAAGTGGAAAGTTACTAGACTTTGGTGGCATTGTTCCTTGTAGTTGTAGAGGATGAATGTGGAAGCAAGAAACTTGGTCCGTGAGGTCGGGGTCCTCACCTGGAGGCTAGGAGCGACACGGATGACAACAGAAGGTTTGTCTGATCTTGTTCATCACGTCGGGGGTCTCACATCCATACTGGGGCCGATGCCAAATTTCACAGAAGGTTCGGATGGCCTTGTTCATCACGTCGGGGTGTTCACGTCCGGTCTAGAGGCGACTTGAGGCGCGACAGAAGGTATGTGTTGAAGGTTTATGGCGTCGGGTAACTTACATGGAGGCTAGGGCCGACGTGAGGGCTCACAGAAGGCACGTATAATTGTGTTTGTCACGTCGGGGCATATACGTCCAGGCTAAGGCCGACGCCATAATTCACAGAAGGCTCGTATCTACTTGTTTGTGGCGTCGTGTCTTTCATATCCAGGCTGGGGACGACGCAGGAAACAACAGAAGGTTCAGACCAAAAATGTTTGTGAGGTCGGGGTCCTCACGTCGGGTCTGACCTAGACGTGGGACACAACAGAACACTCTTTTCTCATCCATTGTATATTCGTAAGGTCCGTCCCACCAATGCTACAAAGACCTTCCAAAACAAGTCACATCCTTTTTATTATTCCCCCTCATCAAGTCCACTCCTTGTTTAAACTCCTCATCCACCTAGATCAAAACCAACATGAAACAAGCAAAAATAACAAAACGAAGAAGCGAAAAACTATATACAAGGATACCATGGGATTGCCTCCCAAGTGCGCTTGTTTTACGTCTCAAGCTCGACATTGTGCACCGCTTTTTATGCAGCGATAGGATCGGAAAGCGGAATCTTCTCCGCTAACACATCCTGAGAATCGACTCCCCTCTCATTTTTCAAGAACGGAGTGTGACAAGAGTTTGGATCTCCCGGATCATACTCATCATAAAACCATCCCCTAAACTCTTTCATCCTAACCTCCTCAAAGAATGACAACTTCCAACGATCATCAATACCCAATTCGATGGTGAGAATTATACCAAGATGCTTGCTAAATGGCTTTGCCTTTGGAGATTCTTCTTCATCATCTTCCTTGTAAACAACTTTGATGAGATTGTCTTGATTCTCTAAAGGTTTTGCAACCTTTGTCTCTTGCTTGACCATATGTTGCACTTGCATGTTTTCCTTAGTTGAAAGCTCATTCTCAACAATTGATTTTTCCTCCATGTCTTCCATGCATTCTACAACCACATCATCTTCACAAGGATTTTCATACCTTATCACACAATTCTCATCAACCTTGCAATTAGGAAGGAGTTCACGCTCTTGCAATGTCTTTTCAGCTTCTTGAAGGAATGTATCGTCCTTTGGTAAGTACCTAAGCTCATCCTTTGGTGCATTGAGCTCAGTCAAAGGGTAATCTTCAATTGTATCCTTACCAACTTCCTTGGACTCTTCACTAATGCTAGAACTTGTCTCCAAATCCATGAGCTGGGTTTCGTCACTCTCTTCCTCCCAAGAGTTAAACAACTCCTTCATGGTTCCGCAACTCAAGTACTTATGCTTTTTCTCCTCAATGGCAAAAGGCAAAGTGAAACTACTTGGATCTTCAACAATTGTTGGCGTGGATGGAATGCATATAGGGATCTCTTCTTGACAATTCATCAACATACCTTCATCCATACTATTCTCTTGATTGTTCAAATCCTTTGAGTCTCTATCCAAAGCAACCTCCATGGCATCAATTCGGGTGAAAATATTCTTGTAATAACTTTCCTGTCCTTCCAAAACCAACTTCAGCAAGTTGTAAATTTCTTCTTGTTCATTGCTTGGGGAAGGAGAAGCTTCTTCATACTCATAAGGCTTTTCATAATCATAAGCTTCTTCATACCCATATTCATTGTCCCAAGATTGATAGCTCTCACCATATCCATATTGGTCTTCTTGAAAGTAATTTCCATATGGAAGTTCTTCTTGATAAGTGGATGTGCATTCATAACCATGATAGCTTGTGGGGTCCCAAGCCATCTCTCTCTCTTGAGCTTCATAGTGAGCCTTTCTCATGGAAGCTAAATACGAAGCCGTACTTTCCTCCATGTGATTGTACCTTCAAAAAGAACAAACACTTGAAAGAAAGTTAATAACTAACCAAAATAAACAAAAGAAAAAGGCTATAGTCTTAAATCTAATTCAAATCCTAATGGCTAATTGCATAGATTCCCCGGCAACGGCGCCAAATTGATGATAGCGTTTTTAGAGGTGCAAAACAATCAATTACATTTATAATCAACAAACGCTAAACAACTATCATTGAAAGCATTTGAGGTTCGAACCCAAGAGAATCTAGAATCAACACAATAAGACTATGAGAATGAAGATCTAAGCTATAACAATAGATTGGGGGTTTTGAACTAAAAGACTACTAACAATAAAACAAGCGAACCAAATCAAAACTAGAACCAACATAAAGGAAATGACAAACACACTTAACAAAGGACAAAACAAAACTAGCAAGCAATAGGTTTATGGCAAGGCGATTTATCAAAGGAAATGAAAATCAAATCAAGATGCATAAGGAACCATTAAGCATCATCCTAGGGCATGAGACACAACAATGGAACATCCCACTCTCATGGCAATGAACCCTTTCCTAGTCAATCAATTGAGCTAAACTCTCATTTGCCAATTCAAAGACTAACAAGCATTACAATCAAGCTCACTAAGACCACTAATCACCCTAACATCATCTCTCAATGGCTAGGGAAGAAAAGCTCATAAAAAGGACATTCGGGAATTTCATCGAACACCTCTCGGGCGATAATTTTCCTAGCATCTAGATTTAGGTGATCAAGTTAAATCTAGCATTAAGAACACCTTAAATGAAGGAATCTAAATATCTATCAACTTAAGCTCAAGATTCAACTATCAAATCCTAAGATCTACCTAACCATCAACCTATCTCTTCACTACTCAAACATAACAACAAAGAAACTTAAAGCAAAAGAAGCAAAGACAAACACAATAAACAAGAGAAGAGATAAGATGAATAAATTTCAATAGATGGGAGATGATGATCCAAAGATCATCATCCCCAAAAGAGTCTCTCAACAAAGGTTCTTTGTAGCTTTTCAAAATAAAAGAGTCTCTGGGTCTAAATTAATTCAAAAGTGTCTAATTATACCCAAACATTCGGGTCTAAAAGAGTAAAGATGGATATGGGTTGACCCGGGACAAACCGGGTCAAATAAAACTTAAGTGAACCGATGTGTGCGAGGTCGGGTCTCTGACGTTGGGTCTAGGGGTGACATGAGAAGCATCCGAGATATTCTTCATTTCTTGTTGGCCACGTCGGGTCTGTGGCATTGAGTCTAGGGTGGACGTCAGGAATCACAGAAGGTTACGTCTCTCTTGCATTCCACGTCGGGTCTGTCAGGTCAGGGCTAGGGTCGACGTCAGGAATCACAGAACATCTTCAAGTTGTGTGTCTCACATCGGGGTCTGTAGGTCGGGTCTGGGGTAGACGTGATGAACAACATAATTTCTTTTCCTTTCCTTGCTCAACCATTTGCTTATCCAACTTCATGCCTTTCATTCCAAGGTCTTTAAGCTCCAATTCACCTAAAATAAACTCAAAACCGAAAATATGCGACTCGATCTAACTAAACTCTAAAATGCAAGAATGAACCAAAATCTAATGTAAAATGATGAGTTATGCACAACTATAGATATAAAATAATGCAAAATGACAATGAAAACTATGCCAATATCTACATATATCAGTCTTACGAATAAAAAAGTTTTTTACTAGTTTTTGAAATGAAAAAAATAAAACCATTATGTTGCAGATTTTGAAAAAATATTTGTATCATATTTACCTTAGCTTTTGAAACAAAGTCATGGCTTGATTGTTGATTGCCATCTTCTACTGATGAAGGAAACAAAGAACAAAAACAATTTGGTTATTACATGTTAACACTCAAGCAGTAATTGAAGTAAGACTAAAACCTTGAAGTAAAACTAAAACCTTAATGTATGTATGTATATAATTATGAACTCAAACTAGAGTAATATAAATAGTGTAAAGAGAGAAATTAAAGAGAACACACAAACCATGAAGTGAATATCGAAAGGAGAAGCATAAAAGAAGAATGATCAAAACGCATAAAATCTTTGACAAAGTAGCCATTATCACTCTATTCAAAGCTTGATATCTTCTTTTATTTCTTGATTATGTTATTTAACAATTTAAGGAGGAATGTGGATTATTAAAAGAAAGAGCTTGAGTCTATATATATAGATGGTCTTTGACCATATGTTTCAAGTTAATGTATCTATAATTAGCCCATAACTAACCATGTGTCTCTGTTAACGTGTAATGTATGGATTCTTACAATGAAAAGTTGTGATTATTTACGATCTCTGCCATAACGTCCATATTCAAACCACTCTACTATATAAAAATTATATCGGTCCGCGCAGGTGTAGTTTGGAATTTGGAAAAATTTGGAAAGTAGTAATATGCTATTCCGAGTTTGAGTGTTATTGAAAATAAAATCATATTCACGCATAATATTATGGGTATTCACATGGTTCTTCTGATTTCGAAATTAGTTGGATCTTATTCTCTGTTAAACTGTTGACTTGTGGATCTATTAAACCAGTTGGGAAAAAAAATATCTGACTAATCCAGAGTTTTTGGTGTTTGTAATATTTATCGTGTCGTATTATCCGAAATATATTACATGTAAATCTTGGCACATAAGAGGTCAAAACTATGTCAACAACACTTGTTAAATTGGCACAAATTTCTATTTTATATTCGAGTACTTCTCGCAAATTGATAAAACAAAGGGAGACGAGTCTCTGCATAAATGCTAGAGTCAGCACATGTTTCTCCATTTTGTGGAAAGCAATTTGTCAATCTCAATGTCTTAATTTCTATTTATACTTTTCTAATCACTATATAAATATTATAATCCGAAATAAATCCTTACCAGTTATTGTACGGACAACATAGAAGAATAAACTAAAGATAGTTCTCTTTTTTTCTCTCTGACAATACGAACTTTACTTATACTTCATTATATTAATCTCCCTTAAATCTCTAGAAACTATTACATCCGTTTTATAAAATCATTGCTTTGAAAAATCTCTAAACATCGAAGAAAATAGACTAAACTGTGGTCCGGACTAAGATTTGTAAACAAAAAAACAAAATTACGTAAATTTTAATTCAAGAAATTTCGTGCTTGGTGCTTGTCTACACCGGCTTACGATGAACCACACTCTTTTTAATATTCAAGCTTTTTATATACTATTCATAATATCGTATATTCATTTCTATTTATATATTTTTATGTGACTAACTTACTATATATAGATAATTATATCAAACCCAATACAAGACCATAAAATATATGTGAATTTAGTGGTTTTGATTTCCAAACTGGAATTCTTTACATATCTTACATAGTTTTTTTTTTCTTTTTCAAATAACTTGTAATATATAAAATTCACATGCATTTTAGTTTATATATATATATATATATTTAAACTTTACCACTTGTTCTGATTATATATTTGATCAAATCATTCACAAATTCCAAGTTTGGAACCAAAACAAATATCAAAATCTTTTGTTATAAGAAATGAAATATTGCAAAATAAGTAGAAGGCAGCAAGAAGTCGGTAACTATATATGTTTTTTATTAAATTAATTAATAGGTATGGAGTGTATAACCTATGATTTCGATATTTCCAATAATTGGCAATCGTGTATCTTTGTTAAACTCAACATTGTAGTATTTTATTTAGTCCACATGATGACCCCTTCCATCAAGACCTTTAATTGCATCATTTCTAAATCAATAAAGTTTTAATAATATCATTTTTTATTGATATATATGTGAGTTAGTTTACTATTTGTTCGTCTGGTTTAGTTAGCACTGAAAATAATTGGGTTTTGAGTGAAAAAATTTCAACTCGCCAATTTTTGTAAATTTAGCTTATATTTCAAAAAAACACAAATCAGACTTATAAAAAAATCTTACATCACGCTATCAAAACTTTAAACTTTCCTGAAAAAAATCAAAATTTATTATGAGTTTATTAAAAATATAAAGTATGTGATTGTTTGTAAAATTAAATTACAACTTTGTATAAGAGTTACATTGCATAAATAATTTAGTAGATTTAGTTAATTTGAGTTCTTAGAGATACAATTTAATATTTTTTTAAATAACTGGTTGAAGAGATATTTTTTTTGAAGAAAAGTTTAAATAATTAAAAAATTTAACCAAGCTCTTTTCTTGACATGGGCCTTTTCATCCGAATTGTCTCCAATCATAATATTCTAAATGCTTAGAAACAATTCAATGCCTTCTACCTGCAAGTTACGTTTTGAAATAGATACTTCTTAAAAAAAAAAGAAAAAAAAAGAGGAGATTATGTCGCCATGATTATTGGCAATGAAGCTGAAACTCCAATTAATTTTTTTTAACGATCTAATGAAGCCAACTTAGTTTAATTGTGGAAGTAGATAATAATCTCCAAGATTCGTGCTTATTCTATTAGATGACAACAACATTAAAATTTAAAACAATGGTCAATGAATTATTTAACATTAAAACAAAAACAAAATCAATTATTAATGAATTTTTAAGAATAGATAAATATAAAAACCGAGGTCATAACAACAAAGACAGCGACGAGTACGACCTTGCTTTTAGCTGATTATTGAAAACAAAATTATTATAAGAAGAAGATCAAAAATACAATGTACAATTGTGGCAACATTATGAACCTCACAAAGAAAGAAAAATAAAGGAGGGATCATCAAACATATGGATTTCTCACATCCAAGTTAAAGTTAATGGAAAAGACAAATCTCCATCGTTCTCTTGCTTGTCGTCTTGATGGTTTCCACTGGTATTAAATTTAACGACCCACTTTATTCTATATTTCTGTTGCGTCTAGTCTTTATCATACATTCTAATATTTACCACAAAAACTTTCGAGTTATTATTACGGAGTTTATTGACTAGATTAGTTATAAAATTTGTGATAGTTATATACGATATTTTGTTATAAATTCGTAATTTTTTGAATAATTTAATGACTATGTTATGTAATGATTTATGACGAATTTGTTAGTCCATTTTTCCATCACAAGTTTCATAATGTTTTAGTTACAAGTATATATCTGTGATATTTATATTATAACCAACTACAAATTATCACAAAATCGTAACAATATTTTTATATTGTAACGAAATATCTATTATTATAACTAAATATTACATATTATTATCACGAAATATTATGTTTATCGACGTGTAGAAATCCCAAGAGCGAAGCTCAGCAGTGCTCCGGAACCCCATGTAAGTTCCTAAGGGAATGCGGACCGGACCCATACCCATTTACAAATACTGAATGCCTTACTTGTTGCAAAAACTTATACGGGAGTACTGTAGTCTGTAAAGTACTTGTTGAAGGAGATCCCAAGCACTGTCATTGCTACGGATTCTAATGAGGTTTTAAATCCTGAATTGAAGTGTAACTTTTGTTTTCATGTTCTGTTATGTGTGTATGTTTATGTTCAAGTTTCTTTGCTTCCCAAATATAACATCACTGCATGTTTGGCAGTGCCGTGCTCAGGCATAATGAGACCTAAAACGAATCTAAAATACTGTGACTTTTTTACGTAAAAAATAATTAAATATGTTTAAATATACATAAATTGTTAGTAAATATGGGTTTGTTGCTTTTTTTATTATATATTAAACTGAAAATATCAAATGTTCACAAATTTTTGTACATATATGGGCTTTAATACACAAAAACTTAATCACAGTTATCAAACTAATGAACACATAACAAATTTTACCAAAACAAATGTGGCCTTTTTAAAATTTGGTGGCCTTAGACAATTGTTTTTTTTTTTTTTGGTACATGAGGTACGACTCTGATGCTTGGCCTTAAATGTAAGCTCATGCAATGTTGTGTGCCCTTGTGATCCCTCCTGAATTGTAAACTCATTTTGTGTGTTTTGTACTTTCTTCTTTCTGCATGTTTCTCATATCAAATCTATGGGGCCTTAGTACAAACGCTTGATAGAACCTTTGAACATAGAATAAAAAAGTAAGAGACCGAGCTAACATACTCCATATAAGTAAGGGTCTCCATGGCGTAGTCATCGAAAAAGATTAGTGGGGAAGGACTATGAGACCGAGCTAACATACTCCATATATATAGTCAAGAAATATACTTTTCATTATAACTAACTCTTCAAAGTAACAATTTACATGGCTTAAATTGCCAAGTCTATTAAGAAAGAGACTTTTTGGTAGAGTTTACAGGATAAGATGACTTTCCCCTTTTGGAGTACCATTGATGAGGAAAGGTAAGAGATTGAGCTAATTATGACTAAGTCTTTGAAGAACTTCTCAGAAAAAAAAAAACAATTCAAATTAATTCACATGCCTTAATAAATTGGTATCTCATAGATGAGTTTTTCAATTATGGATCTACCGATTGTAAAATCTCATCGCTATTTCTTTTGTATCCCATCTCATCGACAGTGTATTTTGATTTTATGAAGAAATTTTAAATCATATTTTCTATTTTTTGATTGAAAAGTTTTATGATCTTTGTGGTAAAATATGATCTATCTTGTGGACAATTAATTAAATTTGGCTCCCAGGTTTATAATATTGTGGATCTTTGTCCCCGGCCCTTGCGCAAGGATGATACTCACAAATCCAAAAATTGTCCAAATTTTTAGCATGTTATATAATATATATTGTGGACCTGTTTTAAATTTGGTTGTTACTATTTTTGAATCTCGAAAATGAGACTTTCAATTTTGTGAACAAGTTAAAATCTCATGGACAAGTTTTAAGGCTCTATGTTAGTAAATATTAAAATCTTGCGGACAATATACTTTGTCCACAATATTTTTTTTTGTCAACATTAGATCGACAAGACCTAATTCATAGCATAGTCTAATCCTTAAAATTCTTATTTATTCTACCAACTTATAGAGTGAAAGAATCAAATCCTACATGCCATAGTCATTAACTGGATCATTCTAACTACCAAATTGAGAAGAACTCGGCCAGTTTCTGATATTTTTATCCACCACAAATGTGTCTTAAACTTTTTTTTCGAGACTATTGACAAATAGAAAAAAAACTTTTTTTCCGAGTGTCTTTTATTTTTTTAATTACAATGGTTTTTAGATAGACCCAAAACACCAATAAATGTATACATGATTTTGTAACCTTGTTAAACCACACTAAAGACTAAGCTTAAACTTCTGATAACTAAGCATTCAAAATCTAAAGTTTTTAGGGTTTCAACATTTTTTAATCCAACACCTTTTTCGAAACCTCTTACACAAAATGAGAGTACATGACATTTATGCAGCTCCACCTCGGAGAATAAGTACGAGCTGGTTTAGTCCGGTTTAGGTAGATTTGTTAATTGTAACAGTTCAACTTGGTTAAGTCAATTTTATATAACATCCTTATTGTAATCGTTTACAGTCGAAAACAACAGAATAACAAAAAATCGTTTTGGCTAATCATCTTCGATTCTGTAAGCTAATATTCACTAGCTAGTTTGTATTGTCCACTCGATTATACAATTGATAAGTTTGTATCCTCTTGGATTAAATTTTATTTTGATTCAGTTTTCTTACAAAAAATTTGAATAAAAATAAGTATAAAAATAATTTAATTATTTAGATAAAATAAGATAATATACTTAAATATATTTTGATAATATACTAAACTGTACGTAGTATTTCTAAAACAACAAATAAACAAGAATGTGTCGCCATGATTACTGCCGATGCAGCTGAAACCCTAAATAAATATTTTATTAAGTAACTAATGGAGCCAACTTAATTAGTTTAATTATCCGATTAAATAGTCGCTAATATTCTTGCTTATTATTAGATGACAAGAACATTAACATTTAAAACAATTGTTCTTGAATAATTAGGAATAAATAATATAAAAAGCGATGTTACAATAGCAAAAGATACTACGACCTTACCATTCGCTGATTATTGAAAACAAGATTATTATAAGAAGAAAACCAAATTTGGAAAATACAATGTACAATTGTGGCGACATTATGAACTTCCTCGAGAAAATACCATAAAGAAAAGAGCAGAAAATTAACTATTAGTTATAACAAAATTTTTAGTATAAATATATCATCAAACATTTGGATTTCTCACATCCAAGTTAAAGTTAATTGATAAGAAAAGAGAGATGGCAAAGAACTTCAACTCCGTCAGCTTCACTGTTCTCTTGCTAATTGTCGTCTTGATGGTTTCGACTGGTATTATATTTAACGACCAACTCTATTCTACATTTCTGTTGTGATATATATCTCTATTATACATTTTAGTTATATACATATATCGATGTGTAGAAATCCCGAAGAGCGAAGCTCAGCAATGCCCCAAGTTCCTAGGCGAATGCGGAACAGACCCGTTCCCAGGCACAAATGCTGATTGCTTAGCTTGTTGCAAAACCAAATATGGGAGTGCTCTAGTCTGTAAAGGAGCTGTTGAGGGAGACCCCAAGCATTGCCATTGCTACGGATTCTAATGAGGTTTCAAATCACCAAGTAAAGTGTATCTTTTGTTTTCATGTACTGTTTATGTGTGTATGAGCTTATGTTCAAGTTTCTTTGCTTCCCAAATAAAACATCAAGGGAATATCTTATCACTGCATGCTTGCCATAAAGTGTAAAGCTCATGCATGTTTTGTGTGCCCTCCTTAATTGTAATCTCATTTTTGTGTGTTTTGTACTTTGTGTCTTAACTTTCTGCATGTTTCATTTCTTTATTTGCTTTCTTTTGATAACCTCGAAATTTGGATCAAATTCCTAATCTCCGTAATCCCGGAGTCAGCTTGAGTCTACTCTCTTTGGGAATACCCTTCTTCTCAAGTGATTTGAACTAGTGACCTCCTTACCATGGAAAACCACAAGATCTAGACACACTTTGTTTCTTTCTGCATGTTTCTTATATCAAATGGAACCTTGGTACAAACATGCGATAGAATATCTGAACATCGAATGACAAGATCATGTTAGAGAGCTGGTCTCCTTGATGTAGTTACCATATAGGATCGATTGGGAGTAATATTAATGGGGAATGACTAAGTGACCGAGCCAATACACACAATATATAGTCAAGAGATATACTTTTCTTTATAACTAAGTCTTCAAAGTAGTCCCCAGAAAAAATCCTCTTCAATCACATGGCTTAAATTGTCAATTTTATTAGAAAACAACAATGTTAATTGATTTAAGAGGCCAAATGAATCGAAAACTTAGATTACCAAAATATTAAAAATCAAACGGTTTTTTTGTTAGAAACTGAAACTGAACCGAATATATGTTTTTGGTTTACTTTTTTTGTTACGGTTTTTACGAGACTAAAAAATATGTTGCACTTAACTAGGAAAAACTTTTTTATTGACATGGGCCTATTTTATGCGAACAGTCACCGAGCAATAATCTTTCATTTGATTTTATGTGGGCCGGAAGGGTTTAACTTAGAGGCCCAATGGGCTCTTAGATCTGGTTTTTCAGCAACTACATTGACTCGCACCTTTGAATGCGTAGGTTCAACTGTTTAGGTGTATGGCTCGTTTGCGTGCGTGCGGTTAGCGTTACGGGTTAATTATTATTTTTCTACTCGAGCAGAGGCGCGTGTGACTCAAACGGATAATCCTACGGTTTTGATGAAATGGCTTCTCGTAGACCTCACAATCTCAAAACACCATTCTTTTTACGCCTTCTTCTAGAAACCTCTACTCACTCTCCTTAAACCTTTAATAGGGTTTTTAGGTTATTCTTTGTTCAACTACAACAACTCTTCTCTCTTTCAAGAGATTGAGATTGAAGTTTCAATCTTTTCTTCAGGGATTTCAATTTTCTCTCTACTTAATGGCTCCTGCTTTGAGTAGAAGCCTATACACAAGTCCTTTAACTTCAGTTCCAATTACTCCTGTTTCTTCTCGTCTCACTCATCTGAGAAGCGCGTTTCTTCCTCGTGGCGGCAGTTTGAGAGCCGGCGTTTCGTGTAGCTGGAATCTAGAAAAGAGATGTAATCGCTTCGCCGTGAAGTGTGACGCTGCAGTGGCGGAGAAAGAGACGACTGAAGAAGGTTCCGGTGAGAAGTACGAGTACCAAGCTGAGGTTAGTTTCTCTTTCTTTTCTCCAAAGTTTCGAACTTTATTTTCTGTGTATCTCTAGTTTTGATTGTTAAACTCGATTTGAATTTGAAGTTGTAAGATTTAATTGTGCAGGTTAGTCGATTGTTGGATTTGATTGTTCACAGCTTATACAGTCACAAGGAGGTATTTTTGAGGGAGCTTGTAAGGTGAGTTAAATTTATTGATTTACTAATTTGATCTGTTTATTTCTGTAAAAATACGATTTTGAATGTGTTTGTATTTATTCAGTAATGCAAGTGATGCTTTGGATAAGCTGAGGTTCTTGAGTGTAACGGAGCCATCGTTGCTTGGAGATGGTGGAGAGCTTGAGATTAGGATCAAGCCAGATCCTGATAACGGCACTATCACCGTAACGTATGAGAGAATTTTGTTTTATATACTTTGTGCATTAACAATTACATGGAAGTGTTTAGTGAATGAGATTTGATGTGAATATGCAGCGATACTGGTATTGGAATGACAAAGGAAGAACTTATAGATTGCCTTGGAACTATTGCTCAAAGTGGCACATCGAAATTCTTGAAGGCTCTTAAGGTTTTTTCTTTTTCTATCTGATTGCAGATTAGTTGCTAGTAAATCAATTTTGATGTGAGTTTTTAGACTCATTGTCCTAATATATCTATCTCTCTGTCCAGGAAAATAAGGACCTCGGCGCTGATAATGGTTTGATAGGGCAGTTTGGTGTTGGATTTTACTCTGCTTTCTTAGTTGCTGAAAAGGTGAAAACCTTTGCTTAGTGTCTTCTGGTTAACGTATTTCTTATGAGGAGTGGACTTACGATTGTCTCTGCTATCAGATTGTTGTGTCTACAAAAAGCCCCAAATCTGACAAGCAATATGTTTGGGAATCGGTAGCTGATAGTAGCTCATATGTAATCAGAGAAGAAACAGACCCTGACAACATTTTACGCCGTGGAACACAAATCACTTTATATCTAAGGGTACTTTTCTCAATCATTCTTTCATTTGATGTGTGTGAAGGTCTTTTGTGGTTTATTTGACTCTGTATTCCTGTATGCAGGAGGATGATAAATACGAGTTCGCAGAGCCTACAAGGATTAAGAATCTTGTGAAGAATTATTCTCAGTTCGTTGGGTTTCCCATCTTTACGTGGCAGGAGAAATCGAGGACTGTAGAGGTAATAGTGGTGTATAATAACTGTTTTAAGAGTATTCACATTGAAAATTGTGGTTTAAAATTTGTAACTTGTGGTAGGTTGAAGAGGAAGAACCACTTAAAGAAGGAGAAGAGGTAAGAATTTTATGGTTTTGCTATGTGCATGATAAGTTGTCTGAAACCAAACACTGTCCTTACCTTCTCCTATTACTGACATGAAACTTTTACTTATTTGATTCTAGGGTGAGCCAAAGAAGAAAATGACTTCTAAAACTGAGAAGTACTGGGATTGGGAACTAGCAAATGAAACAAAACCGTTATGGGTGAGCCTTGTGCTTTTGACGTGTGTTTTTGTCTACATCCTTTCTGCTGTTCCACGTGCTTACTTGATCATTGGTCTGTTTCTCTGAATAGATGCGAAATGCGAAGGAAGTGAAAAAGGAGGAATACAGTGAGTTCTACAAGAAGGCTTTCAGTGAGTTCTTGGATCCACTTGCTCACACACACTTCACAACTGAGGGTGAAGTTGAGTTCAGGAGCATTCTATACATCCCTGGGATGGGTCCTCTTAACAATGAGGATGTTACGAACCCGAAAACAAAGAACATCCGTCTCTATGTGAAACGTGTGTTTATCTCTGATGACTTTGATGGAGAGTTGGTGAGCCTATGTTCATACTGTAGAAATAGTCCTAAACCATTTAACTGGTTTGACTCTCTGAAGATCTAGAGTAAGACTTCTGGTTCCACTTTTTTTTTACGGTGTTTCACAATTTGTTTGCAGTTCCCGAGATACTTGAGCTTCGTGAAGGGTGTGGTTGATTCAGACGACCTTCCGCTTAATGTTTCCCGGGAAATTCTCCAAGAAAGCAGAATTGTAAGTGGTGCACAGTTAGTGCTTCAAATGTTAATTGTATATGAATCACCTCTCCTAACTTCATTTCTTGATAATGTTCAGGTAAGAATCATGAGAAAGAGGCTCATTAGGAAAACTTTTGACATGATACAAGATATCTCTGAAAGTGAAAACAAAGAGGTTTGATCTCATTCACAGAATTTGGTTCTCGTAAGCCCTTTTTCAATGTCTGGGATATTAATGTGGTACAAATGATGCCAGGATTACAAAAAATTCTGGGAGAACTTTGGTAGATTCCTTAAATTGGGTTGTATTGAAGACACTGGCAACCATAAGCGTATTACACCGCTGCTTAGATTCTTCAGTTCTAAGAATGAAGAGGAATTGACGAGCCTGGATGAATATATCGAGAACATGGGAGAGAACCAGAAGGCGATCTACTACCTTGCGACTGATAGTCTAAAAAGTGCCAAGTCTGCTCCGTTCTTGGAGAAACTAATCCAAAAGGATATCGAGGTATGTGCTTCATAACTTTGGAAAAAGTTGTCTTGGTGCATAATTGTGGTTTGAATTGTTCTCTTAGCACTGGATTTTTCTGAATTGTAGGTTCTGTACTTGGTTGAACCAATTGATGAAGTTGCGATTCAGAATTTACAAACCTACAAAGAAAAGAAATTTGTTGATATCAGCAAAGAAGATTTGGAACTTGGTAAGTATTATATAGTAATCTCCGCTTGTTTCTCTTGACAATTTGGTTTGTAACAATGCATGTCCATTCTCGCAGGAGATGAAGATGAAGTGAAGGAAAGAGAAACCAAACAAGAGTTTAATCTTCTCTGTGATTGGATAAAACAGCAGCTTGGTGAAAAAGTTGCCAAAGTCCAAGTCTCAAATCGTTTAAGCTCTTCTCCTTGTGTGCTTGTCTCAGGCAAATTCGGATGGTCAGCTAATATGGAAAGGTTAGTACTTTAGCAAAAGCTTTATAAAACCCAAAATTGACATCATAAAACTTAATGTGGTTGTTCATGGTGATAGGCTAATGAAGGCACAAGCTCTTGGAGACACTTCAAGCTTGGAGTTCATGAGAGGTAGGAGAATACTAGAGATCAATCCAGATCATCCCATCATCAAAGACTTGAATGTAAGCGTGTGCCACATTCTCTCAGTAATCTTTCTCGTCTTAAAGATCTGGAAGAAAGCCTTTTAACTTTGTGTTCTTTTGGTCTAGGCGGCTTGTAAGAATGCACCAGAGAGCACTGAAGCTATAAGAGTTGTTGATCTTTTATACGATACTGCTATAATCTCAAGCGGATTCACTGTAAGAAATCTAAAATCTTCTAGCTTTCTTGTTTCTCAGTAATAGTCTTGAGCTTTTTACTCACTTTTAATTTGTTGAGCAGCCTGATAGTCCAGCTGAACTTGGGAACAAGATATATGAGATGATGGCTATGGCGGTTGGAGGAAGATGGGGTAGAGTTGAAGAAGCTGCTGAAGAAGAAAGCTCAACTGTGAATGAAGGAGATGACAAAAATGGAGAAACAGAAGTAATTGAACCATCTGAAGTTAGAGCAGAGAGTGATCCTTGGCAAGATTGATCATTTTTTCTTTCTTTTGTTTGTAGTGAAGTTTTGACACAATGCAATTATCTCTCCATTAGCCTCATCTTCTTTGTGTTTAGGTGTGCAAGTATCGTGGGCCTTATGAAATCCCATCATTAAATCACAGTTGAAGGATCGAATATTTGTAGTTTCTATTTACTAATAATTAAAATGAATTTTGAGCATTTTCACAACAAATATTTGGCAACAAAAGTATTTAAGAATTGAATAACTCAAGAGAACATGATCAAAAACCTGTTTCATTGATGGAGTCTCTTACATCGAAAACAGATAATATCACTTCGAAAACAGAGAGCGCAGCACTTCTTCATATACAAAAACAGAGAATATCATTAGACGAAAGAGTCTCTTAGATTGCTTTCGACTAAGACTCATAACTTTTTGTTTTTTTTTTCAATATTAGTCATAATTGGTCAATCATCAGCCGTAAGTAGTAAAACTCGATTCTTAGATGTAAGATAGTATCTATTTTCATTAAAGCAAAGTTATTTCACATAAATTAGCCATTAGTTACTACTAGTCTTCCAAACGGAAATATTATTATTTTCATTTATGGTAATTGTGATATCAGATGTATTTTGCAATTAATTAATTTACAGTTTTCAGAATGATTTCATAAATTAAAGGTAGACTTTTTTTTATAGCAAGTATAAATATATATCTGAAATGTGACTTTTCATTTTACTCGATCCATGATGAATCAAATTTGATGCATGTAATATTTGATGGTCTTCTCTAGATTGTAAATTAGATTCAATCCGTCATCAAACAAATTAAATGGTTCGGTTTAACCCGGTGTAGCCGGTTTAGCCGGTTTGAAACCCGTCTTCCCTATAAAATAAGACAAAGTGGTTGTCTTTTCAATATTGTCGATATATAATTTGATATTATCTTACGTGTTTTTCTCTGAAACATCAAAAGCGGTTTGATTGCTTCTTTTGTCACTTTGTCCACCCAAATAATTTAATTTAGAGAATATAGCAGAAAATGTAAGTTTTAAAATGATAAGAAATACTCCTTTTTTATTTTTCGCACGAAATGTACTTCTTAAATTTTAAGTTATGAAAATAGCTTTTTTTATGTTATGTCTGGACAATTGTAAAACAGTTTTGTTCAATATATATATCTACCATGTACAATTATATTATATTGTTGTCTATTACATACATAAATTTACTAATATATGTCTATCGTAAACTATATAAATATCCACCATAAAAAAAATTGTATTTTATGTCCACATTTTGAATACTCATTTTTCGTGAAAAAGGTATTTCACAAAAGTTTTTGTAAAAGAGGTATTCTTACAATTTAAAACTTAAATAAGGTATTTTGTATAATTTTCTCTTTAATTTATTATTTCCTCTGTTTCATTTTACTTGGAGTTTTAGAATTTTTTTTGTTTTATTTTAGTTGATGTTTTAAGATTTCTATACAAAGTTTATTTTTTTAATTTTTTAATTTTTTAAAATATTACAGGTTGATTTGTAATTGGTTAGATTATTTTGAAATTTATGATAAAACATGTTTTATTTAGATATAATACAAAATTTAATGATTTCTTAAACTGTAAATATCAAGTATAATGAAACAGACAAAGAGAAAGTGTTTTAAATATGTAGAGACTCTGTTTTAAAACCCATGTCTGTTATGACTTTGCTTTCTTATTACCAATTGATTATTTTAAAATATTATTAATCATAGTTTATATACTTGGTTGATTTGAACCAATTGAATAAAGTTGAGATTTAACATATAAAAGAAAAATTGTGTCATAGGCTTAATAAAAGCTTATTATTGGATCACGTAGCTTAATAATTATTTGTTCTTAGTTAACATGACCAAAGGCACTTGTTTTCTTTCTCATCTTAATTTAACTTGCTAGAAACAAAATATTGGTGTGATGATTTTCCCCTTATCCACAAAAATAACAATATAATTTAATATGTATATATAACTTTCTTATACATAAGAAGTTTATGATAAAAAAAAATATGAGGTTTTTTGGATAAATCATTTCTTTGTGAATCATATTATATTTTATGAAAAATCAATATTTCAAATACCAAACATCCTAGATATAAGTGAAGGTCTATATAGATGTTATTGTTTAAGAAAAATAAAAGAGAGATAATCAGTCAATTAAAAAACCAAACATAAACTGTCATAATTATTCAATTATATTTTTATATCATATTTTCTAATTTCGAAGATGTAACTAAACTCTTATCTATATGTACAATCAAACCATGATTTATTTTCATATATATGTTTCATAAACATTGTGCACAACTGTCCACGAAAAGAATATTTTTTTGAAAAATATAGCTATAACGCTATATATATATATATATATAATTTCCATCATAACTTTGAATGAAAAAAATGACAAAAGTGGAAACAAAAGTATTTAACAATATTGATTGGCTTCATAAACATCCCTCTTTTATCTATCTTTGTTTGTTTGATTAATATATTCTTATAAAAATAGGTGTCGATGTTGGAGATATACAACGAGTCAATTAGGGATTCGTTAACTACAAATTGAACAATGGCACATTACTACAAGAAAAAACATGTTATATTGTGACCAAATTTTTTGACCGAAAATTTAGTCAATATATTTATGAGAAAAAATCTACCAATTCTTGATGAACTACATATTTGGTCATTATATAGTCAAAATATTTTGACCAAGAGAAATGGTCGATATATTATCGAAACATTATGACCTTTTTTTTTTGACGATTAATACATTTGGTCAAAAAATCATTTTTTCCGATAAAATATTAATAGTCAAAAAGTTGGTAAAAAATAAAAATAAAATAAGACCCTCTTATTGACCAAATTAAAGCATTTAAAAATTTGTGATTAAGTTACTTGTGGTCAAAACAATGTCAATAATTTGTGAGCAATTTTTGAAAAAAAAATTGTAGTCAAAAAATTGTCAAATGAAACATATTGGTCAAAATTTGCAAGTGCCCTTTAATCTAGTGGTAGGTGGTAAGTCTACTAAAGACAGCACACTTGCATACCAGGAATCGAGTTCTACCGCATATATTATGTAGGAACTTGGCTAATGGGCCGGCCAGTTGTGGCCCAATGTTGACAAAAAGAAAAAAACATATTGGTCAAAATTTAATTTAAACAATTTCTACTAAAATTTAACAACTTTTGTAATGGTCACAAAATAGTAAATCAATTATGACCAATTATCAACTAAATTTATTACATAAATAAATCATAACCACAGTTAAACTAATATATAATAAAATATAACAGTAATTATTTTTTCAATTCAAAAGTAATTTTGATTTCACTTGTTTCTAAATAAGATCTGAAATCTATTTTTATTAAGTGATCAATTTCTTATGTTAAGTAACTTTTGTCAAAATTTAGTTATAAAACTCTCTACGACTTTTTGACAAAATTTTACAATTGCTGCCAAAATCCTGATCATATTGAGATATATATATATATATATATGTATTCTTATAGATTATTGATAAGACCTAAATCACAAAGATTCATGGATTATCAAAATATCTGTAATCATCTTTACATATTTATTAAAGATTCAATAAAACAGTTATAATAATATAAAGCACTCGTTATTATCTTTTAAAAAATAATTTATAAATAAACTTATCAACCTAATTGGATAAGATGATCTGCTAATGATTCAGACACCAAAATTTAATTTTTCTCCATTACAGTAATAGATTAAAAAGATATTTTAGAGTGTAAGTTTTATGCTATGGATACTATGGTATGTATTTTATTCTCTGTTTTTCCTTCTTTTTTTTATAGCTTAGGTTGTGTTTAATTAGTGATTTTCTTTGTTTTCAAGCCACTTTAATGAATTGTAACTATTTGGTTATATTGATTTTTATAATATATGCTTACTATTGAGTTGTGACTATTTGTCGGGTTTATTTTCCAGGTAACTCAAATATATATGAATAACTATTTACTCATTTTCAACAAACATATGTTTGAAAAGAAATATTTTCTTGTTTCAGGAGGTTAAAACTGCCAAATAATATCGTTTTCTATACTTTAGTTCTTCTTTCAACCGTCAATAATTGGAGCTCAACAATGAAATAAGAGCGGCATGCTGTGAGAGATGGCAAAAAAGCTCTAGTATTTCAAAGAGTATATTCTTTTAACAATTTTTTAATTTACTTCAACCAATCTAATTACGATTAAATTTTACTTTTTTCGGGTTAAACTATTAGTATTGTAATGTAATTCTAATTTATAATTCTTACGCTTCTTTTTTTTTTATATAAAATTTTCAAAATTAACTTTTAATTTTAAATTGAAAATAGTTTTGTTTAAAATTTAAATTCTTGATTATAAAATAATATCTATTTCAATATATTAAACATAATTAAAAAAATTATTAAAAAAAATATTCGATTTGAATCATTCCGTTATTTTTTGACCAAATATGTTTGATCACTATGTTTTAGTCATAAATCTCTTGACCATGTATTGATGAAATATTTTTTACCATGGTTTGATGAATTATTTTTGACCAAAATATCTCATCAAGAAAACTTTTGATCAATTTGGTCGAATCTATTTTTGACCACATCTATTGTTTAAACTTTATTGACTAATTTATGAGTAATAAATTTTTGACTACATGAATTTTTGACGATTTCTTGACTAATATTTCTCTACGAAAATTTTATGGTCCATAATTTCTAACCAATTTCATTGATCAATATTAATTTTTGACCTCTTGTTTTGGTTAAAAGAATTTGATCATGTTTTTTGATAAAAAAAAATTAGATCATTTTTTGACCAACAAAAATTTCCAACTAATGATTTTTGACCCCTCAACTTTGATCAAAATAACTGTTTTTTTACCAATTTATAATTATAACCATGGTCAAAATTGAGTTGTTTTCTTGTAGTTTCACCTCAAGAAAGGGCTAATGATGTAAATGGAAACACTCATATCATCGACTTGACTGTATTTGATGTAGGGAACATAGGAAAGATATTCTTTTTTCTTGTTTTGTTTCAACTAAGACTCATAACTTAACCATTTTAGGTCTCCCAAAACCGATTCTCTGTCTAGTCACATCGCTCTTATTGGAATATCTGAAATCTCATCTAACAGGTTTAACCTTTATGTGTAGATAATGATAGATTCTAGCTATTGATAACGAGGACCACAATTATGAACATATTAGTTTTCTCTTTGGGAATGAAGTACAACAAAAGTATTTTTTCTTGGTAAACTGAGAGGTTTCGGTTTTTAGGTGACTTTCGATTTTAATTAATGGAGATCTTGCATCATCCGTTACAACATACCAGAACAATTGACATTCAAAATCGTCGTATCATCATTTTCCGACTGTACATCTCTTAGAAGACGAAATAAGTCACTGACTCCTCGTCACTTGGTACAACAACAACAATCTTTGCTTGTTAAATCTTGGCAATGACGATGATGAATGTGTACTGTTTATTAGTTGAACTGTAAAGGTGCCTATATAATAAGACAATGTGGTTATCTTATTATGCCTCTTATACGACGCGTTTGCTAAGTCATCAAACGTGTTTTGATTGCTCCATTTATGGATATGCCCGTACAATTTAGAATTATATATAATTTGAAATAAAGTCTTGTCGAAATGGTTTTAAAATTGAATAGTATATCAATAAAACTATATAGATATTGAAACAAGTAACGAACATGAGGTTTCATAAACTAGAGACTTCATTTCCGTCGGAAATCTCATCAATTTAGCGAAGTTTTTTGTTCGAAGGTGTCTTGTTTTTCGTTTTATATGAAGTTTAAAAAATAATTTTTAAATGGCAGTTTTATTGATTTATTATTTATAATTGTTAATTTATAGATAATATGTCACACCATTTTAGTTTTTATTTGGTTTAGTTTTTCTAGTTTAGTTCAGTCTTAAGTTTGGTTAGGGTTCTAGTCCGGATTGTTTTAATTTTTTTTTTCTGGTTTGATTAGGTGTTGTGCTATTAAGTTCAGTTTCTTGCATGCGGATGTTAATCTTACTCTTTGTCCGTACTTCTAAAAGTGACTCGAACTCTTTTATTTTCAAAAATTCTATCTAAATGTCAAATAGTCGATCGTGTTTCATACTTGATTTTGCCGTTCCAAGAAAATATGTAAAATTCATTCTCGCTGGTATATATTTCTATTTTTTATTTATACGATACACTTATTCGCTATAAGATATTTTGTCATTAATTCGGACTACTCGATGCTTGTTGGCATCTTTAATCCTTGGTTTTGGGTAGTATTTTTTGGGTAGTGTCTTAGTGTCATAGCAAAATCTCTTTAGGAGGTTGTTTTAAAAGTTTCCTTCATTTAAACTATATTTCTCAAGTTATTTGCGTTTATCATCACCTTTTGTATTTCACGATCTGTATTTTTATTTTTGATAAATATTTCACTATCTGTAATTCTGTATTCTGAGTTGGTTATTATTTTTTCTTTCCCTTCGATGCCGAGTTGGTTATTAATATATGATCTTTGAGTGAAAAAAAATAAAAATAAAATATCACAACATTAAATGCTTTTTTAAGGAAAACGTACATCATTTCGTTTAGTCAAATCCGTAAAGATAAAATTGTGCAAGGCTTGTCATCTTCATGGAAACTGAGCAAAAGGACGAACCATTATTATACTTTATCTACAACTATTAAAGCAAAAAAACGTATTTTAAATCGAAAAAATTATATTATAAATTGAAAAAAATATATATATTAGAAAAAGGACAAAAGAAAAGATCAAATATTACAACTTGGCTTTTAAAGTGGAAGATGACGATGGATCGCTAGAGATGGCTATATAATAATTAATAAGACAAAGTGATTATCTTTTTTAGTTTGATATGTACTTTGTCACATCTCTTGAATTCATGCGTTTTCTAAGTCGTCGAAACTATTCACGCGTTTTGATTTCTCTACTACACTTTGTTTATTAGTACTAGGTTTCGATCTGTCCGATCTTCAGGTTTTTTAATTACTTTTTAATTAAAATAAAATAAAATTTAATTAATTAATATAATTATTTGTGTGAAACCACAATGGTCTAATGACATGTAGTAAGTCTACTAAAGACATGCATTATCTCACACTCAGGAATCGAGTTTCCATGTCTACATTATATAGAAACTTGGCTAATGGGTCGGTCGGTCTATTAACAAAAAAAAATTAATATAATTATTTAAAGAAATGGTATTTAATGCAATTTTAGGAATTATGTAATATTTGTAAATAGAGAAATCAAAGAGTTATAACGTATTTTTTGTTCAGCCTGGATAAAGTTATGAATATTTATTACAAATATCCTAGCTGAATATTCATCACTTGATTGATATATTGTTACTTGCAAACTATGTGATTTTTTTTGTAAAGTCTAACTCATATCCCAAATTTTTCTTTTAAAATAACAGAAGTGGACTTAACCATCGATCAGTAAACACCTCCCCACAAACTATGTTATTTAGGATTTTTTTTTTGTTTAAAAACTACTCAACTATCAAAATAAATCCGTCGTAAAATTATTCCTTTGGATTTACTTGAATATAATTAACAAAAATCTAGCGTATTGATGAATCTTGGGTACACATTAAAGAATGCACTTATTTTATTTTTGGCAAACCCAAAAAATATAAGTGCTTATATAATATATATTGTGTCATCGGTATAACTTACTAAGAAAATGATTTTGCTAGATAATAACATAAAACCTTGTACAATATGCCATGTGTCAATATATAAAAGGTTATCTATATATGTTTATATATTAGTAAGAAGCCTTTTGCCCTAATTTCTCAACCTACCATTTGTGGATCTGTCCTCTTAAGTTTTTGGAAAGATAAAGTTCGATTTTTCGATTTTCGGTTCATGAGATGATTGATGATATTGTTTGTAGGTGAAAAAGCAGCAAAGATGGGAAGAAAAACGGTCACGATTAAGAGAATCAGTAGCTCAACAAATCGTCAAGTGACGTTTTCGAAGCGAAGGAAGGGATTGTTGAAGAAAGCTCATATGAATTGTCGATTCTTTGCGATGCAGAGGTTGGTGTTATGATCTTCTCGAGCACCAGCAAGCTCTATGATTTCTCAAGCTCCAAGTATGTTTTGGTTGACTTTTTGTTATATGATTGATGATTTGATAAAGCAATTTTAAATCTCGATTTCTTGTTTATTACAAAATATGAATGCGTGCCTTTACTGAATTTGTGTGTATATATTTTCTTGTCGGAAGATCGATGAAGACTAGATCAAGATCGATCCCAAGTTACAAACCAGGATTAAGATCATATTACTTAATTTGATAATATTGGCCAATATCATTTATATATGTTCGATATGAATATATAGAAAGATGAAGATCTGTATGGACCATAAATTGTAGTTTGTGAGAGACTTAGAAACATACTAAATTTGGTAGATGGTTTCTCAAAAGAGGAAATGGAGTCAATATTAGTGTTGCTAATTAGTGTTAATATTTATACTAATTAGCATAATTTAGCAGAATAGTTTAGTTGAAATAATATATTACTTAAATCATGGAATCCTTTCTAAATTGGTTGTAGACATTTAGAAATTTCATCATTTTGGTGCTCACGAGAGGAATAATGCAAATAGAAGAAACATTTTGAGAACGTATATAAAAATTTTGAAAATATTTTATAGTAAGGAGTTAACTCAATTCTTTTATTAGATATAACATCATTTTTTTTATAATTACCTAATATATGTTGTTGTAACATCGTAATCATCCATATTTTGATTATAGAGAATTTATATTTGATGCATGCAAAGATGATTTTTATTTTTTTTGACAGCTTGAAATCAGCAATAGACAGATACAAAGATGCTAAAGGAGAAACCAAATCAGAAACTAACCTAGCTTCCGAAGTGAAGGTATTTTATTTTACAAAAATCAATATATTCTTTACTAGATAATATAGTAATCTAAAGAAACACAAATATTTGATTTCTAAGTTTTAACACTGTAGAACAATTTATGCTGATATTTTAGTTCTGGCAAAAGGAAACCACGATTCTGAAACAACAAGTAAATAACGCGCAGGAAAACACCGGTATTTTTTTGTATTTTCTTTGTTTGTAAAATGTTCTAGATTGTAGTAAGAACTTGCAAATGAAATGATGTTCTAAAATTCGACAGTCTAAGTCTAGAAGATTTTGAAGAATCCAAAACTATTATACTATTTGTCGAGAAGACCCGATCCATAACCCAAACTCAACATCTCTAAAATCATCTATCCACATTTAATAGAGAGAAATCAAACTCTAAATGTCTGAGCTATTAGGTAGGGCATGTAACCAAACAAACTGAGAAAAGCTTGGCGATATTTATAATAGCTTAATGTTCTATTATGAGCACTATTTTGTATCTCTACCACCAAGATATATATATATATATATATATATATATATATATATATATATATATATCTGTAGACCACCCATAACCATAAGAATGTGATAACGAAAGATTGGTTACTAAAAACTTGGAAACTCTCTATTTTTTTGGTGAATTTGGAAATGTATATAATAACATAGGAGAATTAAGTATCAATATATGCTGGCACTTGACAGGAAAATGATGGGAGAAGAGCTCTCTGGGCTAAGTGTTGAAGATTTACAAAATTTGGAAAATAAGCTTGAATTGAGCCTTCACACCATAAGAATGAAAAAGGTTTTGATGCTTTAACGAATATGTCATTTTATTAGTTTGTATAATTTGGAATCATTACATTACTTGTATCTTGGCTTTTGTAGATTCAAACATCAGTCGAAGATATATAAGATGTCAATCGAGAGGTATGACCATTGAATTGAAATTAGAAATTTGGCATTGAATTGTTACATATATATATTTCTCAACAAAGCTAATTCTTTTTTTTTTCCAGTTGAAGGTAAATCTGATGCGCCAAGAAAATATAGAACTCCATAAGAAAGCAAACCTAATGCTCCAACAGAATATGGAACTACATGAAAAGGTATGTTGGATTTTGGGAAGTATATCGTAGAATGTTACAATTATAATATCCAGAATTTGGGAATTATGATGGTTTCAAGAGGAAAAATTAAAAGAATTTCCCTCAATCGCGAAATTGTTATTCATTTTTACTTGTTCAAGAGCATTCACATGGTCTTTTATGGGTTGTAAGGGATAATGAGTTTCAGCTTCGAACCTCCTAATTTACTAAAAACAAAACTGAAAAGAATTGATTTGATTACCTATATATGTCACTAAAGTGCACTTGTCTTTCCGGTCAAACATTATGAAAAATCTTCTCGGTTAGACATGCTTAAGCTTGGAAAATATGAAGATAGATAGCTTATCGGGAAATGATTGTAAGAATGTTACAACAATATTCTTTTGTTCTGATTTGAAGATAATATGCATATTTCAGGTTTCAGAAGTTGAGGATGTGTATAGTGCAAACAAAACTTGTCTTTTCACAAATGGTCCGGACATGAATGATAACTCAAGCGACTATGTCCATCTTCAGCTCAGCCTTACACAAAATAATGAAACGACGCCGTCGCATGAACAACTCAGATACTTCTCCTTTATTGGATAAAATGCTTCGGTGTTATATATGTTGAACCATTTCTCTATTAACTATAAAAGCTTGCCACTGCATAAACATGATTATATTGCAATCCATTTCTATCAAAACTTAGCATTTTGTTATTTTGCTTATTTAATTTTTTTTTTCTTTTGGCAAAAAAATATCGTTTTGGCATTTAAACATGCACTTTTGCGACCAAGGAATGAGATGTTTAAATATAAAGTTGTACATTTTGATTGCAATGTAGTTAACATAGCTATACAAAAGGTTGTTTGCAAACAAAATTCTTGTGTTGCTACCAAAATCAGCATTTTATTTGAAATGGTTTTCTTAGGAAGCACTGTTTAAAATGATTTTAAACAATATCTCTTTCTTCGTATGAAAAAAACCCGTTTTCAGTTAGATTTATTTATAGTCGTTTGACAGTTGTTTGCGTAATTTATAAACAATCTTTTAAATTTAAGATGAATGATATAATTTGTTATCACATTTTTTAAAAATAGCAATTTCTTATTATACAAATGTTATTAAAAATAATAATTGTAATTTATATACATATATATATATATATATATATACTTATTTTTATATAAAGAATGTTAAATTATATATTGTAGTATAATTTTCAATACTATTCAACCGGGCGTTAAAATGTCATCTATGAATCTAACTTATAAAACAACATTTGTTCCAAACCTTTTTAATTTGTCAACCACTATTTTTTTTTCTTGGTCGAAAATTTGATTTGTCGACCGTTATCATTAACTATTTATTGTCAAACACTGTTTATTTCAATCGTTCATTTAGTAAATACTGTACATTTAACTCCAAATTATTAAGATGATATATTGTAAAATGTTTATAAATTTAGGACATTGTGCTTTTTTTTTTTTGCCGATCATATCGATCTTCACAGCGAACATGAACGGTTCTGATGATGCTTTAGGACCCAACCGACATAAGTTTCTGATCGTTGAGGCTTTAGCTTTGAGGTAATTATATGGCAACTGGTTCTATGCACATGTTACCGGACTCTTTCGTTAATCTCAATCTAAATGTTTTACCAAAAATTCATGGAGGTCAACGATGATAATTAAGTCAACTCCGTAGAAGTAAAGTCACTGCTTAGGTACTTAATAGTTAATACCAACTGTATATTATTTTCTCATTTTTTATTTGGTAAATCGAAGATAGATATCTATTTCCACAAAGAGCGTTTGCTCTTAGTCGTTGTAGTTAGCTAGGTAGAATATAAATCTTCATCTGGATTATTGACTTAGAATTCAAGCAATCAATTTTTATAAATATGTTTTATATAATCTCAATGAATATATTAGAATGACCATTATGGTGTAGGTGTATCTTATTTTATTTTACTTTTAAACCGTGAAATTCAGATCGAAACTCTAGTTTCTATAGATCCGGAGACAATATTTAGATATTTTCTTTAAAAATAACTCTTTTCCCAGTATAAACTTAGATTCGAACTGGTGACCTTTTAAATTTTCATACTTGGGATATTATTAATATAACTAATTCATCCGGATAATATTATCTTATCTTATTAAGCATGGATTGTTGAAGATACCTAAAAAAAGCATAGCTAATAAAGCATATTACGCGTTTTCAACAAACGTGGTTTCAATCCTCCATTTACCGCGTTCGTCCGTACAACTTCATTACTAATTAAACTTCATTACTTAATTTAATAATACTCAATTTAGAAATCCCATGTCTAGTTATTATACCAACGTCCTTTCTCGGTACTTGATAGATTTTAGAATAGTATATTTTGGAGTCCATTCTCAGCAAAGTCATTTAGTTTGAAATATAATTATTTCAAGTTGGTTCTATAAAGATTTTCGAAAACGGTTGAAAAGTAATGGAATAAATTTCTAAGACCAAACCATTTATCTATTGGATAATTTACGAAAATAGACTATTTTAAGTCAAGTTTACTAAAATAGTCCAAATATAAATAAAAAATAATCATTTAACACAATTTTGTTTGTTTTGTTTTGGGTAAAAGCATAATTACAAAACTGACATTAATGATTAATTTCATATCAACGTACCCGAAATAATTAATCTACCACACTAAACAAACTATGTGTTGTAGATCTAAGATGGAAGATTTTGGTCTTTGTGGTAAATTTATTTGTTTTGACAGAAAAAATTATAACATATAATGCTACAAGCAAAAGATCGCTTTCACATCCCTATTAACAAAAATGGTAAATGATTTTTGCGTAGTTTGAGATTTTCTTTGCAATTTAGCGATAAGACGAATTTTAATCTGTCTACTCGAAAATCTACATAAATTATATCGAGAAAATTAAAGGGACACAGAAAAGAGATCAATATATATTACAACATGGCTTATAAAAGGACCAAGTGGTTATCTGTTTAATTTGATGTGTACTTTGTTTGTTTCCCATATCTTAAGCGTTAAGCCACAAAGCTCATTCTCGCGGTCTATTTTTTTTTTTAAATTAAAATCGATAAAATTTAATTCATAATCCACTCTAAAACCACAAAAAATATCATGAATAATATTAGATCTTATTATTTTTTTTCTTTTGGTCAAAAGATCTTATTATTTATACTTCAAGAATATTAGTGCATTTCAGATGAAATTTCATCTTTCAGACACAAGTTGACCATGGAAACATTTCGACAAAACTGTGACGAGATTGGACCGGATAAAAATTTCGTCCAAAACCCTCGAGAATCGGTACTTTAAAAAATTTTACATTTATTTTTGTATTGGAACAATCAAAACAATTACTACTTTTATTAAGAATGAGTCTAATATGTAATAAAAAAATACAACCTCGTACAAGATTTCCCGTGTCAAAAAATAAGTGGTGATGTCTATAAATTTATATTAAAAAGAAGCCTTTTGCCCTAAATGTCTCAACCTACCATTTGCGGATTTGCTCTAATTGGTTTTTTGAAAAGGTAAAGTTCCATTTCGATTATTGCCTGATAATTAAGGAGATTGATTGTTTTACCCAAAATGTTATTTGTAATTTTTAAAAACAGCAAAGATGAGAAGAGGAAAGGTCACGATTAAGAGGATTAGTAGCTCGACGAATCGTCAAGTGACGTTTTCGAAGCGAAGAAAGGGATTGTTGAAGAAAGCTCATGAATTGGCCATTCTTTGTGATGCAGAGGTTGGTGTTATCATCTTCTCCGGCACCGGCAAGCTCTATGATTTCTCCAGTTCAAGGTACTTCTGGTTGACTTTTTGTAATCATATCTGATTGACGATTTTGATTAAACTTTTTCACATCTTGGTTTCTTCTTAATTGTTGATCTAGAAACATCCTTGATGATAATTATTTGAGTGGAAAAATACTAGTAGATCATAATCATTTTGTTTAATTTTGGCCAAAATCACTTGGTTGGTTGACTAAATGTATGCAAAGTCTATGAGGATTTGTTTTGAAATTTCCTAGATTATTTACGGAATATGAAAGTGTGATTTTTCTGAATTTGTGTGTATATTTCTTTTCTCAAGATCCATGAAAATCGAGACAAGATTGATCGAATTTATGAACCGGAATCAAAATCACAATTATTTAGTTGGATATTGGCCAAAACCACTTGTTTGGTTGATTATAGGAGTGTAAAATCTTGTAGGGAGCTTGTATTGAAATCCATAGATTATACATGAAACATGAAAATGTTTTTCTGAATATATTTATATGTTTCTGTGTTGCTGTTGAGATGAGAATATAGAATTTGATATGAACCTGGACCCTAGATTCTAGGTTGTGAGGGACTTTGACCATACTAAATATTGTAGAAGCTTTGGGAAAAAATTAGTAAAATTAATTCTATCTAATTTAGTAGTAATTTTTAGAAGAATTGAAGAAATTGTTAAATGAAGATGAATGTCTACGTGATATTGAAAGAAAAGTTAAGGATAATTTAATTCAAGTGGGTTTTTTAGTTGTCTACTTTGTTTGGTTAGAGTTTTTTGAAAGATTCTTTGTTTAGTACTCTTTCCACTAGTTAATTAGTTCTAAAGTGAAGTGTTGCATTATATCATGTTGAGTATATATATTAATACCTCAAGTCAGAGAATCATTTCTGATTTCATTGTCGACATCCATTATTAACTTTAGCTTTTTAGTTATAGGAATTGATCATTCGTATGCTCTACATAAAACATCAACTTTGTCTCAATTCTATGCTTAATCTTCAGACATCATGAATCATTTGATTATAGTTAATCTGTATCTTGGAGTCAGAGAATCTCATTCTATGCAGGAAAATACATATATGGATTAACTACGCTATTTTTTGTTTTTGGCAGTATGGGATCGATAATAGATAGACAAAGAGATGTCAAAGGAGAAACAAAATCAGAGGTTAACCTAGCTTCTGAAGTCAAGGTACTTAAAAAGAAAAACCAATAATCTATATTTTTCTATTGGATATAACATACTAATCTTAAAAAGCAAATTTGTGTTTTACAAAATTTGAATGACCTAAAATATTTTGTGATGATATTTTAGTACTGGGAAAACGAAACCGCGATTCTGAAACAACAACTACACAACCTGCAGGATAACCATCGGTATGTTTTGTATCCGCGGTGACACTCTAGATAGAATACTGCAAGAAATAAGCTAGGCAAAATCCGTGTGTAAACCGTCTGGAATAACAAAACTATGACCCAGAACTATCCTTAGTTTATAATTCTTAAGCTTCGATAATGATCATTCATTATATAAGACCATTCATAAGAAGGAAATAACCAAAGTTTGTTTACCAAACACTTGGAAACTCTCTATTTTTTTGGTGAATTTGAAAGTTATATAATAACAAATGAGAATTAATTGTATGCATATTCAAAGAGCTTTTACATGACAGGAAAATAATGGGGGAAGAGCTCTGTGGACTAAGTGTTAAAGATTTACAGAATTTGGAAAATCAACTTGACTTGAGCCTTCGTACCATACGAATGAAAAAGGTTTCGATGCTTTGACAAATAATTCATTTTTATATAATTTGAAACTATTACATTTATCTTTCAAAATTAGTGGTTCTACTGATTTATTTTTCTAATTTTTTCTTCAATTTTGTAGAATCAAATATTAGTTGAAGAACTAGAAAAACTAAATCAAGAGGTAGGAGCTCTCACTTGAACTTGTCATATTTTGTAACACATTTGCAACAAATTGTTTTTTCTTCTGTCGCTAATTGGTAATATTTGCTATGATTATATTTGTACCTATATACGGAAAAAATTCAAGTATACAACTAGTTAATTATATTATGTAGATATTAGACATTTGGTAGTATTGGTATGTAGATTTCTCACAATGCTTTTGTTTTTGCTTGCAGGTGAATTTCATGCGCCAAATAAATTCAGAACTCCAAAAGAAAATTAACCTAATACACCAACAGAATTTGGAGTTACATCAACAGGTACTATTAATTAGGTTTTTGGAAGTATCTTTAAAAGGCTAAAAAAAATTGTTTCTTAATTGATGATAATGTCTCTATTACAGGTTTCAATGGTTGAGGGTGTGAATAGCTCAAACAAAAACTCTCTTCTCACAAATGGTCCAGACATGAATGATAACTCAAGCAAACATGTCCATCTTCAGCTCAGCCAACCACAGTATGATGAAGCCTCGCAAGGAAATGTTATCGAACTCAGATACTTTTCCTTCATTGCATAACATACTTCTCTGTTGTGTATACCTCACCAGAATCATATCTCAGGTTCTCAGTGAGCTATAGCAAAGATTGAGAAACATATTGCGATCCATTTTCTATGAAACTTCAACTTTTGTTTACTTTGTATAAAAATAATATATTTTTTCTCTTGGAAAAGAATCTTGTTTTGTGTCTTTGGCACTTTGATGATTAGGTATGTATTTTTTTATCAATAATTGGATCGACAAGACCCGATCCGTAACATAAATCCCACACCATAATTTTTTTCTTTTTTGATTCAAAATTTCTTTTAATCTATTATATATAGTGGGGGAAATTGAATTTCAAATATCAGAGTCATTAGCTCGATCATTTTAACCATTGGACTGAGATAACTCAACGATGATTAGGAATGTATTGTCAAGCTGAATCAAATCTAAATATATTTTGGTCCCAATTTGGTTCGTGTTATAAGTATCCAACTCGAAATGAACCGATAGGAAAACTAAACAAAATTTCAAAACCTATTTAAATGAGTCTTACATTCTTATATCGAAACTACTTCAAACCCTAAAAAATTTAAACCGAACCGACTGAACCATAGTAAAAGTCCTTTGCAAGTAAAACTGAACTATTAATTTTGAGTATTTACTTCCAAAACTGCTGAACCACCATCACTAAAATTTCTTTTGTTATGTAATTTAGTATTATCTAATATCAATGACTAATATATATATATATATATATATATATATATATATAATATGTTGAAGATATTAAAATATAATTTACGGGTCCGCCATTGGTCCCGCTCCAATCTGAAGAGACGTCAACATGCTCAATCAGTTTGACATGTGTGAATGCAACAGCCCCACATGATCGTCTCTGCTTTTTTATTTCTTTGGTTCGACCAATTGATATTATTTTATGTTCTTTCTTCATTTGTTATGTGTCTTAACTTGTTAATCATTTGCTTTAACTTCAGAAATTAACATATGCATTAGAGTAAACAAGATCTAAAACATAATCTGAATTTGATAAAATCAAAGTGAAACTTTCCTTGTTCTAATTCTTCTCTTGACTATATTATATAAAAAGAAAAATCTTATCTTGACTTTTAAAGACTTTTTCTATACAAAGTATAGACATTTCCATCCATTGGAAATTAATCCAAAAAGATATATTCCTGATAGAGTTTTTTTTTTTTGACAAACCAAACCAAAATTTCATTAATTAAGCTGGACCAGGTTGGTACAGGAATTTAAAACAGTTTTAGCGACTCTATCTACTACAGAATTAAAATGACGAAAAACAAAACTGAAAATTAACGATTCAAAACGTTGGAGGATTTCTGAAATTGAAGAGTCTGTCAGATTTCTAACGAAATTTATTTATCTGTAAGTTCTAGATTGGCAAATTGACGAATTTCAGTCGGATATTTTGAGAGGTTTTATGATGAAAAAAAATCTGTATAAACTTTCTCATAGATAATATTTTGTCACAAAATATCACTAAGTAAATGCAATATATATATATATATATATATATATATATTGTAGTCAATTGTTTTAATGGCTTAATCAGCATTCTTGTTCTCCTTCATAATCTCGTTCAGTTTTAAATATGTTCATGTATAATATATTATGTTACTATCAATTATTTATTGCTTATTTTTCATTATTTCTAATATAAAGATCAATAATACGCCTATAAATAGATAACTGTTGATTTGCCTCTAATATAGTTTAGTATTAGGTGGTAAGTTTAAATTTCATCGGTTTTGTTTTAAAATTTTTGGCTATAAATCGGATCTTGTCGATCTAATTATTCTAAAAAAAAATCAATAATACAATGTGGCTTTAAAAGTGCAAGACAATGATTTGTACTGTCCATTAAATAACAAAGCATGGATCGGTATAAATGACAATATAATTAATAAGACAAAGTGATTATCTGTTATTCGTGATTTGACAATTTGATATGTACTTTGTCCCGCGTATCGTACGCGTTTTCTATTTCATGTAACGTGGTCTGTTTATTCCATTTATCGCGTTTGTCCGTACAAATAATTTATTATTATTTTTTGTTAAAATATAATGTATTAATTTAAACACTCTATTTCATAACCCAAGTTTATAAAAGTTAAAACTATATAATTTGGAGTTTTATTTCATCATCATTTAAATTTGGAATGGAGATTTGTTAATGGTCCAAATTAGAATATCGATGTAAATAGGATGTCTTTAAATAACAACATGGTGGGTGGTAGTGACGTGGTACATATTTAAAACTAATTACTATTTATGTAATCTAAAATAATAGTTTTGGTTGATATATAATATTGTAATAATGGTAAGAACTGTACAATTTTTAAAAAAAACCAGATTAAATATTTAAAAAAGTTGTACAAAAATAATGATACAATAGACCCAATAACATGTGTACAAATCGAACTTATAATGTTGCAATATTTCTTAATACGCACAGTTTTTATGCCACTTATCAAAGCCAATAACTAAAACTATGTTCTAACTTGCCTTTTGTGCATAGTTAGTATTATATTTGGACAAAAATGGTGAGATATGATCAAAAATAGTTTGAAATTTAATACTAAGGTAATATATATATGTGTGTAGTGTGTGTGTACCCATGACCGTACAAAAAGAATATATGAATAATTCAAATTGTTATATGAACTTGTAAACTTTGTTTATTATACATATAATCTTTACGCATCATTGCTATGTAGGTATTGAAAAATAACTTAAGTTTATATGGATTATATGAACAAAATACTATACAAAAAATTTCTTACGGATGTAAGAACTGAATATCCAATTAAAATTTATTATATTTGATATTTCTTATACGATTGGTCAAAATATATTAAAATAAAATATTAAATGATTTCATTAATAGGAATTTGGATTTTAAACATAAGTATTTTTAAGTAAAAAATATGACATGTTAGGTTACATAATTTGAATTAAAAGTGCAATTTATTTCTCGTTTTATATAAAATTCGTACATTTTCTAGAAAATGAAAAATGATGCACGTAGTTTGAGATCTTTATAGCAAATTAGCACCAAGACTGTCCTTTTTTTTATATAGAAAAAATTAATAGAGACAAAGAAGATAAGAATTTGATATTACAACTTGGCTTTAAAAAAAAGCATTATTAAAGTTTTAAAAAGAGAAATTCAAAACAGAAGAAAAGTGGAAGATGACGACGATATGTACTAATCTCCATTAAACAATAGAACATGGATCGGTAGAGATGGCTATATCATAAGACGAAGTGGTTATCTTTTTTTATTTCTTTTTCCTGATGTCCATAATTTGATTTGTACTTTTTATTTTATTTTTAAATGTATTTTTATGCTATTATACGCGTTTCTAAAGTCATTTACGCGGTTTTGTTACTTCAATTAACCCGTACAACTTATTTATTATTTTTTAAACCAACTCCATTGAGTTTTTATTTGTTTATTTTTTTAAATATGGTAAAAGAAAATTGGTTTAAACATGAACTTAAAAGGATTCCAAACCAATTTTTTTAATATATATTTAAAACCAAAATCTGTTCCGAATCTAGTACATATTTTAAAATCCTAACAAAAAAATACGATTATGTTTTATCTTAAACTAGGATTATACCTGCTTTATAACGCGAGATTTGATTGTTTTAATTGTTCATTTAAACCATATTCATTTAGGTTGATAGACCCGTATTGATATTTTGGAATATTATTTTCGAGATGTTATTTTAGAAGTCCGAAACCCGAACCAAATCGATCCGAATTAGAAGAATCGAACATGACAAAATACTCAAATGAATCTATACCGAACCGAACCGAACCATATCCGAAAAATAAAAATACTCGAATAAGTATTAAATTAAAAGAACCAAAATACCGTATTAGAGGAACATAACCCAACAAAATACCAGAAATTGGTCCTAAATCTATGTACCCAGAAACTCAAATCCAAACGGGTTCAAATCAAAAATTGAATTTGTACCCGATATTTTATTATTAGTTTTAGTTTTTTTTTTGATTTTTTTCTATTAAATATTTGTTAGTTCTAAATTTTCATATATAAATTTGTAACATAATCCATCTTAATCCTATTTTTAAGGATAGTTATGAACTTTAAATTAATTTTGTCTTATAATTATCAAAATGAAAAGTGTCTCCAACTTTAATATATAAGATATTATGATTTATGAACCAAAAATATAATTAAAAATGGTTAAATAGTTAAGTTCACATCTACAATCTTTTTCTCGAGAGTTTGGTTATGAGAAATCAAATAATCCCTACGTGATATTACTTGGAGTTTTAAGGAATGGCTTGGGACATACTTTGTATTTTATCTATCTAATGACAAAGAAAAACTTAACCTAACCGAATTGAAAGCAAAATGGAACACCTCTTAAAAATTGTTACATTAAAGTGTGCACTTATTTTTACTTTCAAAAACAAAAGTGTGGTTCTTTATATTATTGACTCAATGTCAGACAACTTACTATAAAGAATGCAAATTTGATATATAATAAAACAGAGATCCTCGTATTCGCAGCATCTCATGTGTACAAAAATTTGCGCTCTTACCTTTGAATCATTAAAAGAAAAGACTACTTGCTATAAAAAACAATTATTTTTATAATTAAATCCTCGTACAGTATACTATTTGTCAATATATATATAACATGTGTTGTGTCTGTTTTATATTAGTCATAAGTCTTTTGCCCTAAATCTCTCAACTACTCTATATTCTTTCCTTTTGTGGTTCTTATCTTTTAGAAAAGGTAAATCTTTGATTTTGATTTTGATAATCGCTTAACGGATTCGAGAGATGTTTGATTATGTTGTTTGCTGGTTTACTAAAGCAGAAGATATGGGAAGAGGCAAAGTGACGATCAAGAAGATCATTAACTCGACGAATCGTCAAGTGACATTTTCAAAGCGAAGAAAGGGATTGTTGAAGAAAGCTAATGAGTTAGCGATCCTTTGTGATGCAGAGGTTGGTGTTATCATCTTCTCCAGCACTGGTAGGCTGTACGATTTCTCTAGCTCCAGGTACCTAATCGTTGGCTTTTTTTTTTGTTTATTGATCCCTTTGATTGATTTAGTTGATGATTGCACTTAGCGATTCTAGATCTCTATTTCTTGTTAATTATTCATAGATGATGTATATATATCTCTGATGATGATTTTTTAGGAGAAAAGACTCCTAGATCAACACCATACTTAGCCATTTTTGTATAAACACCAAACTTAGTTTGATGATGGCCAAAATTACTTATACTTGGTTGGTTGACTAAATGATTGCAAATTAATTACAATAGATTTGTTTTCTAAATTTGTGTATATATTCTTGTTGGAAAACCGATTGAGAGCAAATCAAGGTCGACCCAGATTGAATCAAGGTCGACCGAGATTACGACAGAGTCAAGATTTCTATAAGAAATATATATATATTTTGATTTTTTGTTTATTGTTTATCTTGAAATGTACATATGATTCATTTGAGAGGAAAATATTCGTTTTGATCTAATCCAGTTTGATTATGATCATGATTACTTGATTGACCATATATATGCAAATTCTATTAATTAAGGTTTGTTTTGAAATTCGTAGATTAATAATATAATAAAGAAAGTGTGCTATTTCTAATTTTTGTATGTATACTTTTCGCATAATTGAATCTTATATTGATCCATAATCTCATTCATTAATCTTGATTTGGTTTGACTCATTTTCCCAACATATCTATGTATTTTGTTGTTTAATTCGATAGGACTAGATAACTTGAGGTTTATGAAGAGTATAGATCCAGAGGACTTGTAATGTTTACATTTTTTGGAAATTTTCTTAGAAGATGAATTGGGTAGAAACTAATTAGAGATACCTCACTCATCACTCATAAAACAATTAGTTTGTGGTAAGTGTATTTTTTCAAATAGTTAAATGCTCATCTATACGGTCCAAAAAATCGTTTAAAGCTTAAGAGGTTAGGGTTATGTATCAATTCGTATAAATAGTTGAAACCAGAGAAAATCATTTGTAAATATTGGCAAAATGTATTGTTTTGGCATAATTATTTATGGCTTGTTATTGTGTGACTTTAAAAATCATTTTAAGAGTTCTTAAAATGCCAAAATTTCCCACACCAAAATTCTAAAAATGTCTAAAATTATTCAAAATACCGAATCTAAGTTTTTTACGTCTTAGTCTTGAATTAACAGGTATGTTATCAAAAATTAAATATAATTTGATTTTTTTTTCTTCAAAATTATTCTACTTTTTGTTGTGTCTAAGTGGTGTCAAATGAATTCTTGAATGTAATTAAATTAAGAAGTTGTTAACTATACAAGCTTTATATAAATTTTCTTGGTTTTGGTTAAGAGTTTTTTTGTAATAAGATTCGACTCTTAACACTACTCGTTTATCTTATTTTGAAACTACTTGGTGGTTTATGTAAAACTAAGTGCTGCGTTATCTGATGTTTAATATATTAATACTCATGTCAGGTAATCGTAATACGGCTTTGTTTGATTATTCTATTAGAAATCTTGCAATTTTAATGCTTTACATCCAACTTGTTAATTGTTTGATGATATGTAATAAGAATAATGAGCAGAAGCGAATCTTTCTTTTCAAAAACATTTTCATACGAAAAAAAACATTTTGAGAAACTGTTTTATGAACAATGGTTAGATTAACAAGTTCGGACTCATAATTCAACCTCTACATTCTTAACAATATCATGTACAGCAATACCATTCTTTTAAATCGAATTTCGATGGAAATAGTAACAAATGTGAACATTTAACCACTTGACTAAATTTGATTCGATTACAATTTTTAGAAGCTCCCTCAATGCTTTTACTTGATACCATCAAATTTCATTTATGTTTTCATCTATTAAAAATGAATATGTTGTTAAAGGGCTCCTTCACATTTGTGTCTTAGTAATTCATGTCTAGATGCTCTGGTTATAGTGAATAGAATTGGTGACATAAACATCAATTTTGTTTTACCTTTCTTATATATTCTATGTTTAAGCTTAATACATATAGTGAATCTGCATTTTGAGGACAATGAATCTCATTTCATGAAGACACAAATGGCTTATTTTTGTCATTTTTTGGCAGCATGAGATCAGTAATAGAGAGATACAACGATACCAAAGGAGAAATCAAATCAGAAATTAACTTTGCTTCCGAATCCAAGGTACTCCTTTTTTTTTTTTTACAAGATCGTAATCTTTACTAGATAACATATCAGTATAAAAAGAAACTTCACTTTTTATTTAATTCCAACGATCTATAACTATTATTTATACTCAAGTCGAACCTTTGTAAATTAATAACACTGTGACTATACTAAATTATGGATTTAGTAATTTAACCAAAAAATTAATTTAGAACCAAAAAATGTATTAATAGTGTATAAAAATTTATTGAGCATTAGTTTATGAAGGTTCTACTATATTTTAGTATTGGCAAAAGGAAGCTGCGATTCTGAAGCGACAACTACATAACGTCCAGGAAAATCATCGGTACGTTTTGCATCTTCTAGTTTGACAAAACACTCTATGTAGTAGTGACAACTAGAGCAAGAACGAAATAGAAAAACCAGTAAAGAATGGTTTATCACTTTTATATTTTCCTTAAAATCCAATACAAAAAATATGTATATTCAAAAGAGTTTGTTACTTGACAGAAAAATGATGGGTGAAGATCTCAGTGGACTAAGTGTAGAAGATCTAAAAACTTTGGAAAATCAGCTTGAATTTAGGATTCGTGGCGTACGAATGAAAAAGGTTTTGATCCATCAACCTATAAGTCATTTTTTCTCGCAGTCTCTTGCAACTGTGGTAATGGTATGTACTCTATTTTCTAACAAAAGTTTCTTGACTTTTGTAGAATCAAATCTTAGTCGATGAAATACAAGAACTCAACAGAGAGGTGAGTACTCTAGTTACTCACATTTATATAGAAATTATAGACATTTCTCACAGTGATTTTGTACAGATGTTTCTCACTTTGCTAATTCTTCTTTTTTCGGTTCCAGATGAATGCAGTGCACCAAGAGAACTTAGAACTCCGCAACAAAGTAAACCTAATTCACCAACAGAATATGGAACTACATGAAAAGGTATTGTATTAGATCTTGCAAAGTATGTTTAATAAGTGTAAGCATTTTGTGGACCTAGGTTCGAGTATCTTGGAAGAGAAAATATATAAAAATATATTTTTCTACCCCTAACAATAGTAGCATCTGAATTGATGGATGATAATTTAGGTCTCATGACATAAATTCGTAGATGCTTTCATTGATTCTCATATGAAACTTGAAATACTACATATTTCCTGAGTTAGTTGGCTATGGATTTGGTTTAGTGATGCAGTGTATCTAGTATGGTTTCAAAAATTATGATCCTTTATATCTAAATGTTTAACATAATATAGCGGCGGTGTCTGACAAACTTTTATATATGTGGAATTAGTCAGATTCACTCAAATTAATTTCAAAAAATTGTTTTTGAAAAGCTAAAACATTTCTTTTTCCTTATTTGAGGATAATGTGCATATTATAGGTTTCAGAAGCTGAGAGTGTGAATAGTGAAAGCAAAACTTCTCTTCTCACAAGTGGTCTAGACAACAATGATAACACGAGCGAACAAGTCCATCATCTTCAGCTCAACCAACCACAGGATGCTGAAACTTCACAGGAAAAAGTTAACCAAGTTCAATATTTTTCCTTCATTGTATAATAAACTTGGAAGTTATGTTGACTTTGTTGAAATTATATCTCAATGATTATAGCAGCTTGTCACTCCATATGCAAAGAAACATAAAAATGACAAATTACAGTTTGTTTCTATTTATACAGCAACAATATGTAATTTATTTGTTTCTTTAAGCATGCACTTTGACTGCATTGTAGCTTCCATTAGTTGCACAAACAGTAAGTGACGCAATGTCTCATGGACAGACTAGTTTTCCAAGCAGTGATTTTTCTATACAAAACATTTTATATTCTTTATTGGATTTGGTCAAAGTGGTTAAATTTCGTATGACTTTTTACCAAAGTTTTGTTCTTTATAGTAACATAATCCCGTATGAGTTTTTTTTATTCTAAACATCTTCTATTTCTTCTAATAACCCAAAAGTATATATCTCCAATTAGTAACAAAATTTCAAGTACATTTCTTATAACATTTGTGGATCTTTCCAATTTGACAACACTCCGATATTATTGTCACGCATAAACAACCATAATCATCATGATTTTGTAACCAAATAAATTTATTGGCATCTTTGTGTTTTTTTTCCAGTTTTTAACTTAAACCCCAAATTTAAACAATATTATATGAGGATACGCGATTTTGTTCTAATAACATTTTATCATTTTATCAAAAACATTTGTCTCACATAATATATTTAAAATTAAATTATTTACTAATTAATTATCTTTAAAATTTTTAAACTTAGTTAAACATAAGACAAGCTTTATATATATATTCTATCGTTTTTTGTAATATCAACAACAAACAATTTTATTATATCGTTAACTAATTTATCGGTACTAGCTATAGAGTTCCTTTTTTTTTTCTTTTGTATATTTCTATTTTTGATCAAAAGATTCCAATATTGTAAATTTGTAAGATGACGATAGAAAATTGAAATGTACTTTTTTTCCGCGTATGGTACGCGTTCTTGTAACGTGGTTTGACTGCTCCACTCATTTATTTATTTCATCCCACACACTCTCCATGTTCTAACTCACGTCTTGTTGAATCTCCCAATGGCCATTCTCAGCTTTTTTAATTAATTTATTTGTTTTATTAGTTATGAGTCCATTCTCAGCTATTATATACAATATCTTTTTACCATTTTTATCAAATACAGGGTTAATTTGTCTGGTAGTATTAAATAAATGGTTGCCTTACCAATTTATTATTTTGCTACCAATTATAATTTTGTTTAAAATTAGCGGTTGTAATAAACATATACAAATCAGCGTTGAAACAAGCGCGTTTCAAATACCCTTTTATTCCCATATTTTACTCAAACGGTTTCACCAATAAAACTCATAGTCAAAAATAAACTTTTCATGGTTTATTATATACCCAACGAGCAAATCGTAACTAATTTCATAACATAAAGTTTCAGAAATTATGGACTTATAATTTATATATAACGTGAGTTCTTGTTTTTAAAATTTATTTTAAATAAAGTATTTTTATCTTTTAATGTCATAAAATTGACATGTCTCTTCTGTTTTTATTATTTATGCCTTAAATATCGTTCAAATGTTTTTTTTTTCCTTTTTTTAGATAAAGAATATAATTATCTATGAATTGTTATAGCTATATTGATGCTTTTTAAGCCACAATACATATTTTTTTTCTTCTGTTTCTTTTGGTTTAATCAGACCCGTATTGAAAAAAAAATTGATAAATGATTGAGATCTACAAAACAAGTACTTAGCAACACAACGAGTCATTATACTTTTTTATTCTAAAATGTAGTTTATATCAAAAATATATTAATAAGGACGAAAAAGAAGAGATCAGAATATTTCAACTTGGCTTTAATAAAATGGAAAATGACGGTCGATGATCTGTACTATATATTAAACAAATAACAAAGGATCAGTAGAGATCACTATATAATAAGAGTTAGTGGTTATCTTTTTAACTGTGCCCTTAATTATTTGATACGCATCTTACGCGGTTTTGATTTTTCTACACAGTTTTTCTTGGTTTTATGGAACCAACTAATTGACTATATTGTCTACATTGTACGGCTAAATTAAGTACTCCATCGACTTCTATATACCCCACATACCACAACTTAGCCACGAACTTATTCATAGCTAAGTTATCAAATAGCCACAAAAATCATCAAACAATTAAAATTTAGCTATAAAAAAATTATAATAACAACCATATAGCCATGTACGGTCGATGCTAGATAAATCGTAGCTATTTAATGATTTATTATAGTTATTAAATGAATTGAAATAAGCAGATCCGATCCGAATTGAACGGGAATCACTAATCTAAAACACTAAACCTTATTTTAAGTATATACTATTAATATGACTTCAATATTTTTCTTTAATATCAAAAATTCGAATCGAACTGAAAAAAAAAAACAGAATTATAAAACCTAAAATTAATTAGGAAATATTCAACATAAGTGTAAATTTGACATGTAACCCTGCATAATAAAGTATGCTTTATTTTAGATACTATAATCTAGATATAAATCACAATAAATACATAAACCTCTTGAGTAATATTAAATTAAAGTGTGCATTTATTTTTACTTTAACACGAAAATGAAAGAGATTCTATATTGAGTAATTGTCAGGCAACTTTATAAAAGAAAGAATGTGATATATTATAAAACTAATTAGATCCTCATCTATGCAACATATCATGTGTACAAAAAATTGTGATCTTACAAAAAAAATTAATTAGATCCTCATAATTTTTTATATATAATTAAACCCTTGTATAATATGGTATATGTCAATATATATAACAGGTGTTGTGTCTGTTTTATATTAGTGCCCTAAATCTCTCAACTACTGTATTTTCTTTCCTTTTCTGGTTCTTCTCTCTTTGAAAAGGTAATTCTTTGATTTTGATTTCGATTATCAATCTTCTGATGGATTCAAAAGATGTTTGATTATGTTGTTTCTGGATCAAAATCAGTAGCAGAAATTAATGGGAAGAGGTAAAGTGACGATGAAGAGGATCAGTAGCTCAACGAGCCGTCAAGTGACATTTTCGAAGCGAAGGAAAGGATTGTTGAAGAAAGCTAATGAGTTAGCGATTCTTTGTGATGCAGAGATTGGTGTTATCATCTTCTCAGGCACTGGTAGGCTCTACGATTTCTCTAGCTCCAGGTACTTATTCGTTGACTTTTTTTTTGGCTAATTTGATTGATGATCTCACTAAGAAATTCTAAATCTCAAATTCTTGTTAATCATAGATCATATCATATATATAGTCATTTATATACACACCAATTTAGTTCTATAATTCCAAAATTTACTTACTTGGTTTACTAAACTGATGCAAATTAAGTATATTACGTTTGTTTTGATCTCTAGATTTTTTACAACAATTGGATAAACAGACTTGATCTATAGTTTAAACCTTCTAAACTTCTAATAATATCACATGGTGGTGCAAATACAATTCTCTGAGTCGAACTCCGGTGGAAAAAATAATAAATGTAACATTTAACCACTTGACTAAAAACATAATTAAATGTTTCTTTGTGTTGTTTTTCCTATCAAATTCGATTTCAATACTTTGGTAATGTTAAAACTTTTGAGGTTGGTTTTTGATAGAAAATCAAGTTTTCTATAATACCACAAATATGTCTTCTTAGTATGGTTTGAGGTTTCAGAAAGATTCGTCTGTTTTCGTTTTTCCTTTTTCTTAATTGGAAACTACTTTGGTTGGATTATCTAAAACGAGATGCCGCCGCATTATCTAATGTTTAATCTATTAATACACATGTCAGGGAATCATTTCTGATTTTGTTGTTATGATCTATAATTAAAATTTTCTATTAGTGATCCATCATTCTAATGCAATACATTTAACTTGGCCATTGTATAAAATGATATTTAAAAGGAATAGTGAAAAGATACTTCACACTTAAATGTGCCACTAGTCCACATCTATATTTAAGTTTAGTGACTAAAGTTGGCTACATGAACATCAATCTTGTCTCACATTTCTTAGTATCTTCTTAAGATTCATACATCATGTCACATTTTGATTATAGTGAATTTGTATTTTGGGTGCAGAGAGTTCGATCGATTCCAGGTAGGAAGAGATGAATAAATATTTTGTTCTTCTTTTTTTTTGCAGTATGAAATTGGTATTAGAGAGATACAACAACGCCAAAGGTGAGACCAAATCAGAAATGGACCTAGCTTCCCAAGTCAAGGTATACCATTATTAGACTAGATAACATATTCATCTAAAAGCAAAATATGTGTATTTGATTAGGATATTCCATCATTTGAGTTTCTGATTCAAAATCAATTGTCAATAAGTAGATTGACTCATAATTCATATATATATTAAATTATGATGATCATCATGTCCGATGTGAGATATTAATCGACATATTCAAAGTTCCAACATCCTGAATATATATTATTTGTGTTATATTTTAGTACTGGAAAAATGAAGCTGCGATTCTCAAGCAACAATTACATAATGTACAAGAAAACCACCGGTATGTTTTGTGTCCTTATACGAGTTTTATCAAACACTCTAGATAGTAGTAAGAACTAGAACATGAATTGAAGTAATGAAAATGTTTATGTAGTCCAAAGCTGTAAGGTTATTTGGTGAACTACTTTGGTTAAGTATGCATATTCAAACGAGATTGTTTTTGACAGGAAAATGATAGGAGAAGAACTCTCTGGACTAAGTGTGGTAGATTTACAAAGATTGGAAAATTCTCTTGAATCGAATCTTCGTGGTGTACGAATGAAAAAGGTTTTGATGCTATGAATAATAAGTTATTTTTATTTATTGATTTGGAATCATTATATTTATGCTCTATTACTATTTTATTTTCTTCACTTCTGTAGAATCAAATATTAGTAGAAGATATACAAGAACTCAACCAGAAGGTAAGGTCCGGCTCAACAGTAGCAAAATAAATTTTGGATTCCATTCAGTAAAAAAAATTGGCCTTATATAATTACTAGTATACACTAACATTTTGTTAAATTTTTTCGGGTCTTATGTAAATGCACATGTTGCACATGTCTAGAGCCGGCATAGTTAGAGATCTCCCAGTGTTCATAGATATGTTTCTCACAATGCTAGTTCTTATTTTATTTTCGGACGCAGAGGAATTCCATGCACCATGAGAATATAGAACTCCACAATAAAGTAAACCTAATGCAACAAGAGTTAATGGAACTACAAGAAAAGGTATTCTTATTTCTTAGGGACAAGATTATCTTTACTAAGCTAGAATCATTGTCTCTATATAAGGATGATCTGTTAATCCCAGGTTTTAGAGGTTGAGCGTGTCAAAAGCGCAAGCGAAAACTCTGTTCCCACAAATGGTCTAAACATGAAAGATGGCTCAAGCCAGCATGTTGATCTGCAAATCCGCCAACCACACCATGATGATCTAGAGATAAGCCAACCACAACATGATGAGACATTTGAAGAAAAACCACATGTTGATCTACTGCTTAGCCAACTGCAACATGATGAGATGTTGGAGGAAAAACCATGTGTTGATCTACAACTTAGCCAACTGCAAAATGATGAGACGATGTTGGAGGAAAAATCTAGCCAACTCAAATACTTTTCCTTCATTGCATAACATAAGTCAGTGTCTGAATTATATCTGTATTGACTAGTAGCAGTTTGCCACTGCATAAGCAAAGATACATAAACATGATCAGAAATAACAATCCATTTCTATTGTGGACCAGCTTGCTAAACAGTTTTTTGCTCTTTATACAAGAGTTTTTCTCTTTGTAAAGACCTTGTTTTGGGCCTTTGGCATTTAAGCCGGCACTTTTTAAGGATCAAATAATGTATAGTTTTAGCATAAAATTGATTTATTAATTGCAGAGAGTTTAAGACATCATCTAAAAGTAGTGGGTCTAGGAAAAAATTTGGTGTGGGGTACTAGTGCATAAAAATAATATAAATTTTAGACAAAAATATTGAAGAAAAAGAAAAAAAAAAAGAGAATTTTTTTTAGTATGGGACACTTATCCCACCAAATCTCTCTTTGGAACCGCCAAATGACATGTTTTATTTCACTTCATGTTACAAAAATAGATATTGCAACTGATTGTTCGAAGATTTTGAATATGATACAAAACCTAGGAATTAGACAATATATCTACCTTACACTAATTGAAGATTTTACAGTTTTCAGAGCTTTTTCTGAATCTTTTCTTTGTTTTTGATTCCGTGCCTCAAATTATACAGCTGATTTTTTTGGTTCGACAAAAATTGTCTATATTTATTTTAAAGTTTATCATCGAGACAACTACAACTACAAGCAGTGAATTAGAAGCTTAAATCAATTTAGAGCTATGATGTTGATTGGTAATACTGTATAATTGTATAATTATATAAAATAAAATGAAGTTATTGATTGAAGTAGTTGTGAAAAAAAAGTTACAAAATAAAATAAACAACTAAATATCTGCTTGTAAATAAAATGTGGTCTTTTAAATATCTACTTGGATTGTTACGCTTTTTCCAAAACGTTAATCTCATGTTTGTTTGTATGTTTTTAAGCGTTATACTGTTTTAGTAAAATACTTCAAGAATTGTAAATGGTGTATAATTCACAACAAAGGTCTTGACAATCTAAATCTGTATCGTCCATTAATTGGACAATAAAGAATGGATCGGTATAAATGCCTATAAAATAAGACAAACTAGTTATCTTTTCAATATTGTCGATATATATTTTGATATTATCTTAGGCATTTTTTTCTGAAACATCAAATTTGGTTGCTTCACCTTGTCCACACAAATAATTTATTATTTCAAATTTGTAGAGACTCTATTTTAAATCCCACGTCTGGTGATTATACCAACTTCCATTCTCAGCCTTTTGTCTATTTTAATACTATTACTGAATGGAAATTTGCCAAACTGATCCAATATGGAACAACTTATTTAATACTATAATATTTATTGAAAATATATATTGTGGGTGAGGTGGTACTGTACAATTTCAAAGATAATTATTATTTATTCAATCTCATATGGTGTTTAGTTTTTGGTCAACATCTCATATACGACTCTATAGAGTATATTCTTGTTAATGTATATGGGCAACGCATTTTTTTTAACATATAACTATTGGAATAATAAATCCTGATTTATAACTTAAATTCTCTAATTAGAACTGCGTGGGATTAGAATTTGCTATCTGGTACCTACCTAATCAGAAGCAAACTAATTAGACACTTGTTTTTTGGCGGGCTACACATTTATTTAATTAACATTAACAATATTTTGTTCTTGTAATATTATGTACAATTAATATTATTATTTCTTTATTATTTTGGTCTTATGTGTAGTTATTTTTCTATTTAATCGATTTGTTAGAATAGTTATATAGCAACACTTACAAGAATAAACACTATTTCCAACAGAAAAATCCATCAGAAAACCATATGTAGTTTTCGACGATTCCTTACTGATTTCTTTCATCGAATTAGGTCATCGGGAATAATAATCAGTTGAATTTTTTTGACGGGTTCCGATCAGAAATTTTCCGATGGTTCCGTTAAATTTTTTTGATGGATTTATGATGTGTATATACATCAACAAATTTAATGTATATATATATATATATAAGACTAGAGATCAATGTTACAACTTACAACTTGACTTTAATTTTCTTTATTTATTTTTCTTTTTTGTCAACGTTACAACCTGGCTTTAAAAAATGGGTTGAAGTTTTTTTTTTTTTTTTATTTTAAAAAAGGTAGAAGATGAGGATGATCTGCATTGTGTCCATTAAACAATTAAGTATGGATCGGTAGAAATGGCTATACAATAAGACGAAGTGGTTATCTTTTATAATATTGGCAATATACTTTGATATATACTTGTCCCACAAAATGTATTCTGGGTTTATCAAACCCATTTACGCCGTTTGATTTCTCCACTTAATCCGTACAAATTTTTATTATTTCATAAATACCTCAGTGGCTCATCAACTCCATCAATCTCTTCTTTTTCAAAAAATAAAACATGATAAGTCAATTTTCTTTAAACATGAACTTAACTTGGGATGTTCAATTCGCATTAAACATGAAACAAGATCCGATATATGAGATGAGCCAAGCTATATATTAAGATTTTGTAATGTATTTGTCTTCCTTTTTCCTTTTTGTCAACAATATTTGGATAGACATGATCTGATCCATAACCTGAACTCTCCAATATACAAACAATATTGCAAAAAATTACACATTTTTAAATCGAATTTCAATAGAAAAAATTACATAAATACATATTTAACCACTCAAATAAAAATAAAAGACATTCATTAAAATAAGACAATTAATCTAAAATCTAAAAGGCATTATAAGTTTAAAAATACATCTCGCTAAAACCTATACATTAACTCTAACCGAAATTATTTCAAACCATACTATATCATAAATTATGTTTTATTTAGGATATATAAACCGGAAAAATCTAAAAAAAACAGAAGGGGGACAATCTAATTAAAATAGAATTATTGATAAATTAGCTTTTTTGTCGAATAGAAAAATAATGTGATGCTAAGAAACAGGTGGTCCAGTTGACTTGTCCCTAATCTAGTTATACACTAAATAGTGAGTTTGAATCTCATCCGTTTCAATTAGAGTATTTAGGCTTTACATAGGGTCTTGTCTATCGTATAGTTAGAATGTTGACAAAAACAGAAAAACAATGTGTTCATACCGAGTCATTAATTAAAAGACTTCTTGCTATAAGAAAATAACATTAATAAAAAATATAGATCCTCGTACAGCACGTCATGTGGCAATAAATATAACAGGTATGATCTATCTGTTCACATTAGTTACAAGTCTTTTGCCCTAAATCTCTCAAACTACCAAATATTCTTTCCTTTCGATGTCGAGCTTCTGTTCGTTTAGTGGTTATATGATTCAGCTAATGGTTCACATAATCGGAGTTTAATTACATTTTACTACACGTGGATGTTAAAATAAGTAGGAGAGTGGACTATGAATTGGGTCGTGTTTATCCCATTAAAAAAAATTTGTTGAATCTTGATCTACTATATATAGTGGAGAGGAATCAAGTTCATGATAACAAAATTATTAGTAACTCCGCGTTAAAACTTGAATGTTAGTTTACGATTTGTTTTTCTTTATCAGAAACAACTTGATGGATTATTTTTTAACGAAAGAACGCGTTATATATAATGTTTAATATAATGTCAGGGAATCATTTCTGGTTTCGTTATCTATAGTAAAGTTTCTCTACTAAATTATTCCATTAGAGATTCCTCAATTAAATGCTCTACATTTTGCTTGGTTATTGTTTAGTGATATATAGAAATAAATTAATAAACCAATCTGTATTTTTGGAAACATTTTGCTTTCTTTTTTTGGGTAAAAACATTTTGCGAAATTGTTAGAACTATTTTAATATCATCAATGCTAAATTTGGCTAGTTAGGCTAATTAATTTTATTTGATTTTTTTCATAGCATGGAATCGGTAATAGAGAGATACAACAATGCCCAAGGGGAAAGCAATTCAGAAATTAACCAAATTTCTGAAGTTGAGGTACTCCTTTCTTTTACAAGAATCTAACTATTCTTTACATATTAATATTAAACAAACAAAAATTTAATTATGTATCAACCACCTAAAATAATATATGATATATTTTAGTATTTGCAAAAAGAGGCTGCGATTCTGAAGCGACAGCTACATAATTTGCATGAAAATCACAGGTATATGTTGTATTCTTTGATATGATATTGTTTTGTGTAATGAATAAATATGAATTTTTGACACTTTTATATACTAAATCTTGTGCAAAAAGCAGAAAAAATATTGAAAATATTCTTATGAATATAATACATAGGAAAATTAAGTATGAATATTCAAAAAAGCTTATAATTGACAGGAAAATAATGGGGGAAGAGCTATCTGGACTAAGTGTTGAAGATTATATACCTTAGAACATCATCTTGAATTGAGGATTCGTTGCGTTAGAAAGAAAAAGGTTTTGAATCTTTGATATATTATTCATTTTTTGTATTACTTGGAATCATTACATTTATATGTTAAAGTCATGAATATATACACTCCATTTACTATTTTTTCTTAAAACTTTTTTAGAATCAAATATTACTCGAAAAAATACAAGAACTCAACCAAGAGGTAATCTGGTTACTGTTGTAAAAATTAGACATGTCCCAACGTATTGGTACGTTTGTTTCTCATATTGAAATCCTTTTTATTATTATTTTTTTGTTGCAGGTGAATCTAGTGCACCAAGAGAATTTATAACTCAACAAAAATATAAACCTAATGCACCAACACTATATGGAACTACATGGAAAGGTACGTATATTAAGTTTTGGGGAGTATCTTTGAAATGTTAAGGGGAGATTGTTGGCAGACTGAAGTTGGACCGTGTCTATTAGGACTTTCTTTCCGGTCAGTGGACACTTGACTTGTGACAGTGATCATATAAAGGAAGAGTAGGCACGATCGTATAAGAAATTCTTTTTAGGAAATTTGATAGCGTCTGAGATTCTACAATTGGTATAAGAGCAAAAATCACAATTTCGAACTTTAGTAGACTTGGTGATGAGGAGATTGTTGAGGGTGAGATTGTTGGTAGATCCAAGTTGGGCCGCATCTAGCAAAGCTGCCTTTCAGTCCGGATTGTAGGCGCTTAGCTTATGATTGCCATATAAAGGATGAATATGCACCTTCTCTAGAAAAAAAATGTTTAGGAGAGTTGGTAGCACCTAAAATCCTACTTAAACTTGTTTCATATTCGAAACTGTGTTTCTTTGATCAGGTTTCAGAGGTTGAAGATGTAAATAGCGCAAGCAAAAATTCTCTTCTCACAATTGGTCTAGATATGGACGATAACTTGAGCGAACAAGTCAATCTTCAGCTTAGCCAACCTAAGAATGATGAAACGACGTCGAAGGAAAACGTTATTCAACTCAAATACTTTTCCTTCATTACATAATATACTTTAGTGTTAATTATGTTGAGTTTGTCGGAATCATACCTCAGTAAACTTCTTCTTTTTGCACTTTAATGATCAATGAATGCATTTTCTTAACATAGCGTTGTACATTTCTATATGCATTGTTGCTTCCATTCAAATCAATTTATGATTTCTAGTATGACTTGCTTTCTTACCAGTTGATTATTTTTCAATATTAGTTATAGTTTATATAGTTGGTTGATTTGAACCAATTAATAAAGTTGAGATTTAACATATAAAAGAAAAATTGTGTGTCATGGCCTCATGAGCTTTGATAAAAGCTCATTATTGGATCACATATTCATGGGCTTAGTAATTGTTTGTTCTTAATATCCAATTGCTAAATAGGTTCACCACTCACCAACAACTATATCCTAAAACCAAACGTATATGAAATCGATTTACTCAGATCATCGATTTGATTTGCTCTTGCAATATATACAAATTAAAATTTTCTCATTCTCTAAAAGAATGAGCGTCATTTACTTTACGTAAAAACGTCACGTAGTGTAAATGGTCAAATACAAAATGACATTTATTGGACTACAAATAAAAATATTCATGGGCCTTAACACATTATTCAATCACTTGGAATCATTACATTTATACTGTATGTCAAAGTCATAAATATATATATCACGACCCAAAAAAAGTCATAAATATATATACTCTATTTATTTTTAAAGCAAGTCTATAGAATTTTGACCCCAAAAAAAGAAAAATTAAAATCTGAAGACTATGAAATAACATATCTATTTTTGTACCAGTCATTTAATTTACTTACTTTTAATGTTGGTCAACGATATATTAGTAAATATTCTATAAATCATATTTTGTACCCTCTTAAGCTATCAATATTACATCACCAAAACAAATGGCTTCTAAAGCGATTTCATTTCTATTCATCTCACTAATTATTTCATGTAAGTCTTATCTTATTTCTTGAAATCATCGATTCTATATCTAGTTCTAATGAATCAATTTGGTTTTGAATCGCTAATGAAATCGATTTGTCAATATTAGGCATGAAGTTAATGAGCATACCTATAGCTGAAGCCCAATTGAAGTTTCATAGATGCAATACCGTAGCTGATTGCCAAGATGTTCATTGTCTGATCGCAGCAGTCAAATGTAAACAATCACAGTGTACAGGTCCACCATTGTCACCACACTTAAGCAGAAAAAGGCTTAACCTTAAACCATTAGAGACGCCATTAAGATGCAAGACAGTAAGTGATTGTGAAGATAAACTTATTTGCGTTTCTGGAAAATTTGTATGTGAAAAATCACAATGCCATTGTTTAGATAAATAAAGAACTTATAATATTGAATATCTGTTGTTTTCTTATAATTTCGATAACTCACAAAAAAATAAAAAAATAATCTTAGGATACTTTTTCTTTGAAGAAATTATAATGATTTTTAGTTTGTTTTATAAAAATAAGATCAACCAAAATTAATTTGGAGATAAAATATTTACTAAAATGATTAATACGATATAAATTATTTTATATTTTATTGGTTATTAAAGATTTGATCTAATTTAGTTTTTTTGGGACCCATAGATCAATTGAATGTAAACGTTATTTTTCAATTAATGAAAGGTTATTTAACTTATTTTAATCTTTGTCTTTAACAAATTTTTAACTGAGTTTGATTTTAGAGAGTCGCGTTTGACCCATATGATATTGTTAGGGATAAGGCGAATTTGTTATTGATTGGGTGTTGTCAATTCAATTGTTGACAAAAACATTCTTTTAACTTTTTAAATTATTCTTTTAAAAGTAAATCAATAAATATAAAAGATATGAAGGGATTAAATCCTAAATGATTTGGCATAGAAAAATCTAGATATCAAGGGTATCATTTTGAAATGCAATATTCTGTTAATCAATAAATATAGAAAATAGAAAATGTTACCAAATAAGCAATGAGAAACAATTCAAACCTTCAAAGACCACAATAAATTTGTTTGAACAATCAAATAGGCAAATATCAATAGTCAATCAAATCATTCTCCAAAAACAAAACAAAAATTAGTAATTCCCTATATTGTTCTTTCTTTTGATCTGTCAATGGCGTCTAGAGCAACATCGCTTTTCTTCTTCGTCCTCCTCACTTGTAAGTTTCTCTGTTTGTATCTTTATCATACGCATTTATTAATCTATATATACTATATTTTTTGGTTTTAGCATCTATGTCTATGTTTGTAAATATGGTTGATGTAAATCATTCATTTGAATATCTCATGTAGGTGGTTTCATGTATCTTGTAACCAATGCATCAATAGAGATTAAGTGTGGTAAGAACAAGCCAATATGTGGATCGGAGGATGAATGTGAAGGCATATGGTGTAAAGGAAAGTGTTACATGTGGCCTTGTGACTTTTTGGAAGATTGTAGGAATCGTGTTCGATGTGATCAATCTCCTGGTCCTTATTGTATGGAAGGAATATGTACTTGTTAAATTAATAAATATGCTTTGTTTTTGTGTTAATGGGACCACAACTGATCGGCTCATTAGCCAAGTTCCTACATAATATAGGCAGTGGGACTCGATCCATGAATGTACAAGTGCGATTGCATTTAGTGGACTTACCATCTGCCACTAGACTAAAGACCATCTGCTCAAGTCTACTTCAGTAATTAGATGACAAGATAAAACTATCTTAGAAAGCTATAATTTTTTAACCAAAAAAATTACCATATCTAACATACTAAAAGCAATCACAAAATAAAATAAAACCATTAAGACAAGGCTATATAAATTAGGGTTTAGGGATTAGGTTAAGGAGTTAGGGTTAGGGTTTAGGCTTTAAGATTAAAGTTTAAAGTTTAAAGTTTAGGGGTTAAAAATGACGAAATGATACAAAGCCACGCAGGATGAAGAGTGATATTGTTTTCTCTTATGAGATTGAAATGTGCATCACTCTTATTTGTGTTTCGATGGACTTTTTTTTCTGCATAGCAAGTTTGTGTTGAGCTAATTAACGGGAAAAAAAAGTTTGTTTAGAGCTCATGTGGAATTGTTCAATGAAATAGTAGTAATTATAGGAAAAAATTTCAATTGAAATGGCATTTTGTATTCACATATTGAAAAACTTTGCATCAATGATAATTACTTAGATAAACATTTGAAAAATATAGGGCAATATGAGATTTAGCTTACATCAACAAATATTTTTAAGAGAACTTATGGGAAAATGTCTTTAATTTTTTCTAACTACATATAAGGTAAAATAATTTGTCGAACTCTTCCCAATCAAAAATATAAAATAACTACTCATTCCCTATTTTTCCACTTGTCAATTGATTAGTAAATTCCTATATTCCTTAGTCCGAGTGAAATAATTTTCTTACAAATTAATTTTTTAAAGTGTAACTTACGATTTTTTTCAACTCATTTACTATTTTTTTTATCAATAAGTAACTATTGGATCAACCAGACCCGATCCATAACCTAAATTCTCTAAATAGAGCAGAATGAAATTTAAATTTACCATCTCATGCCTAATTAAATTAGGGGCACACCAATTACTAATATTTAAAACTGTAATTTTTCAACTCCCTCTTTCAGTGCTTCGCAGTCTATATTTAATTTATAAAATTGTAACTTAAATTTTCTAAAAATTCTGCTACGTATACTCATCTAGACATTTCATGTTGCCTAATATATGGATTAAATATATATAAATAAGTAAGAGATCAATCGTTATAAGAAAAGAATCTTCCAAATTTTGACCAACCAACGAAATTGAGTACATACAATTTGACAAAATCCTATGATGTATGTGAAATCTTCTATATTTAATGCCAAATGTCACTAACGATTGAGTTAATAAATAAAAAGATATTGAAATTAAATTCTTATATTTGAAAAGTACTATAAATTAGTAAAGGGTTTATTTAGGTATACACATAATTAAGAAATGGCATCAAATATCACAACTTTTTTCCTCCTTGCCATCGTTATTGCCTGTAAGTCTCCTTAATCTTTCTAACAAGAGATTTTCTTATAGTCCTTGTGATCTATATTTTTATCACCAGATTAATTCCGGTTCCATTAACTTGTGGGGAGCTGTTGAACATGTAAGCTCAGTGCCCACTTGACCAAGAAGTGGTATTTAAAGTTTGTAGGAGACGTTGAAATTGTAATCTTTACGAGTTTACTTTTTGAAATATCGGTCTTAATACCACTACACTACCAACCATTTAGTTTCTCTAACAAGACTTTTTACGTAAGCATACTTATCGTATTTGAAGTTTGAACACATAACATACGTTTTGTCTTGTCTTGTGTGCTTCATTAGGTGCAGTGAATATTCCGACAACAAAGCTCAGGTTTTTCGGCCTTGCAAAACAACGAAAGATTGTGAATACTCCCATTGCTCGAGCGGTACACCTCTATGTGTGAACAGACAATGCAAATGCAGCGTTTCATCGACTCATCAAGAGAAACTTGACAACCTAAAGACTATGAACAATGCTAAGAAATGCAAGTATACGAGCGATTGTGATCCTCGTATGAGATTCACATGTGTCTCGAGATCTTATATGTGTTTTGATGGCTATTGTACTTGTACCAATTAGACAAAAATTGAATAAATTATTCTCATGGTTAGACAAAAATTTCAGTTCAGGTTGTAAGAGCTCATGTTACATGCATTTTGATTACTTTTTGAATATACAATTCCAGAAGTAGCCGCAGTTACAGCTACAATGCGAATAAGCGAGCTTCGCTGCGAAGATGATACAACTTTTCTCTGCCAAAACATATAAAACCCAAGAATTATTGCAAAACGAACCAATAGATCAATGAATTTTTCATCAGTAAGCTCACCAAAATATTCATCATCCTTCTGAAAGTAAAAGAAATTGCAGAGAAAACACAAGATAGAAGAATTTTCTCATAGAGCCATCAGCCATATATATAGGTAGGCGTTTAACCTAGGTTGAATACCAAAAGACCGAAAAGGACAAGACTTCAATATAAACATATATAAATATATTTAATTGATAAATACTTCGGTGGCCAAGAAACAGGTGGTCCAATTGGCTTGCTTTTGATTTAGCTATGCACCAGATGGCGAATTCGAATCCCACCAAGCTCCAATTCGATAACTTAGGCTATTGATCAGGTCATTGTCGATCTAATGATTACTTGTTGACAAAAAAAAAAAAAAAAAAACTACTTCAGTGAAATCGTGGAAATTGTTCATCGTGTAACCTTAGAGACAGAAAAGAATTGCGGGAACGCTGTGATTCCTAACGCAACGCGAGAAATTAGCGTTTTGTTCCAATTTAACCGTCCTATCTCTCATGTGATTCATCGCCGTAACATCACCTTCTCAAATCCAAATCAGGTCATAAGATTGAATATGCCCGGGTGATGATCATAGCTTCATTCCACAGGTTTATGTTAATTATCTTTTGGTTGCTGTTTCTTAGTCCTTAGATTCTTAATAAGTTAGAGAATCAGTGCAGACTTTTTAATTCAATCGACCTCTTCTTATCATGTTTGTTAGAATTTTGAGCAACCGGTTGAGATGGATTGATTGATGATAATCCTTTTTACTCAGTTTAATCATCACCAATAAAGAAACAGTTCCGTTGTTAGGCTAGGTTTCCGACAAAGTTCCATTCATCAGAATCAAACTCTTGTGTGATAAAGGTTAGAGAAATAACATGTGTCCACTTGCTCATATTTATTGTCAAATACGTCTCTAAAACATATTATGTGGCTAAGATTATGTTTAATCTTTTGTAATTGACCTGTTTTGTTGTACGAATAAAATTTTCAGATTGCCAGTTTAATATACCATGTGGAATTCTCAGGGAACGCAACGTGATCGCAGCAAGAACAGTCGCAGACTCGCCATAGACTCTTACGTCGCCCGTTAATTCACAAAACTCTGTTCTTGCTAGCTTGTTTACACACGGGCTTCAAAGTCTTCCCCATTTTATTTTCATCTGAAATATTCATCAAAGCCTTCTCCATTTTATTTTCATGTAAAATTAACATTTTTTGTCACAGTTAGATCAACGAAATCCGATTTAAAGTTCAACTGGTCCCTAAAGCCCTAACAATGTTACAAATTAATATTGTTTTCAATGTAACTTAAGGTTTTTATTTTCAATTCCTCCCTCCAATGATTCAAATTTACATTTGAAAGCCCATTTATGAATTGTGAACTACTAGTATAACTTAAAATTTTTCAGCTCCCTCGTTAAATGCTTCACAAAATCATAATCCATATTTAATTTATAAAGTTGTACTTCTACTTATCTAAAACATTTCGTTTTTCTTCCTTAAATGTTGCAAAATTTACATAATTTATTTATATAAAAAAAATCACCAGAATATAATTTGTGTAGACATTTTATCTACTAGGTGATGTATATAATTTCGTTCAAAATAAGTGAAGTTCTTAAAAAATTTATTACATATAAGACTCATTCAAAAAAATCAGAATCCTTAAAAGGCAACAAACTTCAGATCCAATAGATTCATGATTTGTTATCTATGCACTTTTTATTATACTATTTTAAATATTAATTATTATTGAATACTTCACTAAAACCCTAAAATTACTTATGAACATATGTAGAAAATTATCAAAAATATATATTAAATTTTTGCATAAACTTTTTTAAAATAATAATTAAGTAAAATAAATTAATAAATCTCTCGAACATCAATGAAACGGATTAATTATACATTGTATTTCCTATTCAGAAATTTTTATTCTTAGTTTCAATGGCAAATAATGTCTGCCTAAATTTATTTTAACTTGCTTTTGCATTATAGATGGATAAAATATATATAAGTACAAAGTAGTATAAAATCAATCATTATAAGCAAAAGAATCTTCCAAATTTTGGTCTAACAACCAAAGTATATACATTTTGATAAAATTCTTTAATGTACGCAAGATCTTCTATTTAATGGCTAAAGATTTTAGTTAATGAATATAAAGATATTGAAATTAAATTCTTATATTTGAAAGATCACTATAAATATAATTTGAGTTGGCAAAAAAAGATCACTATAAATTAGCTCAGGGTCTATAAGGTACAGCCATAATTAAGAAATGGCATCAAAGATCACAATCTTCTTCCTCCTTACCATTGTTATTGCCTGTAAGTCTTTCTAATCTTTCTAACAAGACCACCTATTTTGTATCGTCCTGGTGATCCGGGTTTTACGATCCGACTAATTCCTGGTCTAATAGCTCATATGTAAATCACTAGACGTAAGCCTAGCGCCCACTTGGCTAAGAAGTAGTATTTAAAGTTTCTAGGGGACATCGAACCTATATTCTTTGCAGGTTATGCCATGAGGTCCTGCTCTTAATATCATTAGACTACCACGAACTGATTTCTCTATTTAGACTTTTCCTTAAGCATACTTATTGGATTTGAAGTTTTAACATATTACATACGTTTTGTCTTGTGTGTTTTATTAGGTGCAATGATGATGAATATTCCGACAACGAAAGCTTATATTTTTCCACCTTGCCAAACAAGGAAAGATTGTGAATACTTTATCTGCTCGACTGGTACATCTCGATGTGTGAATGGACAATGCACGTGTACTCATAAAAAGAAACTTGACAACCTAAAGACTATGAACAATGCTAAGAAATGCAAGTATACGAGTGATTGCGATCCTCGTATGAGATTCACATGTGTCTCGAGATCTTATATGTGTTTTGATGGCTATTGTACTTGTACTAATTAGTGCCTAGTATTATCAAGATATATATCATATATTATATGCCTACAGATTATTATTTGAGTCTCGTTAGGACTTTTATTTCATTACTGTTAAGTATTGTACTACAAAAATTTGAATATACAGTTTTATCTTGTCAAATGTCAATCCATATAATTATTTTTATTTAGATGCAGTTAAAATTTGCGCAAATGTATTTTTCTTCTTAATCTTATAAGATTAAAACTGGTCTTAGTGGTTAGAAATTTTTTACCACAATTAGTGGTAGAAAAGGAATTACTGACCAAAAATGTGGTCATAATTTCTTGACCAGTATGTGGTAGGAATTTTCTGACCAAAAATATGTGATTAATAATATTGGATCAATATATTTGGTGAAAAATGGTCAAATATATCTGACCTAAAAATTATAATACTTGAAATATTATGAATTAGAAATTAGCTTATTTGTTATCGGATTCGACTATGCAAAATTACTTTGGAAAAAAAAATTGTAATAATAATATGTACTGACATAATAATAACTTTTTCGTTATATGAATTGATTCTGTAATATTAAATGTTCACTATTATCAAATGACATGTAATATCAAGTGATCCCTATTTGTATTAAATGACATGTAAGTGTATATAACTTTCTTATACTAGTAAAAGTTCTATCATGCTAAGTTTTATATTTCATACTTTTATATACGATATTGTTTGCAACTAAAACGTTATATTATCAATTGTATAATCAAGTAACATTTATGTAAAATAGTAACTATTTTTAAGATGTATAATTAAGCATGTCATAAAGAAGAACAAAATAAATTGCATTTTTTCTAATAATTATCATCGCATTGTTCATTCTCTTTAATAGTTTTGTCATTACTCGACTCATAGATATCGAATATGGAATCATTAACAGTTACTCTACTAGAGAGAGGTGATTTTGAGAATGAGAATAATTTTCGATTCACTTTTGGAAGCAAATATTAAATATGGCATTAAAAATAATTAAGTATATACTATACATTTTCCTCTTGTGACGGAGATGGATTCTTACCGACCTAAAGAATTTTTTATTTTTTTGTCAACAACCTAAAGAAATTTAGAACCACATATAATTAATAATCAAAAAAGACAATCTTTGATTGATTAAACAAGAGATATGTCTAGACTCTAGAATTAGATCACATGTTTGAAGAACATTATATACTGTTTTTCTATTGTTGGATTCGAGATTTTGTTTATGTATAATATATAGCTATGTTTGCTTTTGTATTGTGCTCATCTAAAAATTGGGAGGCATCAGGCATGATTGATCGAAGGCATAATATTTTTTATAGATGTTTTCGTATCGGATAGTGGAAAAATTTAAAAGAAGAATATAAATGGATAATATTCTTGATATAGGAAAAGAAATAGGTCAACTGTTGTTTATGTGAATAATGCTGCATATTGAACATATTACAGTATCTATTTTTCCAAATATTATTTCTTCTACTTGATGAGTTAATTGAAAAGTATACTAAACCAATTCTATATATACCAAAAAGCCATTATAAACATTCAAAACTACAAAACCATTTGTTAACTCGTATTTATCTAGAGATTATTTATATGTAGACTCTATCTAATTTAGTGGCATTTTTTTTTGTCAACAATTCGATAACATGATCCAATCCATATTATAGATACTATAATTTATCTCCAAACTCCTAACAATATTATGTGGAAAAGATGTGATTCTCCTTTGTCAAAAAATAAATGATTCTCTATTATCAAACTTCGGTGGAGAAGACAACAAATGTAGATATTTAACTACTCTATCATGTAAGGTCATTTTTGCTTCCTTTATCAAGGAAAATAAATAAATTTTTGGACAAAAAATTCCAAAATTTTGCACCAAAAATTTAAGCATTCAACGCATAAATCAGCATTTTCTCCTTAAATATATAATAAATCATGTAATAACGAATCTATATATGGTAAATATAAGTCCAGAATTCTCGTTAGATATTAGAGATCAGTACTTACAAAATTTGGTTTGTGCACTCCTACTTGATAAGTGTATCATTGGTTTTTCATTATGGTAAAAATAATGTTTTTTGGTGAAAAGTTATAAAGTTTTCAGATTAATATCCATGAAATTTAGTATCAGCAATATTTTTTTAATAATTATAATTTTAGTTTAGAGTAAATTTAGTATTTAATGTTATTTTCATGTGTATATCAATTTAAAACAATGTTTATAATAAATAAAGTTGATTGACATCAATTAGAGCCTCAAATCCGAATAAAAAATAGAAAGGATCATACACTTTGAAGTTGACATTTGATGACGCTATTACGCAGCAGCCAGTTAGGTTTCAAAAGTGCCAATCATATAATTCTTTGATTAATATAAATAAACATCTAACCTTTTCTTTAGTTTTCTTATGGTTTCGTGTGGCTCTCCTTAATCTTAAGGATAATTATATGCTAATCACCTACCTGTTTTCTTAATTTAATTAATCGTTGTTAATCATTTTTTTAACTTTTATATCGTAAATGTGTGGTTTAATTCACTAGAGTGTTTTTATGTCATTGTTGAGTGATTGAATAGAAAAAGCCTAACTAAACTGCCTAAAGTACTGTGAAAATTTTCACAAAATACTAAAAACCAATTATAATAGGTTTAATAATGTCTTTGTGAACAACTTGATCGATTAGTTCTGATTCATATATAATTTAATTTATAAGTTAAACTCCAATGAAATTTCAGCAAAAATAAAATTTAACTATTTGATCAAAAGCATTTTTCCAAATCTAATAAATATTTTCTTGATTGTATTTTTAACTTGTATATATAAAACTCTGATATTGTTTCGGAAACATTAAAAAATAGTATACCATGTATTACTTCTAAGTTAATACGTCAATAATACATAATGCAAAATTATACTAAACTTTTTAATAAATGTTTCATATTTTTATTTGTCTTTTATATAGTTTATTTACGCCCAACTCATTTATGTATGTTAAAAAGGAGAAAAAAATGTTGTAAGTAGATGATACAACTGCTATCTACATTACTTATAAAAATGATTTTAAGAGTGGTGATTCAAATAATAAGCAATTGATGCAACTATTTTCATTATACTATATATGATTTTTTGTACAGTTGTAAAAAAATGCAATAATAATATCACTTATTATAAATAATATTAAATTACATATAATATGTCATTTGTTAATAAATGATTTTATATAGTATTATTTATTTAAAAATGATATTTTCCGAAAGGATGGAGTTGCGACAAAATTATGATTGAAAACAATGTATTAATAATTTTTGACAATATATTTTCATTCTACTGCTACCAAAATGTTAACAAATATTTAAAAATTTAGCAAAAACTAGATAAATTGCAATGATTTTAACTTTTGTTTGTCTATTAAACTCATAGTCTCACATCCACACAAACGACAAGTTATATTTAATTTATGATAAGATTAAATATGCTAATTTATAATGGTTAATTATGAAAAGCAGAAGCCTTTATTTAGATTGTTAAACCCGTATTGATATTTTGGAATATTGTTTTCGAGATGTTGTTTTAGAGGACCGATATTCAAATTGAAATCAATCTGAATTAGATGAACTGAACACGATAAAATACCCAAATAAGTCCTAAAATCTATGTACCCAAAAAACTGAACTTGAACCTACCTAAAATCTATATACCCAAAAAACTGAACTTGAACCTAAAGCAAATCAAAACGAAATTTTAGTTTTTTAGAGTTTTTCTAATATGTTTTTTTTTAATTTTGAATTTTTATATAAAAATATATGACCCGAACTCGATATATAGCGAACCAAACCATATCCAAAAATTAAAAATATTCGAATAAGTTTTAAATCAAAAGAACAAAATACTGAATTAGAGGAACCGAAACCAAACCGAATTCGACAAATGGGTCCTAAATCTATTTACTGAAAAAACCAAACCCAAACCCGAAGCAGAACGAATCAAAAATCAAACGGGTACCCGATATATTTTTATTAAAATTTTAGCTTTTTAGAGTTTTTCTAATAAATCTTTTTTAGTTTTAAAATTTTATAAACAAAAAATAGTCAAACTCGATCTATACCGAACCAAATACAATCTGAAAAATTAATACTCGAATAAGTCTTAATCAAAAAAACCAAAAAACCGATAGAGGAACCGAACCCGACAAAATACCAGAATGAGTCTTAAATCTATATACCCAAAAAATTGAATCCAAATCCGATTCATAACCGAATCAAGAACCAAATTTATACCTGGTATATTTTTATTAAATTTTAGCTTTGTTAGAATTTTCTTTTATCTATTAAATTTTTTTAATTTTAATTTTTTATATATATATATTAAAAATTGTAACCAAACCCACATGATTGAACCGAATAAGTCTTTAATTAAGATTGTAACCAAACTCAATTAAGATTACCCGGTATAAATTTAGTTTTAAAATTTTAGTTTCACAGAGTTTTATTTTATTTTTTTAATTTTTTATATTAAAAATTGTAACCAAACTTACTTTTAGTCTATTTTTAAAGATGGTTACGACTTTTAGGATAATTTTTACTTTAAACTTTATAACATAGTAAAAATGAAAGTGTTCCTCTTTAACGTATAATATAGGGACAGATAGAGACGTATAGATATTAATGGACTTCTTATGGTTACAAAATAGGAGAAAGCAAACTCTAGAATTAAAATACTATGATTACGAAACATTCTTCTTATCCTCACTTTTCATATTTAATTATAATTTAATCCTGCAATTATATGATCTAATCCATCTTTTAACATACAAAATTTTCAGACGAATAATATATTTTCCTATTTTAATTAATTTATTCGGTCGGGTTGTACGACAAGAATTTCTGTAAAATGGCTTACGTAATCTAAGAAGATAGGTTTAAACATATGATAAACTAATTAATGTCGGAAGAATATGAGTGAGTGGGTCACTACCTTAATTATAATTGCTTAATACTATAGTTTATAGTGGCAAATTTACTTTTTATTTGAAGTTGATTTTATATCAGATGAATAGAATATAACCAATAGTGGGAAGTATATTTGTTCAAATTTTAAATCTATATTTGTAGTTTTGATCATCTCTATATAATATTGTTTAAAGTTATAAGATTGATTTGAACAGTTCAATATGAACATGTCGGCCTAATTATTGAGAAAAAAAAATACAATTAATAGCATAAAACTAGTTATTTTTTCGTTTCAGCTATATAATTAATAGAGGTATGATTAAAAACTTGAATAGAAAAGAATTACTAGAGATAATGAAGAATAAATTAGAAATATGTTGAAGTGTTATAAAGTGGGGAAAGTGGAGACAATTGAGTCATGCATTTGAAAATTTAATTGTTCCATACACACTTCTTCTTTAAGCTCTTTAAATTGTCACATAGTTGAAGTTTCAAATAGTTAAAGCATCACACTTTAATTTTTAGTGCAGTTAGAATTTCTTGCTACAGGATTTACACAATGAAGCTTGATTCAGAAGAACTCCTTAATGAGATATATATATATATATTTTATAATTGGTTGTCCTTAATGTCATATTATCACTACAAGAAATTAGACGTATAGTATCATTTATTTTATTTATTTGCATCAGTTTTAATTGATACAACCGCTAGTTACATCATTTATAAAAATGATTCTAAAAGTGGTGACTCAATAATTAGTATCAATTTAAGCAATTAATGCAACTATTTTCATCATATTATATGTGATGTTCCGTGCGATTATAAAAGATGCAATAATAATGTCATTTGTTATAAATGATGTTAAATCATATATAATGTATCATTTGTTAATAAGTAAATCTACCGTGTGATTTATTATTGTATAATTATGAAGTGATAAACTAAATCAAATTAAATTGGTATACAGTACAAAAACAATAATTAATTTGTAATATTTCATCATAATAACACCTTCTTTTTTTTATATATTTTATAGTGTAGCAATTAATAAATAGTTATAATACAGTTTTCACAAATTTATATTAGTAACTAAAATGTTACAAAGCTTATAACGAATAAATTGCGTAAAATTTATATTACTAATCATTACAAAATAGAATTATAACACAATAATTTATTCTAAAAACTATGAATTCAAATAAGATTTATAACAAAAATCATATATAAACATTACAATTTATAACCAATATTTTTAGTCATAAAATTTCTACGTAATAACTTAAATTTTTTATAACGTGGTTGAGTAGTCACTATAGTTACTCTTTACAGCAGAGTGAGTTTTTTCGATTGTAAAAATAGCATTAGCTATCCATAAATGGTTTCCGTAGCAAGAAAATCCAGTTTCTAGTAGTTACGAAGATTAGTTTGGACTTGCACATAGAATTTTTAGGTTATAATTATGTATAAAAAATATCAATAAACTAAAATAGAAATAAAACAAGTAAAATAATAGTTAAGTTGTGTCTGTGAGAGTTGGTATTTGGTGAATTGGCTACGAGGGGTCACTAGAAAATGTTTGGACCCACTTATCACAAATTTCATAACTCAATTATCAAATTAGCCACCAACCTTCAATTTACAGTTTTCGAGATACATACCTATACATACTTTGTTTTTATTCTTATGAATATATGTTTATGGGGAAAAAAATCCACTTAGTAAAACAAAAACATTCGTTAATATTTGTTAGATTCTTAATAAAGAAAATAAATGTGACATATGTGATATGTCGTGTCATTGATGGTCAGATACATCTTTTAAAAATTCTTGCAACTTTTATAGATATGTTCCTTTTTCTTATTATCTTCTTCCGACAGTCAAAATTTGATATGTCAAAACAAGAAAATATGTTCAAATTTTGTAATACACATATTACCTTTTAATTTTTCTTTCTTTGACAAGTTAGTATTAATTTCGTCTAATCAGTTATGAATCAATATATGTATACAAACAATAGGCATGTAGATGTATAAATGGATCTCTTGATCCTTTGTACTTAGTGCTCAAACTTATCCGATCTTTCAATTAAAGTTAAGCTCTTTCTTTTGTTAAGTATACGTTAAACTTTATAAAGGCCTTTATATAAGTTAATTGATTCTAACGAGATTTTTATTATTATTATTATTATTAAAATCATGATATATGGATTAGATAACATGATTCAAAACAAATCATATATTAGCCGAATTACTCTCAATCTTATGGTTAGGATAATCCAGCTAATGATTTGGCACCAGAATTCGATTTTTACATGCTACATTATAATAGCTTAAAAAGAGATTTTAGAGGTGGATTTTAAACTATAAATTAGACTTTGTCGATCTAATTGTTAACAAAAAAAACTCATGTATTATTTTATTTTATTACACTAAGTTTTACATAGTGTAACAATGTTTTACCAAATCAAATAATATCATGCTCTATATTTTTATTGATATGTGAATTATATTTAATTTTAGGTTTACATATTATTTATTCTGTAACACGTTTTATTAGAATGTGTGTAGAACAGGTACATATCATTTATTAATGAAATTAATGAGACAATGTTATAATATATATATATATAATTATTCGTTTTTTTTTAACCAAAAAAATGTTATAATATATAATTTTCATTGATGGATCTAACAATCAAAATAGGCCAAGTTAGACGTTTATGGAAAATTCGAATTACACACAGAAAATTTTTTTAGCTGTCATTGTTTTATGGTATTATTAGGCAAAGTACTCTCTCAAAAAGTCAGGGAAATGTTTTTTTAATAAATCGATGTTGCAAGCCAAGTTGCTATTTTTATTTCTACAAATTAACACTATTTAATCTTAACGTTCATAAATTAGATAGACGCATGCAACTCATACAAAACAAAGCATTTATATATAAAGGGTTCACGAATATTACAAAAATAAGCATCTCTTTGGAATTAAGTTAATTATTTATAAAAGAATAGAAATATAAAAAACGCATCTCGAAGCTTCTGCTCCCACTTCCAATAAACTAATTATACAGACCTAACAATTTTATTTGTTTTCACTAATCTCTACATGCGGAAACAAATAAATTCATAGTCGAGTAGAATTTTTTTATTATTATTGTTTTGGAAGATTTGGGTTCAAATTCCTGTAAAAGGAAAAATATATAAGTATCTTTTGTTGTAATAGAGATGGTTATAAAATGATGCAAATTTAGATCTTTAAAAGTAAAATTTACATAAACATAGGTTTATTCTCGCTCGAAATTTGGAATTTTGTTTACATATTATCTGTTTGAAATAATTAAAGTCTCTAATAATAAAAGAGAACCCGTTTTCAAATTTTAACATAATATGTAATTATTCAAAAAATTACATATCCGTAAATTAAAATAGATTTGTATGTATTTTTTTTATTTTTTGTTAATTGGTATAAGATTTGTATGTATTATTTACAACGTTTTTTTTCTGATATAAGATTTGTATGTAATTATTATTATTATTTATTTTTTGATAATCATGTATTATTTACAATATTAAGAAAATATATTGATAACTAGATAATGCCCATATGCAAGTGAAAAATCAATATATATTTGTAATTATTTTTATTTATATATAATATTTATATGTGATATTTGTTTTCTTTTTGTTTATTAATGGTTTAATTTATTTATGTAAATTTATTAATTTGATATACTAAAAATCAACTTATAATGATGACCGGTGATATAGACAAAATATATTTTTTGATGTCTGTTGAATTAGGTTTTGATGCATTACAGTTTTTGTATATAAACTTTTTTGAATCGTGTCATTTAGGTTTTTACTTTTTAGACTCATGTTCATTTATGTTTTTAGACCCGCATTCATTTAAGTTTTTAAATCCACATTCATTTAGATTTTAAACTCATATTCATTTAGCTTTTTAGATTCATATTTATTTAAATTTGTAGACATGTGTTCATATGTCCATTTTGTCATTTTTATTTATATTTAAAAATTATTATAATTTATTATATTTAAAAACAAAAATAACTACAAATGCATATATATATATATGCATATTGATTCTTTCTAATAAATTACAATAATTTTCATATATCAAGTATATTTAACTACAAATACATATTGATGTTTGTTAATTTATTATTTTAAGTGTTTTGAAAAGAAGTCATATGATGAGTCTTAAATAGAAACATGATATTAGTTAGGTGTAATTTTTCCTATTAGAATTAGGGGTAAAATTATAGAGATTGATTAAAGATATCTTTGATATGATATACCCTAAATATTAGGAATTAGTTATGATAACTTGTTATATTTATTTAAATTATATAATTGAAGATTAAATGTTAAATTTAAAGTTAATACTATGGTTGATATTGATTATGTTGATTATGAATCGATATCAAATAAAATCATATGAAAGCGATATAACATATTGATAACGACTCGATATAAAATCATATGAACTCCATACTTCATTATAATCTTTATCATTTCATTATTATTCAATATAACATATTGATGATCTTCATTTTTATTATATTAAAATTTAAAACAAACTAATAACATTCTATTGATAATAATAATAATAATCAATTATATATTGTTATCAAGAGAAAATAAAATTTTAATTATAAGAGATAAAAAATTTATGTGATTATTATTTTCTAGTAACAAATTTGTCACATTATAACACGGTGTTTAAGTTAATATTGTGCTTTTAATATATAAGATATAATCATTTTATCTTTATATATTTAAGTTAAAATAAATTTTTATATATTAAAATTAAAACAAATATGTAGATAAAGATATCCTTATGAAAAATAAAAAATTGATTTTTATTTTTATAAAAGATACAAATCTGACAGTTTTATTATATATAGATACGAATATAGCAAATGCTAAAAGTTGACTTTTACCCTCGAAAATAAAACTAAAAATAATAATTTTACATTTGACATATAAGCTATTTTTAACAATTTACTTTCTTCCCAAATAAGTCAATTAAATTATTACGTACGTGGAAAATAAACTTCACAATTAGAATGCCCTTTATCAAAAAATAAAAATAAACTTCACAATGGAAATATTTTATATAAAAGAGAGGATAGTCGAGTTGCTCACAATCTGGTGGTTAGAATGATCGAGCTAATGATTTAGCACAAGAGTTCGATTTCTACCTGCTATATTATAATAGCTTAAAAATAAATTTTAAGATGGGATTTAATTTATGGATTAGGGCTTGTGGATCTGATCGTCCCAAAAAACAGTGATATAAGGTAGATATGCCATGCAAATTCCGATGATCTATGATTATAATCTTTTTATTCTTCCACCACTTTAAAAATTACGAATTATAGTATTTTCTAAATATAAACATATTAAATATATAGGACGCACTTATTACATGACTCTCTTTAACTCTTCTATAAAACCCTTACCCACTTAACTCTTCTCACTTCAAAACAATCTTCACATTTCTTCATACAACAAACTCTTTCATATTCATCTCTCAATCATGATTCCAGCGGAAGTTAGTCGATATATTCAATATTTATCGCCGGAAAACTTAATAACAATTCCGGCAGAATTCAACATAATGAATTTACCATCATCTCCATCTTCTTTGAACTACTTAAACGATCTCATCAACAACAATAACAACATCAACTATTCATCATCATCCAACGGTCAAGATCACTTGATAAGCAACAACTCAACTTCAGACGAAGATCATCATCATCAAAGCATCATAATACTTGATAAAAGGAAACAGAGAAGAATGCTTTCAAACAGAGAATCTGCAAGGAGGTCAAGGATGAGGAAACAAAGACATCTTGATGAACTTTGGTCTCAGGTAATTAGGTTACGTAATGAGAATAATTATCTTATTGAGAAGCTGAATCGAGTGTCGGAAACTCAAGAGAGTGTATTGAAAGAGAACTCTAAACTCAAAGAAGAAGCTTCTGATCTTAGACAGCTTGTGTTTGAACTGCAATCTAACAACAACAGCAACAACAGTTAAGTTATTTCATCCGAAGAGCAGAGATTTTGAGTTTGAGTTATTCTCTGTATTTACAAGAACAAACAAGAAATACAACAAAAGATTGGTAAAATTAGTGGCTCTTCTTCTTTTCTGATATTTATCAAATACTTAATCATTACATTTGCTATTTTCTTATAGTTTTTAACCAATATTCTTTCTCAAATTCATTTTTTATCCATTTAAAGCATCATTACAAAACCACCAAAAATATCTTCTTGAATTTCACTTTCACTTGGCGCGTGTACTAATATGTAAAGTACTTTTTTAGGCAGTGGATTTATTTTTAGTGGATTTACCATAACTAAGCACTAAAACATCGATACGAATATATTAATCTTTAAATTTTAATCCTTATTTTTAATATTAACTTTTTACCTATGAGTGATAATAGTCTTTGTTTATAAACTGCATCTATTTTCAACCACAAGCTTCACAAATTTATCTTATTATATTAATACTATTACTGGCCAATGTTAACTACGTATACCAAACATGATCCTTCAAATCATAGCTTAGGATTTGATTAATTGCAAGAATTGTGTTTTAGAATCATTTTCAGACCATGATCCATTAAATATTGGTTACGAACGAAATTTTGTGACCCATTACTTTGTCTTATTCAAGAATTATTATTTTAAAACCAAGTATTAGTAGTAGAAATTAAGACAAATACATAAATCTACCGATTTTAAGTTTGATTTTCTTTAGAAATTAAATTATTGCAAATAAAAATAAAATTATGTTTGAAGCCTCACTATAAATTAAAAATAAGCTAATTTGGTCCAAAATTTTTTTGTTAACCGAATAAAATTTTTATTTAACTTAGATTTTCGGAGTTCTCTTACTATAAAAGATATGAAAGATGACAAATTTTATCAAAAGGAAAAATACAAGAAGACAAAAGATTGTGGATACTTCAAAGATAGTACCTTTCAACAATTTACAAAAAAAATATTGTTTTTCTTTTTCCTTTAAATATATTTTTTTAAATAATTATATCGAAAATATCCAATTAATAGTCTAAATCTTTAACCGGAGGAAAGTGGTATTCAAACAATTTTTTTTAGAATTTGGTTTGTTAGATAAAGAAAAGGAGATTATTTGTAAATTAATTTTTTTAAATACTATATAATAAATAAATGTGTACCGATTTGCAAGTTTTTTTTGTTAAAAAAAAAATAAATTGCTACGAAATTTTAGAGATACCAATGAGTAACCCCAAAAAGTAAGAATCTTATTCTATCACCAATATTATATTATAGTTCTAATATTGTAAAAAAAAGTTATTCGTTTCACAAAAAGTTTTAGTATTTGTTATTTTTCACACAAACTAACTGAAAATAAATTTCTTTTTAATTAATTTGATGAAATAATAAGAGCAAAATTAAAATTTAAGTTTTTGAATTTGCGTTCAAAATATAAAACGAACAACATCTTGTGAAACAAAAATAAAATCTTTATCTGTTATTATTCTGAATCTAATATTTTATACATCCAAAATCTAATATTTGTATATTTTACAAAATACTGATTTTTTAAGAATTTTTCAATTAATTCATATAGCAAAAAAAAAGAGCCCATTGAGAAATATCAGTAAACCCTAAGGCCTACCTCTAGATTTCCATAGCATCTTGTTATAGATTTTCGTGTAATCTCGATCCAATCACGAACTCATTATTGTAATACAACCAAATCAATTTTGAGAGATCGACTTCTAAATCTAACTAGAAGCATTGGACTTCCTCTGCTTCTCATCTCTTTGCTTTGCTTCCTCTGGTCAACCCAAACGAGATTTCTTCTTTATGTCGAAAAATCTGATTGTAAAGTGAGAAAATTTCAGTGATGGGTCTCTTCGATTCGGTAAAATCAATCAATTGGGAATACGAATCGTTCCCAGATTATCAGGATTTTGGGTTTATTCCTCTCTTTGCAGTGTTCTTCCCTTCAATTCGGTTTCTACTCGATAGATTCGTCTTCGAGGTAACTTATTGCTATACTTTTGGGAATTTAGATTTATTGTTTCTGCAATCCCATTTAATTCGATTTCATCAACAACAAAAAAAAAAAAATCACTTTCAGATTTCTACTTGTGGTAATGACTATTCAGACCAATCATTGCTGATCATAAGTTTAGATTTTGTCAGCAACATTCAATGAAATGCAATGTATGTGAATATTGTTGTGTATTAAGTGAGAAGAATGTTGTGGTAGGTGAAAGTTTTAATTTTTGTTTCATTGATGTTTATAGAAATTGGCAAAGCGCGTGATCTATGGAAAGCAGAGTACGTATATGAGCGATAACATTAAAGAGAAGAAGAAAAATATTCAAAAAGTTCGAAAATTCAAAGAATCAGCTTGGAAGTGTATTTATTATCTCTCAGCTGAGTTACTTGCTTTATCTGTGACTTATAATGAACCTTGGTTCACAAATACTCTCTACTTTTGGGTTGGTCCTGGAGATCAAATGTGGCCTAATCAACAAATGAAGTAAGAATTTGATCTTTTGTGATGGGAATTTGGTAGATTTGATCTCTAATGATCTCTATGTAATCGTTTTGTCTTGTGTACAGGATAAAGTTGAAGTTTTTATATATGTTTGCTGCTGGATTCTACACATACTCTATATTTGCTTTGATCTTTTGGGAAACAAGACGGTCTGATTTCGGAGTTTCTATGGGTCATCATATCACAACTCTTATTCTCATTGTCCTCTCTTACATCTGCAGGTACATATAAACTGTGTTTTTATACATTGTTGTGGAGGAAAGGATCCATCTTTACTCTGTTCTGTTTTTGTTTTTGTGATGTTTTTTGTAGATTCTCTCGTGCTGGTTCTGTGATTCTTGCACTTCATGACGCTAGTGATGTGTTCCTTGAAATCGGGAAAATGTCGAAATATTGTGGAGCTGAAGGTATCGCAGCCTTTTCGTTTGTTCTTTTCGCTTTGTCATGGGTCATTCTACGTCTCATTTACTATCCTTTTTGGATCCTATGGAGCACAAGGTTTGTATATATTCTTCCCCACGCGGTTTTCATGATTATGTTTCTTGAATTTCTGATGTAGATTATATACTTTTCATTTGCAGCTATCAAATTATTATGACTGTGGACAAAGAAAAGCATCCTATTGATGGACCGATCATGTACTACTTGTTCAATACACTTCTGTTCTGTTTGCTTGTTCTTCATATCTTCTGGTGGGTTTTGATTTACCGGATGCTTGTGAAACAAGTACAAGATCGAGGCAAGCTTAGCGAAGATGTCAGATCAGGTATGCACAAAAAACGATCACAATACCTTAGATTATCCAAGTAAAAAATAAACTCTGTTAATGTTCATGTGATTTGCAGATTCTGAAAGCGACGATGAACATGAGGATTGATCGCTTGTTGGGAATGTTTGTGTATGCGCGTGCTCTGTGTCTTTAGAACGGAGACTTAGATTTCAACATCAGGCAGAATTCATTGGAGGATGTTTGCTAGAATTTTAACAGTTGGTTCATCTTCAGAAGATATTAACCGGATCATACCATTTTAAATGGATCAGTTTCTCGATTCAGAATTTTGGATCATTGCAATAACAAATCTGCTTAAATTGCTTCACTTCTTTTATTTATATCTTTCTTCATTTCATATTTTGGGCCATTGCAATAACAAGATTCCTTACTCATAGCCAAACTAGATCCCCTATGAAATAGAGTAATACTCACGATCTGCACTCTTGACTCATGGATCTGTAAATTTCATTGTAGATTGATTCTGCTAAACTCTCATGTTTGTTTATAGGTACAAAGAGAAATCTTGATAAGCTTGAGAAACGAAATGGTGATCATCCCATTCATCTCTATACGTCTCAGGATGCTCCATCATCCTCACGGCACCCGTCAAAAACATCTTTTTCCTCCATTCCTCTGTTCCTGAGCTCCCATCTTGTGAAGCCAACCAATCAAAGTACTCAGACTATGAAAAATCCCAAGAAACAAACCAAACAAAAAAAGTACATCAGTGTGTTTCCTTTTGGTTTGGTTTAGAATTGGTTTCACAAAGGTGAAACATATGTTAAAGAGAAATATTTTTACTTGGTTGAATCCCAAAACGTGAGTATATCTCTTAGGAATCCCTTGAACTTCAAGTGTGGCATAAAAGGTTTTGATTTCCAACATCATATCCTCTTTTGAAGGAAGTAAGATCCGATCCGACAAAACACCAGCAACCCACTTGCTTTGCAGCTCAAACATATGGAATGGTAAAACCTGAAAATCTCACCACTTTGTGATGAATTGTTGTTGATATGTATAAAACAAACTATGCCCCATTCAGAGTATTGTTGTACCTTCCATGGTATACCGATGAAGGAGAGCGACGGTGCTAATGTTGGAGGGAAGATGTGTTTGTACAATGGCCCAACACGATTATCATCTACAGTAACAGTTCCATTGGTATCTAGAAACGGGAAGTGATACTTATACCCAGTGCAATGCATAATAACATGAGCAAAAATGTTTTTCTCATTTTGAAAAACCACTGAACCATCTTCATGGACATGTTCTATCTGCATTTCATTCAAAAAAGCTTTAACCTTTTGATTCTCTCCTGATCAACGAAGTAGTAATACTAACTCAGGAACTAAACTCTTACCATAGAATGTATCCACACGTTAGTGTGGCCACTCTGCTTAATATAAGTATCAGCTTCATTTGACCTAGAAGCCACATGAACCTCCTTAGCAACTCTAGCAATGTCTCTACTTATATCAACAGCACTTGCAGAACTCCCAACAATCACAACAATCTAATAAAAAATGTAGCAACATGAGATTGAATTAAGCCTTACATAATCAAGAATCTGACATGATCTTTTGATATGAGTACCTGATCTTTGAATGGTTCAGGAATACGATAATTATGACTATGTATCTCCTTCCCTGGCCAAGAACTTATCCCTGAAAAGATTCATTTTTTAGTTTGACTCTGTTCCTATGAAGTTGTATTGAAGATTAAGATTTCAAAAATCACAAATTGATGATGATGAATTTGCTATTACCAGGGATTTGAGCGTGACGAGGCTCAATGTAATGTCCATTACAAACAACAACAGCATCATAAACCTCATCACGATGAAGTTTCTTCTCTTTCTCTGTAGATTCAATTCTCCATTTCACAATTCCGTCGCTTTCCGTCGCCGGAGAAACACGCAGAACCGTCGTCTCGAAACGAATCATCTCCTCAATCCGAAACTCCTTTGCAAAAACTTGCAGATACGCGAGAACTTCATGATGACTCGGAAACCTCCTAGGATCTATTGATTCAGAGACGCCGGATCGGATTACGAACGGGAAGTCTCTGAATCCCATACACTCTCGAGGAAGGTTGGTTCGGAGAGAGCTATAGAGGCTCGAGAAGACGATAGGTCGAGTCGGGTCAATGCTTAAGGGATCAGGCTCCACACAATCGGAATATATCCATGTTCCACCGACTTGATTTGAACTCTCGTAGACGATCACTGAATGACCTTCTCGACGAAGCTCTCGCGCTGCCACTAAACCGGCGGCTCCAGCTCCGATCACAGCCACGTGACGTGATTTGATTGGTGAAAGGGACGTTGCCATTTTAGGTTTAACTCCAACAATAAAAACAAAATCTTTTTAGTTTTTCTTTCTATCATCTGAATGAAAGTTAAATAAGCAACAAACAAACTTGCACTACCTCACCAACCAAATTAATGGCACTGATAATGATAGTTAACTCTGGGCATAATACTCGGATCCCGATAACCCGAACCGAAACCGACCCGAAAAAACAGATTCATCAGATTGTCTCCAGGACAGAGCGAAAGGTCGAAGTTTTAACTGATTGCAAGGCCTGATTGAAACATGTTTTCACTGTGTAAGCTTGATCTTTTGCTTGCTCGGGTTAACTTAAAGGATTTTTCCCACAAGACTGAGCTTATCCATAACTGTAGACATAGCTGAAATCGAACTTACACAAGGCTTAAAAAACGAAAAGACAATAGCAAAATCCTAACCACCGAAAGAAAGAGAAATTGAGCGGCTGAGATGGTAACAGATGCGACGGAGAGAGAGATACAAACGGAAAAAAGACCCACATTTCAACTTATTTTCACTAGAGTGAACCCTCTACTTGGAAAAGAAGTGTGTAAACCCAAAGAAGTGACTTTTTGTAGTTTAATACTCCAAAATGATTATATTTTGGTTTTAGCACCAAACTAATTTCTTTGAGATTTGTTTGGGGTTTTAGCTTCTCTCACTGGCTTGGTTGAGAAGACAAAAACCAAAACTTTACTTCATCGTTCATCATCGACTCTACTGCTAAAGGTAAAGCCTTTTTCACTTCATCCTCTGCACTAAACCCTAATTTTTCTGAATGGGTCGCCGCAATTCTCGTACATATTGATCCCGTCTGCTTCCTGACTTTTGAAATGTGAAAATTTTTGAGACTTTTTTCGGAGATTGAAGTTGGAATTGGTATCATGTTCTTACGGATTTGAGTTTGAATCTCTATCTGGTTCAGTAGATTGTAAGAAGCTTAATATTGTATATCAGTTTAGCTCTTTGGAAACGAAATCGATATTTCTTTTTGGGTATCTTGGGTTTTCTCAGTTTTCGTTGATTGGATTGGAACTGGATTTAAGATAAGATCTGTATCAAATTCGTGTTCTTCCATCAACTCAGAGGATTTTGCAGTCTCTTAAGTTACATTAAGTAGTTCTTTGAATAAGATCTGTGAATCGATTATTGTTTATCTTTTGTAGGTAATACAAATCACGTAGATGAGTTATCTTGAATTTCACATTCTATCAATCGAATTGTGTAAGTTCAATTTAGATGGTGTTAAATGAAATGAAACTGGAGAGATCTATAATTGATGAAAGTCAGATCACTTTACGAGCTCCTCCTATAACTACTTTAAGTTGTCAACTATAAGACATATGTTTAGATGATTGGTATCTTTTGTTGCATTGCTTATGGATATAGAGTTGAGTCCATGTTATTATGTTTCCACATACCGACAGACGTTTGAATTTGATGTAGTTTTTGCATCAACTAGTCCTGTTTAGCTGTCTTTGAATCTCACTCGCAGGAATGTGCAATCTCTTATTTTGAACATAAAATGATTAGGTGATTGTTATATATAGTTGCATTGCTTGTAAATATACAATGAGTTGATCTTAATATATTTTCATGAATGAACAGAAGTTTACTCTTTGGTTTAGTTATTGCATCAGCCAGTCCTTTTTAGGTGTCTTTCTAATCTCACTCAGAGGAGTTTGCAATCTCTAACTTGAAACTTAAGATGTTTGATCCTACGACTGCTATATTTTGGGCCTCTGTCGTTGGATTAATAGTAGATGATGGATAAAATTGAATTGTTGACATTCTATTTTATCAGAATCAGAAAAACTTGATTGTGTTTGCATCACTTGATTCAGAGTTTACATCCTTCATGTACAGTCTTCAGATGTGTGTCCCTCGTATTAGCTAATTGCATCTTTGATATGTCTTTTGGTTCAGGTTTACGAGATTTCGGTGAAAGCTAAGATATGGAAGATGTACTCACCGAGAACCCTCCACCTTCAAGATTCTTCCAAGAAGATCTGAACAACTTTGTTCCGCCACCAGAATCCCTTCCATCTCCTTTCATTGTATTTGCAAACCCGAAACCCGAACTGCCTCTCCGACCATCTCTACTCATCATAGCCATATCTTCACCTTCCCTCTATATTTTCCACAATTTACCTTCAAAGACTCTCCTTGGAAGTCTTATCATGCCTGAAGTCCCGTTTTCTGGAAACACCATGGAACCTTCTTTAGAAGACAAATCCTGCAATATATATTCCTTGAGTAGCACCGATGATAAAAACTCGACCCTACTCATCTCTGTTCAGCTTCCAGTATCTCCTGAACAGTCTAACCTAGTCTCGAGATTGCTCATTGGCCAAGACATTATCCCCGAGCGAGTTATAATCTTGGATTCCATCCAGAGCCGTAACTTCAGAGGCAAACTCTCACCAGACGAAACATTGGCAGCTAAACTCGAGACATCTGCTGAGAAGAAAGCAACAACTCACACCAATTTAGTGAATCTGGACTACTTCCCATCAGGAAGTGTAATTGACGGTCTGAGTGCTTCCCTTTTGAGCCGTTGTCAGCTAAAGAACATAAGAGGAACATTGGTGATCACATGGCCTGAATTTGGTCTTTCCGTGATAAGATTTACCGGAGCTCTGTTGAAGAAGATTGTCCCGAGTTTGGATATCATGAGTGTGAACAAAGATCTGGAGAAGAATTCTTCAAGACCTGGTCTTAGAAAGGATGCTTGGATTGAGTCTGATCTATATACATGATTCAGAGACACTCATATAACTTTCTCAAAAAACTTGTTCTTGTTTTCTTACATCCATGGACAAAACAGAGAGCTTAGGTGTGTGTGTTGTTCTCATTACAGATACTGTTTTGTTTCAATTCTAGTTTGTTTCTTATCTAAGTAATGATCGAACAGAGCAGATCTAACGGATAATTTGACCAGTACTTCGAAAATGTCTTTATGACACCATAACCTATACAATATTTTACATACAACACATACACAATTTATGTTTTTGACAAACTCAGATCGATCTCTCTTTCTATTGTTATCTTGGACCTGATAACTCCATGGCTTGAACCAGCACTGAGGAATCATCTGTAAGATCTGAATAACGCTCAGAGGAAGAAAACTCATTAGGTCTACTGTAACTTCTATTGGTTTCTGCCCTCTGCGAGGAAGCTTCCCATTTCTCAACGAGACCATCACCTTCAAGCATTCTCACAACTTCTGACATCTTAGGACGATGAATCGGAAGATATTGTGTACAAAGCAAAGCCACTTGAACCATTTCTTCTACTTCGATTACATCGTAATTGCTCTTCAAATCCTTGTCTACTATCTGTTCTAGCTTCTTCTCTTGTTGTATTTTCTTCACCTACAAGTAACCCCAAAGAGAAAATCCTTAGAAGTGAGTGATTTTTGACCTAAGTTAAACAAGAGGATAAGTTTACTTCTTACCCAATCAAGAATTGCTCCTCTTTGATTAGCTGCTTTTCCAAACTCAAGAGCTCTTAAACCAGTAATCAATTCAAGAAGAAGAATACCGAAACCAAACACATCTGTCTTCTCAGAAGATTGTCCTGTGGACAGATACTCAGGTGCAATGTGACCAACTGTTCCTCTCACGGCAGTTGTCACATGCGACTCTTCGTGATCCAAAAGCTTAGCCAACCCGAAATCTCCAACAACAGCTTCAAAGTAATCGTCGAGAAGTATATTCGCAGCTTTCACATCACGGTGAATGATCTTTGGATCACATTGCTCATGCAAATACAGTAACCCTCTTCCTGTTCCTAATGCTATTCTCTTTCTTGTGCCCCAATCCAATACCGGTTTAGCTTCAACACACAAATCATAAACCGTTAAAACTATGTCAACAAACTGCAGAAGTTAGAGAGTTTTGATCAGAAACACTCACCTTTGAGACGAGAAGCGACACTACCATTGGACATGTAAGGATAAACAAGAAGCCGTTCAAAAGAAGTAGTACAGAAACCGTAGAGGCGGAGGAGATTCCGGTGGACAGCGAGGCTTATCATTTCAACTTCTGTCTGAAACTGAATCTCTCCACCTCCATTGTTTATATCTTTTAACCTCTTCACAGCGATGATTGTTCCATCATGAAGACAACCTTTATAAACATTTCCAAACCCTCCTTTTCCAACTAGATTCTTGCTGCTGAAGTTACTTGTTGCAGATTGAAGTTCTTTGAAACTAAACCTTCTTAGATTCCCTAAACATACTTCTTCCTTGTTTTGCTCTGTTAAAAACACCAAATTCACACACATTGGTCCCGAATTCGCATTCAGGTAAAAGAGATTCGAGATTTCTTTGTAATTCTTACCATTAATGTCAAAAAACAACACTTGTTTGTTATGTCTTCTTCTCCACCAAAGAAGAAAGCCAAAGCCAATGATCAACAAGCAAACACATGTAATGCTTAAACAAAAGGCTACCGCGATTTTTCGGTTTTTTGTTCCTCCTTTAGATGATTCATCTAACAAGAAAATAGGAAAAACAAAACCATTTTACATTCTTTAGAAGTTGAAGATTACATCTTTTTTTTTTCATTGAAAATATAAATGTTACTTACTTTGAGAACTGTTCAATGCAAGTGACATTGGCTCAGGCTGAGTCCCATTACAGTCTTTCTCAGTTCCAGTTGGACAAATCTGTGGATTGCCCATTACACTACATAACAAATAATCAACTGTTAAATAAAAAACTATATAATAGAAATAAGGTAACGTATAAATGTGGATAAATTACAGAATAACGACAATGATATTTACAATCTACCATGTTTCTTTCTCAAGACTGAGTAAAAAACGGAGCAGACAATTATTCTTTTTCAGAACTAAACTTACTTGAATGTTTTGGCAAGTGATCTTGGAACTGGTCCACTCAAGTTATTGTACGATAAATCCCTGAAAAAATAATCACAAAATATATATAAAACATATATATATATATATATTATATAAATTAAAGGAAATTACAAAAAAATAAAAGAAAGAGAATATACAAAAAATTGAGTTGGGTCATGTTTGCCAATGAGGGAGGAATAGTTCCTGTCAGACTGTTATTATTCAACCTCCTGCTCCACAATTTTCAACATAAATATATATCCTTATAAATATATGTGAATAAATAGATAATATATATATATATATATATCATTTTTAATTATATAAATATATGTGAATAAATAGATAAAATCTTACAAGTATTGAAGCTTTGTGAGTTGTGAAAGAGTGGATGGGATTTGGCCAGTGAAGTTATTGGAAGAGAGATCAATAGTTTTTAGTTTCATCAGTTTCCCAATCTCTTTAGGGATATGTCCTGTTATGTAATTGTTCTGCAACAACCTATTTTTTTTATTTCCAAAAATTTAATTAGAAAACTAAAGTAATTAAGAGATTAAGAAATAAGGTAATAATTGCCGAGTTTTTCTCGGTAGTTTAGATGATCCAAATAGGGTTTGTCTCCTCTGGTGGAAGGTTATAAAAGGTTTTATGAAATAGGTTTTAGCTTATGGATCTAGATTTATCGATTGAGTTGATGACATAAAAAAAATATTAATAATTAAGAAATACTTACACATTCTGAAGATGTGTTAAATTACTGATACTTGATGAAAGAGTTCCTGATAAGTTCTGGCTTGGAGCTCCTCTATATACACACATAAGGTTAAGATTATAAACACATGCTTACATATATCTATACATGTGTGTGTGAGTGTATATGTATGTGGTTGTGATGTTCTTACAGGACTTGGACAAAACCATCAGCCCAGCAAGTGATCATGTTCCAGCTACATGGATCAACTGCTGTATCATCCCAATTCTTTAAAACTTCATGTGGATCAATCAGTGAGTTTTTGATTGCTATTAAGGCAAGAACTAAAGAGGAGACAGAAAACAAAAACATGTTTTAGGAAGACATAACTAGAGAAAGTTAAAGAAGTTTTAGATAATGAATCATTTACCTTCATAGTTTACACCTTTGTCTGTGAGCTCTGCAGAAGAAGAAGAGAGGAAAAGAATGAAGAAGAAGGTTGAAGAGAACAAAGCATAACTCTTTGTCATCTTTGTCTGAATCAAAACTTGTGTTTCTTGCATATTCAGACTTGGGAGTGCTAAACTCTAGAGTGCAGAATCTTCTGTGTATGAAATATGTTTTGTCTTGAGGTTACTAAGAAGTAACAGAGGGATTTGGATTTGGAAATGTTTGTGATTGAGAGTGAAAGAAAGATAAAGTTAGAGATTTGTCTGCCAATTATTAACTTATGGTCTTTAGACTGTAAAGTGGAAAAAGCCAGAGATATATATAAAATTGGATGTTTTCTTCTTTTATTTTGTATAGTTTTCAATGATGTCAGAAAACACTTTCATATAAGGATTTTTATGTGTTTTTTAATTGATTAGCCAATAGGTTTTATCTATTGGAAAATCTAATTTGAATTTGTGAATTCTATACAAAATCTAATTAGCCAACAGTCATGTATGTTTCATCTAACAATGACACAACATACACAAATGAGCACACAAATTATGGAGAAAATATATTATATTGTAATGCATGAAAATACAAAAATACAAACCTGTTTTACTATACAATAATGAATTCACAATAAAATAAAATTATTTTTCTAAAAGATATTGTAATACATGTAAATAATGATGAATACTACATATATATCATCTCATTCACCAATTTCAATAATATATTTTTCATTAGAAACAAGTTGGATAAAGAAAATATGTAAAATTTGCTCTAATCGTTTCAAAATATAAGGAGTTTTTTTGTTTTTTTTTCATTTTGTATTGTGTTTTGCATACTTTTATACAAAATTTAATGAATTTGATATTTCATAATTCTTAGTATTTTACAGTATTATTTATGGCTGGTTAGATTATATTTATATAAATATCAAATGATTATAAAAGAAAACAAATAAGTGTTGTAAATAATATGTATGCTTTTAGCTAAAATCACATTAGTTTCTTCAATCAAAACAAAAGATAACTTGTTGCTTGTTCTTTAGACTATTTGAAGACAGTTCGGTAATTAACATATTTATCTCTTTCACCAAATATATATATATATATATACACACATATATATCCATTATAAGTAATGTAATCGTTGGATTTAAAGGCCAGGTTTTTCTACGTCTAGAAGATTAATAGACTCAACCTGTTTTCGAATATAGGACGGCTAAAGAACGATAGAAAATAGAATTTTTTGGGATACGAAACAAAAACTATAATCGTAAAATAATTAATTAGAGCAGGTGAAAAGTAAATTCATATGGTAAGCAATACTATTAATCTCTTACTTTATTTAACCTAACAAAACATATATATCTATATATATTCCGGGAAGAATAATTAAGTGACCTTTTAACAAAAAATAAAATAATTAAATGGCCTCGAACAAATAAAGTGTGAAATTATTTTAATGTTACACTTTATCATACAAACACAAAAAAAAGTGAAATAAATCGTGAATGAGATATGTAGTGGGGGACACTCGTTGTGACAATGAGACACTCACTGTGAGTCTGTGACGATTTGATTTTTTCCCTTTATTTTTTTCTATTTTTGTGATTTGCTTTAACTCTGTTTTATTCCCACTAATCACCCTTAATATTTATTAATGTCTTGGTAGATTATTTGTTAATTCTATTAAGAATTTGTTCCTTTTTACCTTTGTAAAGTATTCTCTGAATTTTTATTTAAAGTAAATTTTGTCAACTATTGTATAAAAAGTACTCTTGTATTTATGTTATTTGTAGATAACATAACATGTGCATGTGTTATTGCGAAATTGATGGTTTCTTTTGTTCGTCATACGTCAAATAGGATATTTTAATCGGTGGAATATTAGAGGTAATTTGGAGGTTAGAATTAATAAGACGAAAAATACAAATTGTTGAAATGGAGTAAAAATGAGAAAACTACAAAACTTGAAATGCCAAAAGAAGAATTAATCATTGACAGCTTAACGTACTTATTGGTCCAAAAGAAAGCAAATTTATTTTCTTGTAATAAAAATTTTTAAATAACATATTCAAATATATAACTGTTAAGAGTTATTAACAAGAAGTAAATATGTAATTATGTAATCATGTGACTTATTGCCATATAATAGTGGATTTTCTTTGATTTTTTCTCATTTATTAACAATTATATAAACATCAATTACGGAGCCAAAAAAATAATTTACGGAGGTCAAGAAAAATTTAGTAGAGCTAAAAAAAATATTTAAGAAAAGTCAATTGAAAACTAAAGACAAAATATAGTGCATTTTCAAAATTTTATGAGGATCAAAAGAAATTTAGCCGAGCAAAAAAAATTTATAGGTGTTAAATGATAAACTAAAGACAAAATATAATACATTTTCAAAATTTTGTGAGAATCAAAAGAAATTTAGTAGAGCAAAAATAAATTTAGAAGTGTCAAATGATAAACTAAAGACAAAATACATTTTCATAATTTTATGGGGTCAAAAGAAATTTAGTGGAGCAAAAAAATGTTTTTAGAGGTGTCAAATGAAATATCAAAGTCAAAATACAACACATTTTGAAAAATTTATGGGGTCAATTGACCTCTTCCACCAATGTACTTCTTCCACTGATAAACATTTACTTGAGATTATACGGTTCTCCCTAAATCTAAAACAATATATATAATTTTTCGGAATCAAACTTTAGTAAGAAAGACAACAAAAGTGGACTTATCCACTTGACCAAAAATATTTCTTCATAAAACCAAAATTATATACATTACATTTTATATAATTAATTAGATATTCATAATAAATATAACATATTGCTCAAAGGTAACATATTCTTGTAATATCTAAATGAATGATAAAATCTTTTAAAAATTGGTTTAAATTATATCATTTATATTTTCTTATAAAATATGTTATTCATTGTTATTTTTGTAAAATGGTTTAATAGTTATATATATAATGCGATGATATTTAAAAATATAGTAAATTTATAATATATCATTCATTATGATTTATGAAAATGAAAGAATATCATGTATTTATTTTTATTTTTTTTTGCCAAACATATCATGTATATCTTTGTTATTATATTTTTCTTTCCGATAATATAACACTCAAAGCATAAATATGTGTATGATTATTTAACCTGACTCTAGTACTTACTTCTTACTAGTTACTACTGCCAAAATTCAAAAGTAAAAACAATTGATTAAGAAATTATTGAACATTGCAATGAATCCAACTCCAAGAACAAATAATTCATTAAATAACAATAAAAAAATCATTGTGCCAAAAAAAAAAAAACAATAAAAAATCTAAGCTTAAATTATTGAAAAATAGTGAAATAAAATCTTTGTCTACACAGTGATAGTCAACAAATAGGCTACTCTTGAAACTACAAAAGCAAACTGCTTTATAAAGCAAAAGCTGGTCTCTTCTATCTTTCATCATTACTTCAATTCCTTAGTGATGCATTTCATTGATTTCTTATACTATTTGGTATTTATTTTGGGATAATTTTTGCAAAAAAAATAAAACCTGAAAAAGATGAATGTGTCATATTTTATGATTTGTATGTTGTGTGAATGATGATAACACGTGTGATACTGGTCTCTTACGTTTCAACATGAACATAATTCTCAATTTCTTCTTCACATGAATCATCATCAATTTTTCTTTTTACTGTTAGAGACTTCAAAATAATACTCAGTCCGTAAAGTACGATCGATCTTAAACTTGCAACCACATCGTAACTTTTGTTTGCATAGTAGAAATTAAGATTGATCGTACTTTACGGATTGAGCTTTATTTTGAAGTCTTTAACAGTAAAAAATATACTAGTGATTATCATTCATTGATTATTTTGTGGTAGGTAGATAGTTCTCCTAATATATTTCTCATAATATATTGTTTAAGCTATTTAAATACATTTCTTGTTGACAAAATATATATATATATATATATATATATTTCTTGTAGTGTTTGTCAAATTTCAAATTTATATAATATATATATATATATATATCTTAATTTACGAATATATATATATATATATATATATATATCTCAAATTATATTTTATGAAAATCCATAAAATAAACCACAACAGAATTTTCAATACTTGTTGGATAAAAATAAATTAAAGAAAAATGTGAAACGAATTTATACCCATCAACATATACATAACAATAATTAAAATTGATGACTACTTAAGAAAAATATAAGAATTGGTATAATAAAGTTTTTAAGGGCCTTTGAACCCGCTTTTCGACCAAAAAACAAGAAAGAAAAATACAAGAATTGGTATAATATTTTTCTTACATGTAGATGAAGATGGTTAATATTACATAATTATGTTATTCGTGTCGTGTCATCTCATGGTGTCCTAATAGCTCTCCAAAGGTTTCATTAATTAAGCATAATCACAATAATAAGAAAATAACAAAAGTGGGAATAATCCGTATATCTCCCACTAACTAAAGTTCTAAATCATCCAATGACTACAAAATAATTATTCCTTGGACTCATCTCTCACATTTATTTTCTTAATCTTTTGTAATCGTAATATGTTTAAACAAAACCTGATTTATAACTCAAAATTAACTCATTAGCAATAAAAAATTGAAACCATAACACTAAAATCACTATATGAATCATCTAAACCATCATACTTACAAAAATTCGATATATTTGTAATCCCATTTTCATGTAACTCAAAAACCAATGTTTTTATTTTTTTTCCTAAAACAGATCATACATATCTCAGGATTTGATATATGAAATTGTGAAAGACGTTGGTGTGTTGCAATTGGAATATAGTTGTTAGACATATCTGGATTTTAATTATAGAATTTAATAAAATAAAATAAAATCAGTTAACATAGAAACAAAATAAACGATGAGTTTTCGTACGTGAAATAAAAAGTAAAACCCCACCTCTGTCTATTCAATCATGTAATGTTTTTCACTTGTCATTCATCTTACAACCCCACCTTTTTTTGTTACCCTACCTTTATTATCTTATAACAATGAAAAATGGACAAATAAATAATTCAAATCAGCTTAGAACAAAGGATTTGATTCCAATCCTCTAGGCTATGAAAGCTTAGAATGAAACAATATAACGAAGTATTACACATTTTTCTCAAGAGGAATTAGGAACTTACTCGGTGATTAGAAACCAAAAAGACCAAAAATTGATAGTACTAAAGACCCAACGCTTATTAAGTTAAAGCCAATTGATGAAGGAATATTTTTAAACAAAGGTAGGAAGTGAATCTGTTGTTAACCTAATTGAAGAGTAGTTGGTAGTCCTTGTCGACTTAGCTTATGATATATAAAGATCGCCAAAATTCCCGCAATTCAATTTGTGAGACCCAGTCCAATAAATTTTGAAAACTTTAGCTAGGTGTATATATTTAGAAAACCTTAAGAAATCTCGAAAACTCTAGCCATCATCGATAGTATTGTTATGTTGAGATCTGATACTATTCACATAAAGAAAAAAGGATAATCGGAAGAGTTTTTTTTTTTTGTCAATATTGGATTACAACTAACCGGTTCATTAACTAAGTTCCTACATAATATAGCGGTGAGACTCGATCTCTGGTTGTGCAAATGTACATGTCTTAGTAGACTTACTGTCTGCCAATAGATTAAATGCCACTTGCCTAGAAATAAGTGAATTCTAAACATTACGAAAAATTATAGTTATTTTCGATAGAAAGTTTAATAATTTTTTTAATTAAAATGGTCGATAAACAAGTTATTTGAAATCCATTAACTAGTCGTTTTGTAGTCGAGTAAATTTTCAAAATCCGTTAAAAAAAAGCATTAGAAACCGAATGTTTTGTTTTTTTTTTGTCAATCAACGATGTTTTGTTTTGTTTTTTTGTCACTGCAACGAATGTTTTGTTATAGTTAACTTTTTTCATAAAAATGGTTGTTACCATCAATAAATAAAATCCAATTTGCAGTGGCGAATCTAGAAATCTATTTAATATAAGGTACATTATATAGCATAGATTAAACTAAAATAATATATTATTAAAATAAAATTAAGTTTATGATACAAATATTCTAAAAAATTATCCTACGTTTTTTCATGTTTTAAAACTTTTTTATTACTGTCTCATTTGTTAAAAAAAATTTATATAGAAACAAATTTAGATCATTATAATTACTAGAAAACAACACAGACACTGGATGATTCGAGAAGAATCACAATATTTTATAAGGAAATTAAAAAGTTGTAAAGATAAATTAAGTGAAGAACAAAAACGATTAATATTAGCCGCGGATCAAATTGAACTGTGGGTTGAGAAGAAAGCTCTGGTTGTAGCAAATGAGAGAGTTTCATTAATTCACGCTTTGGTTCCATTTTGCCTTAATTGTGACCAAACAATTTCTATGAAAAAAAGTTAGAATAAGTTCTTCTTTAAAAGTTGGATTAACCAAACCAATTAAGACAACTCACACCTTAATATATGAGTTCTTTTCAAAGTGCCTTTATGATAGACACATACTTTAGACTAAGAACAGTATTTTTTTAATTATTCATATTATTGTTACTAGACTTAAGACTCAACTTGATTAAATAAACCATGTTAATGTTATGACCAAAAAATAGAAACAATAAATGTAAAAATTTATTTTACATCTTAGGATGTACAATTGATCGATCCATAAAAAAAATTTGCATTGTTCAACCCGCAGACTAACCCAAAAATCTGTTTAAACATAGCAAAACAGATCGAAATATCTAGTGGCTTTCTCTAACAAAGACATCATGAGTTTAAGTCTACTTAGGAGAGATCTGCTCTCTAAAAGAGAATTATATTAAATGGTTTGGGTCTCGCCTTAAGAAGATATATAGATTTCAACCCGAAACCTCTTAATATTAAAAAAAAAAAGATCGAAATATATATATTTATAGACTGCGGTCCTAAAAGGCCAAGTAGTAGCGGTCCAACCGCCACAGGACCGTCTAGCAGCGCTACAACAAGCTGGTTTTTTCAGTAGACTCTTTCACACAAAACTTTTCATCAAGTACGAACCAAACAAACTAAGTGTTGGGACAAGTATTAAAACACAGCACACGAAAAACAACTTAATAGGCTAAGACCTAAATGAAAGACAACCCAAGATTAGTGGAGCAATCCTCTAACAAGCCTACTTAAAAGCCCACTCACGAGCCCATCCTCAAAAGGTCTTGTTTCTCATAAATATGTACTCAATAGAATTCAATAGAATAGAATAAATATGTGGTAAAGTTAAATAAATAGTGAATAGAACAAAATAAATTTGTAATAACTATCAAAATAAATCTGTAGTAACATTAAATAAATTTATAATCGATAAAATAAAATAAGTATGTGTAACTATTGAAATAAGTTTGTAGAAACTTGTTAATAAATATGTAGCACATAGAATAATATAAGTCTATAGTAACTATTGTAATGAGTCTATAGCAACGTTAAATAACTATATAGTCAATAGAATAAAATAAGTATGTAATAACTATCAAAATAAGTCAGTAATCAAATAGTGACTACACAAATTTTGAAAACGCAGAAATGTAAAATTTTATTTTTAAGTAACATTTCTATAAATAACAAGTTAAATAGTAATTTTACAACAAATTTAAGTTACTCTACCTGGAGTTCTTGAGCAATGGTTAATTGAGTTATTAGTGTATAATCAGTGTGAAATTTATGTTGTGAATATAAAACAACAAATAAAAAATTGGTATTAGTTTTCACTTTCAGTCCAAATCGTAAGAACTTAAACTTTGGTAACCTAATTTGTTTTCTTTTCGTCTTAGAGTTTTATATCTCTCTTTTTCTCGATCAATATCGTTCAAACAGCTGCATAATATTATATACAAAATCAAACAATAAATTGTCTGATCATCAAAAAAACAACCCAAATCTTTTGGAACACAAAGACACACTTCGACAAAAGCTTCCTCATCAGTCATCACCATCATTTAAAAAATATATCTCAAAACTTAATTGAATAAAAGTAATTAATGATTACATTAGATCATAATTATATGAGATAAGCATAATGCATGCATAGAGGTCTCGAATTTCTTTGATTTTTTTTAATATAAGAAAACATATATACATATTTATATAGAAGACACGTGATCATTTTGTGCAAATTGCTTAAACAATAATAGAGTACAATATTAAACAAATACAACAACAACAAATTTATTTATATTCTTCTCGATGGAAGATACTTCTACTAAATTATTCGACAAGAATCCAAGATTAGTGATGGCGAAATAACTTCTTGGTTTCATCGATATTTATAAATGTATAACCTAAAGTCCCAATTTCGATTAAAGTCTTGGTCACATACGAAATATTCACATACTTTTCTTGTTATTATTCGATAATAAATATGTGTCATGAATGGGTCATAATCATGGATACAATACTTAAAAAGTAAAATTTGTGGACATCATAAAAGAAAGCAACTTTGGTTAATGTCTTAATTAGAGATCTTAGGCACAGTTGCAAAAATGGTGCTTATTCTCTACAACCATTAGACCTGTTTTAGCATAAGATTCAAAGTTTATATGTATAGCTTATGGATTTGTGAGCATTGCCTGATTCTTCCCTGTGGAAGTGATGTAGGGAAACCTATTAATAAACTTACAATGCTCTTGTGTTGTTTGCTTTATATCTATGAAGATGTCTTCTTGTGGGATGATTGATGTTTCGAGAAAAAATCTTTCAGAAACTGTTGTTGGGAGGATTGATGAATGTTTTATACAACTCTTAATCAGATTTCGTCTGGAATTACGGACATACATTTTTTCGTTAAAAATTTGTCTGGAATTACGGAATTACACATCGTATGAAAATTCGAGAGGGATTCCATACAATATTTTCGTTGTATAAAATCAGCTTTATGTTATGTTTTAGAATATCAATATCTTACTCTAAAATTCGTAAGCATTTTATTTAATATTACACGCATTCTCGTGTTTTGAACACGTACTCGAATGGACCAAAATTTTAATTTTGTTTTCAAAAAATCTACATGTGTATAATTAATTATGTGAGCTAAATACACCTACTTACCATTGAAACTGTAGTTAGGAGATTGAAATCTTAAATGCAGCCATTGTATCAGCTAACGGTTGAGGCATATCCGATTTTACCCTACTACATGTGATAGTTCATATGAGTTTTAGGGTTAAATTTTAAAAATATATCAGATTTTGTTAATCTAATTATTCAAAAAAAATATCTTTAACACATACAAAATAGTTTTGGTCAATTAATTAAATGTCCATTTCTGCAATCTCTTTTCACTAGAGTTTATATACCTTATGTAACATTATTTAAAGTATATTTTGTAAGATTTATAGAATTTGATATATAGATCACGTCCTATCAATCTCATAACAAAAATCTTAAAACCAGATTATCAAAATATATCGATGAATTTAATAATTCTCAAATTATCAATTATTTGTATTATAAAATATCAAAATTTGGGGGAAGTGTAGTGTAGGTTTTTCAGTATTCTCTACAGAAATTTGATTATAATGAGTTCTATTAATCAGAGTTTATCAATCTAACTATTTAAAAAATTCAAAATTAGGAAAATAAATTATATATAATAGCAAAAAAAAAAGATCGTTTACAGATACGCAAAGCCCTCCTTTCCACTCTCGTCCCGCTTCGCCTCTTTAAGGGAGCAACAAGAGAGAGAGACTCAGAGACTCATTAGCAACAATAACCATTTCAGCTCTCTCTATCATTTTCTCTCTAATTTTTGTCCCCTCAACGTCTTCTTCGGCTTTGTAGCATTTCTCCATCGCCGAAGTGTCGTAAGTATTCTTCTTCTATTCATTTCGACATCTCCTGTTTTATCTTCACGATCTTAGATCGAATCTGCTCTTTCATTTACTAGAATCTACGATCTGTAAAAGGTTCTACAATCACTAGCTTCGTTAAAAGCCTCTAATTGATTCTCCAAATTCGTTTACGTTGTTGAATTTGAGGGCAATTTCATTTTTGCAGAACATCTTGTCTTTTTTTATCAGATGGGTCATGAGGATTTCGTGTTTATTGCTTTAGGACAATTGAAAAGTACTTGTCTTGACATATAAAGATCCATGCTTTTGAATGACTTTGTTTTTTTTTTTTGTTGATTGATTTTGATCTTAAAACAGGTTGAACTTGAAAGGACCCAATTTGGAAGGAATTGTATTGTTTTATATAAAGAAAAATGGGTTACATAGGAGCTCATGGTGTAGCTGCTCTTAAGAAACACAAATACAGTGGTGTGGATCATTCTTATCTTGCCAAATATGTTCTCCAACCTTTTTGGAACCGTTTTGTCAAAATCTTTCCTCTATGGATGCCGTAAGTATCCTCCTTTACATTGATCTTTAAGGCAGCTCTGAGATTCTGTATTTGATTTTAGAATATATAGAGATCTCTTAGTCTCTTGGTTGTTTCTTCGTGTAAAGATCAGACTAACGTGTTCATTTTTCTTTTCATGTGGTTCCTTTGTTACTACTACTATCTTTGGGATCCATATCCAGACCCAACATGGTATAAGTAATTCCTATTTCGCACTTGAACTCGAATGTAGTAACAAAAGGCAATAAATACTTACAAATTTTGTGTTTTTGTTTTTGTAGATAACACTTATGGGGTTCATGTTTCTTATCATATCTGCTCTGTTAGGCTATGTGAGTTTGGTTTGAATTCATGATTCTTTAGTCTCTCGAAGCTTCTGGTTATTATGCTCATATGGATTTCTTCTCATATTGTTGTTAGATATACTCACCTAAGTTGGATTCTCCTCCTCCTCGATGGGTCCACTTTGTACATGGGCTACTTCTGTTTTTGTATCAGGTCTGCTTCTTTATCTTTTCCTAATTTCATCTGCTTAGTTAAAGGTCGTGTAATCTTTTGTACTGACATAATTTGAGCATATACGATTGACTTTTAGACATTTGATGCTGTTGATGGAAAGCAAGCACGAAGAACGAATTCCTCTAGCCCACTAGGAGAGCTTTTTGATCATGGTAGTCTCATTGTTTCTCAATGTTCACTTTTTTTGTTGTCATCTTTATTTTGGTTTGTTTCTTACACCATTTTCTTCTTTTGCAGGATGTGATGCACTTGGTTGTGCAGTAGGCATTGCAATCCCTTTTTCTTTTGCTTCTTTTTCATTATTGATAAATAATGTTACAACCGGCGCTGATATTTAACAGTTTGAGACAATGGCTTATGGAAGCACTGCTATGTGTGGAAGAGATACTTTCTGGTTTTGGGTTATTTCAGCTGTTCCATTTTTTGGAGCAACATGGGAACAGTAAGTGTAGATTATCTCACTTTTAGCTCTGGTTTATCGTTTCCGAATTCTAATGATTTGCTCTCTTGCTTGTCCTTTTTAGCTACTTTACCAATACGCTTACTCTTCCAGTAGTCAATGGTCCTACAGAAGGTCTTGCACTTATATATTGTGGTCACTTCTTCACAGCCATAGTTGGTAAGCTTCAACAATCTAAAAAAAATCTCTATCACCAACAAATTATGTTCTAATCTTTTATATATTTTCGTCATCTTAAGGTGCCGAATGGTGGGCTCAGTCGTTTGGGAATGCGATTCCTTTGTTTAGCTGGGTGCCCTTTTTGAATGGTAAAGCCCCCATCCTTTTGTATTATTCTCCCGCAATTTTTCTACTTGCAAGTTTATTTTACGCCATTGGAACTTTTCTCGGTTTTTTTTTCAGAGCTGTCGATGTCCAGATTAGTACTATTCACAATGATATTTTTCGCTGTTATACCAACCGTTGGATACAAGTGAGTCTTCCACAATTCATTAGTCTTATGATCATTAAAAGCTGAGAAAGTTGCTAACATTTCAATTGCATTGCTCTGCTCACTCATACGCTGATTCATTCTACAGTGTGTCAAATGTTTACAAAGTTGTACAGTCAAGAAAAGGAAGCATGGTTCTAGCATTAGCTATGGTATTGCCTCGCAACCAAATTGTTTCAATGGATGATAATGCTTATATTTCGCTTCTTCTTTTTTCCAACTTCCTTATGTAACACCACTGTTATTGTGTATTCAGCTATATCCCTTCGTCACATTAATTGCAGGAGTTTTGATTTGGTATGTCGTTTTCTAGTTTTCTCTCTTTTTAACTTGGTCTTCATTTCCACATTGAGACTTATCAGTATTCTTTAATCAGGGATTACTTGTCTCCAATCGATCTCATAAGAAACTATCCTCACTTAGTTGTATTGGGAACTGGTCTTGCATTTGGATTCCTTGTGGTAAGCAACTTGGTTTTTAAAGTATATATGCATCATTAAACATTGAATCGAAAAGCTGAAGCATTGGTTTGGGTTATGATTTCAGGGAAGAATGATTCTAGCTCACTTATGTGACGAACCAAAAGGATTAAAAACAAACATGTGTATGGTAAAAATCCGATACCCTTACTCGCTTGATACAAATCTTACATCCCAATCCTCACTAACCTCCTTCTCTTTTCCACAGTCACTGCTTTACCTTCCCTTTGCTCTAGCAAATGCTCTAACTGCTAGACTCAACGATGGGTATGTTCTGTTTCTTTCTCGGTTTTTTCGGTTTTTGCTTTCTGGATTTCATCAGATACATATCAAGTTCTATTAATCTCTTCAGGGTTCCTCTTGTGGATGAGATTTGGGTTCTTCTTGGTTATTGTATATTCACAATGTCACTATATGCTCACTTTGCAACTTCAGTCATTCATGAGATCACAACTGCACTTGGAATCTACTGCTTCAGGTTAGAATCATACATTTTCTCATTACACAATCTTATTGTTCAGTTTTTATGAATCTGTTTTTATGTCATCAGGATTACTCGCAAAGAAGCTTAAGAACATGTGATTGATATTAAAGCAAAAAAAAAAAAACAAATTTTAAGGTATGCTTTTTTAGATTTTTAGTGTTCTTATATATCTAAAGAACTTTAAATTTATTTGCTAATCTGCTCTAACATTTTTTTCTTCAGGGAGGACAAATGAAAATCCCAATATTTTGTTACTGAAATTAAACGAATACGATTTTGGATGTATAATCATTAATGTTTTTTTTTTTTTTTGATTGGTTGAAATAGCATGTAGAATTTTTTGTGTAATTTTTCTAAGAAAAAATATTGAATTAGTTATCGAATGAATTCTGGTAACTGTGATTATATTTTATTGCCATACATCTTTCAAGATTGATTGATCTTCAATCTGGATAATCAGATCTCTGAGCTCTATGATGGTTTCTTGGATTTAAGACACCAATTTATAGCTTTTAAAAATAAGATATTGAAAGTAGTGTGCTAATTCCGAATATAGCATGGCTTTTTTCCAATAATTCCATATGAATTCGGTTAATCTCGCGAATGTTAATTTGAAAAGACATGTATTTCCGATATTATTCTAGTGAGGTTTTCGTATCACTCAAATAAGTGTAGAGTTAATTCGCACAAAAATAATAATCTAAGTTTTAAACAGGACTCTAATACGAATCTTTTGGAATTGACATTACGAGATTTAGATTGTTATTTATCTATTTTAGTTTTTACAATGTATTCTATAATCAAATGAGATGTTGCTTTGCAGCCGGTTTAGAAAAACCCAAATCAGACCGGCATGAGAATGCCTAATATTTTTCAAATGTGTAGTAGAAAAGATAATCAAACTTAAGTAAATGAGAAAAGCAAGATCTTGTTTCTTTAGGAATGAATAATCCAATAATGAAACACAAACAATATAATTAATGTTACAACGGAACAATACAACATAATGATTATATTTTAACACGAAGATACTAGCAGAGAAAAATGAAATTAAGTTAAAGTTTATAATTTTTGTAAAAACAAAATAAAAATGAAGAATAATATAAAAAAGAGACAAAACATACCTTAGAACATTGACATGTCTCAAATGATGTCTATTGCTCAAGCATGCTGCTTTGGGCGTGCTGACTTTTGCATTATCTCACTTTTTTACCCACCCATTTCATCTTCTATTTAAACAAAATTATCAAAATGCTTTTTTATATTTCAGTATGGTCCAATTTGAAATTTTTTATAATGTATATAAGAGTTTGTAATGTAATATATAACAAACCTTTTAACAAAAACAGAATATAACATACAAAAACATCAATACCATGCAACTAAATAACGGTAATTAAATAACCTTGGTGGTAAAACCAGTTTAAGGCAAATAAGTATATATGTTGGTCTTGAATTCAATTTCCATCAGAAACTATAAACTATTGATGTTTGGCCATACAAATATATGTAGCTATGTGTTAGGTTTTATTGAAATCTGAAATCGAACTTAGTGCTATTTTTTGATAACTGAGAGGTTTCAATTTATATGAGATTGGTGATTTCGACCAATGAAAACCATACATCATCCTCCATACATGACCGAAATTTTTAATACTAAAAGTCGAAATATCATTATCTTTCACCATATATTCTCTCAGGAACCGGCAAAATCCTAATGTAAAATCTTCTCCCGAAACAAATCAAACTCGTTATGTCTTGGACATTTGGTACCAATTTAAACCATTGACTTTTATTGTTTGGGGTTGGTGCTATTTTTCTTGAAGTAAAGGGTTGTTTAGTAGTTTTGAAAGTAAGTACTCATGTCACTAATTCAACTTAACACTAGAAAATATGATTTAAATTTGTTAGTAGTATAATGATGTCTAATTGGTCACTCAATTTAACCAAAAAATAAAGGCATTTGAAGACAATGTAGTAAATATTTTGCATAAAATAAAATTTTATATAATGAAGACATTAATTTGGTAAAATTGAAAAGGACAAAGCATGCACAATATTAATCATTGAAGAGACTATGATAAGAAAAATTCGAATAGATCCTACGAAACTAGTCATATCCTTTCAATTTCTCAAATTTTATAATTGTTATATGACATCTTCCTAATATTTTTGTATTTCTCTATTTTAACATAATATTGGTTATCTAAAATAATTGCAACCTGAAATATTTCGTTACATTGATGACGACACCGATTCATTATGTTAAACTTCTTTCAAGAACCAATCTATATAGATTGTGGAGTAGTTTACTTTTCATGTTTTGTAATGTGCTTAAATAAAATTAGTTTGAAAATAAGATATTTTGCTTTACCAAAAAATAACTATTTTGAGAGAAAGTGTAGTGATCATTCCATCAAAATTTGATTTTAGATATTCGTGAAATTTTATAAATTAGGTTTTATCGATCCAAATTTAATATAAAAAAAACTATTTGTGATAAATAATTAAAGAGAAATATTTTTTGGCATTTTACCCCAAATCTTTTTACTATCAATGTGATTTCAGTTTTTAATTGATAGAAAAAAATAAAAGCTATTATTATAGAAATTAGTTTTGTTCACAACATATTATTTTTGTCATCAGTTGAATCTATAATACTTAATACATAACTCAAATTATTGAAATCAAATTCTGATGGAGAAATTGCTAGTAGAAATTAGATTATACGACAAACAATATAGATAAAAGATGGTTAAGATATCATTATAGTTGCATGTATGTTTGTAGGTCCTTACGGATACAAGACAATTTAATTAAGAAATTGACAAGAGAATTAAAACTGACTCTAAAACAATAAATGAAAATCGCATGAGTACATTCTTCTCCACATATATTTCTGCTTTGTATCAAATTTTTTGTGGTTTATTCTCTTTTATTTATTCTTTTCTCTTTTCCTTTTCTTTCAATTTTTTCCTTTTGTAAAATTATTCTTTTTTTTGGTTTGTCTATTTTTGCAATAATGTTTTTGTTTTGATATAGATATGTTTGGACAATTTTAAAACATTGATGTGCATGTTCTCATAAAATCAGCCATACAAAATGACTACAACCGACTTATTTATGAAAATTTCCATCCTGTCTAAATCAAATATCTCCAACTTTAACTTATAATTGTATTATTTTTTTGACATAAAAAGTTGAAGGGAATTTAAAAAAAAAAAAAACTAAAAATGTTTGCAATTTATTCTTTTTTTTTTGTTTATTTTTATTCTCATAGAATAATTTTGTGACTTCAGTTTTGTCTTATTCATTCATAACGTTATACATGATATTATTTTGCTCCCATGATTAATTTGGTAAAGAAAAATCAATACTAAAATAACAATGTCTACTGCATTGTAAACATGAAAACTTTGTAAAAAGAGAAAATAAAAATTAATATCCAAAGAAATAGTTAGATTTCTATACAATTTTTTCCATCAAAATACAATAGTAATTGTTTAACTCCGCGTAATTATTTAACACCGTGTAATTGAATTTGAACTATGTATTAGAATTTATCAATTTAGTTGATATAAAAAAGGTATAATTTTATATACTTTGACATATGTAATTTTTTAATGATTAGATTGACAAGTTTTGAACCATAAAAGAAACTTGTAATTAATTTTTGTAGAAAAAAAAGTAGAGGTTGATAGTAATTCACTTAACTAAATATATACTTACGGTTATTGATTCTACACAAGAGACTGTTGACAACAAAAAAACACAAGAGACTATAATTTTATTCTCTTAATTTTAATCATAATTCATATTCTGAAAATTATAAAATTGAGTTTGATATTTGAATATATTCCTCGACTTTAACAAATTCAAAAACAAAAAGAAAAAACAACCCTAAGGTGCTTTCTTGATCATACACTTTCTCTTTTTCCTTTTCTTTCTCTAACTTTTTTACCGATTAATTATTCCTTCCTAACAATCTAATTTTCCTAATCACTAATAATTTATAATTTCCATGCTAATAACCATAAAGCATCTCTCGATTTTCACAAGCAAATGCATATTTTATTTGAAAATAGAGATGTATATTAACCCGTAAAATTTGCACAAATTTGAGGTTATGGTTTCAATAATCATGGAAATAATTGAGATATAAACAATAATAATAAAAAAAAAAAGAAGCTATTAATCACTCTCTAAAATTTTTAATAAATTTGAAGAAAATTGGTGGGTTAATTGAAATGGAGAAAAAAAAAAACAAATTGAAAACGTAAAGCTAAAGCAAACCCTCTTGAAGCCTATAGCTAAGAGGTCACTACACTTTCTCAGTCTTTCAAAAAATTTCTCTATCTATCAAAATCCGAGAAAAAAGATAAGAGTTTTTTAAAGAAACCCTAATTTAAGATCCGATTGTCATCTCCACTTCTCTGGATATTCAATTACCAAACAAACAAACAAAAATCCTAAATTTGGAAACTTTCATTTTCTTCTTTTGTTTCTCTGTGTTACTCTGTTTCTTAATTTTGTCTGCAACTATGAAAGAAAGAGGAAAGAGAACAGCAATGGACCGTAGAAACGACGACGTTTCATTCTATTACAGTACTCCATCGGAATTCTCTTGCCGGAAACATCCATCAGTTTCCTCCGCCGTCGGAATTTGTCCATACTGTCTCAACGACAGATTGCTTAATCTCGTATGTTCTGAGTGTGGTGAACAACGACTCTCTTCTTGCTCATGCTCTGATTTCTCTCCTAATCGAACATCAAACGCCGCCGGAGAAAACGTCACCGGAGAAAACGCTGTTCGGATTTCTTCTCTTATCGATGAAGAGACTACGAAACAGAGGAAAGAGACGACGAGAGGTCGAAAAACAGAGGAAGTTGTGATATTTAAGAGGAGTAGTAGCAGTTGTATTGAGATTACAAAGAACTCGAAGAATCATAGATTCTCGAAGCTTGGAAGGTTTTTCAGGAAGATTAATCTGAAAAAGGAGAGATATAATATTGAGAAGAATGATTCATGGGTTTTGGATTATAACAATGATGTGAAGAAATTAGGAGTTTCGAGATCGAGATCACTTTGTAGTTTTCGAGGAAAAGATTTATATTGCATTGGATCAGAAGAAGATGGATCTTCATATTCCGGTGCTTTCTCCGCCGCGAGAAGCTCAAGTGTTAATGGCGGATTAGGTTTATGTGAAACAGAGTATCCTCGGAAGAGTAATTTTGAAGGAAGGAAGAGTAATTTTAGTGAAAAGAGTAATTTCGAATGTGGAAGGAAGAGTAATTTCAGTGAAACGACGACGGAGAATCGGAAAAGTAATTTCAGTGAATCGGAGCCACCGAGAAGGAGTGGTTTTGAAGCAAGGAAGAGTAATTTCAGTGAAACAGAGTATCCTAATAGAAGGAGTAATTTCAGTGAAACAGAGTATAATCGGAGAGGGAATAATCCGACGACGGCGATTGAGAATCATCCACGGAGGAGTAATTATGAAGCGACGAGGAAAAGTGATTCAACGGCGATGAATTTCACGAGAAGAGTAATGTCAATGAAGGAAAGTAGTTACTTCAGTGGAGGAGAAGAGCCTGGTTTTATAGATTTAAAGTTTGATTCTTCAGGTGGAGGAGATGTAAACGACGGCGTATTGGAACACGGTGGAGGAGGAGGAGGATCTTGCCGGAAAGATGGAGGAGAAATGAGGAAGAGTAGAAAAAGCTTTAAAGGATGGAAATGGATATTTGGACATCATCAACATCAACATCAGCTTCATCATCATCATAGAGATTCATGATTGAAGTAAAGATTTAATTTTTATTGGATCCAATAAGGAAGCTGGTTTGTGTGATCCGATGTCAATCTTAGTAACCAAAAAGGTTTCTCATTTTTTTTTTATGATTTTGTTTTTTTTTATAATCAATATATATCCAATCATATGAGGTTCAGAATCCAAGTTTTGAAGAATATTTGTTAAGGTTTTAGTTGTCAAAGCCAAACCAATTTTCCAGCATAGCCAAATGAGGAATATCAAATCAGATTGAAACAAGCTTACTCTTAAAACTGTCAAATCTCGTTGAAATTAGAACTTTGTACCGAAGTTTCGATTACAGGTAATTGCGTAATTTCACATAGATTCGAATTTAGATTATAGATCCAATTTTTTTTATGAATGATTGAATCAAAAATGTCTTATTCATAACTCAAACTCTAAATTCTATTAGACGACTATTTGGAGTATGAATTTTTATAGGAAAATTGTAGAGGTTAACATTATGAATCATATTTTGTGTTGAAAAATAATAATAATTTTTTTATAAAATTATATATTACATATATCGTTCTAATATTTATATTATCAAACAATTATTGTATTGTGCATTCAAGCTACAATATTGTAATACTATCTATAGTTTTATCATTACAAATAGCCAATATCTTTCATATGTTTTAAACTTCTGAATATATAGTATGTTTTCAACTAAATAATAAATTTTAAGAAGATCTCATCATTGGTTAATTGCTTAATTCGGAAAAACATAATTTATATAAATAATGTTGATGCAGAAACTCAACAATATAAATCTTGATTTCTCACTTAAATATTTTTGGATCAAGTTAATATAGTATGATGAAAGAGATGGATTTTATTGATATCAAACTTGTGAATACAATAGATTGAAAGATAGAGAGCTCATAATCTAAACAAATAATATCTAAAAAATACTGACTTTTAGAAGATATATCATTTTCATTTACAAAAGTTTCACTAGAGGTACAAATTTCGGTGGTAATTATACCTAATTGTCAGAAAAAGAGTGAAAAGAACATGAGTGGTGTTGCGCACATGTAAGGAGGATAATCCACTCACTCATTCACGATTTAAACCACTTTCATTGGAAAACATTAACGGGCTTTGGCCCAAACCCAAAGCTAACCTGTACATGAGTACATCAATACAAAAGAAATCAAATTATGTAAACGTAAGATCATTTTTAATGGTGAAATTACGATGTCTCTAAAGAATTATTTAATAATAAATTATCTTTGAAATTGTATTATTAGTCTATAGAGATATATCAAGCAAAATATCATTAGTTTCATTTGTTTTTTCATTTATTTTTAATTATATGAGATTCTCATAATCTTACCATTAAACATGCTCTAACGCGAGAATTCATGGCTCATCTCCCAAAATCTTTGCTGTTCTTTACCGCCAAATTGGTAAGGTTATTCGAAATCAAATTTTATCTCTTCATTTCATGGGCAATTACAAATTTAAAGGCGGCCTCCATAGACGTTGGTTTGAGATTTCTTGATTCTATTCTTAATTTTTTAGCAGACTTGTTTTATAAGTCTGTTTTTTTCACTTGTACATAACAGTTTTTGTTGATCCATAAATTTAATATTTTAACAAAAACAAATTTATACGTGTCCAACTTAACTAATGACTATTGAAAAATGCGAAAAGTAAAAAAAACATTGACATATGGTTTCTGATATATCCTTAATTATATGATTGATTATTGATGGGCTTGTTGAAGTTTATATCAAAGATCAATCAATCAAGTGTGGAAGCATAAGTTGCTGATATAGCCAAAATACATGTTTTTAAAATGGACATATGGTTGAACTATAGACAGTTTTGGGCCAAGTTGAAGACTTTATTGAGGTCTCGTTTTATGTGGATTCTATCGAAGTGTCAATTGATAGGATATTTTTTTCTGATCCCTTTATTTTTGGAAGATGTGTGAGATTTTTTCTTGTCGATTTAAAAGTTTAATATTTTATTTGTGAAGTGTTCTCATTAAAATTTCGCCATCAACTTTGATTTCATTTTGCTTTGCACCAACTTTCCTCTTCAGATTTGGAGTATCTTTCATTCGAATCTCCATGTTTAGTTGATTTAGCTTAAATTGTTTCTTCTTTTGCTTCGTCTAGTTTCTATCTTTTGGTTTTAGTTTTTAGAAATATTTTTATCTCCCGACCCGCAGATTATATATTTTAATTTGTAGTATTTGAACCGTATGTTTTATTTATATAATTCGAGTAAAAAAGATTTCTCTTAAGAGTTTTCCTGTAAATTGTGTATACATTTGTCGAGTTTCCAAAATCTTTTCACACCATGACTCAAGCCTCTTAATCAATGTTTTTTTTTTCTTACTTGCTAGTTACGTTCATATTTCAATCTTGATGATTAATTATATTTCTGTTATTTATTTTTTAATAACCTTAAGCATGGTTCTTTAAAATACTTAAGGTCAATGCAATTTTTTGGCTAAACGTATCAATGTGTTATCTTATCCCCATGCTTTTATGTTTATAGAAAGAAAGAAAATACTTAGCGTGTACACAATGTGAGAGCTTTTCACAAAAGTGTTTCGAATTACGTTATATCTTTTATAGGATTCACAACTATTCTATCAATACACATGAACTTATTATTTCAATATACTTCAACTGCTAATTCCCATAAAGATTTGTATTTAATGCATGAATAAAATAATCAATCGAAATATATATACTAAGAGAAAGCGTTACGTGCGAGTGGTAAGTTAACATATGTTGAATTCCCTACCTGAATTCGATTTAGAGAGTTATCTAATCCTATATGATATTTTTTTCTGAGTTTTAAGAAAAAATTAATTAAATTATGAATCAAATTTTATCGATCTAATTGTTGACAAAAATTTATATCATTGATAATGTAGCCATATAGGTGGTAAAACGTCTACAAAGAAAAAATTACGAACTAGTCCTCTAACACTGTGGGGTATAGAGTTTGTTCAATGATTCAAACAACTAAAAATATAATAACACTGAAAAAAATTTCAAAATGTCTAAGATCTTCCAAGTTGAACGAGAAAGTTGGCCACTCTTTAGGATTATTTACTGTAATAGTCCCTACCTATACATAATATATATATATATATATATATATATTATTGTTTTTTTTTGTCAACTGGCATAGTGACCTTTTAATTTCTTTATACTGCAGGTAGGGGGTTCGAACCTTAGTACCTTGAAAATTTATAAAGTGACAATACTATTGGGCCACCTGTACTCGGCATATTATTGTTTTATAATAAGAATTGTTATCACAGTTTATTAATTATTTAATTTAATCGAAAACCATTTTCTTCGTCCATACCCTACCACAAAGAATATCTTGAACGAATTGTGAATTTAATGTGGAGTGTTATTCAAGAAAAAAACAATTCACGATTATCGTAATCTCACAAATTCTGTTCACACATTAATTATATAATATTTCATATAACTTTACTTATTATATTTCCATTCCTTGATTAGCCTTTTTCCCAATGTGTTCCTTATAGAAGCAAGCAAAGAACAAAGGAGTTCCTTGGAACCAAATACTTCAAACTTACTAAAATATGTTAGATTTTAGATTGTTCTTTGTTATCTTCTATTGTCTTTTGATATCTTATTCGAGTCTCTCCTTTAAAATTCCATGGAAGATCTAAACACATTTGCAGCTGATTGCGTCGTTGTCTCTTGTTGTTGCAACTGTCTTGTTCTTCAGATCGCTATCTTCATCTTCCTTGGACTTCCTCAAAAGCTGGTCAAGAACACAAGAAAGTGTTACACAAAATGGGGGCTAAACCGACGAATAAAAAGAATGGGGCTCGGTTGCGAATGTCGAGAAAATAGTGAGGTTGATTTGGAATGGAGAAACGAGTTTATGAAGTTGGAGATTGAAGGTTTTGGTTGTATTGAAGAAGTTGAAAATGTTTTAGAAGAGTTTTCAATGAATGGTGAGTTTTTGTTTGGAAGCTTCTGGGGTAAAGAGAGGGTCTTCATTGTCAAATTGTTTTAATGACAATTTTGACTTAAGATTTGTAAGTCGTTATGAGATCATTGAAGAAAATTTCTACTCCTTGGATTATTTATTCACAACTTCACATTAATTATATTGAAATTAACTCATATAAAAATATCCACTAGATTTGTTTTACTTTTTCCATTTTAACGGATTCATATTGTATCATCTAATTATTTTGGTTTTTCTCACAAATTATATAAGCAAATGTTTTGGATTCATATTGTATAAATTTTTGGTCACATAAATTAATGTTCATATTTTTTGAATGGATTTTGAATCTAGATAATCATGATATTTTGCTCACTTTAATTCTAGAAAATGGAGTAATCTAGTATGATATTGTTTATGATTTGTAGAGTATAGATTATTATCAAATTTTTTTTTTTTTAACAATTAGATTAATAAAATTTGATTCATGGTCAAACTTCATAACCCTGACAATATCACGTAATCAAATACGACTCTTTCGAGTCAAATTTAGGTGGAGAATGTAGCAATGACATTCAATCACTTGATAAAATATACTTCTCATAAATCAAATTTTTATTAATCTGAAAAAACAAAACATAATAATAAGACAAAGATGTAGCTAGCTCTTGGCATAAAATTAAAATTTGATACCTGAAATCTGAACCGAAACCAACTCAAAAAAGAAGAACCGAATCCGAACCGAACCTGATAAATACCTGAATGGATCCTAAATTCATATACCCGAAAAATCAAACTCGAACCCGAACCGAAACCGAATTAAAAACCGAGTGTACCTGATATATTTTTATTAAATTTAAGTTTTTATAGTTTTTTTATTAAATCCTTATAAATTTTAAATTTTTATATATTTTTTATATAGATACATGAATTCGAATCCGATCTATATCCGATCCGAACCTGATCCGAAAATTAAAAATATCCGAATAGATCCTAAATCAATGGAATCAAAAATCTGAAACCTGAATGGATCTACCCCGAATCTGAACGGATACCTAAATAGCAAGGACTAGATGTAGCTATGTGTTGAGCTTCCTAACCAATTTCCAATTTAATGATTTCACCGTCAATTATCTCCACATATTTAATATCTTGCCAACAATTGAAACAAATTTATAGATAATGTAATTAAAAACTAAAATTACTACGCGGGAATACTATTCAATTTACATTTAGAATTATAGATAATATAATTATTTTAATTGCAACTTCTTCTCCATAAATGCGGCTTCTTCAAATTTGGGAACTATTCATTACCAAAATTTCATAAATATCCAAAAACCAAAATCCCCAAATTCTCTTCCTTCTTCATCAATGGCGTCTACGAAACCCAAAGATCAAATCAAACAACTCAAAGACATTTTCGCTCGTTTCGACATGGATGGAGACGGAAGCTTAACACAACTCGAACTCGCTGCTCTTCTTCGTTCTCTCGGAATTAAACCTCGAGGTGATCAGATTTCTCTCCTTCTTACTCAAATCGATCGTAACGGTAACGGATCGATCGAATTCGATGAGCTCGTTGTTGCGATTTTGCCGGATCTAAACGAAGAAGTTCTGATTAATCAAGATCAGTTAATGGAGGTTTTCCGTTCGTTTGATCGTGACGGTAACGGTTCAATAACGGCGGCGGAACTTGCTGGGTCAATGGCTAAAATGGGACATCCGTTGACTTACCGTGAATTAACGGAAATGATGACGGAAGCAGATTCTAACGGTGACGGTGTTATTAGTTTCAGTGAATTTGCTCATATTATGGCTAAATCAGCTGCTGATTTTCTTGGTTTAACTTAACCGGTTCTTGATTTAATTATTTAAAAAAAAAAATTCTCTTATTTGTTTTTTTTTTTTCATGCAACTTGTGCAATTAACAATGCGGTAATCTTCCATTAATTAATTTATAATCCGTTGGTGTGACTTAAAAAATTTACTATTTCGTAAATCAACATTGAGTTTTTGACGAAATTTGAAAGAATAAGCAAAGATTAAATAACACTTAAAGTATTAGCTATGAATAAGTCAAAGTTGGCAAATGTGAAGTAAACTTAAGTAGTTGAGAAAGTTTAATGTTGGTCGTATTTGTTAGTTATAATTAAATTATATTTTTCTTTTGTCGTTACTCGGATTGGTTCGGTTTAACGGATATTATAAATTCTGATTCTTGGATCAACGAATTACATAAAATTCAACTATATTTGAAGGTAAAGAAAAATTATATGAAAACTTTTGAAAATGTCACATGTCTAGAAAATTTCAAAACTGAAAACCTTAATTATTGAAATTGGTTATGAATCGAGCATTATCGTTCCAATCATAAATAAAAAAAAACACTTAAAATATTAGGTATGAGTAAGTCAAAGTTGGCAAAGGTAAAGTAAAGTAGTTGAGAGACTTTAATATAGGTCGTGTAGTTATAATTAAATTAGATTTTTCATATTTGTAGACCTCAAATGGTATTTCTGTTGAATTATTTGGATTTAAAAGATTAAAAACATACAAAATCATTTGGATTAACCAAGCCAGTTACAATGAACGTAGTATTATAATGGTCGAAACACTACAAAGTACAAACTAAGTGAACTCGTTGACAAAAACAAAAATTAAATAGATAATAGATAGTTAATTGATAAAATGTGTACTCAAACATAATAATGGAGAAGTATCTTAAATAATTATATCACCGAACCTCACACGATCTTTCCTCTCTTTATGTCTTTGTCTTGCTGTCTTATCTTTTTGTGTGGTCTAAATACATTGGACTGTAGAGTGCTCACATGAAATTTTTTTAATCCGACTAATCTCACATGTACGAAAGCTTGTTGGACATCCACTCTAAAAATTTAGATTTGAAAGGATTTGAATTTTCAATATCATATTAATATAGATCCTATATTATCCAAACAAGTTTAGAGCCGACTAATCTAATCACATGTTTCGACTAGAAATTGAATTTGAGCCTTGATTTATAAGTTTATACTGTAATACCTAGGTTATTAATCTAATCGGCTCCGTGTTGACCTAAGAAAATATTTTATACATATTTTACCTTCCGAGAAGATTCAAACCCATAATCTTCTAAAATGGTTAATACGAGAATATCAACTAGACCACAAGCATGTAGGCATCTTGAATAAATGTTGTAGTAAAGAAACAAAATCAATCGTTGGTAAGTAAAACTTTCTAATTTATTTTTCTAAATATGGATAAATTCTGAAGTACAAGTAATTATACAAAAAAACATAGATCTAGCTAGCAAAAAGAAATTTATACACGAAAAAGTTATGTACAATAATATATTTCCGTGTATGTGAAGAATTACATATGCCTTCTCTGGCACGAAATCTCAATAAAAGAAACCCTAATCTTTAGTGTAGAGATATACATATATGTATATTTACATAGAAACAATTCTATACTCTAGAAAAAGTGACAAGATCCTTATGGATCTCATCGTGAAACCTACCGGAGCGTCGTACACTAGCGGCCCTTCTCGCCGTGTATCCAACAGTGGTGGGTCTAATCGATCTCTGCCTCACCATCTCAACGAACTCAGGATCATTAGAGTGACCTTCGTACCGAATCCATTGAATCATTTGATGGTATTTAGGGAAAAACCTCATTTGCACTGACTTGTAGACGAAGTAAGGTATCAAAGCGAAGATCGTTACTAAAAGCGTGATGAACCAGTATGAAGGAGCTGGAGCCAGAGCTTCGATGAAGACCATGTAAGCATCAGTAGAGAAACTTGGAGTCATAGCTCCATAGATCATGAGGAATATGTACCAAAATGCTATTGATCCCCAAATAACAATGTGTTGAACCCAAGTGAAGTAACTTATTGATAAAGCAATTTGGAGATTGACGACCCACACGACGCAAGTGTACATTGTTCCGCCGAGGATTTCTCTGCCTGCAGTTTTGCCTTCTGGATCGAACAGTTGGTGTTTTAGAGCTTCCTTGCAGAGGAAGAAAATGGCGAGAGCGCTTATGAATCCATTGAACATCCATCCGATGATTCTCTTCCAGCTAAAGAGAATGTTCTGTACACCTTCTTGGTATAGCAATGGAAACTGCCAGAAACAAAATCTGTAAGTAACTGTTGCGGATTTTATAAAATCCTTCAGATGTCTAAAACTCTAAATGCTAAACCTACCTTGTAACAGAAGCGAGCTGAGACGTCTTGATCAAAGACTCCAAGGGCAATGACAGGGAGAGAAGAGAAGAAGACGTTGAAAAGAGATAGGAACCAATCGTTGTATGCAGGTTGTCCAGAGAAAGAAGCATAAGCTTCATATAAGAACACTGTGACTCCAAAGGTGATGTTCTTATAGAAGAAGTAACAAATCTGCGAAAGAAAGATTGCGATGAGTGATGCAACCAGAGAAAATTTGTTGAGGGAAAAAGTTTCAGTTGTGTTTTTACCATGGATGTGATTCTGCTGTAACACCAATGACCATGGACTAGCAATAGACGTTCTAGATAGCGAAATTGAGCAATGGCGATATCGCTAGACATCACTGCTTGCATTCCTTCAACACCACTTATTCCTACACCAATGTCTGCTTCTTGAAGCATTCCTACATCATTAGCTCCATCGCCAATCGCTAAGGTTGTTTTTCCAGTTCCAGACTTAACAAGTCTCGTTACCTAAAACCGAAAATAAACAACTTTTGTCAGAATCAAAACCACTAGAAACTGGGAAAAACATGAGAAATGTCATTAATGTTTAAAGATTATACCAATGCTTTTTGTTTAGGTGATGATCTGCAGCAAATCACAGAGGCACAACCAGTAGCAAGTTCAAGGAAAGTCTTCTTACTATCGTCCTCGAGGGCATAGGTTAGAGATTGTCCATCAATGATTAACGCAAATGCTTCAGAGCTTGCGCCCGATTCAGCAAGTAAGGCCTTTCCTGCTTGTAGTTGCATCACTACGCTTTCCCTTGATGCCAATTCGATTTCGTCTTTGTCTCCAGATTTTTCCAGAGCTTTGATCTGTGGTGTCTCAAGATTAATGATGATCTGCTTCATCTCTTGTCTAAGTAAACTACAAGCAAACCCGATATTAATAGCTGTTTCCATTTTATCTCCAGTTAGAACCCAAATTTTAATCCCAGCTTGAGCAAGTTTGTCAATACATTCAGGAACCTGAAACATTCATCATCAATCAATCAACCATTAATTCAAAAACTCCAAAACTTCAAACATCTTAAAGCTTTATGTATACTATCTTTAAATTCATACCCCATTCTGAAGCTTATCCTCAACAGCAGTAGCACCTAGGAGAATGAGATCACGTTCCATTCGATCCGTAATATCATCTATCAAATCTTCACGTTCCTCACTCACTGAACTCTTAGCTTCATTGAAATTCTTGTTGAACTCTATGTACTCATTCTCATCAACTTCACGGTATGCAAGTATTAGAGTCCTTAGACCTGCATCTGCGTATTGGTTCACATGTTCTAGAGTTTTCGCCTCGAATCGACGACCGTCCTTTGCAAGTCTCTTGAACATCACACTAGAAAAAGCACACAAAAAGGTTAGTTAAAGTCTCTTAATCAAATAGGTCTCACAACAATGTGTTTCTATGTCTCAAGTTGCTTACTTGTCTGCTCCTTTAGATAACAGCAAGAGCTTCCCATCATCGTCTCTTACAATAACAGACATTCTCTTCCTTGCGCTACTGAACTCAAGAACGTTTAGTAACCTATAAACCCTGCAAGTACAAAGGAAGGATATGAGCTCCATGAAGCACAGAATTGAGCTCAGATCAAAAAGAAGTAAGATTGAAAAACGAACCTTTCGACTTTTTCTCCTGAGACAAGATCCAATTCTCGAAATGAGATCCCATTTTGTGTTCGATTAAAGAACTCGAAACCAAACTCTCGAGCTGCAACAACAAACGCAGCTTCATCTGGAGACTCGGCTTCATATGTGACATTACCAGACTCTTCATCAGTCTCAGGTATTGCTGTGTGACACACGGCAAGCAATCTGAAAAACTTCTGCAACACGGCAGCTTCAGGCTGATTCACCCAATTCCCATTCATAATCCTTTTATCTTGAAAGTTAAACCCTTTAACCTTAGGAGCAGACTGGTCCACAACAACATCCAAATCTTCGTTAACCAAAGGCGAACCACTACTTCTTATAGCCATAGCTCTCTCAACCTCAGTTATACCACGTCCATAAGCAGTACCCGCAATAGAGCACTTGATAAACTCCATCGAATTGCAAGTTAAAGTCCCGGTTTTATCGGACAGAATTGTATCAACCATACCTAGCTCTTCATTCAAATTCGAAGTCCTTGCTTGCGCCGGTTTATCTGTTTCTTCGTAATACATATGAATGTCTCTGTTGATGAAAATGCTCTGAAGAACTTTAACAATCTCAATCGAAACATAAAGCGATATCGGGATGAAGTAACTGTAAAGCATTACTGCAGTGAAGAAATGGTAAATTGCAGCCACTGGAGCTCTTTCTGGATCAAAGAAGCTATCTGCATCATCTGGTTTCAAGTACCATCTCTCTGTTCTTCCATTTGTGAGTTTGTCATCTCTTGTTTCGACTCCAAAGATGATTGATCCAACGAATGACATCAGAAAGACAAGACCAAACATTAAGTAGATAATCTTGTCCATTTTCCTCTCGATTCTACTTCTTTTCGATGGAGGATCAGTTGAATTCTGTATCACCTGTTTTTCAATTCATCAAATCATTTGAGTTTTCTCAGAATCCGAATAGAGCAGAGCAGAGCATTTATCAAAACAGAGCAAAGTAAGATCTAATGAAACCATTTCGTACCTTTGTGTCATGTCCAGTGAATACGACAGCTCCATACACATACTCAGTGTTTCGAAGCTTCGAATCTCGGAGGAGAAGCTGTGGAATGGACAATGGAAATCTCTCTTCTTCAAGGGCTAAAGTCCCAACAAATGAATATAGATTCACATTTGGATCTTCACATCTAACAAGAGCTTTAAAATCTTTGAAATCTGAATCATCATTTAACAAAGACGAAGTTGATTCAAGTCCTTGTTTCACTTTCAGATTTGTCTCACCATCGAGATTCATTGTCTCCACGTAACAAATCGAATCCTCATAGCTTGACGATAAAAGCAATAGATCCGCTGGAAAAAACTCATCTTTTTCAACTTTCACTATATCACCTACTCTTAAATTCCTCCATTCCTCTTGTCGGAATATTCCATTTCCGTCATGTACCTTCACCTTTCTATTATTCACTTCAATATCCTGAAAAAAATCAATCACAATCATTGAAAAACTTTTGATTAAATTTCCTAACTAAAATGAAAGATCCATACTTTATCAAAGTTTGAGAATTCAAAATTAGAGACTTATCTTTAAAACTTGTATAAATCACAAAAATTGAAAAACTTTTTGTTAAATTCCCTAACTAAAATGTAAGATCCATACTTGAGAATTCAACATTTAGAGTCTAATCTTTGAAACTTGTATAAAAAGCTTGACTTTAGACTTTTACATTTCTCCATTAATAGAAATGAAGACTTTTTATGTAGTTTAGATAACCCAACTAATGATTCTAGCATTAGATATATTGCGACCACTTCAGTTTTAGAAAATGGAATCTCCGCTACAACAAAAAATGGAGACTTTTTAACTAAAGATGGAGTTTTTAAGATCTTACCTGTTGTTTCCGATGCCAATCTTCGATAGCTTCTTTAACCATAGTGACGGCGATGACGAAAGCAAGAGGCAAGAGAGCACTAACAGCTCCATAAGGAGAAAGACGAGTCAACGATAAGATTCCGGTGACTAGAAAGTAAAAGTTAGCAACTCTACGGAATTGCTCAAAGAGAGATTTGGGGATGAAAGTAGCAACGGTGTATTTAGTTGACCGGACGTAATTTCCGGCGTAATTCCGGCGTTCAGCTGCCGGAGAATCCGGTTCGTTACAATAAACAACACGAGAGAAACCAGGTCCTCCGATATTAGAATGATCTTCTTTGAAACTTGATTTACCACAAGTGTAGGAATAGATTTTGCTTAGATGTAATCTTCTTCTTCTCCGATTAGGACCAGCCATAGCTAAACGAAGTTAAGTTCTTTGTCTGAAAAACTGGGTTTATAATCTGTAATGAAAATACTTAAAGAAGACGCTTTTGATAAAGAATTAAAGAATGAAAGAAATGTTGAATGTTTAAGATGTGAATTAAAGGGACAAAAATGAAAGATGGAGTCTTTTAAAAAAATGTGTGAAGCTAAGAGGATTTTTTTAATAAAGAGACCCAACTTTGAATGAAGACTTTGAATCTTAACACTTTTGGTTTGTTTTATTGACTTTTTTGATAGATTTTTTTCTTGATATTTTTCTTATTGAGTATTGTTTGCTTCGAAAAATATCAAAAATATGTACGCGGGTATCTTTATTTGCATATGGTCTAGAATTTCGATTTTTCCAAATTATTATTCACGTAAGTGAAAGAGATTGTTTCTAGAAAATGGTCATTAATATTGGTCAATAAGACATTAGACATTTCTTTGATGATTGTAAACAACATCTAGAATTTAAATGGATATGTGGTAGTTTTAAATCAGATTTTATAGATAATTGAATGTGATTAAGTGATTAAACAAAGGTATAGAAAAATGGTGTAATTAGAATATTAATAATTATAAATTAATTTAATGGTAGTGCTAATGTTCATTTTACAAATTTTTAGATATCAAAATTCAAACTTTCTATCTAGAGTATTAAGAGAGATTAAAAAGTTATTAGGTTAGTTGACAAAAAAATAATTTATTTTTAAAATATTTAATTTAATATATTATTTATCATAATTTAAAATTTTTGACAATGATAACAACAGATTATATTACATATTATTTTTGTTTATCATATTGATTTATATTTTTGGAGATGGAAGTTTATAAGTTTTACACACTTATTTAAATTTTTGGAGACGAAGGTTTAAGATTTTATCTTATTATACTTTTAGAAATAAAATTTTATATTTTGCTGTGTTGATTTAAATTTTTGGAGATAGAAGTTTATGGTTTTATCATATTGATTTGTATTTTTGGAGATGGAGAATGGTATTGAAAATATGATGATTTGAATTTATTTTTTGTGAAACTCTAAAATTTAAGTATAAATTGAGGCTGTTTATACTTATGCTATTGAGGCTGTTTCATATAATTATTATAAGGAAACAAATGTTTTAATTGCGCAATGGAAATTGATTAACTATTTGATTATTTGTTTTTGTGTGAGACAAATATAAAAACTTAAATAAATAAAAATAGAGAAATGGACAAAATGAACTAACTATTTGACATAATCAGAGCTGGAAGAGGCGTAGATGGTAAGAATTTATTGATCTGGTGAATTATTTGATTTTTCTCGTGACGTGGAAGCTTCTTGGATTTTCTTCTTTTTTATTTTTTTATTTTTTTATTTTTGTGGAAATTCTTATTTTTTGTTATAGCTTGGACTCTGTGAACACATTTATAAACTAATTATATGGACATATATACGTTTACATGTGAATACTTGTGTTTCTTATCATTTTATACGTTTACAATGATTAATCTTTGTTAAATTTATATTTAAAGGACTCCAACTCTGACCCTTGAATTTTATGATTAATATCGGAATTATTAGACAAATGCGATCCGTTTTTATATAAATAGTTTAACATTGGATTTTATAATTTACGAATTGAAGTTTAAATTAATAGAATTACTAAGTTAATAAATCATCCTAATTTATACCTGAAAGAATAATTTCCATTTTAAAAGATAGATAACACTATTATATTCCAGAAAATATATCAAAAACATCCTCACTTTACAAAATAGTTGGAAAAAGCTATTTTACTTTCATTTAAAACTCATTAAACTTTTAATTGTTGTTTATTTCCAATTTTTATTGCCTGAATTAAATAACTCACATGGCTAAATTTCTTTTAACATAATATAGTAATTGATTGTATTCCAGAGGCATTTTTTTTCAGAAAAAAAAAACTATACCCAATGTTATTATCTCAAATATCATTTCACTTTGATGCAATCAATATTTCAGATCAATGTTTAATCTCGTGATCATAATGTTAATCCAATGTCATTAAGTAAGAAACCAATTCATTTCACGTTTTTCATGTGATAATAGTTTTGTATTATCAATTTATCATCATGATGTCTGGCTGCGCAACTAGTCCAAATTTCCAACATTATTGTCTTATATATATGGATATGTATACTTCAATAAAATATAATATAATCACATTATTGCTTTGACTATAATGTGCCGCATTATAACAGTGGTTAGAACTTGTCCAATTTAATCATTTAATACTAGTTCTTACTCTTGAAATTAGGTTTCTTGGATTATGAAACATTTCACTAACCCATTTCAGGTTTAGAATTATCAATTATTTTGAAGTTTAAACAAAAGTTTCAATCTTAACATACACAAATTTAATAAATAAAAGATAATGTGGAGGTGGTCCAATAGTAATAATAATTGATATTCGAGAAAATAGTGTTATATTATTTCGGGTTTGAGTATCTCTAAAACAAAATTATATTCAAACGTAATATCAATTATGTTCATATGGCTCTTTCTACCATCATGATTAGTAGGATTTTTTGGCATGTTAACACGTTGATTTGTGAATTTATTGAACTAATTCGAATTTTCTTTTTATTTGATCTAAAGTTTTTGCTATTCATAATATTTATCCGAGTTATAAATATGATAATAAATCATAGTAGGAAATTTAATAAAATCAGACCATTTTCACTATTTTTTTTCTCTTTCAAGTTTCACACCATTTCACGACTTAATTTAGTTGATGACTTTTATAAGATTATCATATATCTTCATTTGAATTCTTAAAATTAATCTTTTGCAATATATTAGGGTTGAATAGTTGACTTTGAAAGTACTTTTGACTTTAATAACACGTGACTTTGTAATCATCAATGGCGTCACGGTTTCATATCATTAATAGCAAAGTTGTAACTAATGTTTTCGAATAAAAAAATGAGATCGGAATCAAAGCTTCTAGATATCATAAAAGAAGAAAGTTCATACACCTGACAACCATTAATGAAACAATATTTAATGGTCACACATCCGTATATATAATTTTCTTCCTACATTATTCACATAGGACATTTATGTTGTTTTTTTTTTTTGATAAAAGGCTTTCTAAGGAGATTTATGTTGTTATAGTTCATATATTAATGTAACAAAATGAGTTAAGTGACAAAATAGGAACATGATGATAAGACTAATAATTACTGTTTATAGGTTTATAAAATACTGGAGAATGTGTTTTTTTTTGTCTCAAGTTGTTAAATATATATATTTTTGTAATTTTGTATTGCAGTTCGGTTTCAATTTTTTTTTATATTGAAAATCGGTTGTATGATAATATTGTTTAAGATTTTACGAAGATTTAACTTATAAATCAGGGTTTGCTAATCGAATTTTTGACATAAATAAATATTCATAGAATATTGTAAATCTGATTGATAGAAAATCACATTTTGTGGAACAAAATAACTTAAAAATCAATTATTCCAAAATAGGGGAATAAAATAATTTTTGAGGAAAAAAACTTTATTTTAAATTTATGATTCTATCGATAAAAGTCCTTTCGTGTAACAATATAAAGGCGTAGAAGAATTTATAGAGAATAAAGAAGATAACAATACTATTGAGGAGAAAAAGAAAAAAGAAAAATGAAAAATGAAAAAAAAAGAAAGAAGATAATAATAGATGAGACCCAAAGACCCAATAAGATCAAAATAAGGCTGCGGCTCCAAAAATTGACAGAGGAAAGCCCATTGGTCAAGAAAATTAAAAGTTTTCATAAAATTATCATTTATGAATTTTGTTGGTTTGTTCTACTAATTTCTTAAGATGTCATTGCTTAATCTTAAGTTAATGGTTTTAATATAATTTGGATGTCATGATCTAACTTCATTGTTAGTTATGTAATGGATATAATGGTTGTCGATGTAATCAATAGATTGAATTCAGATATCACCGGATATTATGATTATTTTTGAATATATGCAATTGGATCCAAATTTAGATAGTTATAAAAAACCCGACACATCCATGATATCTTGAAATTTTTGGATATTTAATTTGTGTCACCATACTACAATTATTTTAGACTAAATTCACAAGGAAATGTTAACTAATCCTTCTTAATTTTACAATACAAATAAATAAATAAGACAAATAAATGAAAATAACATAGCTTACGTATATTTTACGCTTGATGACCTTACACAAAGTTAAAAAAGAAAACACAGCACTAAAGGTGTCACAAGTTCCTTAGAGCTAAGTAAGCAAGAACCCTATAAAGAACCAACATTAAGGTAAGAGCCAAAACATCCCAGATCATATTCCCAATCCTCAAATTCTTAATCCCTTCATACTCCATAACACTACAATGTAACCCTAATCCACAATCATAAACCTCATCCCAACTGTATTGAACTCCAACAAGAAGCTTATAGCAATAATGGCTAAAAGAAACATACTTCAACCAGCTGATGAAACTTGGTATATGTTGAATATAGTAACCTCCAGCTAATAAGAACACTAGCATTATCACTGAAGACAATGTTGCTGCTTTTTTAGCATCCATTAAGATTGCTCCAAGAGCTAAACCAACACTTTGAGCCACTAGAACATTGTAAAGAACAATCATAAGTGTCATGAGGAATGTGTTGAAAGATGGCTTAAGACCTCCCATCCAATATGTGATTGTGACAAAGATTGTTGGAAGAATTAGTTCCATTGGTAAATCACCGACTGTTCTTGCTATGTAGTAAGAAGAGAGTCTGTAGATTCCTGAAGATCGCTCTTTTATAAGCATTGGTCGTTCTTGTGGGAATGTAAAAATGGCGTTGAAGAGTGGGAAAAAGCCCCAGAATATTGCGAAGAAGAACAATAAACCCACCTGTTATAGTGACCAATTAATATATCAATATGGTAATAATATAATGATTTCTTACAAGGATTTATAGTTTTATTATACGTTAAAATATTGTATTTAAGTGTCGAGGACAGGTGGCCAGTGGTAATGGTCACTTTATAAATTTTCATGTACCAGAGTTCGATTCCTCCCTAATGCAAGGGGAAAAAAAAATGAATTTTAAAATATGGGGTTTGGCTATGGATCGAGCCTTGTTAATCCAATTATAAGAGTAAAGTTGAAAAAAAAAATATTGTATTTAAGTTAAATTATTACTACCTCTGTTTTATTTTATAAAAGGTTTTAGAAAAAAAATTGTTTCATATTATAAAGTGTTTTGCATATTTGTATGTATAAATTAAATGTATTTTATTTTTGACTATTAATATTTCGATGTCTTTTATATAATTGATAGAATTCTATTAATCTCAAATATAAGATAATTTGATTTATAAAATTTAAGTTTCTAAATCATCGTGTTTTTAAGTAAAGTCTTGAAATAAAAATAATATTATATTTCATTCTTTCATTATCTCTAATTTGTTATAAGTGATGGTTATAATGAATGAACTTTATTATAAAGAATTGTAATTTAATATAATAGATTTTCTATCTAGCTAATGATTAAATTAATGATTATTGATGAAAAATGCCAAACTGAGAAAACTAATGATATGTTTGCATTAAATATACAAAATGGCCATTTGATGTGTCAACAAAATATTTACAATTTTGATTATAAAACAAGAAGAAACAAAAACGGTAGAAAAAAATATTTTGTATGATATATTTGTGTATATATATATTTATAAAGAAATCTAGTAATATATTTTAGATTTCTTTTGACTGTCAGCAAGTCACATATATAGATGATATATATTTAATAAAATCAAATTTTATTATGTGATATGTATATTTGTTACCTGATCTTGAATATGTGAAACGCGAGAATGCCACCATAAAAGACCAGAAATGAAAGAAACGGACATGACCATAAATATTCTAAGTCCTGAAAATGATTCATGACTTCTCTCTTTTAAACCTCGTTTCAATAAAACTGTGAATTGCATCCACCAAGTCGTTGGCCATCGATCTTCATATCAATCCAAAACCATCTCGTTATGATGATTTAAGATCAGTACAAAAATTAAGAAATGTTAGTGACTTGATTAGACTTACTTGTTGATGACTTTGCTCTTGATCCATTGACTATTTGACCTTTTGAAATTGTTCTGCTAACTTCTTCTTTCAATGTCGGATACAAATTCTTCTTGTAGGATGATATTAACGATTGTTTCACTGAGTTTTGTTCTTCGATCCGATCTAACTTTCCATTTATGTCGACTTGATCATATTGTTTTGTATCCGAAATAATTCCTGCAAAAAACATCTCCAAAACATTAAAAAGGAACAAGAATTTTATGTTATATAGGTCTCGTTCTTATATCAGTCGCTGGTTGCTTTGCTGGCGATCAGTCACTGCAACTGATTACTAGTTCAACGACTAAAAAGAATAGTTGCTGATTGCGGACACTGTCACTGGTCGCAATCAGTGACAACTACTAAATGAACAAAACCATAATCACATAAACATAAAACCACATGTTTAATCCCACTATTAACTAAATCTTTTGTTTCTCTTTTAAGATTGATTTATAAAAGAAAGCACAAAACTTGTAATAAATATACAAAGAAAGAGTTAGCATTGTCGTTATCACATATCTCATGATGCATGAGCAAACAAAAAGAAAGTGTTTAACTTTACACTCGAAGTTAGCTGTCTCTATTTTATTTTTGACTTAAAAAAATGAAATTCGAATATATTTTGGACCTACCATAAATATAGTGGTGACTTGTGTTATAACATAAGATTCAAATTCAGTAAATGCGTGTTTAAATTGTAGACGATAATACAAAAAAAGGACTTGGTACCTACCATTAGCAAGATCAAGCACGAAATCAGCCGGGTTAACGAAACTGGATCCGGGTTGATATCCAATAGAACCAAAATACTCCATGACTCGACCCGAATCTCCACTATATATCACACATCCTTCTGATAAAACCAACACTTTATCAAACATTTTATAAAGCCTACTTGACGGTTGATGAATGGTTGTAACCACCGTCCTACCACCGTGAGCTAGCGACCTTAAGGTCACTACTATACGTGTCGCGGTGGTTGAGTCAAGACCCGAAGTTGGCTCATCGAGAAACAACAAACTTGGATTCACAAGCATTTCTTGTCCAATACTAACCCGTTTTCTTTCCCCACCCGAAATGCCTCGAACCAACCCGCCTCCAATTATACTGTTGCAACACCGGGTTAACCCGAGATCCGATAAAACCGACTCTGCTTGCTCTGTTTTCTCTTTTGTGGTTAATTCTTTAGGTAAACGAAGCAAAGCTGTGTATGTTAATGTCTCCATGACGGTTAAGTGTGGATAAAGAACATCGTCTTGTGTAACGAAACCGATTTTTCGTTTAATGGAGCTTGTAAACGGATCTCCGTTATAGCTAATGGTTCCTGACAATTTCCCGGTTAAACGTCCGGCTAACGCCGTTACTAGGGTTGTTTTGCCACTTCCTGATGGACCAAGCATTGCTAATAGCTTTCCTGGTTTGACTATACCGTTTACACCATTGAGAATTAACCGGTTCGATTTGGGTTCTTGTGAGCCGAACCAATTGCTTCTTTTCCCGGTTTGTGATTTAATACTATACGTCAATTCCTCAAACTGCATTACATACACAAATCAATCAAAAAATGAGAAAAATTAGGGTATATAACGTAAGATTTATTGAGATAAATTGTATTTTATGGACCTTAAGGATTATTGGACGTAAAGATTGGCGAAGAACAGAAGATTGTCTTGATTGGTGACTTGGACCGTCGTCTTCATCAAAGCATGGGATTACATGACTTGGAGAGCTAAACCGGTTTTCTTGAACCGGACTTGTTTCAGTTCGGTTCGCACCGGTTGCAATAGGGAAGCTAGATTCTTGCTCACTAGGAGGCATCATCGAGAGAAAGAAAGAAGGAAAGATAGAGAGTGATTTGATTTGGTGTGTAGAGAGAGAGTTGAGAGGTTCACATGTAATGTGATGTGTATATAAAGGAAAGAAGTGGGGACATTTATTATGGAGGGAAAAATTAAGTAGAAGAAAGTATATACTTCATTCATACCGCATTTAGTTAATTTTCAACTTCTATAACATAGATTATATTACCTTAATTACATATTAAAGTGTGATACGCGGAAAATGCATTTGGACAAATAGTTTAATGTCAAATCTCTACCAAAATTTAACTTTAAAAAATCGTGTTATCTTAAGTAAGTTAGTTAAAAGATTAGAAGGTTGAGTTATAGATAGAGTTTTGTCAATAATAATACGTTAACACAAATAGCATAAAGAAATATATTTGAGTGAATGGTTAAATGACTATCTCTACTATTTTTTTTCTTTTGGAATTTGACACCATATAGTTGTACTTCATATAGTCTTGTGTAATAGGTTCATAATTACTAGCTTTTTGTCAATTTAATTGTTTTGAAAAATAAAAATGGGTAAATATTGTTAGTATCTTCTTGTTTTATTTGTTAAAAGAAACAAATATTATTGAATAGAGTACATTGGTCACTAATTAAACTTCTGTATCCTATCTAATTTTTATTGGAACCCCATTGTGTATATATATATATATGTTATGTAATTAGAAGTATTTTAAATATAATGGTTGTAGCCAACTATCTTTGTCTTGTGTTATATATATCAGTTTCTACCATCCACGTTTCATTTTGTTTCAATATCATGCATTTAATTTAAAATCGTAAATTAACTACATTTGTACGTATACAACATATTAGGTTACATGTCGTAGTCCTATTACACTTATTTCATTATAGATATCTTTAGTTTTGTTTTTTTTTAAATATCACATATATATATATATATATATAAAAATTATCAGAAGTTTACTATACTTTTCAATTATATACTTATACATTTATATATCCTATTAATAACCTAAAAATAGAGATAGAAACGAAGTTTGCATTTTAGTATTAACCAAAAAAAAGTTTGCAATTAGCTATGGCATATTCGCAAATTAATTTTGTACTTTATAAGATTATAATTAATGCTTTTTATAATTAATGCTTTAATGCAAAAAGTAATAGACAACAGTCTTATTTTCTTGAACACGTAGCATGTTAATGACATCAAAACATGGAGAAAAGCATAAAGTATTTTTGAGATTGACAAAAGAAAAGCATTTTTTCTTTATTTCTGGTCCATAAACCATGCATATTATATATATAAATCATAAATTATGATTTCTAATATGAACATGGACTCAAATGTACCAATAATATTTACTTTTTTTGTTTTTAAATTAATGACACTAAATATTTATTGATTTTTGTGATTCGATGTATTGAATGAAGAAACGTAGCTCAACAAAAGAAGAAACATTATTGTGAAAAAAAGACTAGTTGGATTTGACACCAAAACAGAAAGCTATAAGAACATTACAGAACAAAATTATGCTCATTACGACACATTTATTCTTGAGATTCTATCCAAACATCAACCTAATCAATACAGCTGTTATATATACTACAATTTTTTTCACATCTACATTTTAATATAAAGTTATTCTTTTTCTAAATACTCTATTAGCAATTATGGTTTCGAATTAAAATAAATTGACAAGAGCTGACTCATAAACATTTTATATCACTTAAAAAAAATTATTTTTATGATGTGAAATATTCTAAAACATCCCACCCCACTCATACCTAAAAATAGATATATGAAGCATGAAATTTATAGAACTGAACATTCATAAATAGTTTATAATCATATTAGGTCTAGGTTTTGATAATACATTAAAAAATTTAGATTTCTAACTCAAAAATATTTGATAATGAGTAAAACGATTCCTAAATTTTTTATATTATTAAAAAAATCTCCATAATTTTTTTGATGCGATATTCTAACATACTCAAAAGCTATTTTCATAGTTAATTCGATAATATATTGAAAATTAAAAAAAACTAACATTTGTTAGTAGAATGACAAAACCAAATATGTAGCCAAAATTCCATATTATATTATATGAGGTTATATAATTATATGATTATTTTAAGTCAAATTCTAGTAGAAAATAGGTACCGAGAGGTGAGGTATGAGGAATATTAGATATCATTTAGAAAAAGACTTGATAATGTTTGAAAATGATATACGGCAAAATATTATTACGATACGAACACACAAATTAAAGCTATTAAAAATTGCATTCAAGAAACAAGATTCATAATTAAAAGCTATTGAAAACTTACATTTCTATGAGCAAAATTGTTTTGCAAAACCATATAGGTTGAAATTATTCTTTTCAATGAGGAAAAAAAGTCCTTATTCTTTTCCACACAAAAGAGGAAAAAATGAAAAAAAAAATGTCCTCTTTGGAATCTGATTCAATGAAGTATTTTATTTTCTTAAGAAAACACATACAAGTTACTGCATAAGGTAATATTATTAATCCAAAATGGTATAAAAAGAATCATATGAAAAATTATATATACTTTATATAAACAAAATCGATTGTCAAGAATCATAATTAAATTTCACATAAGTAATAAATGTATGTTCTCTTGGAAATATTAATGGCTCCACTGAGCTTTTATGTTTGAGTTTTTACTGGAGGAATTTTAAAATTTTAATACATTTTTTTGGATATAAAATAAAACTAGCATTTTGTTTGTGTTGTATTTATAGGTCCTCTTTGGAACGTGGCACTTGAAGGTTCAATGCTAACGATTTGGGTAAGATTGTGTCTTCTCTTTCGTAAAGAAAAAAGATAGTCTTCGTTGAAACATAACCTTTAATTGTTGTCTTTTTCCTGAATTTCGTTAAAAATAAAAGAAAACTTCTAATTTTTTCTTTTCTTTTGTTTTTTCGATTTTACTTTGCTATTGTTAATGTTCTAGTGCCCTACTTAAACCACAAAGTCTCTTCATTACAAAAAGATGGGAAGGTGATTAACTTCATATTAATCGAGTTGTCACAATACTTTTTTCCTAAAAACAATTGTAGATTTTTATAGCTTTATGCCAAACTAAATCCTAAACACTAATCATTTACTCTCAAAGGACTTTGTAATTCTGTTTCAGCTTTAATGATGATACATTTCATGCTTTATCATTATTTTGTTGAAGAAAAATAAGGATTAGTACATGACTTTAAGGATATTAAGCAATAGAATATGATAACATTAACTAAATACTTTACAAAAAAAAATAATTAAAAAAACATCATATATCATGTGGTGGTTCTTCACAACTCAATTTGGTAGAAATAATGACATTCTTGACGGTTTTCGATTGCTTTCTATTACACTTAATAACAATTATGTCAATATAATTATTTCACTTAATAACAATAATAGGAAGATAATAGAGAAAAAACTAATACTTTAATGTTTAACATGAACCATTATAATTATTTACTTTTTGTAACTTTTCAACGAAAAAATTATATTAAATGTTAATATCAAACTGTCTTATATATGTAATATACTTTTTAATTATATTCTTCTAACCTTTTCTTTCCAATTAATTGAAAGAGATGTGGTCATCGCTTAATTCTAAAAAAATATTCCATAACTTTATTTTAAAAACTATAAACTTTTTTATTTTTTGAAATGGTTAAAAAGTATAAACTTGACATTCAATTAATTAAAATTTGACACATGATTTTCTAATAGCCAAGTATTTAATTTTTGACAAAATTCCAAGAAAATATGATATTTTACGTGTCGAATCATTGACGCAGAAATTATTAATTAGTTCTCAAAAGAGCATAAAATGAAAAAAAGATCGCACTCGAAAAATATTCATTATGAAGGACGTAGACGAACCTTTAGATCGTGACGCCAACCCTTCTTATTTTCGTATATGTCATTATCATAGAATCGTCAACAATATTTAATCTGTGTTAAAAAAGGGTTTTTTGAAACAATTTATATCTAAGGAAATGTCATTTTCGTTTCTTAAATTTAATATCAAGTGATCAACTGTATTAGTTACCAAAAAAAAAACTGTTAATTATTGCTTGAATTAAATAAAAGATTCATGAATTATCCTTTTGAAAAATTACTGAATTAATCTGTGTTAAAAAAAAAAAAGAGGCTTTTTCAAACAGTATATATCTAAGGAAATATCATTTTCGTTTCTTAAATCTAATATCAAGTGATCAGCTGTTAAATTAATGCTTGAATTAAATAATAAATTACTGACTTTATTTTTTTTAGAAAAAGGCATTTAGTCAGTGAGATTAATGTTTTTTTCTCTGATAAAAGACTTTCTATTAAAATGCAATGGTATAAACTTAATTAACATTAAAACCAAAAAAAAAAAAAAAGTGTAAACATCATAAAATTGAAACCCGGTTTCTTTGGTAGTCAAAGTTTTTATATGAGCTTTATATTTCTATCGGACCAAACATAATGAGCACATAAAGATGTAACATACAAAGTTGTAAAAACAATATGTTGTTTAGTTTCTGCATGTTTCGATAAAAGACAATGCATTATCAAGGTCAAAAACTTTTGCATGTTCTTCAAAAGAAAGACTCAAAAAGCTCGAAATCCTCTGATGATATATATATATATATATATATATGTATAACTACAAAAGCAGTGTAACTCAATGCTCACAATTATATGCAAATGTTGTAGTAAAGTGAAGCATTCACTTACAATGCTATGGCCATAAATATTATCTTTATCGATTTCATATGAATCAATAAAATAAATTTGGATAATTTTAGGAGGATATATTGTTTCTATGATTGGAAATATTTAGAACTCTTAAAGAATTTATTTTTATTTACTTTTTAATTTTTTACAGGTTTTCACTAAAATAATATTTAATCTTGATGTTACAAAACTTTATTAAAGTTTTGTGAAATTATCAATATTTTCATGAATAAAGTTAACCAGGATATGAGTTATGAGATAAATTTTGTTTTCAACAATTAGGTTGTCAAAATCTAATTGATAATTTAATCTTTGTTGTCATATCCAAATGATGTTGTTGCATGGAAAAATATCACTTATTGCGGAAAATCAAAACATTTTTTTTGTAAGTAACAACAACAGAAAACTATACAAATGCGATTGTCATTGAATCCACACAATTTAAGATATGCTTAGTTAATGCATATTGGTTTTCGTGAGTGATCCACACATGGACCATATTTTCAGTGGCTATATTTCCACTATGTTCATCTGTTAACAATCATGATCAATTGAGGCAAATAAAATATAAATGAAAACCACAAAAATAATAGAAAAAATATCAGCAGTAACAAAATACCTAGTATCTAAATGTGGAGCTACATCATAAGTATTTTCTACACACTTTGTACACAATTCGTGCACACTTAGTTGATTTGTTTATTCATTGCTTTCGATACCTATATATACATGTCAGATACACCTAAAACATACTCATAGATCCATACAAGCAATTTAAAAGCAAACCCATGACCTTTATCCACTTAAATAAACAAGAAAAAGTTACTCTAAGCCATGAATAATTTTCACAACTCATGATCAAGAACCTTTTTAGTATTACTATTTTTGATCTATAATTGGCTTAATCAATGGTATTATGTAGTACGAATACCCTAACAATTATTGATTTTTTCAAACGGCCAACTATTATATGGATTATTATCTTGTAGCTGGAAAAAAATAAAAGAAAAACTATTAAATAAAAGACAATAACATAACTAAATACACATAATTAAGCAACGCCATATCAATAAAAAGTTTGTTTTATTATTCAAACACACTAAAACTATTAAGCTGAAATGACTTAGAGATAACGAACACATAAACCTATTAACTAGGCAATTACTCATGAATGCATTCAGTGATACAAACCTCTAAAACTAAGCAATATCACAAATAGAAACCATCAACTCGGAAATTGATTATGCAAAAAAAAGTGAATTACAGAGTTTAGAGAAATTGGATAAAATGTTAATTTTTTTGTCAATAAAAATGTGAATTTTTTTGTGACAAAAAAGAAATGTGATTTCTTTTGATAATAGTACACTCAATGTTTTATCTTTTGTAGACAAATACAGACTGACACACATAAGATTAGCATATAAGTGTAGATAGATTTTACTGACAAAAGAAAGTGTAGATAGATTCTAAAGCATCTTCGGTCGGTACCTATGTCCCATTATGCATTAGTTTGGTTCACTTCTTCAGTGTAATTATTTTTCTTTCATAAAATTGAATATTTACCAAATTTTCAAACACTTTAGAGCTTTACTAGATCACTTGCAGATGAATTCATTTAAAAAATGAGGAATTGCCTTCTACAAAAGTATGATAAATTTGAAAAAAAAGATATATATATATATATATTTTGTAATGAACGAATTGTCTTATTTGTTTAAGAAAATATAAGCTACGATTTAACAGCTTAAATAGTTTTAGTTCAGTTGCAAATGATTTTATTTGTCTTAGTTCTTCTTATTTGTTTCAAATTTTTTTAAAAAAACTCTTCTTAATTCTTCTTATATCCACTAACAAAAAAAAAAAGCAAAGTTAAATTTTTTTTGTCTTAGTTGTTTTCCATGATTTAACAGCTTTAATAGTTTTATAAAATTTATAAAGTGCTCGTTGCTTCACGAATTCTAATGCATTAGACAACTTTTTGTTTCAGTTTCCACTATCTATGGTTAATAACTTTATCCATATTTTCCGTACGAAGATGTGTAAGAACAAAGCATCAAGTGGAGACAACGACATCAATATATTTTAAATGATGCTGGCACATTTACACTTACATATTTATAAAGTTTAGTAAAAAAAATATTTTGTATGACACACTAAATCTATGGAATGTCGGATAGATTTTTCATGACGTTTATAATGATCAAGAAGAAACTATAATTGTTTGTAATTATTTAAATTTTTAAAAATAAATGATAAAGTCTCTGAAACTAAACATCTATTGCTGAATGCTGACCCATGAAAAAGACTTAGTGGAATGTTTGAAGTTTGATACTTTTGTTTAATGAATTTGATACTAATAAGATATTAAATGATGTGATATGATTATGAATGTAGCGACCATATTAAAGAGGGTTCGGTCGTTGCCCACTTGGGGCTTTGTCACTTTCTTTCAGGCTTATGCAACAAATAATGACTTATATAGAAAAAAGTAGCAACAAATACAATATAAACAAAAATTTGTAAAAAATCATGACACTACCTGCAGGCGAACGACAAATCTCATCAACCAAATGGGTGGAAAAACAATCCAAGAAGAATCCTGAGATAGAAAAACAAAAAGACTTAAGAGAGGTGATCTCTAGAAAATCTTTGATAATTCACAACTGATTTTTAGAGATAACCCAGAGGATGATCAGCCTCAAAAAGAAAGACGACCCCCTATAGAGAACAACACAAATCATTTCCCAGACTGTTAAACTACCACATGAAGCTATTGACAGGACTATGGGAGAATTATAAGAGGTGATGGTCAAATATGCTTCGGTACCTGATCCAAGGGAAAGAGCAACAAGAAGAATGAGACTCATATATGCTGCTGAGAAAGGGAAATTTTAAGAGGAGGCGAGAAGCATGGTCTTAGTATCAATGCAATAACAAGCAATAGCCAACAACGACACCCCTCTAGCAATAGAAGGCCCGAGTAGCCAAGAAAGAATCTCGGCTTCTTTAAGACTGGGCACAGTTCCCTCTCCAGCAGCTGCAAAAGAAAAAAAGAATCTGAGTCAGAAAAAAAAACCGGGAAAACTTCTGCTGAAGAAAGCATTAATGGCTAGCCCAAAAATTTCCAAAACAACAATGCTAAGAAGGAGAAAACAAACACAGAAAGCCCCTACTTTTAGAAGGAAGTTAATGATGGAAAATGCAACAAACACCACTCAAACAAACACAGAATTTATTTATTAATTGTCAAAATAAACAAAAACGTTCTATAAAATGTATAGTGGCTTTTATTATAAATTCATGTAACACATCGGTCACAAAGAAGAAATTACACTTTAGTTTCGATCGGTGATCTTATTTAAGTAATAAGGTTGATAGAAAGATAAACGGTTATATAGAACACCGATTGAAAACAGGTGGTTGGATATAGCGATGAGCAAACAACCATAAATAAATCTGTTTATAACCAGTGATTAAACACTTATAAAACGTCTATTTTAATCATTGATTTCGAAACATCTATTTCAATTGTTGATTTGAAACGAAAATGTGATTGATAACAAAATAAGCAACCGCTCGTTTAATGCTACCGGTCAAACCCTCTATCTTTCGACTTAAATATATACTTCAAAGTTGAAATCCTAGTTCCCTAAAATGTAATAATTAAATATTTTTAGATACAATTTAACACTCTAATCACCCTTTCTTAGAACAAAAAATCACATCATATCAAGAAAAAAGGAAAAACAAAACATAAACCAATTATTTTCGCATATAAATTCAACTTTATAGGCATATTCATATAATTCCATACAACAAACATGAACCAATTATGATATAGCTAATTATTGCCAATGTGCAATTGTTTCGAGAAACTTCTCAAAATAAATTTTTGATTGATCTAAACTAGTTCTAAAATTAGTAGAAGCATAATATAATCCTCATAACAATAGATATTGAGTAAGAAAAAATATGAATGATATAGTAATAGTACAAAAATAGTTGATCAGAAGATATGTCTGATCAAAAAATGTTCTAAAATATTAATGGTGTTTGTTGAACCAAATTACTCCACTTATAATAAAACAGTTCTAAAATATGTTTTATATATGAAGTTAAGTGATGCTTGGGTCCATAAATGGCATTTTCTTAAGAGAATATTAAGAATCCAAATCTTTCCACTAACAATGCAAAAATAAAAGCAGCTCCATAAGCAAAACTTTATTTGTAACTTTTAACCCACATTTTATATACTAATAATTAATTTAATATATAACAACAAACACGTGATCATTTTGATTTAAACTATTAAAATATATGTGAATTCTTAATAATTTAGTTAAATGCTTTGTTTATCGCAATTGACAGAAACTCAACGCAATGAAGAAAAGCCTCACAAAATAGAAAACATAAATCGACCAAACATTACTCGAACCAAAACTTAATTCGAATATTCAAATGGTATAAGAACCCTAATGTCTGAATCGAGTTTGGGCTTAATAGTGGCTTGGGCCGACACAATGAAAACAAAAAATCAGGTGATTTATATTGTGTTTTCTCTCATGTGAACCATGTGAAAGCTCTTCATAAGATAAACAATGTGGTACTAAATAGGTAAGAGATTTTCATGCATTTGGTGTCTAAAGTTAGTAGTTATGGGGAAAATAAGTTGATGTGTTATTTACAACAGATGCTAATGAGAAAAAAACAAAACAAAACAAGAACATTTATAAGAGTATAATTGTTCAAGAAAATTATCAGCTAAAATTACCCTATAGTTTGGAACTGAAATATATGTTTTAACTCTGTTTATTCTTTGGTTTATTTTGAAATCCTGATTATTAAGTTTGAAAATAACAACTTCATATATTTTTTCACAAACTATATTTTTATTGTTAAGGTGATCGGTCTAATTCTACTATATAATTGTCTAATTAAATATAATTGTGAATGTACCTAAGCATTAAGGCGCTTGTTAATTGTACACAAAACTAATACTAAAACTCTAATTCCATCTGAATTATCACAAATAGTACCATGAACACCCGAACTATATCCATCTTCTTAATTACACACTAAATTAAAATTAAAAATCTAATTTCATCCGAACTAACATAGATAGTATCAAAAACACTCAAATGATCGAAACAGTTTTTCGTCAATATAGCAATTTTTGGGTCGAGTTTTTCGGGGTTTCGGTTCTATTGGTTTAAGACTCATTCAAGTATTTTTAATTTTTGTATTTGTATTTATTTATTGGTATCAAATTCAGTATTTGTATTTATTTAATTTTGTATGCAATTAAGAGGAGGGGTAAATTTTGGGTGTTTCTGATATTATATGTGATAGTTTGGGTGGAATTAGAGTTTTGATTTTAGTTTTGTGTGCAATTAACAAGCGACTCCATATTTAGGTACATTCATAATTATATAAAAGTATAATTATATGAAAGTTTTAGGGTACAATTACACCGATCACCTTTATTGTTATTATCAAATATATTATTAAATAGGTATAAATATTTATTGATACAAAATTAAATATTATTAGAAAAAATTAAATCGTGTACTATATCGTGGATATATATTTAGTATTATATTAAAGTAATTAGCGTTTACAATGTTGTATTTAATGTTGTATTTTCCATTTTTATCGATTTTTTTCGATCTAGATTTAATGTTGTATTTTTGTTTGTTATATTATTACTGATTTTCTTTTGTGACGAATTGATATTACATTTAAAAAGATTCTTTACTTGTGCATAACATGAGTTAAGAACTATGCTAGTGATATATCATTAACCAAAATAATAATAAGAATAATAATAAAATGCACTAGTTATAAAACTTTCAAATATATATAAATAAAATATAATATTACAATATACTAAAAATTATAGATTAATAATATTTTCAATGGTTCTAACAAAATTCTTTATTTCGAAATATGAGTTATCACTGGACATCTAATTAGGTTGCTAGTAATGTTAACTCTAACGCCCCAAGATTTCTTTAGGGGTCCATCATTTCCTTATGGTCGGTACATTATTTCTAGAACCTTTAAATACTTGTTTACTTAAACATGATATTTTTTCGTATTTTATTCTCACTTATATTGTATCAAAATTCATTTTCTGATAGATTGTTGATTTCTTTCAAGATGTCTAAATAAAAAAATAAGTGCACCACCGACAGAAATAATCAAGTCAATTGTTTTAAGTTTGTCTCATGGACTATCATATATCCTCAATCGTTGGGTTACATTAATGTGCATATATTGACACTATATATAAACGGCAGAATGATGGACAAATGTATTTTAAAATGCAGATCGTATCTGATTTGTTATTGTGTCGCATTCACATAGCCAGAGATTTGTTGGCTTTAATTTGCCTAAAGAACAACATTCGATGTTATCGTTAAGCCAAACCTTTGTCTGTTATACCCAAATCTAACGAACATGCATGCGAGAATCTCCAATCATGTCTTTCTTCTATTTAAGTTTTAGATTTTATAGTTGTTTATTTTCTACGTACATAGTTGTAACATTGCTTTGGTTATATTTTATTTTCATAAAAGTCGTATTTGGTTGGTTTTGTTTGCACTAGTTCAACAGTTAGTTGATTTTTGAAAATTGGTCGGTCCCAGTTTTACAATTACCTGTAACAAGACAAAATAAATAAACTAACTAAAGTACATATTATTTTTATAATATAACCTAAGATTGTAATTTTTTGGAAATCACACTTATAAAGTGTAATGCTGTTGAATTTATGGACGGAATAGCGAGCCGACCAACTCTTGCAGTCATCAACAGTGTACCTACTCCTTACTAAATTAGCAAATAAAATTGAATTATGCTCTTAGTCCAAGATTATTTATAGTTTATAAAAGAATAAGATTAAGATTCTAATAAGTGATCACTTTTTCATCATTCTTCCATAAAATATATATAAATGTAAGAAGAAGATATCAAGTGATTATTTTTTGTCAACTAGGATAAAAAAAATCTGATATATGATCCAAACTTAAATTTTGTTATTTTCTGATTATCCGTTAATTTATAATCAAATTCTGATAGAAAAATTACTTGGTGAAAATCACTTCCCAGATAAGTACAAAGGTACTCATAGAGTCTCATAAGTATCATGTTTTCTCCTTAAATAAACATTTCCATGTACAAACTTTGTATAAATACCTACTAAAATTTGTTAGAATATAAAGCCATTGAAACACAAGTTATCACAAAAACATAAGTTGCACAAGCTAAATGATAAATAGGCTGGAAAAAAAAGAAGATAATGCGCGCATGCTATCTCAGAGCTAAATCATAATTAGCCACTAACAAGACAAAATGGTACAACAAATTGCAACAAAGTCAAGGATTTTAACTTTAAATTATGAATTCTTTTTATCAATAATATGAAGAAGAGAAAAAAAAAAGCATGCTTTCTGGTGTAGTGTAGGTGTGTTGAAAAATACAACACATAGACAACGTTTGATTGGTTCAATGTTGCCTATGTCTTATCAATTTTTCCTTAGATGTGACATTGATTTATTTTATATTAATTTTCTAAATAAATCGCTGATTTTTTTTTTTGATTTTGAATTTTTTGGGGAATATTTGGTGATCAACATTTAACCTATACTAAAAAAAGTCAGATGTCTAAGCACTTTTTTTTCTTTTTATAAAATAAATCATGTACTATAGCATTATGAAACTTTATATAATATGTAAATGGTTTCTTTTTTCTACTCTTGGAGGACCTTAAAGATACTATAATGAGAAATATTTGTGTTTTTATTAACGAACTAAGAAACATTTCATTTATGGTAAGATTTTATATCAAATTAATGTGTTTGAGTACAAACAGTGAAGACTAAATTGTCAACTCTGTAGTCCCCACTATAGATGAGACATTGATTTTGATTTATCGCACACCTTCTTGTCTCTTACTAAATCCACACGTAAAATTCCACATTGTCAACTTTTTTTTTTTTGATGTAATTTTTAGATTTTTTTTTTGATAATTCATTTTTTTATAGATTTTTTAACTGTGGGAAACTTCGATTTCTGTCTTATTTATTTGTTTTTGGAATATTTTAATAACTTCAATCAAGTTGGGAAAAGGTGAAAAAAGTTTTCAGCTAGTTACTCTGGAAACAGAAAGAAAGAAAGTGAAAACACAGAAAAATTTACTCACTTTTTATGGAAGAAAAAAGAGTTACCTAAGAGTTTCGTGTGTCGGTATTATCATATGGAAACTTATCAAGACTCATCATGAAAATGAAATTTTTTAATATGAAATGAATATTTTTATTTTAAAGAAATTATTTCTCACTAAATAACATTATTGAAAAAAGTGTATTTTTAAAATTTTTTGATAAACCTGATTAATTACTTTTTTCTTCTTAATCTTTTTCTCTCATTATTCATCAATCATACCTTAATGTTTTTACATTGATACAATTCAATATAAAAAAATAGTCAACAAAATATAACAACAAAACACCATATTTATTTGTATCCAGTTTGGCTAATATCATATAATACTTTAGACATGTAGTATACGACTGAATAAGATAACTTCAAAATTGACAAAGTAACAAAGAGAAAAAAAAAGTAAGTTACTATTTACTTACAATTGTCATTTTACTTTTATTAGAAATTAATAACAATATTATTATTACGTTATTATTTTTGTTATACGTTTATCTTAAAATTTATAGATTATATTAATAATTATTATTTATATTGTACGTTTATTTTAAAATTTGTAAATTATATTAATAATTGTCGTTGTAAATTATGAAAACCCTCTTTTATTCATCTTAAATCTTCTCATTATTTATATATATTAAACTTGTTATATGTACAAATAAAATATTATATTACTAACTATAACATTATATGTACAAACAAATTATTATATTGTTAATTTAGTAAGAGTAATTTGTCACACAATTTTGATTATTTCGAAATTTTTTTGTAATTCATATAATTTATTTGAAAAATATGATTTGTTATTAGAAACATGTCTTTAAACTAGCTCAGTTTTATGGAGAAGCAACAAGATCTTTTATCCACCAGTTATTCTTTAACTAAACCTATAAACATAACCAGTGAAACCCTAATATATTAAACAAAATAATAAATGAAAATGACAAAACATAAATGAAGAGTTGGTGAGTGATGTGTCTAATTGATAAGTCCCAATGAAGACAGTCCTTAATCTACAATTAGGTAGAGGCTGCTCAACTTCCTCTTCCTTTATCTTCTTTCATATCCATCTTTCTCTCTTTTACTTCTCACTATTCTTTCTTTTTTAGGTCTGCAAACCAATTTATATTTCTAATTATTCTTTAATATATTCTAACAATTAGTAAATTCCAACAAGACCTGACCAAAAAATCTTTAGTTTGGTTAGCATCTAATTGGATTATCCATACGTAAGTGCATTGGACATATACTAATTTCACGTTTTATATTCAATAAAGATTATACGTGTGCACAATATAATATTATAAATCTTACGTGAACGTGAATATACAATATATAGTTGAGACCTTACAAAAAAAATACAAAATGTAATGTAACTTTGTTTTTAAAACCATTTGACAGGGCAATGGTTTAACTGTAGTACCAAAATTAGGGCAGAGACTCAGATTTATTTGGGAAATGAATTTAGATCGATTTTCAGTGTCGGAAATTCTGATTCGATATGAGATATCGACTAGTCGAAATAGAAACCAGAATCTCTCTGTTGGCAAAAAAGATATTTTAAATATAAATTAGGTCATACGTGAAAATATACAATAATTATACGTAAAATCAGTTGAGATATTGAAGAAAACAAAAAAGAGAGTAGAAAAGAACAGAGAGACAAGATACAAAAAGGTCAAATATAATTTCTTTCAAAAATGCAATTTCTAATTAAATTAGTTAAATCAAATGAAGACCCCACAAAACACTTAAAAACTCCATTAAATACCAATATAAGAGAACACATGAGAGTCCAAACTTCATAACATCAAAAGTCTCAATCCCAAAGAAAAAGAAAGATTTTGTATCTTTCATTCAAACAAAGATGAAATCAATATTAGCAAACACTTCTCTCGATTCTTCATTCTCTTTATCAAAACGTTACTTCAATTGGAAGAAGAAGAAAGTTCCAGAAGATGACGAAGAAGACGAAGAAGAAGAAGACCAGTACAATATCAACGAAGAAAAAATCTTGACCCGGTTCAATTTTTCATCTGGCAGGACCCAACCCGACCCGGTAATGAAGAAAAAAAAGAAAAAGACTATGGAAAAGATCCGTTACGCACTCGGATTCTCTAACTCGGGTTTGGGTTTCCGGATTGTGGGTACGTTATTCGGTAACCGTCGTGGACACGTGTATTTCGCTGTACAAGATGACCCGACCCGTTTACCAGTGGTTTTAATCCAGTTACCAACTTCAACAAGTGTTCTTGTACGTGAAATGGCTTCAGGTTTAGTGAGAATCGCTCTCGAAACGACAGCGTTTAAGACGGATGTTAAAAAGAAGCTTCTAGAAGAGTCCACGTGGCAAACGTATTGTAACGGTAAAAAATGCGGTTACGCGGCGAGGAAAGAGTGTGGAGAGGCTGAGTGGAGAATTTTGAAGGCGGTGGGGCCCATTACGATGGGTGCCGGAGTTTTACCGGCTGCGACGACGGTGGAGGAAGAAGGGAATGGAGTTATTGGGTCCGAGAAAGGTGAGGTTATGTATATGAGAGCCCGATTCGAACGGGTTATCGGGTCGAGAGATTCGGAGGCTTTTTATATGATGAATCCTGATGGGTCAAGTAATGGGCCTGAGCTTAGTTTATATTTTCTAAGGGCCTAGGTTTAAGTATTAAGAACAAAATTAGTATGGTGATTAAGAAGGTTAATGTTTTTAACCAATTAAGAATGTGTTTTGATTAATGATGTTCAACGTGTAATATTGGAACTATCTTAATGGTTGATCAAAAAATTATTATAATTTTACTAACTGTTATTTATGAATTTTGACTCTCTATTTCTCTATTACCTTTTTTTATAGAATAACATAAGTTAAGGCAATATTTAATTAACATTACATTTTTTTTTTCAATACTGGATCTAGGATTCGATCCCTGTTATTTATGTGCACATGCGATTTAGTAGATTTACCGTCTACCACTAGGCTAAGACCACCGGACTAAGTTAATTTCAATTAATTTATTTTTTAGGTGAATAATTTTTTTCATTCTCTAATAATTACGTTTATAATCACAATATGTATAACTGGCAATAAGGATAGGTTATAGTGATTATATATGGATGGATTTTGAAAGTCTATAATTACTCTGTTGTGATATCTTTTTCTTCCAAAACTATCATTTATTACCAATGAGATGCTATTATTTTTGAGGTTTGTTTGAAAATAATTTGTAATCTATATAATTGTAGATAAAAATGATATTTATTTAGAATTTTCACTATTAACTTATCATTAAAATCAAATCTAAGTAAGCTCACTTGTGACAAAAAAAAAAAAGTAAAGCTCACTTGAATAATATTTTATGGAATAAGTTCATAACTATTGAACACTAATTGGCTTTCTAAGTTGAATCAAAGTCAAGATGAATCAAATAAAAGACACATTCATATTTGATGTATGTTTTGGAAACTAGTGTATTTATCCACAAAAATTTGTCTTATAATTATTATTTTGAATAAGAAAATCAATCCGTAGAACTCATATAAGTTAATGAGCTCGATGATTAAGGGTCATAAAAAATTGAAAATTTTCTATTAACAAATATTTTACCAAAAATTTAGAGACCTCATCAATCTATTTTTATCATCAAAACTTAATGAAATGAAAGAGATACAATGGTAAAAGAAAATATATATATATCTATTATATATACTACATATAACTTTCCAACAAAAATATTAAAAATGTGAATGAACTCAAAAGATGTATACAAGACAAATTAAAAAAAAAAATCAAAAACCAGCAAATACAATTTCAAGAATCTTTCTATATATATATATATCATGATTATTAAAAAAACACATAATAACATGAACATCTAAGCAATTAAAATCAAACAAAAACAAATATCAATTACTTTTTTGTGTCACCACAGAATTGTGTCTCTTTGAAGGTCCTGAAGCTGGTACAAGTACTCTTTTAGACAAAACATGAAACACAAAACCTTTTAATCTAAAACCCTCCATCTCTTGTCTTGATCTTGTTTCAACTATCTCAGTTTCAGAAACCTTAGTTGGTAGAATCCTTGCCATGATGTTGCAGGAACTAAAAACCAAAAGAAAGACGAAATAAAAAGTCACAAACATAGTTTTGTGAGATATATTCATAATGTGTTCGAAGAAAGATGAAGACAAATGAGGGTTTATAATATTGGGTTTTATAAAATTTTGATATTGAGCTGTATATATTTGCAGATATATTAATGTGCACGATATCTGTGTATATATATTATTTATGTAAGTATTGACATTATGTGCATTTTTGTATGTGTAAATTGGTCAAACAAGAAAAGCAAAGAAAAATTGAAGAAGTGAAGCGCAAGCAATGGAATTTTTAGTAATTTATGATAATTTCAAAGGTCAACTAAACTGAATAAATATATAAAATATATTAGAAATAATATTTACTAAACTTGAAATGTTGGGTTGGACAGACTTTACGTGGTAGAATGGTGTACGTGATTACCTCAATTTGTCTGTCAAAATTCAATTATCAAACTAATGTTTGTATTGTATCGTGATATAATTTACACACACAATATATATATATATATATATATATATACACAGAAGAAAATCACATTGTTATATATGTAGACTTTGTATTATTATGTGTGTGAATAAAATGATAAGTGATTATTTGTTTTATAAGAAAACTATACATAATTGTTTAATCCAAAGTTAGGTGACAATGACTATCCAATCATTTTCGATTTTGAAATAAAAATAATTGTATTTTTTCTGTCATTCATGTATATATACAAGTTTTATTACTTTGTTTTTTTTTCGTTCTACTACTCGACTATAACCGTGTTGGTATTGCATGATCTCTTGATCTCTATAGATCAAAAAAATTAGAAGAAAGAAGAAGAAATTAATGTGTCATTACAAATGATTAATCATTCATCTGCAAATTATTACTGGCTAATGATATTTAAATGATTTATTAGCACATAACTAATGTATAAATTGTATAGTCATGTGACAGATGGCAACATTCATGCATACGAAAATGTCAAACTATGCACACGCATGATCCATCGGATTTTGATCTTCGACACGAGACATATATTCGCATGGACCACTAGATCACATGATTTTAATTAGGTTTATATAATTATAGATTATTATATAATTTTCTATACTTATATACTCAAGCTCCACCAGATAGTTTCGTATTTAAAAGTGACTAATAATTTATTTGAAACGTGTAATGCTTATAACACTTTATTAAGATTTTAGTTTATTAAGATTTTAGTTCTTACAAGTGTAATGCTTATAACACTCTAATCGGCTTTGTCGATTTACTTATTGACAAAAAAAAATAAAAAATCGAAAATGTTAAACGATTAAACAATAATTAAATATTGAGAATCTACTTTTGTATTGTGAGTAAAATTGAATTTAACTTCCACAATTAATTCGCTTTGTTTAACAAAGCATGAACAAAAACGAGCCTTTTTGGTGGTTTGATGTTAATTTACATTGGCTAACAATGGAGGAACAAAGCTTGAACCTTTAAGAGTCTGCTCAAATATGTGACCTACTTTCAGCAATTTCTCCTAAAACCAATCAACAAAAATTCAACAATCAATCAATATGAAGCAAAATCTAAGTAATTTGTATTTAGCAAAACACAAACCTCATCAAACGCTGCACCAATCATTTGAAGACCAACAGGAAGACCAGAGGAACCACCTTCGACTAATCCACATGGTAATACCATTGCAGGAAGTCCTGCGAGATTCACATTGACCTGCAACAATGTCATAATGATACAAATTATGTTTTGTGTAATGAAAAAACCGATTAATAGAGAGGAAAACACACATAGAGAGAGTTAGAAACATCTTATACCGTCATAATGTCTCCAGCATACATTGCTAATGGATCATCTTTCTTTTCACCAATTTTGTATGCAGCAGATGGAGCTGCTGGAGAAATAAGGATATCGTTCTGTTCTAATGCGGTTTTGAAGTCATTTCGAATTAGTGTTCTCACCTGTGTTAACAAAGAAAACAAAAACATATGTTTGTCAATCGAAAGTGATTAGAATTTCTATTGACTGCATTTTGCTAACCTGTTGAGCTCGCTTGTAGTAAGCATCGTAGTAACCCGCGGAGAGTGCGTACGTTCCCATTAATATTCTCATTTTCACCTTAACAACAGAGAAGGTCTCTCATGATAATCAGAGTTGTTTACTGAATCAGATAGAGTAATTTCTGAAATCGTACCTCCCCTCCAAAACCTTCTCCACGGGAACGTTCATACAGCTTATTGAGCTCTTCAGCCATAACTTGATTCCCATATCTTCATTTGCAACACAAGAATCAATATCATATTATATTATGCCTGATGCAATCGTATTGTGAGTCAAGTCATATTAACGGGCTTACCTGACACCATCATAACGTGATAGATTCGAAGATGATTCCGATGAGGCAATAACGTAGTACGCTGGTAGTCCAAGAGAGAATGAAGGAAGGGAGACCTGTAAATTTTTGGCAATGGAATTTTACAAAAGGAACATACAAAACGAAAATACAGATACAGTAATGTGAAAGATTTACCTCTGTCAATACACAACCCAATGCTTCTAAGTGAGAAGCAGCATCTTGAGTAGCAGATCTGATTCCAGAATCAATGCCGTCCTCAAGTGTCTCACGAATTATACCAACTTTTACTCCCTTCAATGGTTTAGATTCAAAATCATCCACAGAGAGAAACTGCGATTGAAAATCAGGCACATCCTGAAAAAAGAAACGATACTTTTAGGTTATACAGAAAAGATCTTTCTCCTGTGTCACGAGATCCAACTACAGGAGACCTTACTTGTTTGCTACTCGTGGAGTCAAACCTATCATATCCGGAAATAGCATGAAGAAGCATCCCAGCATCAGCAACAGTAGAGCCAAAACACCCAATCACATCCAACGAAGATGCATAAGCCATAAGTCCAAACCTAGAGACACGCCCATAAGTAGGCTTAAGACCAACAACACCACAGAATGAAGCTGGCTGTCTCACACTTCCACCAGTATCACTACCAAGTGACACCATACATTGTCTTGCTGCAACAGCTGCTGCTGATCCTCCTGATGAACCTCCCGGTACACGTGTCAAATCCCATGGATTCGCAGTTACCTTTAATCCAAAATTAATTCAAAGCTTCAATCCCTGAACAATCACAAGTTACTACACATGTTGCTACTTAGTTCCAATTCAATTCCTAACCAAATTAGCCGAAGATTAATCCCAAAATCATCAAAAATTACCCTCACGAAGACGAACCTGATATGCAGAACCTTCAGTTGTACTTCCCATTCCAAATTCATCCATATTAGTCTTACCAACAACAATCCCTCCCAATTCTTTGATCTTCTTAATCACAGTAGCATCAAACGGTGGACGATAATGCTCTAAGATTCTAGAAGCAGCAGTAGAAGGCATACCTTCCGTACATATATTATCCTTAGCACCAATTATAACTCCGGCTAGAGGACCTAATTCCTCACCATTTGCAATTCGTTTATCAAGCTCTTGAGCATCATCGAGAACATTCTCCGATACATGAAGGAAACATTTGAGCTGTGGTTCAGTGAGACGAATACGGGAAAGGTAAGATTTAGCGATATCGGAAGCTGTGGTTTCGCCGGAGAGTAGTGAACGACGAGTGTTGAGAATCTGGGATTGTGGAGGAGAGACAACGGAAGCATCATAGGTCGTTGAAGCTGCAGATACAATGGTTTTAGAGTTGCGGAGTCGCCGGAGAGGGAGGAGTGACAGAGAACGCGGCGGTTGCAATGTCGATAACATTGCCCAACTCAAATCGAAGTTCGATTTTCGAATTTTCGTCAAATTGGAGAAGAGATATTGAGTATTGTCCAAATTGGTTGCAATTAGAAGCATTTAGGCCCATTTAAGCCCATTCAGGCCCATTTATTTTCCTTAACCGTTTATATACAAGAGATGAATTGAGAATATTAAATAAGCATATTTGATTATTATCTTATTTTGAATAAGGATGTTTATTCAATTTATATAATTATTATTATATTATGTGAAATTTGGATGTATGACAATAAATTTGTCTATAATTAGCTCCTCCCTTCTTATATAATGCTGAAATTTGGATGTAGCAAATTGTGAGATGCTTTTACCCCTTTGAAATACAACAACATTCAATAATACTATCTTATACAAATTCTAAGGGCCTAGGTTTAAGTAAGAAGAACAAAACTAGTATGATGATTAAGAGGGTTAATGTTTAACCTATTAAGAATGTGTTTTGATTAATGATGATCAAAAAATTATTATTATTTTCTAAATAGTTATGGTCCAATATTGACAAAAATTTTTTTTTATAAATTTTGAGTCTTTAATTCTTTATGGGATTCCTCTTAATGTAAACATGGTTTACTTTAATTATTACCTTTTTGTATAGAGAAATTTAAGTTTACCAAAGACAGTATTTAATAGACATTACATATGTTCATATGTAAAAGTTGATAAAATGGACGACTTTGATTTCAATTAATTTATTTTTTAGGTGAATAATTTTTTTCGGTCTCTAATAATTAAGTTTATAATCACAACATGTATAACTAGCAATAAGGATAGTTTTTTTTTTGTTAATACTAAGTCACAACTGACCGATCCATTAACCAAATTCCTATATAATGTATGCAGTAGAATTCAATCTCTAGATGTGCAAGCGCATCTATTTTTAATTAACTTATCACCTACTATTAGACTAAAGGCCACCTGTATAAAGTCAAATTTAAATGATAATATGTGGATGAATTTTGAAAGTCTATCATTACTCGGTTGTAATATTTTTTTCCTTCTAAAACTATCATTTATTACCAATATGATAGCTATTATATTGGGGTTTGTTTGAAAATAATTTTTATTGATATAATTGTAGATAAAAGTGATATTTATTTGAAATTTTCACTATTACTCTATCATTAAAATCAAATCTAAGTAAGCTCACTTGAATAATATATATGGAATAAGTTCATAACTATTCAACACTATTTGGCTTTCGAAGTTGAATCAAAGTCAAAGACCTTTTTTTATATAAAATCACTAAATTAAGACAACAAAATGTTGATAATTCATTGCTAAGACTATTTACAATTGTTTTAACATTCAACACCTTTTTTTTTACTCTACATCATCTCCTCTCTTATCATGCTCATAATTTAACATCCATTTTTATTTTACAGACTACAATGGTTTTGTTTAAAAAAATTCAACATCTTACCCCACATTTTTATTAAAACATAAAATTTTATTAAAACACTTAAATTTTATTGAAATACACATTATTATTATAATATTACACATATAAACCACAAAACACACATTTTGGGGATTGAAAGAGTTATTATTGTGATCCATTTTGACGAAATAAAATATTTTTTTGGTGTACAAATCAAATGAAGTGAAGATCTATTTATAGAAAATAAAAAATTATAAATTTTGATATAAAAATAAAATTAAAGTAATTATTATATTATCCAATAATTGAGTTTTAATAGTATGGAGAAAAAAAACAATAATATCTCTTAATTTATTTTGGTCCAATGATAAATTGTCACATGACATTTTGCATTTATTCAACACAAAATTCAACATCCCATTAAAGTGATTAAACTGTTGAATTTTTTTTAACACCTTTTAAACACCTTCAATGTAAGTAGCTAAGGTTCACTAGCAATAAAAAAATATCTTGTTTATAAAGTAATGCTCAAAATCTTACTATGAACTATAGATTTTATACATAAATGTTCTTGATGTGCACATTATATCCAAAATCTATATATGTAAATATTATTCAATTATAAATTATACACCAATTCTCCTCTCCATACATTTCAGATTGATATTTATATGAGATTCTATTGAAAAATCCAATAAAAATCTTGTAACATCATTATGTGTATTACGTGTACACTTTGATATTACCATAATAAAAAATCCATATTGAAGTCTGAGAAAAGCTAATTTTGGCTTGTTTTGTAAGTTAAATTTTTGATCGGATATTTATGTTTTAGTCCAAGAGATTTTCGGCCTAAAATTTTTAGTAGCTCTAATACTCTTGAAAAACAAATGTCTCAGAGCTCAGTTTCTCTACTCTTTAATGATAATTTACTCTTTTTTTTTTCAGGATATGGATATTGACATTGATTATGATGACAACAATAACGACAAGTTTTGTCCACCAGAAAGGTATGTTGTTCTACTACGTCTTCCAAAAAGTATTTTGAGGCGCTTGCGTAAAAAGGGAATGTCAATAATATATTCAAGGCAATTGAAAATGTTTATTGATGAGGAGCAGTTTTTACGTACAAGACGCCTTAGACATATTGACCATTTTAGACTCTTTGATAAGAACATGATTGCTATATTGGACTGGAATATAAAAAACGACCAGGTACACATTAAACTTTTACACTTTTACTCTTTTAATACTTTATTTTTAACTCATGTCTGTTTTGTTTATTAGGTTTTTGAATCATTTCTGCTAATAGAATCATGGAAAAAGGTTTTTGGTGCTATAAGGAACCAGATTGATCACATTTGGTGTTGGGCGTATACTATTGCTGACTTGGTCAGTGCCTTAAGACTGATCCATGGATTGGATAATGATTTCTCTCCAATATGTGCATGGTATCTCTGCAGAAAAGTGGATTCAAAGATGCTTGGCCAAGACCGAACTGCAATACAAGGCCATTTTTGCTACGAATGTTTAACTAATGATGTGTTGGATCATATAGCAAAGAAAGGAGCACCCATGGAGTATCAACTTGAGTTAGACTGCAATGACAACCAACAACCTCAGCGCAAGATAAAAGTAGACGATGTTCTCACTTTCGAAACTATTGAAGAAGCATTGCCTCAACTCTTCAAACAGCCAATTGGCGCCACTTTACTCGAGTTTTCTAGATTGTGGACCCTTAAGAAAGTAGGTTTGCACTAAACAACTTGTTATATTTGATTTTATATTTCTCTTTTCTTTTCTAAAGTAACTTCAAACATATTGTTTGGCGTTTTGTGGTAGGATGACATATATTATAGTTCATTAACCCCAAACTCTTACTTTATTGGCTACCATACTGTCATCATCGTTGCTGTAGAGAAGGTTCGAAAGGAGTTTGTCGCCGTATGCAAGTCGAGCAACGACACAAAAATTGGGGATGAAAGATACTTTCGCTTATCACTTGGTACTATGTACCTGGTTCTTGGCGTTACAGATGAGATGGCAAGTTCAATTCCCGCCACGCCAACTCCGCAACGTCTATTGTCTTGCTTTTGCTGCCTCATCTTCAATGATCTAAAGCCCAAACCCAAGCTGAAACGACTTTGGCTTTCATGCAAGAAGTTCAAAAAGTTCTGTCAGTGGTCATATGAAATTTTTTAATTGATTGATGTCACATATTCTTAACAATAATGATCATGCACCAAACACTAACCTTGTTTCTGTTATACCTGAAGCCGTTTTTCTCTAATTATGTGCATTACGTGTACACTTTGATATTACCATAGTAAAATATATTTCTTCAATTCTAATTTGAAAATGTGTTAATAAGATAAACTTTAAAATCTGAGACAGATAGAAGAACAAAAGACATAGTTGCTTGCACTATGCAAAAGCAAAACTGATGCATCCTACCACAAATGAGTGTCTTAATTCAATAATCTTACCAGGTAAAAACGTTTTGTATCAGTGAAAACAATCTCTGATGAAGGCCACTGAGGCAAACTACCTTTGTAGATAGTAGATATTGGTTCGCAATGTGGACGTAAGGAAGGCAACTCCTTGTTTGAACTCTCGGTCACTATGCTAGTCAACAAGTGTGAGATGTGCCGACTTGTATTTAAACATAACATAGAAGTAACCTTTACCTCAAGGTCTAGAAATAGGACAAGTCAAATCTAAAATGCCAAGATACTGTTAATCAATTTGTACTTGAAAGAATTGCTGCAAACAGCTAGTTGGAAGGCAAGCAGCTAAAGTTATGTAAGTATGCAGAAGCACCGCGACCAAGACTCATGTTGAAACTTTTTAATTTATCGAGCTGGAAATTTGTGGCCTACACAGATAAAAGTTGTAACGATGAAGGCACCAAATTAGTAGCTTTACCTTTAACAAATTGTAACGATGAAGGCCAAGCTTGGCATAAAGCTTGACCAAGGCACAATTAGGATAAAGACCATAATAATACCCATCCTTGCCTTCATAGTCAAAGTGTATAATGCTATAGCCATTAGGGAAGTTGAAAAACTAATAGCCATTACAAAACAATTAATCAGTTTTAAGGTTTGCGATTTTGTATATAAGCGTTAAACACTAGTCATATCCAACAACAACAAATATCACAATCATATCGAATAATTACATCGAATTCACGTCGACCTGTCTGCTGACCACTCATCTCCATCGTCTTCCTTCTCAAAGAAATTGTGGAAGTTTCGACGAATGTTAGTGGCGGTTGTTTTGATCGATTTTTTGATAACCCTTGATGTTTAAATTTTTTCACATAGTTTAAAAAATTATTAAATATTTTATCTAAATAAAACATATTTTATCATATTTTCCAAAATAAGCTAACCAATCATAAATCAATATGTATAATTCAAACAAAACCACTAAAAACATAGTAAATTTGATTTAGAAAATTTAAAACATCAATTAAAATAAAATAATTTTATTAATATGAAAACCGAAAAAATAAAACAGTTTTTTTTCTAAAAATCACTTAAAGTGAAACAAAGTGAGTATAAAATAAGATATTTAAGTTGTCCGTTTAAACTTTAAATTATGAAAAAATATTCAAATTTTTTTGAAATATTACTACTAAAACAATATGCTTTTTCCAAGAAAAAAAACTCAAATAATTTCAAATTCGGAAAAAAAAACAAAAGAAATTCTAAAATTTCTGAAAATATTTAAAATTTAAATTTAATTACTACAAAAAATTTGCTACATGTATTTCATTTAAGATTATATTGTTTTCTCATCATGTATTTATTTCTGGATTTTTTTGTCAATTTTTTGCCGTAATTGTTTTGTATAATTGTACTTTTATGTTGTATACAAAACATTTATAATTTTTCTGCGTATTCATTCTTTCTTCTATGTTGGTTTTAGAGGAATGCTATCTTTATTAAATTTATATAATTATTAATTATAGTATTAAACTGGACCCATATATTTATATAAAATTATATCATGTATGACGTAAAAATTGCAATAATCTTTAAATTAAATGAACTTTTACATCATTTTTGGTTAATTGTCCTTTCCTAAGTAGACATGTTTTAGACATGTATACATCATTGGACCTATTTAAAGATATGACACTAAACACAAAAGATCTAGAGTATATATAATTACTTGGAATAAATAATTCTCCAACAAAATCAATCAAATCAAAACCATCGAAAATTTGAACGGATACATCTTTGATTATACATTATAATTATTTATATATCGAGTAAATAGTAAAAGTAAAGACATGAACATTCAACTAGTGGCCCGAAGAACCAGAAGATGAAGTAAAAATATTGTTCAAATGAACAAAACTCATTATAACTTCACTATTTATCGGTACGATTCATTGTAACTTGCAAAAAATCATTAATAAATATCATCATTGTTTTTGAATTCCAAGAACCTCTTTTGGATAATTTATACTATAAAATGAAAATATAATATTTTGATCTTGATTCATAAATGTGTGAAAAAAAATATGTGAAAAAATCGTTAAAATGAGAAAGAAATCTACATGATGAAATGACAATAGTATTAAGCAACAAAATTTAACTATGAAATAAAAAAATTCTATTAAATATAGATAAAAAGAGAGTTTGGGGAAATTGATATTTTAAGTATAAGTATTTAACTTTGTTAGGCCATAAAAGTTATTAATCCAAAAAAAAAATTGTTATCAAACATATAATTCAGACACAAACTCGACATCTTTTTGTCAATAAACAAAATTGATATTTAATGTCGCTAAAATCTTTTACATAAAAGCAAAACTTGTTGCAACTGAGTAAAAAAAAAAACAAGAACATAATTAATGTCAGCTAAAATCTTTTAACATAGATAAAAGCATTAGTTTTTGCAGAGTAAAAGTACGTAAGCCGTCACCTATGAACAGCTAATAATGACTTATGGTGAGGCTAAATATAAATGCCAATAGCTATAAATGATCGTAAAAAGCTTACTGCAATTTTAAAAAAATATATATATAAAATAAAATTTTAAAAAATTAAAAGAAAATTTTCAGTCTAGACTGAAAACCCCTCATCTTTAATTGACCCTCAGTATCTACTTTTATAAATTCATAAAAAATAAAATAATTAGTATTATGATATTATCTAATTTAAAAAGTCAATAAATTCACTATATGAAGTGAGAAAATTCCAGGCATTACAAGGCTTTGTTTGGTTTGGTTTCTAATGTCTGTTTGAACCAATGACAGAGTTCTGCGACACGAAAGTTAGCTATCTTTGGATATAATTGTTTTAAAGGATAATTTCAAAAATATCCCTTCCAGATTTGTCATTTTCAATACTATCCTCATTCTTTTGAACATTTCAAAACTACCCCTTCAATAATGAGCAAAAGACAAAATTGCCCTTCCTATAATTTCTTTCCCCATAATTCAGTCTAAAGACGATGAGCCTTACCTAGAAGTGAGTGGTGTCACTAAAGCAGATGTCCAGAAGCGATTTCTCTTCATTGAACGTCTCGGCTCATACCATCAAGCATCAACTGGTATAGAAATATTCTTTTGCCACAATGTTTAGAAGTTTTCCAGTGAGGGAGTTTGATAAGAACTAGCCAAAAACATCTGCACCGCCGAGATGAACTCACTCTAGTCAAAGTTGCTCAGCTGAGTCGTTGTGGTTGATGGGAATAGTCAGTCTAGTTAAGTATAAGCTTAATAGATGTAGAAATGGATGAATTAGCCTGAATTCTTTTTGCGAGACTGCTTATGTCAGAAGGTTGCATAATGACTGCTTATGTCCTACAATGCTATATATTCATAACCTCTGATCTTGTGCTTGCATGATGATTGTTCATGTCATTGGTTGTTCCTCGATAGTTCATATTTCATGACACATGTTCTTAAAAATCCATAGTTATATAAAAAACCATGGATTGATTTTTTGATTCTGCATCTTTTGACTATTTGCAGCTGCACTTCGAGTGGTATGATACTTGCCTCTGCCTTATTCCGCAGTGAACGCGTTCTCCATAGTTTCCACTCCTTTGTTCACGGGCCGTTTTTGCAGGAAATACAAACAGATCATTTATATAAACTGAAGGAGGAAGTGAAGAGAATGTTTCGTATCTTTTTTATATGGTTTTTTTATAAAACTATGCAAACCTACATAAAATTGTGTTTTACGAAAATAAACACTTATAAAGAATTGAAATAACGTTTTTCAATAGTACTTACATATTTAGATAACTTTGGCATTTGTAAGAAAGATAAAACTACTTGTTTATACAAATTAAACCTTAAACCTTTAATCACACGAAATCAAGTGAAAGTCTATGTTTACATGAGACATTGTTAATCATATAAAAATGTTTCGTATACAACTGAAAAATAATATTTTTTATACGTAACATTCACTTATTGTATCAAGGATATTTATATTGCTTCAATTGATCTCGTGATTAGTCGGATCTCATAGTTTATTATCTTATAAACTTGTTGAATCAGTTTGGGAAAAAAAGTTTATGACTAATCTAAACCTCTGGATTCGCCAAGTTATATATATGTATAAGTTAAACATATATGCAAATATTACTTTTAAATCTGGAATTTTGATATTGGGTCATTTGAAAGAAAAAAAATGGACTTCCCCATTTTATACGGTGGACATGAATGATTTATCTACTAAGGGATGTGATTAGAAAGTTTTTGACTTTTCATTAGGATAATCATACAAAAACATATACAATTAAGATGGATTGAATAAACTAGACTTGTTACATCCAAAAGATTTGATTAATTAACCGAGATCTAAAATCTATCGACCAAAGTCATCGATACTATTAACCATTAAACAAAGTTAACAAACTAACAAAAAAATTATTTCAATAATAATAACATAAGAGAAATCTTCAAAACCAAATCCCACATGAACCCATTTGACAATACATGTCTAGTAACCATTAAACCCATTGATGAGCTTGACTCATTCTCCTTCTTAAGATTATTCCACCTTTGCTGAATTACCAAATTGCCCTCCATCTTCTTCATCATGCAAGTCTTCAATCCAACAAGTGGCAGAGATCCTGACACACAAAGATTTGGATTCCTTGAAGCCTTAAACCTTGTTCCCATCTTCTCATAGAATCTTCTAGAGAATCTAAGCTCTCCTGTTAGATTGTTTCCATTAAGGTACAGAGCACTAAGACAAGGTAAAGTCTCAAGCTTTTTTGATGGGACTTCACCTGTTAGATTGTTATCATTCAGACCAAGAAACCTCAATCTTTTCAAACTGGTTAAACCAGAAGGAATATCACCTCTTAAACCCATCTTTGATAGATCCAAATTTACCAAATTGCCCAAACTCTCCCACTTTATTCCCATCAAGTCCTCTTCACTCACTTGATTCCCTGATAAAACAAGGTCTGTTAAAGATGGAATATTTTCAATGTTTTTGAACAACCCACTTGAGATTCTGTTGTTCCTTAGATCCAGAAGTGTCAGATTCTTCAAAAACCCAATCTCTTGTGGTAACTTCCCTTCTAAATGGTTATTGCTTAAGTCAAGCTTTAGCAATGAAACCATCTCCCCAATAGATAAAGGCAATGTCCCTGACAAAGAGTTTCTACTCAAATCCAAAATCAGTAGATCTTTGAATCCATTGAAACAATCAGGTATCATTCCGGTGAATGCATTTCCCGCTAGAACCAAACGTTTTAAGCTCGATAAATTGCAGAGACTTGTTGGTAATTTCCCATTAAACCCATTTTCAATAACCACTAGAGACTTGAGCTTTGTGAGACTTCCAAATGTTTCAGGAAGTTCTCCAATCAAACCAGGATTGGCTCTAAACTCAAGAGATTCCAAGCTATTTCCCAAGTTTATCCAATCCTCTTTAGTTATTGTGATCGGTGATGTGGAACAGTTGAAGAAAGTGAGAGATTTCAAATGCTTGAACTTGAATAACTCTGGCTTTATCTTCAAACTTATGGAGCAAGAAAGCGAGTTTTCATAAACAAGCCCTAATGAAAGATCCGTGACATACCACAAATCATCATAGAGATCACAAGAAACACCCTGAAGAATCCAAATTATTGAAAGAATTAAAAAAGGAATTTTCTGATTGTGGGCCAATAATGTGCTTATATAATTGAATCCACCATTTAAAGAAACAAAAAATAAGATTTTATATGTAAATAGAGAAGCTTCAAAGCTTTAAAGCTTGAAACTTCCACTTACTAGTTATGGAAGTTTTCAAAAGAGAATTATTCAGACAACTACAGAACAAATTTAGACTAAAAGTTGAAGAAATCTGCAGAAAATAGAAGAAAGTTTTGTAATAAAACCTGAATAGGAGTCCAACCACAAGGATCAGGATAAAGATCAGAACCATTCCATGAATCACCAACAAATCCTTGAATTGCAGAGTAAAGAGCTTCTAGTTCTGTTTTCTCCATTGGAGCTCCATCAGAAACAATCTCCGGCGATGATTTTCCGACGACGAACCACCGGAATGTTAGAGAAAGAAACAAAACATAGTGAATCCATGACATTGTGAAAAACGAGACAAAGAAGAGATTTTTTGTGAGTTTGGTTCTGTAATGTTTTTGAGGTTATCTCTAGGCTTCTTTTTCTTAAGGATGATTATTTATTGAAGAGAGAGCGAGAGGTCGTTGGGAGTCAATGGATATATCATTATTATTATTTAGCTCAAACGTTACAGAAAATGCAAAAAAAAAAAAGGGAAATCGAGGGACTGCAACGAGAAAGACATTTGGTAATATGTTGTTGTCTCTGTCACAATATAAGTAAATGTGGGATTTGTTTCCATAACACATACATGTTAATATACACGTATTTAAGGAATTTTAACTTTTATTTTTTGGAAAAATATAAAAAAAGAAAATGGTTAATGTCCAAAAATAGGATGCAGAAGCACAATAATCGAAGCAGCTATTGAATTTAATGTCTTTTGATTATTGACAAAATAAAGTTGCTTTATCTATAGCAATTTTTATCAAAACAAAGGGAAAAAGAAGATAAAAGTAATTGCACTTAATAAATTACCAAACGTAAATAACTTTAGTAGGTAAGCGGTAGCCAAACATTCGTTTTTTTTGTTTGATTTGGATCCATTTTTTTGGTTTTTGGTTTCAAAATTATATAGATATCAACTAAAATTTAGTTCAATATTCCCTCAATTTCGGTTTTAATAAGTATTTGAAATAGAAATCGAATTAGATTCCAGATAATTTTGATTCTCAATTGTTTCAGTTCTGAATGATTATTTGTAATAACAAATAATCAAAGATCTAAAACTATTAGTAATCAAATAACCAAAAAAAATCTAACAATAATTAACATAATTAATTAATAAGTATAAATTAGTTTTGGGTTTTATTTGGTTAATTTCAGTTCTCTCTAAAAGAAGCGAAATCAAAAATAGTAAAATATTAACCGAAATCAAATTAAATATTTGTTTTTGGTTTGATTAGGTTTTTTAGTTCCAATTATATCCACCTGCATGCGGCATGAATCATTAATTTAAAAAGATATAATTTCTATTGTTTTTTTGTCAACTGATATAATTTCTATTTTAATTTTAGTTACTTAATTTTTAAGATTTTGTTTCCATTTTGAAAAATAGAAAAGAATAGAAAAATCTTTTTTTGGTCTAGAAGTTAAATATTGGACAATGTATCTGGTTTATCTTAACCGTCTCGGTCTAATAATTAGATTGCGTTTCCGGAAGGATAGTGATTTAACCGGATAATAAGCACAAACCAAAACCCTCGGAATGACTTAGAAGGATTGTTTTGCTGTGGCACAGGGACAGCACTACAGCAACAGCATCTCCTTCCCATCTTCTCTTCGACCATTCGAGCATCAACCCAGAAAAGCCCTAATAGTGAAGTCAAGAAATGAGCTCGTTTTCCGTTAGAAAATCCCCAAGTTCATCCTTCCTCTTCCCAAAAATCTCACCTTTACTGATACGTCATCGTTTCACTTCCCGATTACTCGTTCCTCTTTACAAACCACCGAGATTCCGCATCGTCGCATCTCTCTCTGGTAATTCATGGGTCTCTCAAGCTTCTAAAGATAGATATGGTGGTTGGGCTCTTATTGAAGACGAAGCTCCTTCTTCTCATTCAAAAAGTGAAAAAAGTTAGTCTCTTTAAAGAATTTTAGTGGAAAATTTGAAGAATTTTCTCAACTTTTTGTTGCAATTTGATTCAAATTTTGTGTTTTGTTTGGGTTTTAGAGTGGAGGAATGTTGTAGTCTATGGTGTTGGATCGTCACTTGTTGTTGTATTAGCTACGCTTGCTTACTTCTCAATCTCGAGACAAGGTCCAATATCATTTCCTTACTCATTTGTTTTCTCTAATCTCGATAAATATTATAAGATAATTAATCTGAGATTCTCCGTTTTGTGTTTGTTTGACAGGCTTTAGATTTTGCTTTAGTAATATATTGCCTTCTGTAAGTGTGAATTCGGATCAGAATGAGAATGAAGAGAGTGAAAAAACGACTTCTCTATTCACTATCACTGATGAGAACAAATCTGATACTGAGGCGAACTCCGAAAGCGTTGACTTTGTTTCAGATATTGTTGACACATGTACGTTCTTATTCTGGTCAATGTTGAGTCAAAAGAATTCATAACTTGTTGTTACAGTTTGTTGTAAGCAAATCTTAATTCGTGTTTTCCGCTGTTTACTTTAGCATCTATCGGGAAAACTCACTGTGTCACCACTTCGGTTGCTGTGGATGCTGCTCAACAAGAGGCAGTAGCAGTTTTAAAGAAGCTAAAGGTTTATTTCGAGAAACTTGTTCTTATTATACAACTTTACTTTCATCATGAGCCTCTCAAGTTATAAGCTATATGACTTGATCCATAATTGTCCAGCTGTGATCATGACCATGTCAGCTGTAATTGTGTTGTTCAGATAATTGAAGATGATGTAGCAGCAGACGAGTTATGTACTAGACGAGAGTATGCTAGATGGCTAGTTCGTTCAAATTTGCTATTAGAGAGGTAATGATACTCTTGGAATACATTTTCTCCAAACATGATAAGTCTCTTTGAGTTTGTAGTGAACGGCTGATAATGTATGTTTTGTTTGCCTATAGAAATCCAATGCACAGGATTGTGCCAGCAGTAGCTTTAGCTGGCTCTTCGACTCCTGCATTTGACGATGTGAGTACCACAGATCCTGACTTCGAGTATATACAAGGTAAACTCAATAAGAGATATCTGAACTTTTAGTATTTTTAAGCACTTCTGAATCTACTTCTATTGAATTTACCTTTCTGTATGTGATTTTTTTCTTAATTTTGCCATTCAGCCTTGGCAGAGGCTGGCATTGCTTCCAGCAAGCTAACCGGAGAAAATTCTCAGAAGGACTTGCAAAACTATAATTTTTATCCTGAAAGGTATACCGGTTCTTCATTTGCTTTGTATGTGTTTCTTTGTTCATTGATTTGTAATGGCTTAAACATATATGTATGATGGCTGCAGTTTTGTTTCCCGACTTGATTTGGTGAACTGGAAAGCTCAATGGGAGTATGATTTCCATCCAGAAATTATGGAGGAGGTGTGGAAAAAGTTTTATCATCTGGACATATTGGCGATATGGTTGTCAGATACTTTTATCTCTTAAAAACCCTGACTTGTTTGCAGTCCAGATATCAAGGACAAAGGTAGATTATATTGACACGAAGAATATCAATCCTGATCATGACCTTGGATTCTTCTTAGACTTCTTGACGGGTGACCAGAGTATGATCAGAAATGTTTTTGGTATTCTTCAACCTAATCTCTAATTCTGACCTTCTCTTTCTTTGTTGGATTATTGATGCGTTTCAGCAAAAACAAAATGGCACTCTAAAATTGTATAGTATTTGGTTTGGTACAAGATTTTAGACTTTGAACTTTCGGAAAACAAATGAAGGTTTCAATTTTTACAGGTAGGATCAAGCGGTTTCAGCCAAATAGACCTGTTACAAAAGCACAAGCAGCTGTAGCATTAGTAAGCGGTAAAATGGTGAAAGCTATTTCAGCAGAACTATCAAGATTAGAAGCAGAGTCTCTCTCGCAGAAGACTGAGATGGAAGAAATCAGATCAGAGTTGCTAGAAAAAGGCGAAATAAGGCAATTCTGGGATGAGAAGCTTCAGGCAGAGAGATCCCGAGGAGTTGAGATGGAAGAGCTGTATCTCTCTACCGTTAGTGAATTAGAACAAGAAAAAACGGCTCTGGAAAAGTGGTTTGCCGAGCGTTTGAAAGAAAAAGCAGCTATAGATTGTCAGAAACAGTTGCTTAATAGCTTGAGAGAAGATATTGATGAGATGTCTCAAAGGCTAATATCTGATAAACCTATTTATCTAGCTGAGCACAGCAAGTTACAAGAGATGCTAAGTGACCTACAATCGAAACTTGAATCTGTGATCGAAAAGAGATCTATCCTAGAAGCTGAAATCGAAGCTCTTCGGATTCTCAAGTAATGGTTTTTATAGCTCAAAAGGACCATTATTGTAAAGTCATAATCTTTGGAAAAGTTTTAACTAGTTATGATCTTTTAAAATGCAGATCTTGGGTAGAAGATGAAGCTAAGGCAAGCCAAGCGAGAGCTAAAGTTCTAGAGGAGGCGGGAAAAAGATGGAAATGGAACGACCATGCTTGAATGAATCTTCTATATTGTACAAAAATCTGTTGGGGACTGTTTGTGATATTATGAAATTAAACAAATCCAGAAGCTTGGTTTGTTGGTTTATTTGGGGAAAGACAATTAACCCGTAATTGATCAGATTCCATGTAATTCAGTCTTGGTTCAAATTGGAAACATAATAAATGGCATTTTAAGATTCATTATTTTCAAATTGCCAAAATGTGAGAATAGTTTCCACGAATCTAATCATTTACTTCGAACCTATTCTCACACTTTCGCAATTGAATTCAAATTTCTAAAGAGCGACTTACAAAAACCGTTAATCGAATGGAATCTTCACGCCATTGTCTAGTATCAAAGTCCAGTGCTTTCTCTTTCCCCAATAATCGACATTGGAGGAAGCATAAGCCAACTAACTGAAAGCAAGATCACGAATCTAATCTTTCGGCTAATTTGAAGTCTGGTACGCTTCTACATCGTTTTTAACGAACTGGGTTTGCTTGAAAATCGTATCTTTTAACTTAGTTTGATCGAATTTGCTTCTTCTTCTTCCTTTAAACATTTAGGTTTTAGGGTTTTGCTTACTGTTAAGAGTGTAGCAGTCAAACCAGAACTTGGTCATATTTAGAGTTACGTCTTTTGTTTTAGAAAAGAAAGTTTATCAAACTCTTTTATCTACGCAACTCTCAACCTATCTTTGATGAAAATTCCAAAAAAAAAAAATCAGACAAAGAAACAATTAGAGCTGATATTGTCTTTTAGCTTTGCAAGTGTGTTCTGAGAGAAATATCCTCTGTAAGAAAATTCCTCTGCCATACAATAAAACAGTGAATTAATAAATTCATTTCTCCACTTGTGCTAATCTTAATCAAACCCATTTTGTGTAGATTGGTAAAAAAGAATCAGAATCCAGTGAAGGTCTTTAATATGAGTTTTCACTCTATATCATGTAAGATTCTTACATCTCTACAAGAACTTGTTCTCTTGTGCTATCTCTTCTCCTCATTCACACAAACAAAAAGTTTATTTCTAAGATAAGACTAAAAAGACAACTCATGTGACTGAAATCTGTGGCTGAACAAAAGGGTTTTGATAAGATAATGAAAAGGCCATCTTTGGTTTTCTTCATTTGCTGGGTTGATCTCTCTCTACATTTTACCTAAAAGAAATTTATATTTTACTCTTTCTGTCTTCTTGTAATTGGTTATTGCTACGTAGCGTAACAACATACCTCTACTTGGTCTTGGTCCCCCAGGCATCACATCATATTCTAAATTCCACATTTCTATATGGTTATCAAATTCATGAAGGTGGACCAATCAGTTCTTATATCACCTTACCAATTTGAGATCACTAATCTTTAGTTCACATCTAGTTTGGTAAAATGCTTTGACACAAGAGACAGAATTCTTAGTCTTTGCTATGACTTATACGGACAGATAAGGATAATTTTCAGGAAATTATGAAGTATAATTTATATTATGGCTACTAATGTTTGTTGCTTCTTAGTCTGGATTTAAGACCCCATCTATTACCAAACATGTCTATTTCCTCATCTGTATTGAGCTAAATACAGCCACTACTATTAATTGTTATCATTTAATTTATTGGTGAGTTAGTTTTGGCTTGTGATGCATGAGACTTGAGAGGTCCATAAAGCTGATAAGATCGAATTTGTGATGATAAGTGTCTTATTGTTTTCCTTCTTTTGTTGAGTGGACATAGTTCCTTAAAGTTTTGTCAGTACCTGGAAGTTCGTCTTACAGGAACAAGTGTGTTTATCCAACTATCATAAGGTTCATGAACAGGATTTGGACTAGAGTTTTATTTTTTGGAGGAACTATGGGTTGAGTTATCATCGGTAGTAATATTTTAAGGAGATTTTGGCTTCTGTAGATGAAACGGGGAAGGGAATTTATTCCCAATTCAAAGTTTTAATATATGTTTGTCCGGATAGGGTTTGTTGTTGCTGCTTCCATTGCAGCAGTTGCTGTCAAGCGGCACAACGTTAAACCCTCCAAACCGAGCAAACGTCCAGGTAGTTTCTTGCTTATACTAGCATAAGAGATTCTTCGTTTGATTATTTTTTCACTTCATATATAGAATCTGACTTTGTTTTGTTTTCTGCATTTTGCTCTAAGAAAATGGCAAAGGAGGCGATAAAGAACAGTCCTTGGATCCCAACAACAATCTCAATGATAAGAATGTAAGTGTACTTCGTAAAGGTATTTCTTCCATGTGCTTGATTGAAATGGTTGTTGACAACTCGGATGATATATTCAGGTGCAAGAGGAGGAAGAAGAAGAGGAAGAGGTGAAACTGATCAATAGCGTAATCAATCAGAGTCGTGGAAGTTTCTCAGACTATTTAGACGATGATATATTACCTGAGTTTGAAGATTTTTTATCGGGTGAGATTGAGTATCCATTGCCTGATGATGACAATAACTTGGAGAAAGCGGAAAAAGAGAGGAAATATGAGAGTGAGATGGCTTATAACGATAGTGAGCTAGAAAAGTTGAGACAATTAGTTAAGGAACTAGAAGAAAGAGAAGTGAAACTCGAAGGAGAATTACTCGAGTATTATGGACTCAAAGAGCAAGAGTCTGATATCGTTGAGTTACAAAGACAACTCAAGATCAAGACTGTTGAAATTGATATGTTAAATATCACTATTAATTCTCTGCAAACTGAGAGGAAAAAGCTTCAAGAAGAGCTCTCGCAAAATGGTATGGTAAAGAAGGAGCTTGAGGTGGCGAGAAACAAGATCAAGGAGTTGCAGAGGCAAATCCAGCTTGAGGCCAACCAGACGAAAGGACAGTTACTGTTGCTTAAACAGCATGTCTCAAGTCTTCAAATGAAAGAAGAAAAAGCGATGAATAAAGATACCGAAGTGGAGAGGAAGTTAAAAGCAGTGCAGGATTTGGAAGTGGAAGTTATGGAACTTAAGAGGAAAAACAGAGAGCTCCAACATGAGAAGAGAGAGTTGACCATTAAACTCGATTCAGCAGAAGCAAGAATTTCAACTCTTTCAAACATGACCGAGGTAAGTGTAATGATTCCTCCATAATCACTTTTTCATTAGAGTTTCTTTCTTTGTTTCTTAAAGTTTCCTTTCTTTTTCGCAGAGTGATAAAGTGGCGAAAGTTAGAGAAGAGGTTAACAATTTGAAGCATAACAATGAGGATTTGTTAAAGCAAGTGGAAGGACTTCAGATGAACAGGTTTAGTGAAGTTGAGGAATTGGTTTACCTCCGTTGGGTCAATGCTTGTTTACGGTATGAGTTAAGAAATTACCAGACACCAGCTGGTAAAATCTCGGCTCGTGACTTAAGCAAAAATCTAAGCCCCAAATCTCAAGCAAAAGCAAAACGGTTAATGCTAGAGTATGCTGGTTCAGAGCGTGGCCAAGGAGATACTGACTTAGAGAGCAACTATTCTCAACCTTCATCTCCTGGAAGCGATGATTTTGATAATGCTTCGATGGATAGTTCCACAAGTAGGTTTAGTAGTTTTAGCAAAAAGCCAGGTTTGATTCAGAAACTCAAGAGATGGGGCAAAAGCAAGGATGATTCAAGCGTTCAATCATCACCATCAAGATCATTCTATGGAGGATCACCAGGAAGAGTTAGCTCGAGCATGAATAAACAGAGAGGTCCCTTAGAATCTTTGATGATTAGAAACGCAGGCGAATCCGTAGCCATAACTACATTTGGTAAAGTGGATCAAGAAACCGCTCCTGGTACCCCTGAAACCCCGAATCTTCCTAGAATCAGAACACAACAACCTCCTTCTCCAGGTGAGCCTTTGAATTCCGTTGCATCATCGTTCCAAGTGATGTCTAAATCGGTTGACAATGTTTTGGATGAGAAGTATCCCGCGTACAAAGACAGGCATAAGTTAGCGGTTGAGAGAGAGAAGCACATTAAGCATAAAGCAGATCAAGCGAGAGCAGAGCGGTTTGGTGGTAATGTGGCTTTGCCTCCTAAACTTGCTCAACTAAAGGAGAAAAAGGTTATGGTTCCCTCCGCGATCTCCATGATCACAGGTGATCAGTCCAACGATCAGTCTAGCGAAGGTACAGCTGGTGAAAATGCTCAAACTGTAACCAAAATGAAGCTTGTAGACATTGAGAAACGACCTCCTAGAGTACCTCGCCCGCCTCCAAGATCAGGAGGTGGTCAAAGTACCAATTTGCCTTCACCAAAACCTCCTTTACCTGGTGGTCCACCACCTCCTCCTCCCCCACCTGGCGGTGGACCTCCTCCCCCTCCTGGTGGTGGGCCACCGCCACCACCACCACCCCCTGGAGCACTTGGAAGAGGAGCGGGAGGCGGGAACAAAGTTCACCGAGCTCCTGAGCTCGTTGAATTTTATCAATCATTGATGAAACGTGAAGCGAAGAAAGATGGTACACCTTCTTTGATCTCTTCAGGAACTGGTAATTCATCAGCAGCTAGGAGCAATATGATTGGGGAAATCGAGAATCGATCAACATTCCTGTTAGCAGTAAGTCCTCACTTTGAAAACAAAGTTGATGCAATTGGATTTCAAACAAATAATCAATTGTTGAAACTGGAGTACAGGTAAAAGCGGATGTGGAAACACAAGGCGACTTTGTTCAGTCGTTAGCAACTGAAGTTCGAGCTGCTTCTTTCACCAACATAGAAGATCTCTTGGCGTTCGTTAGCTGGCTAGATGAAGAGCTCTCATTCTTGGTCATTAACTCCCCTTTTCATCTTTACTTTCTTACCGCTATTTCGGTTCTTCTTACTCACAGATCAATCAATCTCTATCTCTTTGAGTAGGTTGATGAAAGGGCGGTTCTTAAACATTTTGATTGGCCTGAAGGTAAAGCAGATGCACTACGAGAAGCAGCTTTTGAATACCAAGATCTCATGAAATTGGAGAAGCAAGTTACTTCCTTTGTCGATGATTCTAATCTCCCTTGTGAACCTGCTTTAAAGAAGATGTACAAGTTGCTAGAGAAGTAAGTCATCAACCAGAAAACAGAGTAACTCACACCAAATCGTTCTTTCTTTCTTTCTTTCTTTCTTTTACTGATGCTTGAGTTCTGCTTCTAATAGGGTTGAACAAAGTGTATACGCACTTCTACGTACAAGAGACATGGCGGTTTCACGATATAAAGAATTCGGAATTCCAGTTGATTGGTTATCTGATACTGGAGTCGTCGGGAAGGTAATAATAACACTTGTGTTTTCTCTTTCATCTATAACAAGCTTGAAAATGCTCTGTTTATATGTTTATTTCATCACAACACAGATCAAGCTTTCGTCAGTCCAACTCGCTAAGAAGTACATGAAACGAGTAGCTTATGAGCTTGATTCAGTAAGTGGGTCTGATAAAGATCCTAACAGAGAGTTCTTACTTCTCCAAGGTGTTCGATTCGCCTTTAGAGTCCATCAGGTAAAAACAAAAACATAAAAAAACCTAAAATGAACAGATTGTCACAAAGTGTTTGGACACTTAACATGTTGAATATGTTTATGTACAGTTTGCTGGAGGATTTGATGCAGAAAGCATGAAAGCATTTGAAGAGCTTAGAAGCAGAGCCAAAACTGAAAGTGGAGGAGACAATAATAATAATAACACTGAAGAAGAATCTGTAAACTGAGTTTTTATTACTCTCTGTTTCTGGTCTGTCCTTCTCTCTGTATCATTATCTCAACATGATCTATAGTACAGTGAAACTTATAGATTATTGTAAAAAAAATACAATTTTTTTCTAGTTCATTTACTGTATTTTAGATAATAAATTTGTAATCTCCCAAACTACTCAAAAAAATGAAAAAGATAAAATTATTGTAGTTTGTCTTGAAAGTCACATGATTCATAACATCATAACATGTGCAGCCATGCAAAGGATTGCCCGAATCTTCTTCACTCTTTAATGTTTTACGCTATTTATAACTTTTATTATTTTTGTCAATTATATATTTCATTAATATAGAAACATGTACCATTCATATTTTTTCATATTTACAAAAAATTGAATCACAAATTAATTTTCTAACATTAAAAATTTGCTTTATGATTCAAAGTTAGGGAAATCAAATGAAAAGAAAAACAAATGAATAAAGTTTTCAATCTCGTGAAATCTATTAAGTAAAGAAGAAATGTCGATCAATCTTCGAGATTAGCTACTATTTTTAGAATAATATGTGGCTATATATAACTTTTATTATTTAGTATTTTTAATTATTGCTTGTTTCCATCTTTAAATAAGAAAAGACAAAATATAAAAAAAAAATCATTAGATTTACAGCATATAACAAGAATAACAACAAGGACTAGTTCCATTATTTTATTTTGTAAGTTTATGAAATCTTAATAAATAAATAATTATCATTGTTTTTTGCTTTTTTAGAAATTTAAGTATTTCTGCCACCACCTAACAAACAGGGTCCATTGCTTCGGTATAGTACTTTTCACGTCCAAACAAGATCTACATTTATTATTGTATTGTATAATTCTAAATTATAATAATAATAATAATAATAATAATAATAATAATTTATCCTATTCACCGATCTATGACTAAGATTACAAATAATTCACACAAATCTAAACACCATTACAAATATTTTCTTTTAAATGATCAAATCGAATCAATGATCACAAAAAGGTTTTAAAGTGAAAGAAGGAAAGAACAAAGAAACAAAACAAAACACGACCAAAAAAAAAGAAACAAAACAAAAACACATTTAGACAGCTAAGAGTTTTATTGCAAAAGCCAAAGCTTTTACTTTGATGCCCTAAAAACAGAGATCTTTCAGTCTTCACGTTGTTATGTATTAACATTTGCGACCACAAACTGACAAAATACGTATAAAGACCGTATTTTTATACCATCTTTTCTTCTTCTTCAGCTCTTAAAAACACAGACTTTATACTAAAACCCTTCCTCACTCTTTTTCTCTCTCTCGTAACTCAATGTTTCCTCTTATCCTTCTCTGCTCTGTTCTTTCTCTCTTCCCTCCGGCGAATCTCGCCGCCGCGAGGAATGATAATGAGTATCTAAAGCTTCCTTTATTACGCAAATCTCCATTTCCTTCTCCAACTCAAGCTTTAGCTTTGGATACTCGCCGTCTCTATTTTCTCCGCCGAAAAACTCGAAAGCCTGTACCTTTCGTCAAATCACCGGTTGTTTCCGGTGCTTCTTCCGGGTCGGGTCAATATTTCGTGGATCTTCGAATCGGGCATCCACCTCAATCGTTACTTCTAATCGCTGACACAGGAAGTGATCTCGTTTGGGTGAAATGTTCTGCTTGTCGGAACTGTTCTCATCATTCTCCGGCCACCGTCTTCTTCCCTCGTCACTCCTCTACATTCTCTCCCGCTCATTGTTATGACCCGGTTTGTCGTTTAGTACCAAAACCGGGTCGGGCTCCGAAATGTAACCATACCCGACTCCATTCCACGTGTCCTTATGAATATGGTTATGCAGACGGTTCATTAACTTCCGGTTTGTTCGGTAGAGAAACGACGTCGTTGACGACAAGCTCCGGTAAAGAAGCGAATCTTAAGAGTGTTGTTTTCGGATGCGGGTTTCGGATCTCGGGTCCATCTGTATCGGGTACAAGTTTTAATGGAGTCCATGGAGTTATGGGCTTGGGCCGTGGGCCTATTTCGTTTTCTTCTCAGTTAGGTCGTCGTTTTGGTAACAAGTTTTCGTATTGCTTAATGGATTTCACTCTTTCTCCGCCGCCGACTAGTTACCTCATCATCGGCGACGGCAAACGACCTAACGCTGTTTCGAAGCTTTTCTACACGCCATTGCTCACGAATCCGATCTCTCCGACTTTTTACTACGTTCGATTGAAATCGGTTTCTGTTAACGGTGCGAAGTTACGAATCAATCCTTCTGTTTGGGAAATTGACGATTCAGGTAACGGCGGAACCGTCGTGGACTCCGGCACAACCTTAGCGTTTCTCGCTGATCCTGCATATCGATTGGTTTTAGCGGCTGTGAGACGACGGATTAAGCTCCCAAACGCCGTCGAATTGACTCCGGGATTTGATTTATGCGTTAACGTCTCAGGTGTTGCGAAACCGGAAAAGACCTTCCCGAGGCTGAAATTTGAATTCTCTGGTGGTGCAGTGTTCGTTCCGCCGCCGAGGAATTACTTTATAGTGACGGAGGAACAGGTCCAGTGTTTGGCGATTCAATCGGTGAATCCGAAAGTTGGATTTTCAGTGATTGGGAATTTGATGCAACAAGGTTTCTTGTTTGAATTCGATAGAGATAGATCACGGTTAGGATTTTCTCGTCGCGGTTGCGCATTACCGTGAAGATTTTTTCACCGGAATATTCGATTTCGACTTGCTCAAAGATTCTTTCTATCGTTTTCGCTTCCCTTATTTTTCCCGCTTGGAAGTACGAAATTTGAGTGACGGTTCACTATTACCGAAAATAGAAATAAAGTAATCTTTTTTGGAGTTTGTATAATTTCGATTATAATATTGGAAGGACGATGTATCATTTATTTATTTTCAAAAGAAATATTATTTTAATAAAGTTCACATATATTGAAAAATAACTGTAGCAGTAAATTAATCTAAAAGGAATATTATATGTTTTAGTTTCAAATATTGCACTAAGAATATAAATCTGTATTTTTGTGAGACAAATATAAAAGTCCAAACGATACAGTATTATTTTTAAAAATGTTATGAGTGTAAACAAACTAATTGAGAAAAAAGAGTAAACTTTATCTTATACATGCCAAAGAAGTAATTTTATGTTTTCTTTTTTTTCATATTAAATTATTTATTGCTAATTTATTGCCCTAGCTAAATAAATTAAGGAAAAAATGTATATAACTTACATCTGTATTTTCTATTAATTTTAGTTTTTGTAAATAAAATTTCTATGTATTTTTCGTGACATTAAACATTTAGTGAAGCAATGTAATTATTAGGAATATATATTAAAAAAAAACTCTTTTGTATATGTAACAAATTATTTTAAATTTGAATCAAAGTTGCTAAAATAATTTTTGGCTTTGAATGATAAATGCAGATTATGTATAACATATTTTATATTGTTATTTTATTATAAATTTTTTTTTATAATTTTGTAATTTTGATAAATAATGAGAGAAAGCCGAGAACATGTGGTCTAGTAGTAGTGGTCACTTTACAAATTTTCAGGTACCAGAGTTCGATTCCTCTCGATGTAAGGAGAAGGAAAAAAAGAGAAAAATTTTAGGATATGAGGTTTGGCTATGGATCGGGTCTTGTCGATCCAATTATAAAAATAAGATTAACGAAAAATAAAAAATAAATAAGAAGAGAAACAAACTAGAATCAATTGATCATAAAAGCATACACCGACAAACAGTTCTCGAAATGTACTTAGTAACTGGGAAAAAGCAAGAATATGTCCCTAGAAACATTACATGCATCGATTTACACAACTCCCAAAATCATATATTGGCCCATAAACAACTTATTGGCCCACTAACAATTATTAGCCCAAAATCTTTTTGATTCATTTCATATTCACACTCCACAATCGACGTTATGTTCCCATTTTTGTATATCAATACCTAAAAATGTTTACTTTGATTTGATTCGAACAAGAAAATCTGAAAACTAAAGTCCAATCCCTACATAACCGAAAATACTAAAGGAACTGAAGTTCTACGAAAATGTTAAGATGATAGTATTATATATATTTCGTTTTGAATTTTCACGAATTATAAACTTAAATTAAAGAGTTTAAATCATCAGTCAAATCGTTGTTGCTGTGATTTAAGTTAGTTTACTTCTATATAAACGTTTTAAATAACAATAACACTAAATTTTTCTCAAGCTTCAGAGAGTACGTAGCCTAAGGCAGCTTTTTATTATTATTATTATTATTATTATTATTATTATTATTATTATTATTATTATTATTATTATTATTATTATTATTATTATTATTGACAATAATAGTTTAGGGCAGCCTCTATAAAAACAACAAAACTCGAATTAAAGTTTATGACAATAATAGTGACTCATAATATAGAGTTTATGAGACTAAAGGTTCTGATACTATACTAGCAATTTTTCGACTTGAAACCAATTCGTAATAATTAGAAAAGTCTATTAATCTTTTTATATAATTTGAGAAATCTCCATATTTCTTATGTGGGATATTAAAACACATATATAATGAGATATTTATTTTTTGATGTATGTTGTAGAGATTATTTTTGGTTTTTGTGAAATGTAAACTATATAATTATTGCAAAACATTACTAAAGACATATACCAAATATGAATAGATGAGTAAGCATAACGTCATGATGATGAAAGCCCTAAAAGAGAACCCACTATGAGGATAATGTTCACAAATCGTAACCAAACTTTTTTCTATTTAAAAATTTGTATTACATACTTTTAAAGAAGAAAAAAAACCTTAAAATAATAAGAAAGTGAAAACACACTCATAAATTATATACAAAATAAATGTAAAAGGGTGACATAAGAATGGCCACAAATATGAAAAAAGGAACCTCAAAGGGACCAGAGACAACCCATGCGTGTGACCACTTTGTGATGCTTACTTATTTCTTATTCTTATTTATTTATATATTTTTATTTATTTATTATCCAAAAATACATAATATATGCATAAATTAAGATCACATACATAAACATGTTCAAGCACTTATATATACAAGACAGCTTATTTACATTTTATTCATATTTGCTTCCATAAGACCTACCTCATCCCATGTCATCGTTTTATATTTGCAATTTTGCATTTTTTATTCACATTTTGGGAAAAAAAAACATTTCCAACTATTCGTTTTCGTCTACAAAGTATTTATGTGCATGCTTTATTTGAATATGGTTGATGAGTGATATATTTGTATGGTGTTTTGAATCTCGGACTGGCAAACTTCTAATGATTAAGTTATGGTCGGAGTGATAAGTTATCGATTAGTTAATATTATCTTTGTTTATTTCACCATGATATTAGTGAATGTTATTTAGTGACTGTAAAATTTTCCGAAACCAAACTCAAATTCTCGAACACGAATCTAAACTAAAATATAAAATAATCCGAATGAAATTTCTCTAACAAATTATCTGATCCTGTACCTAACCAAACATTGATTTCAACTCATAGTTTTATGTTTTTTTATTCTCATCAATTATATCACAATACAAAATTGAACTATTGTGAAAATTGTATTACGACTATAAATATTAGTAATAATTTATGATGTTTTATATACAATTTGTTATAAATTCTATTTGTTACGAATCGTTGTGACTCGATTCCGTAACGATTTGTGACAAAATTGTTACTAAATTTTTATGTCACAAGTATATTGTGATATTTTTGTTACCAAAATGCATTTGTGACACTTGTATTATAGCCATTTACAAATTATCATAATTACGTAACAATATTTTTATATTGTAACGAAATATTACGTATCAATACAATTTCTTTTGTAGTGTATGTATCAAACTGATGCTAACACACATCGTTAAGTTATATTTTTTGATCTAATTGTTCTAAATTCAGCCATTAAAACACATTAGTAAATTTTGGAACATTCATTTATAATTGCATTAATCAATACATTAATAAAAGATTTCAATCATATAATAACTTATTGGACGGCACTAGAATTCAATATAAATAAAATTCTTCTCACATAAAATTTACTAAAAAGATTGAGCTAATATTATTGGTAAGGTTTGGATTTATTTGGTTTAAAATAATTAAGATGAAGATAATGGATGTCAGCTAGTGAATGTGAAGTGATACTCATATATAAATATATTCATATAACTATTTAAGTAGTAGTAATTATAAAAACCTGGCATAGTGGGTCATGCTGTACATTAATTCACAGTTCATGATGTTATATTCCACTTCCATTTCATTGTGATTAGATTTTCATATAAGCCAAGAATATATGTATGCAACTTAGTTCGTGTCTATATTTGAAAAGGAATTCAACTTTAGTATTTGTTATATGCAGATGAACTTCTTTACATTAGTATATTTTCTCCTACACTACCTTCGTTCAAATCGAATTACTCTAATACATTTTTCAGTGTACAGTCTAAATTGATTATGCTCTACGTAATTCAGCCCAAACTTTCTACGTCTTTTTTAAAACTAACTCAAATTTCTTATTTCTCCGAATCAAACTCTACTTTTATCATTTTTCATAAATTCTTGGAAATAACAAAATTATATGTAAGTTAAAATTTAAATTATTGTCACTACGATACTATACATGCTCTCTGCTTTTGCAAAATAACAAATTGATACTTTTTTGAATTTTCTCTATTATAATATAGAAGTTTAGAATTATTCGAATCTAATATAAAAGATTCATAAGCCACAGTTTTGAATTTGAATTTCATGATTCTAAATTTGGTATTAGAGCGTAAAGTTAACCTAGTATATGTGTCTTGTCTTATTGTGGTATTTTCGGGATAATGAGTTCGAGACATATTTCATCTATATATATTTTGAAGAGTTTTACTAGAATATGAAAGTGTTTCACATCAAAAATTATAATCGATCTAATATAACATTTTCTCTATTTTACAAAAAGTGTCATTCTAGGAGAAAAAAAAAATATTTCATAAAGAATGTTATTCTAGAATTTCAACGTAGCTTCTAAATATTTTTTTCCAGTTTTATCATCTAATTAAAATTATTAATATATAGAATCTAACAAATTATTATCTTTTAGTTATTAAGAATATAAATAAAATATAATATTATTTTTTAGTTTGTGTGAGAAAAACTTGAAATAATACTCTTTAAAAAATAAAGAGAGTATGTAACAATAACGAATCATTTCATTTATTGCTAATTGATTTTTGGTCAAATTGATATATGTGCTTAAATTACATGAAACTTGTCAAATTACAACCTCTCTATACTATTGTAGAGACTTCCTCTGGTACAGGAATTAGACCTTGTATACTTCCAACCATGCATACAAAATACTCCTATGAGCCAGTGGACACCAACAAACAAATTTACTTGATAACCTAAAAGTCGAAGAATAATTTTGAAATGAATCATGGTCTACCGAAAACAGGATTAAAGACATTTGCACATTTATATAAATGTATGTATTTATGCATACACATGTAATGATGTGGTCGTTGAAGACCTTTGCACAAATCTGTTGTCTTTAGTCACATTTTCACGTGTAAAATGACATATTCTGGTTATATTCCTATAAACTTACAATCGTCATACATATATATATATATATAATATAGATATAAAATGTGTACAATTAATTATATGGTGTGCATCTTATATGTTATATATTTTTTATATTTTTAGTGGTATCAAGTTTTAAGGGTTAGTATATAAGTGCCTAAGACTTATAAACCAATAATCATGTACAAAAACCCTAGAAACTAAAACTATATTCGTATATAGGAAATTATTCGTTATTTTTTGTTATATGTATTTTTGAGACATGTTTATTCTGTACCCAAATTCACAACAGTTCTAGTTGTTTAATTTTCTAATTATGAGAAAAAGATTTTAAAAAATACATATATAGATATTTTAAAAAGTTTTAATTTCCATGCAAGCTGGTCGACAATAATATTTTAACATATGGTTCTAGAAGTTTTTACCTATGAAAATAGCATTATATGTATTATATTCTGATTGACAAAATCGCATTAGAAAATGACATGCAATATTATACAATTTCCAATCAAACCCTAATTTTATTTTTCATTGATTATTTCAGTTTGCAATTACTATGAAAGATCACAAGTTCTGAAAGGGCTAATTAAGATCTAAGTTTTTTTTATGCTATTAAAAACAGTAACCAGAGAACATTTGACTTTTTTACTAATAAATCAATTACATCAAAGCAATTTATTTGATAAAAACATACAGGTAGAATAGTAATATTAAAAAAATATGAATTCCATAGAATTACAAGATAACATAAAGCCATATCTAAGTTTCAATATATAAGGTATATAAAAAATTCTAGTTTTTATAACGTTCAATTAGCTTCATCGCCAAAATATATATGTATTTCATTCAATTGATTATTTTTTTATCAGACAAATTTGTTTATCAAACTAATTAAAACCAAAGTAACTATGAACTCATTTAGATTTGAAAGAGCCATGCTTGTCAAGAAGAGAATGATTTAAGCTTTTCTCAAAGGCCTTTTAAACACTGACTTTATATTAAAGGTAATGATTATAGGTTTCTTCCAACAACGGTTTCGTATCATATAATTCTCATTATTAAATTATTACATTTATTCGACCAAAAAAAAAATTATTATTACATTTTATGGACCAACAGTTAACCACATACTCGTTGAAGGGAATGGTCTCGTGACAATATTATATATAAATAAATATACCAAAAATGTATTTTTGTTATCTATTAGTAGTATATTGGGTAACGTGAAAACTCATCAGGTTATGTCCATAGTCATTAGAAAGTATTATTATTATTGCTGCTTTTGATATTTGATGTTTATCACTTTTTTCAGTGTATAAAATATGTCTAAATGATATATGTTTATTTGATATATCTTTCTTCATCAAAAATTCATGCTCTTACATGCTCATATGATTTCTCAGTCAAGGTTTAACAGAACCAAAAACAATGTTCATCGCTCCAGCCACAACAACTCCTACTTTATCAAACCATATGTTCGAGACTTAGTAAGTTCCACTAAATTGGTTATAACACTACACACCATAAGCATCAAAGGTCTGTAGTGCCTTGTATTGCAAGCTGCAATCAACCAACGTTCTTTCGGTAACAAATCCACATATTGTCCAAAAGTAGAAAAAAACTAATTAAACAAATTAATATATAAATAGCCTGAAGCGTCAAACATAGAATATTAAAAATTTACATACAAATATTCTTCAATTTTTATTTGTGTAGCAAAATCTGATTTATAACTAAACCCTAAACTCAAACTTCAAAACTTATTAAGCCGGATTACGTGACTAGTTGAAATCAAATCTCCAATGGAAAAAGATACATATATTCGTTGATGAATTAAAACTAGAAAACAAATATATAAAACATTTATTATATTATTGTTTCGGACTAATCAAATTTAGACTAGTAAATCATTTATAAGTACAACAATTGTATTTGGTCAAAAGTTTAAATTTATTTTTTAATATTTTTTTACCGAAGTTTAATTCTAAATTATCGTATAATTCTCACATTATATTGTTTAGGATTTTAGGGAATTTAAATTATAAATTAAACATTGTTGATTTAATTGTTGGTAATAAAATAAGTAATGTTTTTTTCTGAAGTAGAATTATACAAATTTGAAATAAATACTCCTATATGAGATTGGAAAAGGAAGTGTTTGTAATTTTTTTAAAGATAGACAAAAAAATGAATGTCATATTGTAAGGACCAATGTAAAAAGTTTTCGAGAGAATAATAATAGCCCCAATTGGTTTGGTTACAAGTTTCAACAAGAGAAAACAGTAAAGAATAATGAAAAAACAAATCAATCAAGTACTTTCGAAAAATGAAGTATTGTTGGAAATAAACAAAGGAAAGAGTAAATTCAAAGACAAAATGATTTGAAATTCTTGGAGAAGGAAAAAGGAAGAAGACAGCGTGGAGAAAGAGCCCAGAATGAATGTTGAACGTCGTGTGGGCTTCACTCTGCACCACCACCCCAAAACCCTAGCTACTTCATACCCTATCCTATTTTCATTTTCATTTTTTTATCATTAATATATACCCAAAACATATCCCAATCATCTTATATTATTGTTGTTCTTTTATATTCAGAATTTTTAGATCTTTAAATAGTAGTATAAGTTTGAAGTAAATCATCTATTTGTCAAATTAATAGATAAAAGTTTATGTAAATAAGCTCGATTTTTTGGCAATAATTAAATAGAAAGAAACTCGATTCATAACTTATAATTTAAAATTTAAACTATGTGAAATAACACGACTATTTAACCACCAGATAAAAAATATTTTTTTAAATAAATAGATTAAAGTGCTGAGAAAAATACTATATATTTATAGTTTACTACCGAATTTTTTTCCAGCTCTTCCACATACTCATTTGGTATATATTGTTTTAAAAAAAATTGTTTAGTATGTTCACCCTTAAACAAATCTTGGTTGTGACTTTCAAGATCACTATACAGATATTTTACTGTATTTCATCAATCATTCAATATAATATATAGGTGGAATTTAGGTTGAATCATTATTACTATTTTTTTTTTCAACAATTATATCGAACAAAATTTAATATATATCTCAACTTTATTCATAAATTTTTTTACTTTTTAATCTCTATATGCAATGGATAAAATCAAACTTAGATAACATGAACTATTTTATCACCTTGGTTTTCACTATGTTATTTTATGATTCGAAATTGATCTTATTATGTATAATAATATATCAAATACAATTATCAAAGATATGTTCAAATCATATTACAAATTATATACTCGTTGGATATGTATGAATAAACTAGATTTTTTGAAAAAATAAGAGAATCTCTTAAATGCAGCTAAGACAAAAATAAAACATAAGAAAATCTTAGAATTAGAATTAAAAAAGAGATTAAAGAAGGAAAGAAAAACAAGAAAGTGGGTTTGGCTAGAAAAAACGAGTGGGATTATTAATGATTAAAAGTAAAAGTCTTTTTGGTCTCTGGTCGGTCGACAATCCGTGTGTCCTGTGGTCAGTGTTTGTTTTTTATTCTTTTTTTTATGTTTCATTTTTCGAGTTTTTATTTTTATTTAGTTTTTATTATTATAATGCTTTCCTCTAATAATAAAATTAAAATTAAATTAAGCAGCCAAATGAAAATACTTTTAACGCGTTATCATGACCTCTTTCTTCTTCTCCTTTAAATGCATGTCGAATTATATTGATTACATAAACTAACTTTAATTTTGTATTCATTGTAGTTGTGGCGTAATTTTAACATTTCCAAAAAAATCTGTATAAGAAAAGTAATTTTAAGTTATTATAAAAATACTTTTAGGACAAGAAACATGTGGTTCAGTTAGGGACCAGGTGGTGAGTTCGAATCCCATCAACTCCAGTTAAAAAACTTTAGCTATAGATCGAGTCTTATCAATTTGTTGGAAAAAAATGTTTAGTAGATATCCAAATATATATGTATGGATATTAACAGATATATAAAATTATTTATTTCACAAAATGTGAAATCATTTTCAATTCATTGTAATTGTAATTTAAACATTTTTAAAATTGTATGTAGTACCTCATTATTTTTAAGAAGTTAACTAGTTATAAACACAAAGTAAATATCCATATATATAAAATATAATATGGATATCAACAGATAAATGAGATATATACAATTACTTTTACATAAAAACTTGAGAACCGTAAAAACTCAAAATGTGAAATCATTTTTCTATATATATCTAGACCTTTCGCATGTTTCATTTTTGGTTATAGAAATGTTTCAATTTCAATTTATTTTCAAATTTTTGGTTTTCCCTAGCACTACTTTGGTTATCTAATTCTTTTTTTTTTGTTGTTGTAATTTTTCAATATTTAGACAACAACTTTTCCTTTATTTTTCACCTCGGTGATGATGTTGTTAACAAAAATTAGATTTTCAGTTGTAAAGTAGACAATACTTTTTGGGTCCTGAAAAATAATTATATGCTGTTTAACATCATTGTGTCTATTTGACCATTCTTACTTAGAAAATTAGTTTAAAATGAAAAATAAAATTCAACTATATTTTTGTCATTTCTGTGAAGGTTTTGACCAGAATCAAGATATTTCTAGTCACTTGTGAAAGGTTCATAACTTCATATATAGTCAATGCCTAATGATAAATTCTTCTATATGTATTGTATATTCCAATTTTTGACCAAATTTCGATACTGAATTTGTAAGTAAGTAACTATATCTTCTTGAACATTTATGATTGTATTTTGATAGGTAGCAATTAAGAGGAAACTACACACATTTTATAACAATTAAAATTGTATTTTATTCTTATAAAAACAGTACTAAATGAGTAATAATTAATACTTGTTCATAGGAAGCCAAAAATCCATCAAAGAAATCTACAAGATGATGACAGCTCCCCATTTAGAAGTCGTAGAAGAAAAGTAAAGATGATGTGCAGCACTTGCTGATTCAATTTTTTGTTAAATTTTTCCAAAATATAATACAATTCGTGGTCCCAAACTTTTTTTAAAAAAAACCATTATGGATAACATTTAATCAAAGAAAATACAAGAATAAGCAAAATTAATAGTATGATTATAAAATAGATAAACTATACTAACTGAATTACAAAGTTAGAAATTGTAGATAAGTTAATAGATTGGGGTAAAACCCAAACTTACTCAAATCTAAAAATATCAGGATTTTCAATACTCAAACTATAGCCGAAAAACCGTAAAAGTATAGACATTTAACCAAATATAATTCTCTAAATGAATTAAAAATAAATTATAAGAACATACATAAACACGTAATACTCGTTTATCAAAGATAATGGTCTTTTTATTGTGAAAAAGGTTTTTATTTTTATTTTTTCATTAATGAATTATTTATTTGGAAAGAAATCTTTTAATATAAGAAAAATAATAAATAACTTTATATTTAAAATATACTAAGGACACATTATATTCCACTATATATATATCTATGTGTATGCATTATCAAATGTGATGTTTGTGACCTTTTGTCTCTTCTTCTTCTTCTCAAATTCTCTTTTTTCATCTTTCTTCAACTTCCAAATACAAAATACCAAAAAAATGTATGCAATGAAAGAAGAAGATTGTCTTCAAACATTTCACAACTTACAAGACTATCAAGACCAATTTATTCTTCATCATCATCCACAAATCCTTCCTTGGTCTTCATCATCTTTACCTTCTTTTGACCCGACCCATTTCCCATCTAACCCGACTCGTTACCCTGACCCGGTTCATTACTTCAATAGAAGAGCTTCTTCTTCCACTTCTTCCTTTGACTATACTGATGGTTTTGTCTCTCCTCCTTCTTCTGTGGATCATCAACAGAATCATTTAAGGATTTTATCTGAAGCTCTTGGACCTATCATGCGTCGTGGCTCGTCTTTTGGGTTTGATGGTGAGATTATGGGGAAAATGAGTGCTCAAGAAGTTATGGATGCTAAAGCTTTAGCTGCTTCAAAGAGTCATAGTGAAGCTGAGAGAAGAAGACGAGAGAGAATCAACACTCATCTTGCTAAGTTGCGTAGTATTTTACCAAACACAACCAAAGTAAGTTGTTCTTAATTCATGATTTTCAAAGATTATGCAAAAATCATTTAAGTAGATTAACTATATATTCTTCAAAATTTTAACTTTATTCAACTATTTTTTGTTTAGTAGTAATAATGTTAATTTGTTTCAATTTATTTGTTTTTCTTTTTTAAAATCTATGCAAACATAAATTTAATCACTTATATTTTCAAATTTATCTTTCATCAAGTATTACAGTTTTTATAGTTGTATTTCTATTTTTATATCAAGAAATACAGTAATTGATATTTCTGGTATGTATTTATTATAACTTACATATATTTGTTTTATTAATTAGAGTACTAATTACGAGTGGATTATATTGTATATAGTTTAGGTAGATTAATGGTAACTCAAAATATAATTTTATTCCATTATTATTGCTTAGTAGTAATAATTGTTCATTTCTTTAAAAAAAAATATCAAGTGTATCAAAACTATATATTTTTGGTATGTGGTTATAGATCATATGCATCAATTTTATTTGTTTTTCTTTGTAATTAATTTTGTTAAACATAGATTTAATCACTGATTCTTTCAGATTAATCTATATTTGTTACAGTTTTGTAGCTGCGTTTTTCAGTTTATGCATTAATTGATATTGTTGTTCTATATATTAGTAACTATACTAGAGTACTAATTTACAGATTTATGTTGTATATAGACGGACAAAGCTTCATTGTTAGCAGAAGTCATCCAACACATGAAGGAACTAAAGCGACAAACATCACTAATCACCGACACGTGTCAAGTCCCAACAGAATCTGATGATCTAACCGTTGAATCATCTTACAACGATGAAGAAGGAAACTTAGTGATAAGAGCATCATTTTGTTGTCAAGACAGAACTGATCTCATGCATGACGTCATAAATGCCTTAAAATCTCTTAAACTTCGAACTCTCAAAGCTGAGATTGCAACTGTAGGAGGTCGAGTCATGAACATCTTGTTCTTAAGCAGAGAAAACGATGAAGAAGATGATGATGAATATCGTGGAAACTTCAATGGTGATGATGATGATAATGGAGTGAGTTCAATAGAAGAAACGTTAAAGGCGGTTATAGAGAAGTGTGTTAATAATAATGATGAAAATAATGATAATAATCATTTGGAAAAATCATCTTCAGGAAGTATTAAGAGACAAAGGACAAGTAAGATGGTAAATCGATGTTATAATTAGATTTAATTAATTAGGGTTTTAGATTTAATGTGACTTGATGGATGGGATTGATTATGGGTTGGTGATATTATAATGTTTTGGGTTTTTTTTTGGGTTTGGGTTTCTTCTTCTATGTGTTTTTTAATCTATGAAGAACCCTTTTATTTAGGGTCTTTTATAATATAGTTTATATATTGTAATGTAGTTAAGACATTTTCTTGTCTTAATTAATATATAAAAAAATGTAAAGAGTTTGAGTTTGTTTTAGTGAAGGATTGGAATGAAGAGGGTTTTCTTTTATTCTCTAAATATTAATAGTTAAATTTTGTTTTTATCAACGATCTAATCAACTAAATACGATTCATAATTCAAACTCTAAACTATGAGTAGGATTATGTTTTTATTAATAGTTAAAATAAGGAAAACTGTAAATATGGATATTAACTATTTGGTGAAACTCAATTTCCCATTTTCAGTTAAATTTATTTTATGTGTATGGGAAAAAATTATATTACATAATCAATTTAGTTCGAAGGATCAAGACACATTTAGTTCAAAGGAATATTTCTTCATATATGTATCTAAGAAATTCTTTTAACATTTGGGTCCGATTGATAATAAGTTTTTTTTTTTTTTTAATTCTAGATGTTGTAAGTTTTTTGGTTATAGATTCTTTTTATGTAAGATTTTATTTTTGTAAAATTTATAAATTTTGACTCTAGAAATTTGGTTTTTTACAGCCAAAAACATTCCATAAATAAAAAAGTTGATTTCTAGATAAATGAGAGCCAAAAATAAATATAAAACATGATTGATTCAATTTCAGTGTTTTTAAATTTTTTTTGTTTTCTAGAACAATCAAAACCATTACCAATTAGACTCTTAGAAAGAATATTGTTTCTAATTCTTCTACCTCTTAACAAAAAATCATTGATTTTGTGTAAATAATTAATACATATGGATATATATAACTAATAAATGAGATATATCCTGAATTAAATTGAGGTAGAGAGTTATTAAATGGAAGATTTGAAACATATAGTAATAAGAAGTGAGATCGAATCTTTTTCGTGAGAAGAGAAAACTTAGATATGAGTTCTATTTATAGAAACTGAGTTTGGGGATCTTTAGAAATATTATTGTCTCTTTCGCCGTTACTGTCTTATTGTATTTATTATTACCACTGATCTTACAGTTGCTACGACACAACCACATCACGTCATTATCTCGTCACTTTTGTAAATCTTTAGTTTTTTTTCTTTATTCCTTCTCCTAAATTCAATGTATTCAAAAACATTCCTTGTTTTTTTTAGTTTGGATCAAATTAAACGTTGTTTTTATATACTTTATAAGAAATTATGTTTTGTATAAAAAAATTTAGTTGTGAATTTTAGTTTAAAAATTGAGTTTATGATTTGACTATGAATCTGTATTTGTGGATATAATTGTTAGACAAAATTTATTCAATAAAGCATTTAAATAATAATCTATTAAATTTAACGGCTAATACCACATTACCATAGTTTAGTGGTTGCTTGAGAATTTGTAAAATTTGAGAGTTTGCAGTTTTGAATTTCTTTAGATGTGTAATTGTATAATTGTATGTGACATTTTCAAAGATTTTCACAATTCTTTAGATGTGTAATTGTATGTGCCCCAAACAGAAAATTCTTTTACGCTTAATATTTTCAACTTTTAAATTAATATGAACCCTGTATTAAAATTATTTTTGGATCTGTCACTGATCGAATCTTATATAACATGTTGATATAAAAACTAGTTAAAGAATAAAGTTTCTACAATCTGATTCGGATTTCATAGTATTTGTTGAACCGACCATCCGAGTTATCAAAACCAAAAGTTAAGGATATATAACACACAGAAAACAACAACAAAAAAACGTACAATTACGTTCCAATAAAAACGAGAAAGCAAAAAAAAGCTGCAATTACTAATTAGGAATTAAAGGGCCAATGGTACTGAGTAGATTCTATGGCAACAGAGTGAACCCCAACTTGTACACTCAGTTTTGGCCCAATAAATCCAATATTCGATTTTAGTGTTTCGTAATGTCTTTTCTATTTTTAGAAGAAAAACAAAACCTTAAGGCCAGTGGGTAATGATGATATCTTTTTTTCACGCATGGGCTGATATTGTGGCCCATATGTAAAATTGCTTACTAAAAAAGTAACCAACTGAGCTAATAGACCAATCTAACATACACATTCATACAAAAGTTTAAATAGTATTATGAAAAGAAGAATTTGACCTGGATACAAAACGTTAAGGCTTGAACACTTTTTAATAAATCGGATGGTTAGGTTCAACCGATACTATTAGTTCCGAGTCAGAACATGGAAATTATTATTATTATTTTTACCTAGTTCTTAGATCAATAAACCACATGGATCATACTACACCAGACAATCACATTTAAACAATTTTAAAATACCACACACAAATATACGTTTAGGGAGTTCGAACATAGAAATTTTCAAATTTTTCGAAGTTTCGTTGGACCACTAGATTACTCTAGTGCTGTTACTTGACTATAATTTTCAGTTAACATGTCTATATATATTTGAATTATTTCAGGTCAACCCCAACTCCACACTAATTTCTAGGATTTATAAAGATCTGAATTCTTTGTCCCTTAAGACATTGAGAGAATTCGAAAATGAAGTAGACCAACTCAACTTGGTGTATATATGTAATATATATAATAAGATGAGTAAATTATGTGCGATGTACAGATTAGAAAATTTCAATTATGAATGTAAACTGGGGAAAGTCCACAAGTGTTGAAGTACAAGGAAGTGATTTTATACAAGGATGTGACCAATAATGTCTAATAAGTTTTAAACATACACCTAACAAATAGTATCTCAAACAATGCACAAGGCCACACACAAAAAGCATTTAATTAAGTACAGACGAAAAACTAGTTAGAAAACTAAGAGAAGTTGAAAAGAGCAAAAAAATTTGGAAGAAAGAGGCCACACGAACTCATTAAAAAATCAATGTGTTGGTTTAGTTGGTAAAGGAATGTCTATGTAGACTTCCGCTACTTGGATTCTTTTCGTGTTGGTTACAAAAAATTTCACACACACTCTCCGACCTCTAAAAGATATACAATAAAGAAATTATGCGTTAACCCTTAATGTTAGAATTTTCTGTCGTCTACTATAAATAATACAAAAATCTTATTAGTCCGAGTTAGCAGTCTCCTGAAATCCAGAATCTATTGGTTAATAATAATAAAAACCTCATTACAACTCAATTAATCTAAAGGTGTCGTGTCTATAGATAATCTGAATTGATGTATTCACATGAATCTTAATCTATGTAATAAATAAAAAATGGACCCAAATGTGAGAAAGTGACAAGAAAAAAGGACGATGGTTTTGGCCACGACGGCGACGGTTGTAGGTCCGGCCGCACGTGGTAGAAGCTATCCTCTTGTCTTTTTGACCGTTCAACTTCTTTTGTCTCTTTCCTTAATAACTTCTTTATGTTTCAAGATTTTCTAACTGCTCATAGATTTACTTCAGACTGCACACAAAGACTTTAACGATTTAAGAGATGGATATACAAAACAACAAGACACCCCAACAATTCTATAGTGAACATTGCAATTATATGATGTACGGCAGGATTCCTCCAATATATATATATATATATCAGAACATGGTCGGTTCTAGGACAAGGATTAGTGCGTATTGGGAATTGTCTCGAAAGGTTTAGCACGAAAAATGTTAAGTAAGATGGTAATTACTTAGTGGATTGATGGGCTTGATGCGGAAGTAAGTTGATCTTATTTGGTAAGGACACAAAGTTACATCATGTCATGAGGCGTTCAAATCCAAAAATTCTAATTATGTTGTTCCTGTTTTCCTTTTTCTTTTCTTTCCTAGATAGTTAACAAAACTGATTTTCTGTTTTGCAATATTAAGAAATTTTTTAATTCAACAATTAGATCGTTTGCAAAACTGATTGTCTAGACTATAATGTTTATTAAAAAAGTTTTTAAGAGATTTTTTCTGTAAACAATGTTTTTTGAAATTAATTTCCAACACTCTTATAATGAATGAGTTATATTAATAAAAGAAATTATTTATAAAAAAATTACATTAACAAAAATCGATTCATATATCAAATTCTATTATGTTATTCCATCAATATTTAGAATTGAATTCAGTAGAAAAAACTATAAATATGTATATATAATCAGATGAAGGCATTTCGCCACAATTTCCAAATAGTTAGTTGAAAAGATTTTTATGAGTTTTGTAAAATATCTAAAAAATGTGTGGTTGAAGCAAACTATGAAACTATATCATTCATATAAAAGTAAAAAGATTGAATGAAAAGATGACAAAAGAAATAATAGGTGGCAATGAAGATGAGTACATGAACATATGGGCTGCATAGTTAAAGTTTGGCCGACAGCAGAATATCAATGAGACAATGATTCAGATTTTAGTTTCTTCCCACCTGACATTTTGACCCCATTTTCCTACTTTAATTATTATCACCACTCCATAATTTTGTAAAAATAATATAGAAATTTGGTTAAGTTCATTTCAATTTTTTTTATAACTAAAATTTAATTTTTGAGAGTCGTATACTGTTTACAACTTATCGATCTAATTACTAGAAAGAAAAAGAAATTTTGTGGTAGTAGATAATTTCAGTTGAATCACTTATTCAAAATACACTTTTAATTATTATTTATTTAGATTAAATTCGATGTGACTTCATATATGTCTTTCCATTATAAATAATTGGGCACCTAATGGTCACATTCAGCTTAAACTAAGAGGGACCGAAAAATAATTTTGATAGGTCCCTTGATTTGTTATATATCTATTGATTGAATTTAAATAGTTTAATATGATAAACAAATAAATAAATACTTAAAAACATACGTCATGATAATGATAAAATTATTGTTGTGAGTCCATCCTTAAAGTAGAGTTATCTCCATACGTGGAGCTCCAAGAATCCATATGATTAGAAACGTAGCAAAAAGATAATTAAATTTTAGTCTTTTATATAATATTTCAATCAACTAATTCATCATTTGAACTAGGAAGAGGTTGGTTGGTTTGACTAATTATAATGGGAGCTTTGTTCATGCATCAAAAGCATGAGTTATGCAAACTTGTAACTAGTATAATAATTTTGTATATTTATTTTTGTGTGCATTAATTAGATTTTTTTTAACAGATTGACGAAACATAATATATATAGCTCAAACATTATCCTTTAAATCCAAACAATATTACATAACAATTATATGACTTCCTAGAGTTGATCATGTTTTCTGAACAAAAATTTATTAATAACGTTATTGTATATTTTCTGTAATCATATAATTAATGAGATAACTTAAAATTTTGTTTGGTCAAATAAACAATTGTAACTCATTATATTCTTAAAAAAGTAAGTTCATACAATCCAAAAAATACGAAATACAATGAAACATAAACATAAATTTAAGTTGTTTTGTTGTATAACACTATCTTTTTAACATCTTGCTCTATTAGTTGGAATAATAATCGTCTAGCTACACCAACTTCTTAAATTTTAAAAAATTAGAAGTTTTAGTCGATTTTACAAACAATTAGCTATGTTACTATTTTCTTTAGATTTTCAACAATTAGTGTCGATTGAATATATCAAAAAAAACAAAAATATAAAATAAACCAAATACTAATCACAATCTTGTATAGCTACAAAAGCAAGTAAAGTGAGAAATAAGTAAACAAGAAGTAATATTGGTTAGATTTATGTGTGAGATATATAGAGTTGAATTTACAATGGGAACTATGAAACTAAGGCAAAAGCCATTACAAAATTTATCCCAAATTCTTAAAATCATATTTACAAATTTACCCTCCAAAAACTTATAAACATATACCCTCCCATATCAAAAGTTTTCACATCTTGTAATCATCCTCCAAAGATCAACAATTGCCAAGCAAAACCCTAAACCGGTCCGGTTTTCTCCTTCATATCTTCTTGCAATCATCGGTTTGAAGAATCATACCAAGTTGGATCAATCTTGCCAACATAAAAGCATCACAACACATCTTTTGATAATGTAAAGCTTAGCTCTTTGCTCTCTAAGAACACCACCAAGTCCCCTACTACTTGATACTCTTCTCTTTAAGATTCCCATCTTCGAAATAGAAATTTTGTTATAATGGTTTTAGAGGTTTAAGAGAAAGTGAAATGAACAACGAACTTAAAGGTCTTTTATAGAAGAAGAAGAGAGTTGTGTAGGGTCAATAAGTCGAAATCGCACATGGAAGTGCACCCCAACCAACCCGACACTGTCTTTCATTATTCCACTTGTGTTAAATGTCACATATCTTTTTCAATCTTTGGGATAAGATAATTATAATTGAGTGGTTTGTATTGGTTTTACAGCCACATATGTTAGGAATTGAATTGCAAAACTGAATTTTGTACTACGATTAAATTTAAACAAACCGCCACACATAACTACTTTTTTTTCCACACTTAAATCGACAAAACATAATCTATAATTCAAATCAGTTTTCAAAAAATTTCAAAAATTTTTTTATGGAATAATACGACCTTCTAAAATAAGTACTCGGATGAAACAAATTGCAGAACTTGATATATAACTACTTAATTAAAGACAGTTTCCTGTAGCCCGCAATATGTAGCGGTATATATAAAATTTGAGATATTATGTATTTCTCAAAACAATTAAGTTAAATTGGTCCAATGATTAAAAAAATAGTTTTAGTTGCTATTTTCTTTAGTAAAGTTCAAGTTTTCTCATTGCAATACATTATTGGTGATCCATAAACGTTTCAATTTAAATGATAGAAAATCAGACTATTTTAGACTTAAGAGATTATATTTTTTTTTGTCTAACATTGGCCACAACTGGCCGGCCTATTAGTCAAATTCCTATATAATGTAAGCGGTGAAACTCGATCCATACTTGTGCAAGTGCGTTGTCATTAGTGAATTTACCGCCTGCCACTAGACTAAATACCACTTGCTAAAAAATTATATTTAAAAAAACACATTCCGGTCTTCACATCATGATTACTAAAATCTTCGGCTAATCAACTTTAAATATATTATTAAAAGAATTTATGTCCAGTATAAAATGCACGTGTGATTTATGAAATAAAAGTCTAAATTTAAAGATATAAAAGTTATTGGCTGTCTACAAAACGACAATAAAATGAATGTTGTGATAACATTTTCATTATGCTTTATGTTCAATATATTGCTATTTCGATTTATTTCTACATGTTTTGATAATTCTATTTCTATATATGTTTTTAGGTAAATTAATTTTTTCAATTTTTAATGATCTTTATAAAAAAAATTATATAAGTTATTGTGTGAATCAGAATAAAGTCGATCACAAACCGTTAGCTTTAAACATGAATCTGATGAGTGTGAAATATCCTTAAGCCAATCGTTTTCATATTTTATATGGTCACAAACAACGAACACTTATGTCCCTCTTGGTTCCCTCTTTTATTGTCCACCACCTTTAATTATAATAGATTTCAATAAATACAAAATATTTAAAGCTCTTAAATTAAATCTCATATTTATACCCAATTTTTACAATTATTACAATTTTTGAAAACGATTATTTGTGTTTTTCGACCAAAAAAAATACCCAAAAAAAAAATCTTATATATATTCGATTTAAGAGCTTGTATCAAAACTTAAACAAATGTGAAATTTGGATGTGAGAATATTAACTTTTGATTTAATTTGGAAAAATCCGATTATAATATTAGTAGCCAGCTTTAAGCGTGATTATTTGTCCACCTTGGAAGATATACTTTTATATAATATCATAACATACAAGACAACCAAAAAAAAAATTTATATCATAACATATAAGTTTTACATTTTTTTTTTTTATCACTTAGATCGAAAAAATTCAATCCATAGTTAATCCTTCTAATTTCTAAACTCCTAACAATATCACATTAAATAAATACAACTATCTAAAATCAAATTTAAGAAAAAAATGTAACAGAAATAGAACTCAATCACTTCTCTATATGATTGACGTTCTTGAAACCTTCTGGATTCAAATTCAATACAATATCAATTTGGAACCTTTTTGAATAGTATGAAATAATTGGACCTTTAGAATGACTTCAAAAGCATTTACAGTGTTAGGCCGGCCTTTTAAATGTAAACTAGAATCTGGTCCATTTATACCGACATAGCTTAGCCCACCTAGTTACCCAATTTATCCAAAGGTTTGTTGATATACATACATACATGATATATCAAAACAAAGGAAAAATTTAAAACATATATATGTATCATATATACATGCAGCATATATATGTGTTTATATGGAATTATGTTGAATATTAACAAGCCTTTACGGCATTTTAATTAATGTCACGAATCATAGAGTAGAGAAGAACTATATCTGCCTTTCATTGTACATAATGCATATAATCTAAGAACCACTAGATTACAAGCCTTTCGGCAACATTTTTATATTGTAACAATATAAAGGAATGAACATGTAATATGAACCAAATATGGCTTGCAACATGAGAACTACGAGACTAACAAGTGGAAGCCAAGTGGTAAAACTGGTTTGAAGCAAAAACGTAAGTTCGTCAGTACTAAGTTCGAATACTACTGAAGCTAAATTATTGTTGCTAACCAGAAAAAAAAAACTTAAATTACTAAAATATACGGAGCTAGACTAGTTCTTTGGATTTAAGTTTATAAATGAACTAAGAGTGAATTTGTCTAAAGATATAACAGGCATTAGATCTAAGGTATGCTCAAATTGAAGCGAAATTGAATCTTATATAATTTAAAAATCATTATAATCTGAAGCTTCATCAATCCTCAATTAATACCTTATATAATCTTAATTAACCATTTTTTTTTAATATCGTAAACAATACGTTTGTAGCATAATACATGTAGGTAGACTTGTACGGAGATCCGTACATAGGGCACATGTTTGGTAATGTGCTAATTAATGATTATATATAGAACTCGTTGACTTCGTTGACCTTGAAGGCTTTAACTTTCATTTTCTCACGTAGTGACGCCACTGCATACGTCATTATTTATCATTTACAACTATAAATAAATAATTAATTATTTTATATATATGTATATATATAATGAGCTAGTGGGAATACATGTATTGATGAGCTTGTTTACAACAGAAAAAAATATCCTTGAATAAATATCTAAAAAAATAAATATATGTATATGCAAGTTGCTAATTTAAATAAAATTCCAACAAGAACAATTTTTTTTTTCCTAAATTTAATGTCGGCAACGTGAATCTACTTATTACAAGTAGCCAAATACAGTGTTTGTCGAAACTAGATAAACAAGTAAATAAAAGATGAATAAATATGTGTTCTTATAATTATATAGTATATCATATTCTATATTTTAAAAGGATATATATAATATACATTTATTGATTTTAAAGTAAAAGTTTAGAAAATGTATAAATATGATTCAGAATAATTAATTTTTGTTTGGTTATAAAATGTACATGATATAGATTAGTGTTCCGATAGTAAGACAATGACAACAACAGCACAAACTAAAATAGTAGATTGCATTATATGATTTTCTAAATTTATTTATTTTACATTATAAAATAATAACTATGTAGGAATATACATTCAGAAGCATTATGTAAATTTGCTTAAAGCTCATTCATGACATCAACCTACACAAGTCGATAAATAAATGTAAGGAAATTATGATAACTTCATAATGTGGCTTCTCAACCAATTGCAATATAAATCTATGGGGTAGTTTGGTCCCATTGCTTATGACCAATTATTCTTTTTCATTTTTTTTTGGTTATTGGAACCTAATTAGTAATTAGTCAACAAAAGCAACTTGGATTTTATATAGAAGTTGTCGTTACTTAATTGATTTAAACTTAAAATAAGTTAAACAAGTTATCGAACTTTATTAGGAATTAACTATTTGTTTAATTTATTTTTAATAACTGTTTTTCTTTCTTATGACTTGGAATGAGGTTTATGACTACATCTGGTCCACAAATGGTCCATGTCCTCTGATATATAGAATTATGACTTAATTGAGAATTTTTAAGTTATTAATTAAATTATAGTAAATGTTAAGTAGTACCTAATTAACTAATGTTGTGGCACGAAAACTACGGAGAAGTTAGGCAGTGTTCAGGTTTTTCATAAGTTAATTGTGTTATTTTTGACCCAAATAAAGTTGTCTTATTAACTCTTTATCATGTTGAGCTTAATTATATGATTTTCAATAATTTTATCCATTGTACTTTTCATAATTTTCACTACAGAAAAAATATATCAAAATTCAAGCTAAATTTGTTAGTCTTTAAGTCGACTAGATGGTATGAATTATGAAACCATAAAAAGATCATCATTTTCATTTTTTTGTAATATTATAATTTCGTTGTGGGTGAATCATTTTAATGACGTTGCTCACCATATTAGTGGGTGAACTCATCCACACTCTTGTGTCAATTTTTGTTTTATATATATATTTTTTTAAATATGGTGCGATCATGTAATTAAGTCATTAATATTCAATTGCAATCGTTCATTTTTTTGCAATTTAGGTAATTAAAGATTGTTGGAGCTGGGTTTACCTACTACTAGTCCGACATAAATCTAACTTGGTCCAAAATCCATCAAGGATCTCGGCCTAAAGTTCATAAAGATCTCAGTCCAAAGTTCATCTCAGACCTCGGCGCAAAGCTCATTTTGGACTTCGGCTCAACGTCCACTAGTCAAAACAAATCAAGAAAATAAGAAATATTTCATATTTCAAATATGTAATATTTTTGAGAATATAGAAAGATCTTTAGCGATAATGTCAATTTTCCTATTAGGAAAATAAAAGATTATATTGTAATATAGGTCTAAACCTCTTCTATTCATCTATAAATAGAGCAGATTACTTCCAAAGAGACGGGATGGAGTTTTCGACAACACACATTCTATTATTCAATAAACACAATTCTCTACTCTCTTCCTTTTATCTCCTTATTAATTAGAATTTTTATCCATTTCTTATTACAAATAATCAGAAAAAGATTTAGAACCTTGTGCTAAATCATGTTCAGACAAAAATGAGGTTACGATTAGTGCTATTGAATCTCAACAAGTAAGATGACTAGTTTTGTATAAAAACCAGAGATCATTTTTAATAACTTGTATACATATACGAGAAAGTGTTTTTATTAAGTGGTTTTGTGTCATCTCTACTATTTTTTTCATCCATGTTTAATTTTAAAAATTTGAGTTTGTCCAACGTAATATTGCTAGGTTAAGAGATTAACTATATATAGGATTTTGTCAATCTAATTATTGAAAAAAAAATCTATGTGTATCGTATACATATGTTTAGAGTTTTATGTTTTAAGTGATGGTTCGGACCTTACAATTTTACTATGAAAATATAAAATCATACTTTTTTTTATTTTATGTTTTTGTTTCCTCACAATAATAATGGTTAGAGACATTTAGCAACTATTACAAATATTTTAACAAGCAATGTACATTTATTCAGAAAAATTCACGAAAATGCATTATTTTATGATAAAGGACTAATAGTTGTACAAATATATTCGAAAACCTGACATTATAAAATTATGATCCCAAACAAATAATTTAGCAATCGTTCGAAATATTATATTTTTCGAGTGAATCCTATGTGAACACTAAACAGCCTGACAAGACAAGTTGGCTAATCAAAAACACATAAATGGGAATAAAATGTGTGACATTGACGTGGCAGATAGTTTTCATTTCTCCAAAAATACTATATCTCTCCACTTTTTAATAATTTAAAAGAAATTAATTAATTTCTCGTGAACAAAGATAAGATCTCTCCCATAACGATAGAATTTTAATTTATTTCTTTTTGCTGACAAGAAAACATTATTATATTTACACCTAATGTTGCCACATCTTTTACAAAAGACAAGTGTTTTCCTTTTCCAAATTATTCGAACTATCTTTTTTTTTAATAATAATATATTGATGTCATTGTTAGCAAAACTTTTTAAACCATTTCATTTCACTATCTTTTACCTTTTATTGCCAGAAATTTAAATCTGTGGAAACTCAAAAATTGCTAACTGAAGTAGAACTAAATGTACTTAATTCTCAAACAAAAGAAAATGCATACTGTAAAAATGCACAATTTATTTTACATTCAAACAATCTATGTTGCATATTTCTCATTTTCGATTTATATATATTTATCAATGTTTTAATAGTATTTTAGAGAAAGTTAATTAGGGATTTTTCAGATATTCTACATCTGTGAATCAACGTCTATCTTATTCGTCTAGTAATCATCGTTATCTAAACGCAAGAAAAAATAAAATTATAGATCTTTTTAGTAGTTCTTATCCAAAAGCTTATCTTAGATACTTAAGATACAAGAGACAGAGGACAATTACTGTGTGTATATTTAATTGTTTAAGGTTCTTAATAGTGAAAGTGGATTAAACTATGCATGCAGATGATAGCTCATGTAAACTAAATGCAAATTAAGTGGATCTAAAACATTAAGTGTAAATCAAACAGATCAAACGATCTAAAATATATATTCAAATGTTAAAAACACATAAAAATAGTCAAACAAATATTTGATTAGTAGATTATTTTCAAAATTAACCACATTATACCTACTATTTATGTCATGAAATTGGAACGCACGCGGTTCACTTATTAAAGTTTTTTATACTAATCAAGAAATATATAATTAACGTCAAATTTTTTTTTAATTTGGTGATAGGATAATTCAACTAATAATTATGATATGTAGGGTTTAATTTTTTTTCTCTATAATTTATAAATTAAATATAAATTTTAAGGAGTGAATTTTAAACTATATATCGATATTTGTGATCTATTTATTGAAAAAAAAATAACAAACGTATTAACCTTAAAAAATAAAAATAGAAGAGTATAGTAATAATACTATTTTAATATGCCAAAAATCAAATATAAGATTAAATAAAATAGCTTTTATGCGGCTGCCGACAGTTGATGCGCAGACATATAAGTCATCTAAATGTCATTTTTATTAAATTTATTGATAATTGATAACAAGTTTTATGTCGCACAAAAAAAACAAAAAAAAAAACTATTGTTGAGTGTTTAAGCATATGGTGCCTAACATTTATGAAGATGACAAGATAATCTCGAGCTCTCTTTTCATTTTATAAATATAATTAATGTAATCCAAACAAGATAAATGTGGATTCGCTTTGCCTTTTTCATCACATTTCACTGATGACGTAAAATAATACTTTTGGAATTCATTTACTTTTGGGTCGGTAATTTACGTTTTTATTCGGTAATTGAATTATTTTATTATCTAAAAAATGTGTGAAATTCAAATTGTTAAAATTTAAAAATATGTATTTTCCATCAAAATTCGGTTTTAGATAGCCACATCATCTAATATAATAGAATTTTGAATTTGAGATATATGAGTCAAATTTTGTTGTCTAATTATCGACATTTTCTTTTGACACCCAATAGCTAGAAAATGTGAATCCAAACAAAATTCTTAAGATTATTATCAGCCAATGGTCCATCGATAAACACATGATTTACCACATTCGGATAATTAAGATACATCAATATTCATTTTTTATTTTGTTTTGGGGTTTATCTAAACCAACAAGTCACTTTGATGTTTATGTTGTTTGTCTTTACTCTTTGGTTATATCAATTTTTATTGTAGAAGATAATATAAATTACTCTAAGTTGATGTAATGAGATTAGAGTGCATAGTTGTATACTTTTACTTGAAGTACAATTTGAATTGTTTAGTCCTCTGGATAAGTTTTACCAATGTTCTAACTTCTATGTGGAAGTTCAAAAGGTGGTTTACAAATTTTTGCTCACAATTTTGGTAAAATAATTAGTTTATGTATTATATATGTTCATGTTGTATCTATTATCAAAGACATCAATGTATTTAGTATAATCAATAAAACTAATTTTTATTAAATACCCTGGACCAATGATCTATAATATGTAATTTAAAACCCATCATAATCCAATCTACCTTATACATAATAAAAATAACAAAACTTGCAACATGATATCATATGTTACCATTATTTTGAAAATGGAGCATTATTATTTTTGTTGTTGTCCTTGTGGATCGTTGTTTGGATAAAAACTAATACTAATGCATATTGTTGCTAAAAATAGTATTTATCTTTTTAAATAAGTAACTGATGTATTCGAATACATTCTTAATTTTTATTGAAATTTTTGACTATAAGTCTATTTTTAGTATATAAAACTGGAGTAACAACTTTCTTAAAAAATACCATTTTAAATTAAAGAAATTGCAAAGAGATATCTAAACATTTATATATTTATTCAGACTATGGTTTATTGTTTTTATATGCTAAAATGAAAGACATTTATCATAAGGAAAAAAATAAGACAGTTCTCATTTCTGTGTGTTTAAATTGCGAATATTCGTAATTATGTAAAAAAATTATTTGAGAATTGTGACGTATCATTGTCATAATCTATAACAATATTAAAATCATTCTTTTCTGTGATTGGACATACTAGCGATTAACCATCTAAATTGGGAAAGTCCAATGATGTAAGCAAATCATTGAAGATTTTAATTTCTACCTATCACTATTAATTTATATTATATTTCTTGTCCCAAGCGCATAACTAATGATCATTTTAGTATATAAACAGTTTCTCCATATTAAATAAATTGAAAGAATGTATATATATATATATATATATATTATTAATGTAACATAATATCAGCAGCAAGTGGCATTTAGTCTAATAGTAGGCAATAAGTCCACATAAGACATGCGCACTTACATAACCAAAAATCGAGTCCCACCGCCTACATTATGTAGAAACTTGGCTAATTGGGCAGTCTATTATGACCCAATATTGATAAAAGAAAAACATAATATCAGCATGTATAGTCAATTTAGCTTAAATATAACAAACTAAATTTTATAGTTTTTTTATATTGAGCCATAATTGACCAGCTTGTTAGCCAAATTCCTATATAATATAAAATAGTGAGATTTGATCTCTAGATATGTAAATAAAATTTATCACTTATTACTAGATAGATTAAATGTCACCTACACTAAATTTTATAGTTGTATTACTTTTTTCTTATCAAACACTATAAGATAACATGATTTATTAAAAAAAAACATTATTTCTTTGTTTTGTTTAAGATTTCTGATAAAGCAACAAGTCTTCTATTATATCGTTAATTAAATATCTAGCAATTTCAATATTAATAAATGTTGCCAATCGTTTTATGGAGTTGGTTGTCATCAAGTTGAGCAATTGTGGGTCTATGGAAGGACCCAATTACATTCCTCTTTGTTAGTGGTTTTGGGACTAAACTGATTTAGCGAATCTCATTCTGCGTCTTCGAGTACTTTTTCTGTTAACCAGAAAATTCAGTCTTTAATTTTTCTAGGGTAAAATCCACACTATTTTAAATTCATTCATTTTTAGAGTTAGATTCCTTTCTGCTGCCACTTAATCTTATAACTTCTTAGATTATTTCAAGGTATCTTTTCAGTCAATTATCGTCTTCAAATATTTTTTCAATGTTCCAATTGGTTAGATTAAACTTTCGGGATAGTCAAAAAAGTTACACAAAGATGATAATATACATTTTAAATTTGAACATCATACACGAAAATATGACGTAAAAGCCCACAGAGAAAAGTCTAATAGTAATACTATAATTTGGAAAAGTAGTAATGTGCTATCTCGAATTTAAGTTTGTTAGAAATAAAATCATATTTACGTACTGTATTAAAGATATTCATATAATTTTTTCTGACGTCGAAATTAATCGGATCTCATTATTCATTGACATGTACACCCGTTGAACCGGTTCGAGAGAAAATTCATAGCTAATACAGAACTTTTAATACTTATGTTGATATGGTATTCATGATGTTTCCATTAAACCGGATTACCTAAATTATTGTAAAAGAAAAAGATATGATGATGTTCATTTATCCCTACAACATATACATTATTTATTAAAAAAAATGCTTCCTACAATATTCTGTATATTTTGATAAGCTTTGCAAATAAGGATATGCAAAAGAATGCATTTTCTACAAATTTAACTTTGAATATTATGTAAAAGTTTCAAAATTTTAACGACTAGATAAAAAATCACATCAGTTTATAAATAATATTAAGTGAAACCTATATAAGAATCTTTTCGATTCACCAATCATTGACAAAAAACGAATGTATATATACACATACATATTTTTTAATTGAAGTAATAATACACGAATAGGGAATTATGGAAAAAAAAAAGCCTCAAAATATTCATAGAATGGGAATTAAAGGAAATGCATTTGTATAAATGAATGATTCATGCTTGCAAAACCACACAATTCACTGAGATTTCGAATAAAAAACATATTCAATAAATTCTCAAAACTCCTACATTTTTTTTGGTCAACTAACGGGACTATGCCCCAATTTTATTAATAATAAAAACATCTAGAATCAACTATAACATACCGAGGAAATGTTAAACCCTCTGCATCCTCAGCCAAAATCTCTCGAACCATATCCGGTTCCACATCAAAAATATGATAACCTAAAAATAAATTAAACGAATAGTTTGCAAAGCTATCTGCTAAACAGCTCGTCTCTCGAAACGTATGTTTCATGCACAATTTGAACATTCCGGTCTTTAAGCCATACTCATAATTGTTTATTTACTTTATACTTTATGCTAATCATTATTTTAGTTAATTTATTTTCATCATCATGCTTAAAAGATTAGCAAATCAAAGCTCATGCCTCAGGGGGAATGAACTTCACAAAAATAAATATATTAAATTTGTTATGTGAATCTCTTTTGTATATTTATCCTGTCTCACTTGTCGACCCCACTTTTCCATGCAGCCCACAACATATTCATATTTTTGTCAGAAGTTTTCTTAATAGTAATAATATTTCCTTTATTAATTTCTCATGTTTCAAATTATCTAACAAAGGTTGACAAAAATAAATTTATCTAACAAAGTTTGGTGATGATTGGTATGTCAAACAAAACATACCATTTACAAAGGATAGATTGATTGTAGTAGATTATATATCAATTACCTTTATAATCTACTAATTTACTACAATTAAGAATGAATACATAGAGTCAATTTATTTCCTATATAATTATTTGCTTAATTGATACTCATCAAACCCTGGCATGGAATATTAATATCATAATAATTATTTTTTATAGAAATATTCTTTATCTTTTATATGAATCTTCTTATTACTTTAAGTCGACCCACAACATATACACACATAAACCCATGTTATTCCCATACAACTGCCCATATATTATTATACTTATCTCCTTAAAACATACACAAAAAAAAAAAAAATTAATTACATACATGCACACTTGTTGTTTTTTATTTCCCTCTTGTCTCTCTATATATACACTCATACATTCACACATGTTTATACATACATACATTCTTAATCTCTCTCAATCTTCCAAATTTCACACTTTTTTTGTATATTTCTTAATCTCTACTTCAATAATGGAGGCTTTCAGTAGCGTAGACGAAAGCTCTACAAGTACAGTTTCAATACACACTCCGGCTAAACTTCCGGCGATAAAGTCGTTTTCCCCGGCGAGTATATTACACCGAATGGAAAGTGGAACAAGTGTTGTTTTGGATTCTGAAAACGGAATCGAAGCGGAATCAAGAAAGCTTCCATCTTCGAGGTTTAAAGGTGTTGTTCCTCAACCAAACGGAAGATGGGGAGCTCAAATTTACGAGAAACACCAGCGCGTGTGGTTAGGCACTTTCAACGAAGAAGAACAAGCGGCGCGTGCTTACGACGTCGCAGCTTACCGTTTCCGTGGTCGTGACGCCGTTACGAATTTTAAACGGAAGTTTAACGGAGATGATGATGAAGAAGAGATTGATTTCTTAAACGCTCATTCAAAATCAGAGATTGTTGATATGTTGAGGAAACACACTTACAACGATGAATTACAACAGAGGAAACGTAACGGAAACGGAATAACGGCTTTTACTTCCGTTACGATGGTTGTAACGGGGTTTAAAACGGCGGAGTTACTGTTTGAGAAAACGGTAACGCCAAGTGACGTCGGTAAACTAAACCGGTTAGTTATACCAAAAAACCAAGCGGAGAAACATTTTCCGTTACCGTTAAGTGATAACGTCTCTGTTAAAGGGATGCTGTTGAATTTTGAAGACGTTAACGGAAAAGTGTGGAGGTTCCGTTATTCGTATTGGAATAGTAGTCAAAGTTATGTGTTAACTAAAGGTTGGAGTAGGTTTGTTAAAGAGAAGAAACTCTGTGCCGGTGATTTGATTAGTTTTAAAAGATCATCCAACGGTCAGGATCAACAGTTATATATTGGGTGGAGAACGAAATCCGGGTCCGGGTCGGATCAAGATATGGGTCGGGTTGTGAGGTTGTTTGGGGTTGACATTGCGTTAAACGACGACGTATTAGTGAAGAAAGAAACGAAGATATTATCGACGTGTAATAAGAAGCAAAAAGTCTTGTAACACTTACCAAATTTTTTTTTTCTTTTCTTTTTGTAATTTCATTGAAAAAAATTTAAGCTTCTTTTCAAATTTTCTTGCTAAGATTGAACAAGTGGGAAATTAAATGAATTAGGTATTGAGCAAATTTTATGTTATTTATACCTTGGACAAAAAAAAATGTTATTTAGTAATTACTGTATATATATAATTCTTATGTGGGATATACTCGTAATTTATGGGCCTTATTGATTCATAAGCCCATTAAAATTATACTCGTACGTTATGGGCCTTATTTTGATTTAATAGGCCCATCAAAGTTTGTCTTCTTCAAAATCGTTAGTTCGTTGGTTTATTCACCCGCTAAAATATGTTGGCGAAGAAATCTCTACACGTTCGTTATTTAACGGCGATCAATTAACGCCGTCAAAAATACTTCGCCGGAGCTCCGACAAAAATTTTCTCTTTCCCGCTGTCAAGTTTTGTTCTTTAGAATGTTGTAAGACGTCAAAGCTCTTCTCTCTTCCGGCGAAAGTTGGATGTTCCTTCTCACTTTCCAATCTCTCTCTCCGGTGGTTGAAATTTCTCACCGCCACCGGATATGGGACCCTCATGTCTCGCTCTTCTCTCCTGGTCTGGTTTTACTTGAAGACAAAAGCCGACATGCGCAGATCTTCTTCGTCTCTTCTCTCCTTTGGTGGAGTCATGACTCTCCTCTCCGGTGCCTCGCTGGTTCCGTGTCGTCTCTATCTCCCTCCATACCGCTCGAGGACTGCGGATTTGAGTGAAAGATGGAGTTTCTTCGTCGATTCCTATGGCCTTTGGTGTTGTTGGATACGTGAGGTCTCGGTCTCACTGCTTGTTTTGCCTTGTTCTTATGTCGTTGTCATCATCTCTTCTACCGATGGCTCGCCGGTGCTGCATATTCTTTGTCTCTTCATTTCTCGGTGGGGGCAACGAGATAGTTTGAGATCTGAATCTTTGCCGATTCTCGTGGTCTTTGGTAGCGGTTATGTGACGTCTCTCTCGTTTAGGCTGCTTCTTCCTCCTCTTGTATGCTTGCTTGTGGTTGGTAGTTGTAGGCTAGTTGAGCTTCAATGTTGGAATCGAGGTTAAGTAGTGTTTCAAGTTTCATGTGGTTGAGTGTGAATCGTTTAGAAGTGTTAGTGTTGGCTCTTCTTGAAGAATTGGTATGTTGTCTTTGGTTTTCGTAGAAGTACCAAAGGGTTCTATTTAGTTTCTGGTTGGCTGGGTGATCTGTTTGGAGACCTCGGTTTGTTTGTGTAGATGTTTGGAGATACTAGTGGGTTCAGTTTTTGCTGTTTATTGCAGTTCGATGCTTAGTCGGCTACCTTTCCATCATATTATTATTTTTAAATAATACAAAATTTTTAAGAGATCTTGAATCTCTGTGTGATCTTCCCAACTCCATCTTTACAATCCTCAGCCATTCTCTTCACCTTGTCACTTACTTGAGCTGTTCCTTTCCCAACTTTCTCTGTTGCTTCTTTTGCCCTAACAATGGCTGCTTCTCTCATTTCCCCAACTCGCTTTCCCAAATTCTCTGTGTATTCCTTCAAAACCGTAATCCATAGATGGATTTTCTCCATTACAATGAAGATCACTTCCTGAGATCTTCCTTTCACAGAAGTCGCCATCTTCTTCAGCTTATTCATTAGTGTTTGGCCTCTCTTCTCCGTTTCTTCAACCGAGGATCGTTCCACACCATTTAGTAATACGCTTTGTTCTGTCTCTCCAATGCTCTTCTCTTGAAGGTCTTCATCAACAATAACTCTCAGTCCATTTGTTTCCCATTTCTTTCTAGCCTCTTCTAAGGCTCTTCCTTGTTCTCTAGCTCTCTTTGCTTCTTCCTCGGCCCATGATCTGAACAAACAACATATGATGAAATCAGTCACTCGTGATACAATAGACATAGCGAACGGCTTATACTCATTGGTTAGATATCAGAATGCTGCAGTTATATTCCTTCTTTGATATTCTATACATAATGTATTACGGAGGTGTAGGAGTACCTAGCCATGGATAGGGCTTTACGTTCAACTTCCAACTCATACTGCAACTTTAAAATCCGCTGGTTTCTTCTTCAGCCTCTTTTCTAAGATTGGAAACCTTCTCTTTCTCAAAAGATATCTCTGCCTTGTTACTCATCAAATCCTCCAGTTTCTCTTCTGCTTCACGTCTTAACCTTGAGAGCACCTCCATTTTTGACTCAACCGCAGCTCGTTCTTTCACCAACGCTAGATTCTCTTCCTCTCTCTTCTCCCTCAGCCGCTCCAACTCCGATTTGGCCATTTCCGCCATTTTCTCGACTGCTTCAATCTTTTCTCGTTCAATTGAAAGCTCTTTCTCGAAACTAGCATTGACATCCTTTTCAACCTCTGCAATGAGGGCATTATGTGCAGACACGGCTTTTTCAGCCATGGATTCTGCTTCGATACGTGCCAATTCCTCACTAACAATATCAGAAGCTCACCGCTTGATAGAGCAATGGCCAGACAATTGGACAATTTTGACAGCAGATGGTGGTCCGGCTGCACAGTTTGAACATACAATTCTTATTACCACATCTGGTGCAGAGATTCTCACCATACCATCATGAACTTATCACAATGTTAAAGAAGTTCACATCATTAATCATTCTTTTCTCTGTGTCAGAAAAATGTAAGTAATCATTCAATAGTTAGTTTGATTGTTTTCTTTAGTTAGTTTAATTGTTTTCTTTCTTCCTATGACTTCATCTTCTACATTATACAAATTGTAGCTCAAGTAGTGTTCATATTGCGGTTAGGATATTTGATCCAGCTTTGTCAATACATGGAAGCTTCAATTTGATTTTGACATAGTATATTGGAGAGTGTATGTGAGGGAGTTAGCACATAAAAAATCAGACTGGACTACTTGTTCTTTTACAGTTGCTTAAACTGTTTCTACTGTGGAAGAATTTAAGCCTGTTTAGTTCGGAGCAAAATCAGTTCCATGAACACTAAAATTAAAATTCTCCTTTATATTTGAGAAATGAAGATATGATTCCAAGCAAACTAATTATTTTATATATAATATGGGTCGAGGATTTTGGATTAATCAAACACAACATATAGGTCTGATTGAGAACACCGTATGAACTAAGCAGTTACAAAAAATAGTAGTTAAAACGAATATTTTGAAAAGCGAGTGGTAAAATTTAGTAGTTGACAAAAACAATCATTTGAGAAGTAAAGTTGATTTAGCAACTTTAATTCTCAAACGAATTTTTTTGTCAACTATTAAATTTTACCGCTTGCTTTTCAAAATATTCGTTTTTGTCAACTATTAAATGATTTAGAGAAACTGAATATTATAATTAGATAGAAATTAGTAAATTTGTATTATGATTATTTCCAAACATCCAAAAATTAGTTCATTTGAAAGAAGTGCTCAAACACTCATAAATAAATTTAAATAATTCTTTCAAATGTAGTTTCCAAATGCTCATTTTGAACACTGTTTTCAAATAAAATATTGATTGTAGTAAAATAAACATACCGTTTACGAAACTCCAAAGCAATCAGACCAGATAATGGAAGAAGTGAAATAATGGAGCATGCTCAATTAACAAAACTTTAAAGGACAATTACTTGCCTTTATTATTTGACACGTGTAGATGCTATAAATTCTGTTTTCATATGAGAAATGGTCAATGCCTGGGCCAAATACAAGTACAATTCAGAGCTTTCACACGTCGCACGTTTATCATTTTCCTATTTGGTTGTATATGGACCGGCCACAAATAGTCAACTTAGAACCAAGACCAGGACCTTTCCCACATTTTCTTTTTGTTTTTTGGTTTAGTGTTAAACTCTTTCCCACATTTTCTATTACATAAATTCACTTGCCGTCCATGGAATCCAAATCCAAATTCCCCCAAATCATCTTTTGATCTATTTTTGGAAATTTTGGCACGTGACCATTTATCACCATCATCATCTATATATAAATTCCTTAACGTCTCATAGAACTCAACTCAACTCAACACATAAACCCAAAGTCTAATCATTTCAATAGTTCTTCATTTGATCACAATGGCTTCTTCTTTGATGTCTCTTCAATTTATCTCTATGTCTACTCTTAACAATCTTTCTTACAATCATCAATCTCAACGAAGCTCTCTTTTGGGTTTCTCTAAATCATTTAAGAATCTTGGGATCTCATCTAATGGTCCAGATTTCTCCTCTCGATTAAGTTTCACTCCTAAGAAGAACCTCATTGTTTCTCGAGCTGTCTCTCAGAACTTAAGAGATACCACAAACTCTAGCCCAAGTAAGTTAATTGATCATTTTTTTTTTGTCTTTTATTACACTCTGCAAGATAAAGATCAAATATTCTTATAAAAGACTTGTCTTTAAGCTCACGGAACCATAAATTACAACCTTGATCACCTAAAAATGATCTCAGATCTCAAAATCAAGTGCCCATTTCACAAAAGTTGTTTCTTTGTCTCCTTGTTAAAAATTTAGGTAAAGTTCAGGAACTAAACGTGTATGAACTCAACGAAGGAGATAGACACAGCCCAAAAATTCTCAAAAATGCCTTTAGCCTAAAGTTTGGTCTCGGAGATCTTGTCCCATTCACCAACAAACTCTACACCGGCGATCTCAAGAAGCGCGTGGGAATAACCGCCGGTCTTTGCGTCGTGATCCAACACGTTCCGGAGAAGAAAGGTGAAAGATTCGAAGCCATTTATAGCTTCTACTTCGGTGACTACGGCCATTTGACTGTACAGGGACCTTACTTGACTTATGAGGACTCATTTCTCTCAATTACTGGTGGCACTGGAATCTTTGAAGGTGCTTATGGACAAGTTAAGCTTCAACAGCTTGTGTATCCGACAAAACTGTTCTACACTTTTTACCTTAAGGGTATTGCTGCTGATCTACCGGAGGAGCTTACTGGAAAGCCGGTTCCGCCGTCTAAGGATGTGAAGCCGGCACCAGAAGCTAAGGCATTGGAGACTAGTGGAGTTATAAGCAATTATACTAATTAGTGAATCAAAATAAGTGTTATGTTTCTCATAGATGTCTTTATAATGATATTTTTCAAAAAACATCAAATTATTTACACTGTAATTTAATATGATTAAAAACTATGTGTTAATGATCAATAAAAATTTACTCAAAGGAGGAGGAGCTTGTTACTATTATTTTTATCATAGATTTTGAATATTTTCTTATAGATATCTTTATAATGATATTTTCTAAGTGCTAAAATATTAAATAGTGACAATGAATAGAGATTGCTTAGTATTTGTAAAAAGAATAGTTGAAAAATGAAGAAACAATCAAAGACTTTGACTTATATATATTTGATTTTAATAAAAATTGAGGAGTAAATAGTCTAAAAAAATCAGTTACATATTATCTAATAGATTGACGATTACATCTAGTTATAAAGTTTTGAAAAGTCATTTCACTGAAGAAGTCAAGCGAAGCGTCTTACAGAGTCCGAATTTGATGAACAATCTATCAAAAAAGGATAAAGCTGTCATAAACGCTTACATCACCAAACTAGAATGTGAGGTTTGCTTACTGATTTTTCGTGAAATAATATGAAATTTACTAATGGTTGATATTCATCAACATGACGTAGAATATAGTAGAGTATGTTATGCATGTTTAATTTATTTGTTTTTGTTTTTCTAAGACCATATATTAATAAATAAATAAAATTTTCTTATATTGAAACAAAAAAACATGTTCTAAATTTGAACAACAATGCAAAATGATATTTTACCTCCATAAGATTTTAGATTGAGAGTTTTTATTTATTCATTGATACTTGAATACAATTTTTGAAACTCCGGAACACAAGCCTATTCACCATTAGTCATACATTTTTCCACTATAAATATATGATTTTTTTGATTGAATTAACTTATAGGCTGTTTCAAGTTTGTATTAACCATATCTTTACCCAATTTAACATTTATTGTGCTTAATACTATTTAATATTATACATATGATTTAAATGTTATAATTTTTTTTTCAGTTACACAATTTTCTTATTTAAAAATTTGGATACATAGTTCATAGTAATTTAAGTGTTTTTAAAAGTTGTTGAAGTGTTTTTAAAAGTATTGAAATGATATTTAATTACCAATGACCAATTGTTTTTCTTGCCAACTCAACTTTTATTATTATAATAAGGCATGTTCATCAATGAAATAAGGAGATATTGAAACATTTCTTATGTAAATTATAGTGATAAATTTATGAGAAAATTCTTTTACTTTGATTTTTATGTTTTTGGATTTTTTTAAAGTTAGGAATGTGTAGTAGTAAATTTATTGGTTTACTTTGAGTAACTATTTTAAAATTAGTTGAACATTGTGTATTTATTGTGGAATATTGAAGTTAAATTTCTAAAAGTTAACTGAGGAATATAGAGCATTGGATAACTTTAAAATCTTTGAGTTGTAAGTTTAGAAATTAAATGTAGATTATAAAGCATTAAAGGAGTTGGAATACAAAATTTAACTTACAATGTTAAAAATTAAGGGATTATGGATTATTAAGTATTGAAAGGAGAGTTGAAATTTTTTTTATTACACTTTTGAAAATTAACTGAATAAACTGTAGAAACTAAGCCAAAATAAAAATAAAATAGAATATATTGTAGAAACTTATGTCCATTTGGACCAACTAGAAAAGAGTTTTCACTCATGCTATTGACAAGTTGACCAATAGAAAGAGAGTGAAGCTCTCTTTATATATATATATAATATTTCAATTTGTAGTTGTGATAAAAATAAAATATTGCTTTTTATTTTGTCAAAAGAAATCATCAATGTTTTGACATAAATATAGTTGTGAAATAGATATAAAATATTATTGACATTTTTCAAATGTATATATATTGTATAAGACACTAAATATTTCTAAAATACTATTTGTTTTGTAGTATCCTAATTAAATATCTTTCCAATTGTTGAAAAGGATAAGCTTATGATTATATGTTTCATGTAGTTATGATTACAAGTCGCACGTTTTTCATTCTTCTTTTTGTAATTTATGGACCGGCCACAAGTATTCAACATAGATGATAGATCCAACACCCAAAGCTTGAACCACGTACGTGCCGACCATAGAAACCAAATCCTAATTCTCTTAACGCATTTTTTAGTTGGAGATCTATTTTTGGTCATTTACGCACGTGCTACTTCATCAATCATTACCAATAACAAATAATTTGATTGCCTGATTGGTGAAATGGTACAGTTTATTCTAAGGGAGATCGACTCTAGAATATTGTGTTATTCTGTATAATAGATTTAGAGTTTGAGTTATGTGTCAGATTTATAATTTGATCGGGAAAATATCCACATATGCAATTTTTTCCGATTTTCTACTCTAGATTGTTGTGTAACTCTGTATAATAAAACTTTATGAGTTAAATTTTGTTGATCGAATACTACACTAGTTGAAATTTTTTTTTTGTCGATCCAATTTTTATTACTCGCACGTTTTTTTCTTCTTTTTGTAGTTGAAGGACAGACCATAAGTAATCAACATAGATCCATGACCCTAAGTTTGAACCACGTGCCGACCATAGAAACCAAATCCTAATTCCTTTAAGACCTTTGGAATTTACGCACGTGCTACTTCATCAATCATTACCAATTACCTATATATACACACACATAGACCATTTGTAGAACTCAACTCACATAAACCAAAGTCACATCTCTTCAAAGCAGCCTTAAAAACAAATCAAGCCAAAGTTTCTTCCTTTAGTCTTACTTGATCAATGGCTTCCTCTGCTATGTCTCTCTCATGCAATTACCATTCTCATCGAAGCTTTCTTCAAGGTTTCTCTAAATCATTCCAGAACTTTGGAATCTCATCTAACGGTCCAGATTTCTCCTCTCGATCAAGTTTCATTCCCAAGAAGAAGAACCTAAGTGGTTCTCAAGCTCTCTCCAAGAACTCCGGAATAACTGAAAACTCCAGACCAAGTAAGTTAATTTCAGAAAACCAAATCACCCAATTCATAAATTTACAAACTTGACCAGTGTCGATGCAGAAACTCAACAATATTAATATCTTATGTTAGAACTTGAATAGATCGAACTAATCTTTTAAAAAGAAATGAATGATTGTATTGATATTGAACTGATGAATATGATAAGTAAGAGCGATGAATCTAAGTCTATACTTTCTGCCTAATGATTTCATATTCCTCTCTAACATGAGTTCTTTTTTCATTCTCAGGTAAAATTCAAGAACTAAGTGTGTACGAACTCAATGAAGGAGATAGACACAGCCCAAAGATTCTTAAAAACGCCACAAGCCTAACATTCGGTCTCGGCGATCTTGTCCCATTCACCAACAAACTCTACACCGGAGATCTCAAGAAGCGTGTAGGAATCACAGCTGGTCTCTGTGTAGTGATCGAACACGTCCCAGAGAAGAAAGGTGACAGATTTGAAGCCACTTACAGCTTCTATTTCGGTGACTATGGTCATTTGTCTGTACAAGGACCATACTTGACTTACGAGGACTCTTTTCTTACAATTACTGGTGGCACTGGAATCTTCGAAGGTGCTTATGGACAAGTTAAGCTTCAACAGCTTGTGTATCCTACAAAACTGTTCTACACTTTTTATCTTAAGGGTATTGCTGCTGATTTACCGGAGGAGCTCACCGGAACGCCAGTTCCTCCATCTAAGGACGTGAAGCCGGCGCCGGAAGCTAAGGCTTTGGAGCTTAACGGAATTATTAGTAACTATACTAATTAGTGAACTTAATTAGTCCTATGTTTCTTGTATCTCTGTATAAGGATTTTTATTTAGTTAGAACTATATATCTTTATATGTAATCGAATCTTTTAAATAAATATAAATGAGTTTAGTGGTAAAAAAGTGAAAGTATACTATCGAGTTGTCTAGTTCTTTCTCTAAAAAGAATATAAGAGTTCGACGTCTCTCTACTATAAAAATTATAGGTAGTAACGATCCAAAAAAAGCACACAAAATACTATAAGTTTTAGCTCAAGATTTTCCCAAGATGTTTCTAAAAGACAAGAGTTACAAGACATAGATACGCATTTATATATTTAGTCAGAACTATGTGTTTTTATGTGTAATCGAACCTTTTGGGGAATAAAATATCTAATTCAAAAGTCCACTTCATAGATTTGCACGCTTCATAATCTAAAAGTAATATCAGATCTTAAAAACCGAGTACCCAACTCAAAAAATTGAAATTTATTCTTTACCCTGAAATAACATAAATCCCAAAAACTTTAAGTTCTTGTAGTCAAAATCAAATACCCAATTCAAAAGCTGACTTTTATCCTTCTAAAAATTAATAAAATTGAGAGACTGATACAACTTCGTGTAAAACATTAACCTTTAAGCTCCAAAATCAAATACTCAAATCGCTAATCGACTCCGATTGATGAACCGAGTTAGAAAACAAAAGTAGAGTTTTAAGTATTGATTGATGAACCATAAAAAAAGAAAAGAAGAGTTACAAAAAATTCATATAGAGAAGAAGAATTCAACAATGATTAAAGCTCTAAAGCAAAGTTCTTTACTTCTTTTCTTCTTTTTCAGCCTCAGCCGCTCTCTTAGCTCTGGCACCAGCATGACGTTTGTTTGTACGTTCTAGACGGATCTTGTCGTAAGCCTTGAATGACTTCATGTCAGCAGTCAACTTCACAAGCTCCATTGGTGACTTCTCACTAACAATAGGCATCTAATCTCCTTGGACTTGGGTTGCATTAGCAAGCTCTTCTGGAGTAGAATCACCAGCCTGCAAACATCAATAAAGTGTCACCAAATTCAGAAATCAAGCAAGTATCTTATCTCTCAATGTAGTACTGCTACTCTATCTAGCATACCTTGACTTTACGGGATCTGCGAGGGAACACAACTAACTTAGCCTTGTAAGTCTTTAACCTTTGAACATTAGATTGGAGACCCTCCAAGGAACGGTTTTTACGACGGTGATCAACAAAAATTCTGCTATGCCCTGGAAGATATATACTCGAAGACAGAAGAAGAATGAAGTCAACGGCGCAGAGCTGGCAAAGTCAGTGGTGACCAATTAATTAGGGAAATGACATGGCACTTGTTTGGGAGTTTTATCGGGTTGTTATTCTTTTAGGCTGAGTTTGTTTTGAATTCAATTAGATGTTGAAAACTCCATTGTTGTTTAAATAGCTGAAGAACTCTCTCTCTCTAATCATCTTGTGCATTCTGTGAATTTGTATGTTACTCTTTCATTGAATCAATAGAGAATCAGAGTTGTCATTTCTAAACTAACAAATTCCAATTGTTGGAGCCAATTTCTTCGGGATACCAGTAACCTGATTGATCAAACCCAAGAACAAGTCAATATATAAAACATTCACTTTTAGTCACACAATTCAATACTAATCTTGTAATCAAAACAGAGAATTTTATTGCCAAAAAACACACCAAACGAGCAAATGGGTATAAAACACATTCCAGATTAAACTAATTAAGCTACAGAGTATAAACAACCAAGAAATTGCAAAACCTAATGCAATAAAATCCTACTGGAATTCAATCCGTAAAACGAAATCCGGGTCAATGGAGGAACAAATTGTTATATATCCTCACGAAGCAAAGATATACTAAGAAAAAGGATAATATCTTCACACTGATTATATAATTAAAACTTTTAAATTAAGAAAATAATAAAAAAATCTTAGGAAGTTTATATCATATTTTCAAAACGGAAAATGATGTTTCCAAAATAAAATCGTGTTTTCATTGTGTTCCTAATTGATATTTTCAGGATTCGTATTTTTATTGCGTTTCCGAGAGTTTTCAATTCCGAAACATTTCCAAAACGGCAAACAGACTACGACTGAAGTTTATATGCAACATAGGCATTTAGATACCATTCGGTTTAGTTAAGTCTTTCCGGTTTTTACTTCTTAATTCAATTTTAAATTAAGATCTATTTGAATATTTTTATTTTTTTAGAAAGGTTCGATTTTGATCCAAAAAAAGGATTGGGCTCGATTAGGATATAAACCAAGTTCGTGTATTTTTATTTAAATTTTTATACAATTTCAAAATTAATAAAGAGTTAATAAAAAAAAACTTTTAAAAAATCAAATTTTAATAAAAATATACCGGATATTCATTCGGTTTTTGATTTGATTCAAGTGTAAGTTCGGGTTCAAATTTTTTTGATATATAAAATCTATTCGGATATTGCGTTGAATTCGGTTTGGTTCTGTTCCTACAATCCAAATTCAAATTCAAGGTCAAGTTTAGGACAATATGCCCATGCATATTCAAGTCAATCTGTCAAATACACAAATGTCTTTAGTTGACATTAGCTGACAGCTTAAAGAAAGACCAACGAAACCAAGTGGAAGATCCACAAAAGCAGCTCTCAAAAACACACCTATGAAAATATACGCACGTGTAGCTTTATCATCATCCAATATAAATACACACATTCACATGCTAACGTAACATTCATTACTCAATTTCACAAATCAAAGCTCATTTATTGAAGTCTTCTTCTAGATCAATGGCTTCTTCTGCTGCTATGTCTTGCAAATCCATCTCTATGACCACTCTCAACAATCTCTCCACTAATCATCACTTGAATCGAAGCTCTTTTCTTGGTTTCTCTTGATCTTTTCAAAACCTTGGAATCTCATCTAACGGTTCAGATTTCTTCTCCTTGTCGAGATTTACTACTCCTAAGAAGAACCTCAGTGTTACTCGAGCTTTCTTCTGGAATTGGGGCAAAAAGCCTGAACCAAGTAAGTTTTACAGATCCTTTTGTTTTGTCTTTTAGTTGTACTCTGTGATCAAGTCAACGTTTGTTTCTCAAATTTCCTACTTCATAAGCACAACCAATGATCTAAGTGTGATCTTAGATCTTAAAGTCAAACACCAGTTTTATTGCTCACTTCATAAATTTGCAAGCTTGATAATCTCAAAGTAAATCTCAGATCTTTCAAAAAAGAGTACCCAACTCAAAAATTTGAATTTTATCGAAAACCCAACTCAAAAGTTTATCTTTTTTTCCTCTTCTGCATATTCATAAATTCGAGAATCATGTAAAGAATCGACCTTTAAGCTCTGAATAGAATTCCCAAATCACTAATCGCTAACCTCTAATGTAGAACTCTGTTTTTGTTTCTCTAGTGGATTGGTCATTCGATCATATATATTAGATTAGAACGATCATGATATTAATCACATTCTAACACTTTCTTCATGTAATTCAGCTAAAATCCGAGAACTAAACGTGTACGAGCTAAATGAAGGAGATAGAAACAGTCCAGCAGTTATAAAACAAGGCAAAAACCCAAAAGAACTCGGTCTCGGCGATCTAGTTCCATTCACAAACAAACTCTACACAGGTGATCTCAAAAAGCGCATTGGAATCACTGCAGGTCTCTGCGTTTTGATCCGTCACGTTCCTGAGAAGAACGGTAACAGATTCGAAGCCACATACAGCTTCTACTTCGGTGACTATGGTCATTTATCTGTACAAGGAGCGTATTTGACTTACGAAGACTCGTATCTTACTGTAACCGGAGGCTCTGGAATCTTTGAAGGTGCTTATGGACAAGTTAGACTTCGTCAACTTGTGTATCCAACAAAACTGTTTTACACTTTTTACCTTAAGGGTATGGCTGCTGATTTGCCGGTGGAGCTTACCGGAACGGCGGTTACGCCGTCGAAAGATGTGAAACCGGCTCAGGAAGCTAAGGCGTTGGAGCCAGGCGCAACCATAAAAGGTTTTACTGATTGATTGATTGATTACTTAATTTTTAAATAATGTTTTTTTTTGTTTTTTTTTTTTCTATTTTGGTCTTGTAATCGAATTTTTTGTGTTGTGTGTTAAACAACTTTTTTTTTTGTCATGTGTGTTAAATAACTTAAATGTTGAACCAAAAAATAAAAAATAACTTAAATGTTGTTTTTTATAAAATATTAAATTAGACTTGACTTTCTTTGTTTGACAAAAAAAGACGACTTTCTTTGATGTTGACTGTCTTCTTCAACATGAAATAGTAAACGTTTTACATTTAGTTGGTATAATTTTGATATTTTTCATATATTTTTTTCTCACAAAACGGTATCAACTTTGTAATGCGACAAAACGATATCAAAATAGTTAAAAGCAATGAAAATAATTGTATATTACTTTAGTACTATTTTAATGATTAGTTACAATGAATGTCGAAAACCTTGGAATGGAATGAGTCACTAATAAGCAATGCTAATTAACAAAATAATCATCAAAGTAGATCTCAAGGCTGATGTTTTAGAAAATTAGACCTAAAGGTTATTTGAAAAACTAAGAATCCTATGGTTTTTTTTTGTCAAACAAGAATCCTATGGTTTTAAATGTTAGTATTATGGAAAAAGTGTGCATACTCACCTCTACAACTTTTTCTCCGATATTGCATAATATTGTGTAATAATTAGACTATTTATTGAATTTTATCGTCTATTTTATAAAAAAAGTTATATTATTATTATGCTATATATAATATTTATGATTATGAAGTTACTACTAGCAAAACAACAGGAAATGAATTTGGCTAAGTGGTTTATGTTCGCTTTTGCAATATTTTTTATCAGAGTTCGATTTTAACAACACATAATTTCACAAAATAAAATCTAAAGTTTGCATTATAGTTTAGATTTTATCGATCTAATTCTTGTGACAGAAAAACCGTACTAAAACCCATCTAAAGCATAAACTTTTTGTTTGTTTAAAGTTTGGTGTTAATGCTATAATTTTGAAACTAAAAAATGCAACTCATAGCACTAAATGGAGCAATAATGTGCAAAGTAACATGTGTTATCGTGTGAAATGTGGATCGTGTAAATTCAAAATTAAACTTTAAAGCCATGAACGTGATTAATGTGGCTACCGACCAGTCAAAGCATATCTGTTGTGGTCCATATACTCACCGAAAACAAAACCGAGTTACATTACTTCGACTTTTGAAAATAATATATGCTTCGGGTCAGATCTTTTTGGATTTCGGGTTTTCGGATTTACACATATAAGACCCGTTCGGATATTTTAGAATTTCAAATCAGGTTCGGTTTGATATATTTCGGGTTTGGGTCGGGTTCGGTTCTTATAAAATGTCCTATTTCGGTTCGGGTTCGGATATTTCTATTAATTTTAAAAAAAAAACTAAAAAAATTCTTTAAAAAATCATAATTTAATTTTAAAATTGAATATTTTAGGTTTTTTTTCATATTCTTTTGATTCAAATTTTAATATATTTAGATATATAATTATAATTTTGAATATTTAACTAACTAAAATTATATATATATATATAATTATTTTTAAACTATATAATATATTTTGGGTATTTTGGGTACCCATTCGGGTTTCGGGTTTTACCCGTTCGGGTCCGGATACCCAATCTTCCATAATGCAAAACCCGTTCGGGTATTTTATCGGGTTCGGTTCGGTTCGGTTCCTCCTATTTCGAGTCGGGTTTCGAGTTTCGGGTATTATGCCCACCCCTACTTCTATGTGTTCAGCAATTTTTGTGTTTTTTTACCAGAGAAGATGGTATTTTTGGAGAAAAATCGAAAATGGAAAAGAGTTTTAGCTAAGTCAGAAAGTGAATAAAAAAATTCAATTGAGATTATTTTCAATGAAAATAAGTCAATAATTAGGCTGGTTAAATCCAAAAAAATTGGGTATTTATAATTTAGTTTTTTGCTGTTTGTGGCAATCCCTCGAAAAACAAAATTTCATTCTAAAAGAAAACATTCAGAACGTCAATTCCCATATAATATTGTTTGATATTTTATATAAAAATTTATGAAACCGTTCATTATAATGAAATATTATAAATAGGCGATACGTAAAGCCCAAGTAAGAAATGTACCCAATGTCATATATAAAGTGGGCCTGTTGGGCCAGTAGATTAGCCATTGAAGTGGTGTTTTGTTACACTTACAATGGTCGGTGGTGAATATTGGCTTTTTGAGACTCTGAGGGGACAATTATAATCCACAAATCCAAATACAGACTTCATTTGCCAACTATTTTACTAATTTAAAAACTGTTCAATCTAATCAAAACAGATAAGCTCTTTTTACACTAATTTTTATTTCATTAAAGCAGACAGCTATTGTAGCCTCCAATTTAATATAATATTAATTTCCAAAATATAAACAAGAAAATGAATTTAATAACATGAAAACATATGAATCGATTATAGAAGCTGTTTTGGGTAATAGTTTGATGTTTGTCTCAACTCTCATAGGTTAGTTTTTCTTTAAAATTTCTTAAAAAAACGATTTATTTTGGGTAATTGCTTTTAATCAAATGGTTTAATCTATTTTTATAAGTTTTTCTTTTTTTTCAACTTAACTCATAACTCGTTACAAACGATTACAAGAATTCAGAATTGTTTACAAATGCATGATACAGAGAGAACCCTCTGACTGTGCGGGTTAGGTGATCAGTTTTGTGGTTCAGTGTGCGGGGAACGTGGGAGATGGAGCAGCACCTGAAAGAACTCCTAAGTCTTGAGAAATCTTCTAGATATGATGGAAGGACGCATATCTTTTCACAGGTTTAGGGTGGTATTCATTCACAGACAACATCGATGGCACTATATATGGAGTACAACGTATACGACGTAGTCTATCTCTCCTTCACGCAGAACTGGAAGCGCTACTATGGGCGATGACATGTCTTTCCGGACTTCAAATCACGGAGGTCGTCTTCCTAATAGATTGTTCTGAGATTCTGAAGATGATCGAGTAGCCTAAAGCGTGGCCTACCTTCCTACCATATTTGGACGACTTCTCACGACTTAAAAGATCTTTTCGCTCGTGTTCCGTTTTTCACATTCCCCGCACACTTAATCACAAAGCGGATCATCTTGCTTGTACTGCCAGAGGGTCTTCCATGTTACCAGTTTTAGTGAGGAATTGTGTAACGACTTTGTAATCGTATCTGTTTTTACATAGTTAAGTTGACAAAAAAAAAATATTGGAAAGATACATTCTCATATTTGGTTTAATTGGTAATTGACATAATAAAAATTATTAGTCAAAACACAAGATGTTTAGGGTTTTCTTAAATAGTATAATATAGATATGTATTTATGGATAAGGTTATAACGAATTCAACAAAGTCGTAAGACATTTTAACAAAGTATATACCATATTTTTTTTTTATGTATGGCTTTTCTTCTCCCAGGTTTGGGCTACCTATGAAGAGACATTTGGCTTTTCATATTATGATATTGCAAATATAATTTCGACGTTTTTATATAGATTTCTGTGGGCAAAATTAGTACTTGTAAAATAAAAGGAGCTCATGCACGTTTTGGGTTTTTTTTGCCGGCTGATTTAGGATTTACATATTCTTTCCCACGTTTTGAATTTTATAAACGACATAGTAATCCAAAAAAAAAAGAGTTGAAAGATAGTAGATAAACAAGGCAAGTTTATATGTGAAAATATAATAAAAAGAATTTGATTTGATGAAATGTTTCGGTCTAAGTGTTAAACGTTCATTATTCTTGCAATCTTTTCTATCGAAGTTAAATTCTAAATCAGCATTTTGTAATAAGGTTTGAACTATAGATATAAATTTGTTGATGTAGTTGTTGACAAATTTTTTTTTTTTTTTGTCTTATTTAATATAAAGTAAAGAGATGAAACTGAGAGGCAAGATGTTTAGAAGAGATAAAAAAGTTGATTGTAAATTGCGAAGAACAATGGGGAAATATTTTTGATAAAGTGATTGAGTTTCATTTCTACTGTTTTCTCCATCTGAATTTAATTTAGGAAGTTGTATTTGTCCCGCATAGTATCACTATGATTTTAGGTGTTTAACTGTTTGAAAATTGATTATAGATTATGTATTGTTGATCTAATTGTTGATAAAAATAAATAAATAATAATTACGGAGAGCAATATCTATTGCAAGAGCTAGATAAGAATAACAACAAATATAAGTTAATCGTTGTTGTGCGGACATATATAGGAGAAAATCTGCAATCAGCCCATATTTATAACACAATAAACTATTGATATATTACATACATATAACTAAAATACAGACATTTTTACTATATATGAGAATCCATTCTTCATTGGATATACCCAAATTGCATTTATAAAATTCCTAGAATATAACTTGGAATCACATTAGGGAATATTCACCACTCCCTATCAATGCTACTATACACCAAGAAAAAATTAAAATCTACTCTACATAATATATTAATTTAACAATTTTATATTTTATTAATTTCAGAACATATATACATATTATATAAACAAAAGCAAGATTCGCCTTGTAATGCGACGACTCGCCTTTTGCATTCTCAAATTGTTGATCCTTGCGAAACCTTATAGAGCCAAAGTTGTCTTTATAAAGAGACAAAACACTTCTCTTCTTCATTAACTTAATAGTTTTGTAATAACTCTTTTTTAAAAAGGTTGATTAGTCTCTTAAACCACCATGATTATTAACTTAAGCTGCAATATGAAGACTTATAAGCAGAAACGTGGAAGATTTGGTGAGTACATCGAAGCTCTTGAAGTAGAACGTCGAAAGATCAATGTCTTCCAACGTGAGCTTCCTCTTTGCTTAGAGCTTGTCACTCAAGGTATAGATCTATGCATTACATTTGATTTATAATATTTGTGGATAGATCAGTTACGAAAATAGCCACAAAAAATATCACATAGCCTTAAAAAAAAATCAAAAAACCACGATCTAATCACAATTTTGTTTAGCAACGACCGTATAGCAGTGGATTTTTTTCATGGCTACTATTTTTGCTAAAAAATTATGTGGCTAGTTGTGGCTTCTTAATTATTTCTCGTGATTATCTGATGTTTTTTCGTAGCTGTTTTTGTTGCTGCGATCTAACCATAAATGTTTTGGTAATAAATTGTGGCTATATGTTTAATGTGTTTATGGATTGGTGAATCTAGCTATCGAAGCATATAAGAAGGAGATATCAAGTACGACTACGGAGAACTTATACGGACAATCGGAATGTTCAGAGCAGACCACCGGAGGTTGTGGACCAGTTTTGGATCTGTTCATACCGATCAAACATTCTTCGACCTTTATAGAAGAGGTAGAAGAAGAAGAAGAAGAAGAAGAAGAAGAAGAAGAAGAAGAAGAAGAAGAAGAAGAAGAAGAAGAAGAAGAAGAAGAAGAAGAAGAGGTTGATGATGATGACAAAGATGGTGAACATGATCAGCATGAATCTGATGAAACTGACATAGATTTCGATGACAAGAACATGAAATCTGAATGGCTTAAATCTGTTCAACTTTGGAACCAATCAGATGCAGTTGTTTCTAATAAATCGGTAAGATATTAATTATGGGTTATGTGTTTTGTCTTTTTGTTTACAATCATCAACAAACAAATTGCTTACAATGCTAAAAAATGTGAGAGGCTGATTTACAAAAAAATATAAAGTAAAATGTAAACGAAAATACTAAAAATCAATGCTTATTAGTTAATAATTGAAAGCAAATACTTGAAAAATTAAAACCAAATATATATTTGAATAATATTTTATTTTTCTTTATTCAAGAAACAAATAGTGCAATAAATGCTTTTAATTTAGTGGTTAAATACCCACTTCTAAAACTTTTTCATTGTAATTTAATTTTAGCGAACTTTACATTGATATTGTTTGAAATTTAGAAGATTTAAGTTATGAATCTAGTCGATCTACTTGTATAAGTGTTATCGTATTTGCATTTTCAGGATCGCTCACAAGAGAAGACAGAGAAGCAAATGGAAGTGATAAAAGAAAATGTTGAAGCAGCTGAAAAAAGCAATAACATAAAATCTCCGGCGACTACTAGCGGCGGAGGAGGGCGGAGAAAACATAGGCGGTGTTGGTCACAAGACTTACACAAACGCTTCTTAAACGCTCTTAAACAACTTGGTGGTCCTCATGGTGCGTTTCTTCTTGATTTTAATTTAACATTTTCAATAATAATTTTTTATTAGGGCTCATATAGTTTTATTTAATTCGTATTAATTTTTTATTTTTTTGATGGAAAATGTTTAGTAGCCACGCCGAAACAGATAAGAGAGCTAATGAAGGTTGATGGATTAACAAACGATGAAGTCAAAAGTCATTTACAGGTTAGTAAATCATACAACATGAAAAAATAAAAATATTTATATAATTGGTAAAAGAACTAAAACTATTATTTTTGCCAAATTAAGACACTTACCCACGTGAATCTTGAAGACTACAGTAAAAGTTTGTCGGTGTAAAGCAATAAAACCAGTATTGATTTAAATCGAATGATGAGATTTGAAGACTATAACTATTTTTTGAATATGTAAGTTTAGAATTTTTATTACATGGAAATTAAGATCGTTAACTTTATCATCGGAGATATATAGCACGAGATATTAGTTAGGTGTATATCAAATGTTATATAATAGTTTTGGAAAAATATATCGTTTTCTTCAAAATAATAAGAAACTTACCTCTTTGTTCATTTTGTTTCTTCAAAATATTGGTAAATTAATAAAATTATTTCTCATTTAATTTTTTGAATTATAAATACAGAAATATAGGTTACATACAAGGCGACCTAGCCAAACAACACCTAACAACAGAAGCTCTCAAACACAACATTTTATGGTCGTCGATGGAACATGGATCCCACAGACTAACCGGTCCACAACTAACGTTGTTGCATCGGTTAAGACCACCACCGGGATTTATGGACCAATGCCATCAGAGTGGCCGAGCCATTACAATTTTGGTCGGACGATTTTGGAAGATAGATCAAGATGCTCTAATAAAGGTATACTTAGATGTAGCTCACCAGCTATGTCGTCTTCTACTCGTACAGAGATTAAAAATGCAAAAATATCATAAATTTTTGTAATTTGTTTTATAATGATTAGCCACCAATATAAATAATTTCATTAATTAAGAAGCTCAAAATATATTGATTTCATCCTTAATGTATGTCTGTCGGCAACTTATCTATTTAATACGGTTATACGAATACAAGACATTATAGAAAAATAAAAAGATGTCTTCGAAAAAAGAAGAAAGTGTATCAATATGTAGTGCCAAACAAAAAGACCAGAAGACTTTATAGTATGGATGCATTCATAGGAAGAATATGCCGGAATCTGAAGAGCATAATCTGCAAATTTTCTATATATTAAAATATTACTTAGTTTAAATTCTATTTTCTTGTTGCTTGAATCTTTATACAGATTTCGATTGGTAAACTGCATAATCGCCTAATAGCATAAATAAAATAAACTTGCAGAAGAAAAGTTGTAGAACAAAAACTTGCAGAATGATAAACTTGCAGATCTTCTTGTCCATCCATATTATCTTCTGATGCTTAGAATAAAAACTTGCATAATCAAATGGTGATTGGCATAACTTTTACTGAATGTCATAATATAATTTAATATTATTTATATTCAGCTATTGGTTTTCTTAATAAGTTTTTAGTATATTATAAATATTTCTTATATTTTAAAACCTATAATTTATAAAATTAAAATATATATTTAATACTTGAATATTTTATAAATATTAAAAAAATAACATATTTATTATTTTTTATTATAATTAATTTTAATACATTCATGACATAAATAATATCTAATGATGTTGTGAAGTCCAAATCATAGATGCAATTTCATTTTTTACAATCTTCATGTATCGACTTGCATTTCTTTCTTCAGCGTGTATTGTATCTTGTTCCACCTCGGTTTGCAATGTTGTTTGATCTTCATAATTAGTTTCTTGTCCATCCATATTATCTTGTGATGCTTGGTCAAAATCCATATCCAGAATTTTCGAGATTCGAATGAAATTGTGTAACGTCATTGTACTTTGAATCACTTTATTCTGAATCTTCTTATTATATCTTGGGTGATCATCTAACATTCTCCATCTTTTTTTTTTACACGCCAAAAGTACGCTCAATAACCGAACGAAGTGAAGAATGTAACCTGTTAAAAGTATCTTCTTGATTACGTGGTGGTCCACCAGATTGAAATTGTTGGATGTAATAGTTATTGATTGTAAATATTGCATGTCATTGGTTGCATGTAATAGTTATTGATAGTTTTTTGCATCGTAAGTGGTATCAGTGCATGTAAATATTAGACTATTTAATTATTATTTTTATCATTAGGCAAAAAAACAACAAAAACTTGTTTATTTGCCTAATGACATTTTCCTTTGTAAATTGTTAGGCAGAAGAAAAAAAAGTTGCAGAATTGCATTAGATTACGCCATTATGCACATTATACTGATTGGCAAAATTTTGACAGAATCGCATTATATTACATCATTAGGCGATTATGCGATTACCAAAAGAAGAACGTTGGACTCCTTTTTGTAGAGTGTATTATATTGTATTTTTTTTTTTTGTCTTTACTTTTGCAAAAACATTTTATTTTATTTTTGCCAGTTAAGTTTTGTAGATGGATAAAGAATAGGACAAACAATTCTACAAAAAAAAATATATAAAATGGGATTTTGAATGGATGTAACAACTTCTATAAAGGGTTTTCAACCGGTAAAACTAGATCATCGAAAATGGGTAAAAAAAATTTGCGGTTAGCTTCAATCGATATATTATCTGTATATTATTATAGATTTGTGACGAAATATAATATTGTTAGGAATACACATAATTCTCTAGGTTTTTTTTTTGCATAAACAAAATATTTAGTACGTACGAAAATATTGAATTTTGAATCAAATACTCATAATGATGCTCAAAATATTGTATCTTTGTAACATTATATCTCCCCATTCAGAAACTAGATATACAAAAATATAGTTTTTTTTAAAATAAAATTTCTTACAAAAATATAGTTCATCCGTAATTTTCGATTTCCGACGATTTGTAAATATATATTTCGTGGAGAGCTGATATTTTCGACGAAATTACGACAAAATTTATTTTTTTAAAAAAAAAATTGAATTATAAACAACCATATATGTAAAAAGTGAATTACTAGTTAATTTTCTACTACATACATGCAATCGAAGCTCACACATTTGGTTAGGAAGATATAATGATGCTTTAACTACTTTCTTATCAAACTTGTGAATTATGTTCCATCACTCGCTTATCTCTTGTAAGCTTATAGTAAAATAAACTAGTGACTTTGTCCTCACTTGACTTGGCTATGTACCTCTCCATCATTTATATATATTTAAGAGATGAAATAGTCTTCTCAATGGAACTTCAACCACTTATAATATTGCACCATCATTGGTTTTAAAGTTTCAATTCATGCTAATTAATGCTTATACCATATGGAAATAGCACAATGCTTGCCTTTGTACTACTATTTATCAGTCGTACATACCATGTTCTTTGAACAACTCGATAAAGGAAACTCTAAATATCATTTATTCTAATTATGAAACCAAGAAAAAATAAGTAAAATTATCATCTTTAATCTTATTTATAAAAAAAATGTTATCTACCATTATAAACTCAGTCATGATTGTATTACTAAGTACTATTTCCGTTTATCTAATTTTTTTTATAATTCAAATGGTTCGATTCAACAAATACTATAAACTCTGAATTAGGTAATAAAAGTTTTGTTTCAATTTGATTTTCGGGTCAACAGATTAAATAAGATCCGATTATATATAAGGACCAAAAAACCTTATAAAACTTTTGAAATTGTCACACACAAATATAAATTGAAAGAGATTATAATCCGAAACCTCCCAAACTACCAAAATCACGATCAACCACTCAACCAATATATATTTTCTTGTCGAACCACTTTATTGAATAACTAAACATGTAGCGGTCAACAAACTTAGGGCTAGTTACATGAACCTATTTGTACTATCCGTTAAATATATGTCAAATGAGGCTATACATTATTTTAAGTTTTTTGAATTTATGGATTTAGTTAAAAAATAAATTCAGTAAGTAAATTTTTTTACTTGAAATAAGAAGACTATTTGGAAACTTGAAAATAGAGAAAGGCTATTGGCGTTCCCGATATGGTGGTTTGATCTATTTCAGATCTTCACTAATATTTTAATAATTTATTTGATTCTATAGATTTATAATATTCATAGTATAATAACTTGACGATAGATCCAAAAGAACAGGAATCAGATTAGGGTTTCTTAAGATATGATTAAATAATATATTGGGATGGGTTAAGCAATTTCAAGTAGGATCTTATGTGACCTTTCGCAGTCCTTAAAAGGCTTAAACAGCTCTTGATACTTACTTTAGGACAAGTATGATATCAAAACATGGGAAATAAACTAATAATTAAGCAACAGATGCTTTAATTTTCTTGATCTACGTTTTTATTTTATTTTAAATTTTAACGTCCCGACTACTATATTTAGTGGATATGATTTCACGTCTTTTCTCAATCCGTAAATTCATTTTTTTGCAATGGCCGGCACACTACTTTTATAAGTTTTAGTGATTTGTTTACTGATACTACATATCACCACGTGATATTTTTTTCTGTTTTACCCACACTCACAAAATACAAAATACTGAGAATCAATTTCTGATAAATCATCTATTTTGACATTTTCTCAACTTAAACAAGTTTAATTATAAAAAAATTTCTTTGACCGTAAAAATAAATGCATTTTGATATCCTAGTAGCTAAATCAATTTTTTAAAGTCTTTTTGTATATACCACCATATTCTCTCAAATGGGGTTGTTACATTTACATTTAAAATTCTTGGTCGACTTCTCAAATTAACTAATGTTATATTCATGTGGAATATTCGACATATTAAATTATTTACTGTATAATGCTAGTTAAGTCTAATTTCATCAACGTGTGTGAGTAGATTAGGATTGATCAACCAAGTTTGACGTTGCGTGTTAATCTTTTTAAGAGCCAAATATAAAATGAAGCTTTCAAGGATCTTTTCTGATTTCATCTATCCACGATGGTGACTCCTGATTAGGTCGAAATGTAAACAAAGTTTTTTTTTTCTTTTTCTTTCAACATATTACATTTGATCTATGTATTATTTTCTGGTTAAAACATGTGGATATGTGTTTCAAAAAAAAAATGTGGATATATTTATATATTGTTTTCGACAAATTTTATGACAAAAAAAATTTGTTACAAATTTTCAATGGATTTGAATGAATTTGTGACAAAAATTAGACCGGATTGAAGCCACTAAAAATCGATTGAAATTGCTTACAGACATGTTCCATCCGAATATCGGTAGAAATGATTCATCAGAAAATCATAAAAAATCCATCACAGAATTCTTTCAATAATCCATCAGAAATCCTTCAATGTGTTTGATTATTAATATACTAATAATACAAATAATGCAAAATAATTATAAACTAAACGATATTAATGGCCACATACCTGTAAAGTATAATAAGTTGCATTATAATTAAATATATGTTTACTAATTTTCTAGTTGTCACACCATGTTTCATCAATTCACATATAATGACAAAAATATCTAATAGCATTCATAATATTTTGTCACTTTTGCAAATAACAATCATTTGGGAATTGAAAGAAGGATCCAAATCTCATTATTACTCTTGCACACAATTTGGGCTAATGAGCCCGAACAGTATCCGAAGATGGACGAAGCCCGTGTGAAAAGATTCCCAAATTATCAATGAGAGGCAAAAAATTGTCATTTCTATAAAATTCCTCAAAATTGTGAAATCTTCTGAATTAATTCAACAAACTAGACAATATATAAAGTGTGAAGAGAGTGTTCAACGTTTTGTGGACATTTTTGGACTGTATAAAACATTGTTGGTAACTAAATTTTGTGGAATACTTAGGGAACTAAATTTTAAGTCTTGAATTTCTGTATTTGAACCGATAACCAAATTATTTTATCCGTTTTATTGTGATAATTTCTGAACTATCTGTTTCCAATCCGTACATGTACTTTCCCGTTTCATTTTTTCGTGATGGACATACCTACGTAAAAGGGTAAACAAAATTCAAATAAATTTTGGTTATGATACTCATATTTCTCATAGAATTAATAAATTTTATGTTTATTAGTAATTTCACCAGAAATATAATTGTATATGTGTTTTAATTTCTTTCGTCCATTTACTATATAGACCGTTATTCACCATACATAGCATATTGCATAAACACTCGAAAGAATATTTATTTTATTTATATGAATTCATAACTTCTTACAAGTGATAACTATTTTTTTTTCCAGATTTCGACCAACTTTTCTTCTTTCAGATTATTACAAATTCAACTTCTCAAGCGACTTATAGTTAGAACATTAACCATTTTACATAATGAATGAAATTTAAAAATAAACCTAATTTTTTTTTCCTAAACTTGCATTTTTCATACTAATTAATATATAACATAGTGGAAAATTGATGAGATTCAAACTATTTATGTAATAAAGAGGTGAAGGATCGAGGTCGAGGCAGTATCCATTTAGATTAAGCTCGTCCTTCACCACTGTAACTTCATACCAACATCTTGCTCAAATGAGTATCCCATAGAGAGTATTAATTTGGTTGCAACCTGTCAAAGAAAGAGGAAACACAACAAAATATTTAGAAACATACGAAAAAATTTTGATCATTTTTTTCCATTTTATTCATTAATTTTAATCAAGCAAAAATATTGTTTAAAGGTATTAGTATAGTAAAAACACACCCATGTATAATTATTCTATTGCACTATTTTGATTTTGTTAACTAGGAGATTCGGGTCTTTAACCATAATTTCTTGATGTTTAGGTTAAATATACTGATAAAAAATAGGAAAACCATGAGCCACGTAAAAAATATTCATAATCTTATAACCACATAATATATCTACGAAGATTTCCTAACACTAAGGTTTAATTTTAATTGTTGCTATGATAAGTATTTATATATTTTATTTCAATAACGGATTTTCTTTGGTATTACTACATATATACTAACTTATATATGCACATGAACTAAGTCATTAGATTCTATAATTGTTTATTGTTTTGAATTGAAATGAATCCTGAATAAACTAATGATGGTAAAATAGCCAATAATCTAAAGGTGTAAAACATCGATCATTACGATTGCACAAATCCGAATTCGAGTTTCATTTCAAATCATAGTTTACATGACGTATTGCGGACTTTAAAGATAAATTAGGTTAACTCTTCTGATTATATATACAGTATATATATATTTTGGTTTTAATGTTAAATTTTCTGATTATATATACGAAAACTAAAACCAACAATACAGATATAAATAAAAATTATTTGATGCAAATTTGCAACTAATACCATTCAGTACATAACAGATATATATATTATATTAGAGCAAAAAGAGAAAAGTTAAAACGTTTATATAAACTAAAATATAATCATGAACAAAAAATAATATATTTACCAAGCTAATACTATCCGAGATCTCTTTCGCGGAATATGAATGAAAGGCATCATCATCTTTCTTTTTTTTCTTTGCTTATTTGAATAAATGTTTAGAACAACTTAATTTAAAAAAGATCAAGAAGATCTGCTTAAATAGACAAGCAAAGCATACATACATGTGTATGTATATGTGAGTTTGGTAGGAATTTAGAATTGGGACAAAACTAAAATTGGTAGTAGAAATACATATGACTTCTATATGTTTTGGTGGTTGGGATATGTATTCTCTAACCTCAACAGTTATTTTACTTTTTATTAGTTGAGTATCACTCAATACGATTTGGGTATACGTAGTGTGGGGCTTTATCTAACTTTTAGGTGAAAATATTTGATGACCCTAAAAATATAAAAGTAAAATCCCAAAACAACTAAGATGAAAATTCGGGTAGTTCGGTTCGACATATATCATAAGTTTCGAAATAGATTGTGTGGTTTTTTTTTAATTTTTAGGTGAAAATATATATTCGATGACATTAGAAATATAAAATGTATAATCTCAAAATCAACTTTTAAGACAGTAATTCCGATGTTTTGGTTAAGCAAATACCATTTCAATACAGATCGTAGGGATTTTGTCTCTCTTTAGTTCTCGGATAAAGGAGATATATGAGATCAACTATACCATAGGGCCAAAAAGAACTATGTGCAAGGCTCTTAAAAATATCACACAAATACGAGTCGAGTCGAGGGAGATTCATTATAAATACTTACTCCTTTACCCAATTATATGAATTGATGGATTTGATGGAAAAGATGAAACTAGAGCGCAAGGCTAAAGGACCATGGACGGATGAATGGATTGAAATTCGGGTAAACAAAAATCCAAAGAACTGTAATAGCTTATTATGCAACCAAATTATTGTATGGAAATTCTTTTGTAAATAAATAAAATCCTGATTTTTATTTAAGTATATCTCTAACAAATCTGCAATAAAAACTTAACAAATCTCATAATTATCTAAGTATGAATCTAACAAATAAAGACTTAAAATAATACAGACTAGACTGAATAAAAATTTGGTTTGGTTTGGGTGAGACAAACCTCTCGGAAGTAATGTTCGGGATGGTTGTTCAAATTTCCAAATTGCTGAAATCACGCTCATCCATTAGACTACTTTAATATGAGCTATCACTACAAGAAAATATAACAATTTTAAATTATTGTTGAATTTTTGACTTATTTTGATCAAAATTATGCAAAAAAATTATTTTATTTTCTAATAGTGTATATATACTATTTTTATTTTATTATAACAAAAATTTAAAGCCGAAGTTACTGCTACTTTAAAAAAACTTGTGAAAACCACATTAAATATCGAAATAATTTAACGAGTTCCATATGAACAAGAAAACATAGCAAATTACGACCAATATTTTTTAACCAAATTTATATTATTGTTGATTTTTCAACTACTTTTGATCAAAAATCTATCATAAAGTTAATTTTTGACCAATTTTACATTATTATTGTAAATTCAATTGTTTTATAGTAGTACATACGTAACTTTTGATTTCATCCATTTTGTTTGATTTGAAATATTAGGATGAATATATATATTTAAATTCATATAACTATTTAACTATTGCTATTTATATAAAGTATGAATACGAAAACATATTATGTTATATATGATTGTGATTTAACGTAACAGCTGACTATACAATAAGCATATAATTGTGTATAAAGACGTTTTTGACCACAATGTATTGCAATTTGGATTCTGATGGGATATATGTACGACGTGCTTACTTAGCAGTCTTGAGTCTATACGTGAGATATGTGTATGTATACATGCAAATATATTTATATGTATGTAAAATGCATTTTACATACGTATAATGTATGTATAACATCAAATCAAATATTTTTACGCTATGAAAAATGGATGATATCAGAAGAAATTATAATTACAAGACATAAGCATATATCATTTATATATTTCTAGGGTTTTTTTAAAAATAATTGGATCGATAAAACTGATTTATAGTCAAAATCTCTCACAAACTTCAAACAATCAATTTCGGATAGAAAAAAAACTTCGTAAAAAATAAATATTTGACAATTTTGACTAAAAATACTTCATGTATTGCGATAGGTTATACATTAACCTATATCGTATCATAATGGTTATAAATACATTTTTGGCAAAATTCGAATCTTTTTAACCGCGAAAAACATCTTTAATCACTTGTAAATGCTTAAAGTATCAACAACACTAAATTAATGATCTTAAATATTTGTAATATTAATTATATTACATAATGTTCTAATATTATGAAATATGGTTCCACTTGAGAGTCATTAGATACAAAAAGAAGTTGTCGAAAGATGCTATTGATCCAACACCCCTTCAAAGGTTTATAAATGATTAAATTAATCAGAAATTCACGTGCATGGTGGATATACTCACCATTTCGTTTAACTCTTTCTTTATTTATTTTCTATTGAAATAAAGCTTAATGTCACTCGTGTATATTTTTTTTGTATACTGTTTTGTTTTATTTGAATTTCTATATTAAGGTCTCATTATTTTTCTTTTTCTTTTAAGGTCACATAATCAAGAAAATAATTGCGAATATTATTAAATAACTAGTTTTACTCATTTATTTGTAAAATAACATATATAAACAAAATCTAAAATTTCTATATGCATTATTTTTTAATAGTTAAATCGATAAATCTCAATTCATAGTTTAAATATTTTTAAATCCCAAATAATAGACTCTTACTCATATGTGGAGAAAACAATATAATATTAATATTTAACCATGAGACAAAAATAACTTGCCAAACTCTTTTTACTTTTATTTGTTGGTGATCATCCACCGGTTTCTTCTTAGAAATATAGTAAAAATAAAAACAATGATTACTGTAACTGGAAAAATTTAAGCTTTAAGAATTTTTTTAATATAATTATTTGCCTTCATGAGCATTATTGAAAACTACTTAAACTTTTATTTGCTTTGGTTTAGAGTCAATTCAGATTCACCGGACTGAAGGAAGGAGAGTCGTCATTGTCATCTCAATCATTCGGACAGAAACTTAAAAAGTTATAAAGCCAAGTGACCACTTGTCAATGTTTCTTACCTTTTGGATGATTGTTTAACGAAATAATCACAAGTAAATCATTAATATCAACACGATTCATTCATGGATAGGTTTAAAACAGTAATTAGTAGAATTCGTAGCAAGAAGAAGAATTTGATGTGACGGAAAATTGCATAATAACTAAACATAATAATGAAAATTACACACACAGACACATTAGTAGCCAGACGGTGGACAAATTCACTACTAAAATACGAAGTCTGAAGATCTGATTTGCATCAACAAAGAACACGATTTAATAAAGTAGAAACAAACACCTAATTGTTTCATTTTTTAGCTAGACATCATCACATTGTCAATAGATTGAAGAGCTTGGTTTGCGAAGAACCTGACATCAACATCTGGATCCTCACTGAGCTCCACAAGTCCAGGACGAATCGTTTTCTCTACAACCTTATAACCACAAAACCAAAACATTAAAACAAAGCAACGAACCACGAATTGAGTTTGTGATTAATCAGATATAAATCCACTTACTGACTGATCAACTATGGGAATGAGGGATTGAAGCACTTTAGCTACATTGAATTTGATGTTTGGAACTCTGTAGTAGTGAAAAGCTTCGTTATAGATGTTTGAAGCAATATGATTGAGTCTTAAATTATTTCATAGTGAGAACTTGCCTGTCTTTAGATGCAGTCATTACAACAGGTAAGAGCTTAGAGCATGTGATCTCTGAGCCCATAACTGGTGCAAGAAGAGAAACCGCATGCAAAATGGTCATCCGGTATAGATAGTGAGGGTTGCTGATCATTTCAAGAACCTGCGAATTGTATAAGCTTGGTTGATTGATTCTAAGCAGATACATACCGTTTTTTATTCTTGAAGTTGCGAGGATTCAAAACATACCTGAGGAACTATATGTTGCATTGCCCATTCGGGACCAAATTCCTCAGCAAGGCGCTTGAGATTGTTTGCAGCCGCATCACGGATTGAGTGAACCTGAAGAGACAGCCATTACTTCGATAATACTAAGAAAAATGTGATTTGTTGTATAATCTGATCTTTCCCAGTAAAGGTAAGAGAGAGGAAGTACAACCTTGTCTTGTAACCATTGCATGCAAAGAGCGCCAAGCTTATCGTCAAAGAAGCCAACACCTAACTGACTTGCCAACAAAGGGATATACTCAATTATAGCAAGTCTTACTCTCCAGTGTCTGTCTTCTGCAAGTTCATGAATTGCAGGCAACAAGGATTGAGATAGTAGGTCAATCCCAATAACCTGCCAAATATAAAATATAGAAATCATTAACTGAAACTGGATGGGACAAAAAGTTGAATTAGAAGCGTGTGTAGTCTTTTGGCCAAAAGATAATATTTTGATGCCATGAAGTCATTGGCATGCTTTGGTTCGTATTAACATGAGGAGAATATAAGATTGGGTAACTCAGTTGTAACAAACCTGATTCACTTGGTCGAGTTTGCTGATAATGTTCAAGCGTACATCGGGAAACTCATCTTTCAATAAAGAAAGAAAGATTGGAAGGAGATGCTCAATTGTGGCATCCTGCAATTAAAATTCAATGTGGACTTAAGATCTGCAACATACAGAATCCAACTAAAACATATTGTATACAAAACAACTTCAATTTATACTCATTTTAGTGCAATTAATCACGGTTATGGTCACTTTCCAGGCATAAACAATTGAAATTTATGGCTTCAAACAACAGGATGACAAAATGGTTGGACAAAGTCGTAATCATTAAGATGCTAAAACAGATCTGAACATTATGAACTATTTGCAGTCTCTTACCTTACCCAAGACTGGAGCCATTCCCATTATAACTGAGGCCAATGCAGATCTGACATGCTGAGAAGAGTCTGATGACAGCTCCTACACGTTGAACAAATAAGGAACTATCAGTAATAGGCAACGCCTACATATTGATTGTCTGAAAGGAACACGACAAGAATGAGATTATTTTAAGCATGTACCTTCACACAGGGGAGAATGTGCTGGATAGCAAGCTCAGGGTTTAGAATGCGACAAAACTTGGTAACTTTTCCGGCAGCTGCTATGCGTACTTCAGCCTCATTATCACGAAGTAAACGCACATATGCAGGCACAAGTTCCGTCCTAAATATAAAAGGCACACAGAAAATAGTATTAAGAAGAATCAATGGGCACTATCAAGATCTATAAATATCAAACTTCCAAGTACTTCATGTCTTTGATCTAATATTCAAAGCATAAATGCATTTGATCTAATAGGTCTAAGGAAGTTGATTCAAAACGTTCTTACCTGGTAGGCTCAGGTCCCACGGCTTCACAAAGCTCATAGAGTTGATTTGCAACCATATAACGCACACGCCATGACTTATCCTGCTCAGTAACAAGGTCCAAAAATTAAGAATCTCATAAGTGTTGCTTTTCCCAGGATCATCAGCAATAAAGCCAATATAATTTGCAGACATAATCACCTGTGAAAAATTAACAATAACAGGAAGAATGTGTTGGACACAGTTCTGGGGCTCCAACAATTTCCCAAGAGCAGCACAACCCTCAACGGCCAATAATCGAACGGAATCTTGATCTGATATGAATATCAAGATGGAAAATGAAGAACGGTGAGATGAAACTGATATTAGATCATTTTGTTGGCGAATGGACTTCATCTAATGCTCAGGGTTCAGTGCACTATTTCCTGCTAGCCATTTTTTTTTTTTCATCCATCACCTCAAAAACAGTTGACAAATGATTCGACAAATATTTAGTTGACAAGCAAAGCTAGAGTGTAAACCATATCAGATAAGAAAATACCATCTTGTGTAAGATCCTCAAACATGGACATAATATCTGTTTTCAAATGCGCTGATTCAATTGTAGCAGCAAATTTTCCCAGATTTGTTGCTGCAGCTCTCCGCACCATTGGCATATCATCTTGACAAAGCTGGCTATATATTGATCTTAATTCGGTCTTCAACATATCTGGTGCACTTGGGTATGCAATATGGAAAACCCCACAAGCTGATACTCTGGCAGTGAACCACTCACCAGCTGCAAGTCGCTGTTAATCAAAGAGGAGATCTTCAATATGCAAGGTTTTTAGCAGAAAACAAATCCTGTAATTTGGTTCCTAAAATGATGGAAGATCATACGCACACAACCACAAGCAAGACAACTACATATAATAGACAACCATTATCAACCAGTATAGACGTATAGTCTTCAACCTAGCGTCCTCTAAGTCCCCATGGGACTAAATGGGGAAGACTGAACAAGTGAAAGAAGCACATTGCCAATTCCAAAAATTTTGGAAACAAAAACCCAAGAATGAATTTCCTGGATTTATTGTAAACTTTACAGGTCTAACTAAGTCACTCAAATAATCAAAATTTCAATTAAAATTTGAGAATATATTGAAATCCATGAGTATGCTCCTTCTCTAACCTTAACTAATGGTATGAAATGATCAACCAAGTCACTCTCCCTCATCTGAGAACCAACTCTGCAAAGTGACTCAACAGCTTTCTCCCTCACACAAGTTTCTTCAACAGATGAGAGAGTTTCCAAGGGTGGAAGCAGAACATGTGCATGCTCAACACCTCCAATATAAGGAATAAACACTCCCAATTCTTCAGCCATTGCCAATAACACCTCATCGTCATCATCATTGTTTTCACTAAGAAAAGGGATTAATTCCTTTCTGGTCCTCTCCTCTCCAAGAGCACGGGCAATTGTAGAAAGCCTTCTAATGGAATTCAATCTAAGCTGAATATCATCATTTTTAAGCTCATCTATAAGCACGGCAATAGGGTACAGTGGCTCATCAATCGCAGACATCCTGTCCAAACTTCAACTAACAAAAGAAATACAGAAAATGAGACTATATACAATGGGAAAAAATAACAAACGAACCATATATCTTCAGACTACGACTTTTACTATGGCTATGATTAACACATTAAACATACGCAATAAGTTCAAATAGCTATCTTGAGCAATCTATATATCCAATGATTTCCCAAAAGAAAATCACAAACTCACTCCCATAACACATCATCTAATTCAATTTCTGGCGCCATTTATGATCTACATGTAAACAACAGAAGAACTTCACCCAGATCTCAATCAAAAGTAAAAAATTCCCAGAAAATATGATTTTTTGAGACGAATAAATTACCTCCCCACCAAAAACTACTAATCCCACATATTAAACGCCACAATCTAACATAATTAGAATCACAACAATAGGCTCCTCATTACAAAATAATCTGGTTTAATTTTTGTATGGACCCCTTCAGTTTTCTCCGCAATCAAACACTTAATTCGACCTAGAGACTATTAACATTTACTAAGAAAGAGATGAAAGATCTAACCTGTTAGAATCTGAATTTATCTTAAACGTTTAAAATTTCCTCGAGATGAACAAAATGATTAGAGATTTACCAATTATGGCGCCTTCGAAGAGGCTTTCGCAAATTCGTCGAGCGATCTACCGATCAAACGAACGAGACCGGGAAGAAGACTGAGAGAGATAAAGAGAGAATTTTCCCGAAGCTTTTAACGATCAGCGTCTTCAAGCGTTCACTGAACTGGGCTACTGGGCTTACAAAAATGACCAAACAAATTATTAATGGGTCTACTATGGCTATGGGCCAAAGTAAAAAACGGCCCATTTTCCTAATCCCTAAGTGATGTAGAAAAGCATATGAAAGCTAAATTTTTTATATTTTTACAGATAGTCGATCTATAAGTCAAACTTTAAATTCTATAAAATTAAACATTGAATTTTGGATCTGGTTGATTAAACCTTCAATTTTTTGTTGACTTTTAAAAAAATTATCAATTTTACGTTGACTCGACAAATTGAACCTGGCATTAATCCCAAACCAAAATTTTCTCTAAATTCAAAAGCTAAATCGATTTTGAAAGTTCGATTCAGTTTTTATCTTTCTTCTAAAGAACCCCTAAACTTAATTTTCTCTTTTCTTTTAAGAATGAGTTCAAATTTGTCGGTTTGAAATATTGTATTCGATATTTCAAACCGACAAATTTGAACTAATTCTTGAAAGAAAAGAAAAAATCAAGCTTAGGAGTTCTTCAGAAAAAAGATAAGAACTGAATCGAACTTCCAAAATCGATAATTTTGATTTGGGATTAACGACAAGTTCAATTTGCCGAGTCAACGCAAAGTTGAAAATTTTTCAAAAGTTAATAAAAAATTAAAAGTTTAATCAACTATATCCAAGTATAATCAACCATTTTCGAAACTTCAATGTTAAGTTTGACATTTTTTCCATTCTATAACGCAAGATTATGCGTTTATTTGAAATTCCGGTGGGAAGGCTGTAGAAATGGGGATATTCCATAATATAATACAAAAATTACAATGACAATACATGATATGTGTGTATATATACCATCAACCAATTAAGTTGCTTCATCGTCAAGATTGAGAAACAAAAGATATGCAAGCAAACCAAAAACAGGAACAACCCTAAGATAACTCACCAGCTCAAGCTTGCTTTTCTTCACATTTTGAAGGTTTTCTCCAATCAACCATGGCTGAAAGATTGTGTACAGACATATATCCCAAATAAAAGCGTAAGCTAGTCTCTCCGATCCCAAATAACCAATGAGATACTGCCATCTGTCCACAATCCCACCGAAATCTCCATCTGCTCGACCGTAGAGAGACCACAATGTTGATATCAGACACATTGTAGCTCCATTCAGACCAACTATTGGCGCACCTTTGGTCATTGCTTCGCCAAGTTGAGACCTTTTGCTTGGTTTATCATTTGTCTCAGCGTCATTGAGTCGTAAAGCCATGTATGGGATTAGAAACGCTGTTGCATTCAAGAGAATCAAAAGAATGAGTTTAACTGAGTTTATTAGATGAATAAATCACAAGTGTTTTAAGTGTTTACTGTTTGTGAGAAACATCATGAGACCCCATAAGATGTCAAGAGAGCTTTTGTATCGATCTCTCTTGCGGTCTGTGTATAGCAACGGAGCAAACATAAGCGTCCAAGCTATTACAAAGTTGAATAATCCTTCAGCCATCTGTTTTTTTTTCATTTGTTTACAGAGCAAATGAAAACATTTTTAGCAGAAGATTCACCAATTCACTGATGCCTACAAATCTGTTTCTACTGAATGGTACATACCGGATGAAGAACTGGAGCTTGTAAGAATTGAATACCAGCTGTTCTACCAGAAAAGTCCAGAGAATAAAATGTTCATCACAGATCAAACAATTAAACAAAAATCCAATACAATGATCAGGAAACACATAATCATAAGCTGAACATACCGGAGTTAGTGAGAGGCAAGATAAAGAAGAAATTCAGAGAAAGTCCCAAAAGAGAATTCACTGTCTCTGAACTAATTGCCCAAACTGGATCCCCCTGTTGATCAAAAAGACTCATTTTTTCTGATAAAGTAACCACACAAAATGCATAATCTAAGTTAATGCTAACTCTAAGCATAGATACATGAGAATGCCTAAGAAGAGAAATATCAATGGTTAGTTTAAGATTCAACAAGACTTGATCGATTTTCAAAACAACAAAGAACAAATCACTAAATTTAAGATAATACATTTTTCAGACATGGTTCTCAATCCTAAATTTATCCATATCATTTTCAAAATTCAACAATGTTATGATTCTAAACTATAGCTCTCTGAATAAATCCTAAAAATTATGATTATGATTTAGAACAAAAACTAGGAGCTCAAGAATTTTAAGGTAATCACGGACCGGAGCATAAGGGAGAAGAAAAAGCCATAGTATATACACAGCTTCAGCAGTCCACAGAAGATACCGAAGAGTTCTCCGCAGAGAATCATCTTCAACCTCAACCGTAACTGTCTCCTGTTTCCGGCGTGCCCAGCACGCGAAGGAACTGTCTCGTGTTCGTAATTTGAAGCGATCCATTGTTGTCTGCCATGGATTGCAGTACTGATCGACGGTCGAGATTTCTCTACTCCGACGAAAATGGCGGCGAAATTGCGGCGATTTGGATTGGGAATGGTAGAGGCGGTGACTGAAACACGTCACCGTCGGTGAGGTTATCAGAATCATCGTTTTCACTTGTCCCTTCGCTGCATTTATCCACCGTTAAATCGGACAAATTTGATTTATATGAGAATATACGACGTCGTTTAATCGAATCAAATCACACCGTTATCTAGTGGGCTTTAAATAGCTTAAGCCCATTAGTTTAGTTATACACGGTAACCAAATTTGGGCCGAATTTTCTCATACCTGGCTGTTGTTGGATAAACCGGTTCGGTCTGGCTGAATTGAATAATAAGTTATTGGTAATCTTAAACAGGTTTCAAGTTTTTAGAATTTATTTTTATTGATTTTACAGATTTTCAAATTTTAAATAAAATTTGTTATTAGAGAAGTGTCTTTGGTCCATCTCCACCGTTTTTTCATCAAAGTTCTACTCCAAAGTATCATCTAGTAAGTTAATTGATATCTTTGATATTGAAGTCCACGAAAATCACATTTGAAAATAAAATATATATTGATTAGTAGGGAATAATATTCTATATTGGAAGTTGGAAAAGATCCTCCATTCATTATCAATTAATTTTAAATTAAAAACTCATATTCTAATATTGATATTACCCAAATAGCGCTGAAATGGGTACGAGATAAAAAAAAGACAAGAAACCGAAACAAAAGACATTAAATTCAAAATATATAGATATGGTACGGAATAGATACATCATATATCTATAAAATATAAGGAAAATACCTCATAGATTAAAAATCCGTAGAACCCCTAATTGATAATCACGTTAGTTTAGATTTATAGGGACAAAAACTTGTTAAAGACAAGTAAATCCTAAGGCTAAAACTATACTTCTGTTTTTGTCATTTAAGGTTTCTGGAAAGTTTCAAGTTATCTCTTATGTTAGAATATAAAGTTTCTCCAAACATATAGGAAACATTTCTAAGCCGTCTACAAGCAATGATTGGTGAGTAATCTAAAACACTAAGAATAAAAACGCAATTTATATAATTTATAATACGTTATGGTATGAAATAATAACCAACTGACCTCTTTTTTATTTATTTTGTGTGCTAATTTTGACCTAAACTTGTAGTCTTCGTCTCTGTATCAATTAATTATTTTGCATGGTTTATTATAGTTTTTGTTCAATGATTTAGTGAAGGTGGCATGAAAAATTTGACTTATGACTTCGTTGATAGAGATCTGTTGATTATTGTAAAGAATGTAATTAATATGATATGCTTTATCAATTCAGTATCGATTCATGTATATCACATGCTTTATTGTTTATTGTTTATTGTTTATTGTTTATATCGAAGATTCCTTATAATTCATTGTTTATTGTTTTAGTTTATTCAAATCCACACAAGTTTTGACAATATTATATTATTTTACCTAAATTAATACATGTTTAATGATTGTACATCTAATTTTTATATGCTTTGATTTCACTTATCTGTTTTTTTAATTTTATTTTTGTTAGCTTAGTATTATATTAAAGTATAACCTAGATGATGCTCTATTGTAATGAGTAACTATGTGATTTATAATAATTAATATTTATATATATATAAGCTTTTAAAACTGCTTATAACTTATATATCTTATTAATTTTAACTAAATTTATCACGAACTCATTTAACATTTTGAAACCACAACAATAAACAATAATTAATCTCGTACAAAAGGAAACTGATCTTCGCAATCACTCTTCATTCGTACAAATTTAATAATAAAATTAACACATATTTCACACCTGCACTGTTCATAATAATCTAATACATACAATTGTGTTCTTTGAAGAGCTAATAATTGTACTATACGTCTAAAATAATATGTATTTTTTCTAAATTTCTATAAATTACGTATGTATCGTCGAATGTATAAGAAACAAAGTATTCTAATCTAATGGCTTCTCTATCTATGAGTTCGGTTCTTATTCATCAAAATGCCTTAACCTACAATGTTCATCTTCAACGCCCTCTGCGTCTCATATGTAAATCCATGGCCAAAACGACTTCGAATGATGTTCCTGTTAATGACCTTATTCGACGGTCCGTAACTATCAACCTTCTTCATGGGACCATTCTCATCTCCTCTCCATTGAGAACAAATATGTGGTAAAGTATTCATTTTGTTTTACAAAGATGTAATTTAATTATTTCTATTTACAGTAATAAAGATTTACTATATTATGATGGATACAGAATGAAAAACAAGTGATGGTTAGAGAAGTGTTAAAGAAGAAAGTGAAGAAGCTGCTTTATGATGTTGAGACCAAGACCCGCCTCGAGCAATTAGAGCTCATCGATGATCTTCAGAAACTCGGAGTTTCATATCATTTTGACAGATTTATATCTTCAAAATGGAGATAATGTCTGGAAATGTGACAAGGAAGAAAATTTACATGAAACTGCACTCGAATTTCGACTACTTAGACAACATGGTTTTGATATCTCAGAAGGTTAGTAAATAAGAATCTTCATACTGCAGATCTATTTGGTAAGTTTTTTTTTTTTTTGGGTAAGTTTTATTGCATATATAGAATCATAGATATCGTATACTAACTAAAAAATACTATATATTTAAATAAGAATCTTGCATTTATTTTACGTTAACGCAATGTGGTCACTTCGTATATATAAGTATAGATTTTGTCATATAAAACAAAACAAAAAATTATTGAATTTGGTATCTCACATTGGTATTTATTATATTAAATGATGGAAGGAGACATGTTTGGGAAATCAACTTGACTTTGTTAGAGACAAAATCGTTAAGGACTATTTTTGGACCGTTGGAGTGATATCTGAACCACAATTTGGATATGTCCGACGAATCATGAGTATAGTTAGTGCAATGATTACATCTATAGATGACATCTATGATATTTATGGCACTCTTGAAGAGCTTGAACTCTTCACTTCCATTGTTGATAGGTGAGGACTTTCAATTTTTATTATGAATTTTTTGGATTTATTACAAATATTACATAGTTATGAATTAACTAGAATTACCTCAATATGTATAATGAGTAAATGGAACTATATATATATATATTAAAAATGTGACATTTAAAATAACTATCAAAAAATTCAAAAAATAATAAAATAAATATTGCAGGTGTCATTTAAAATTATATATTTTATTATGTTAACACTTAATTTGCATGAGTATTTCTCAATTCCTCCTTTCTATTAAAATTATATTTTTTGTAAATAATAATTTTCAGAAAAAGGATATTAATAATCAATTTTCATGATATTTTTAACTATTGAATTCTCTAATAAATATATTTGCAGTTGGAATGTAAATCGTATTGCTGAGCTCTAGGAATGCATGAGGTTGTGTTTTCTCACTTTGTTCAATGAAATCAATGGCGTGGGATTAGATATTCTCAAATACAAAAATATTGATGTCATTCCTTATCTCAAAAAATCTGTAAGTTAATATTTATATATACACAAATTTATATGTATATACAAGTTTATCTACATATTATAGTTTTAGTTGTTTGATGTTTTGTTAAAACTAGTGGGCAGATTTATGTAAAGCATGTCTAGTAGAAGCAGAATGGTACAAAAGAGGATACAAACCAAGCTTTGAAGAATACATGCAAAATGCTTGGATTTCAGTTGCTGCCCCAACAGCTTCTATCCATTTTTATTATGCTACTCTGACTGAATTTCGATTCAAATATTGGATTCTTTGTCACAAAACCGTCAAGAACTAATTCAATGCTCTGCCACTCTGTCTAGCTAATGATCTTGGCATTTCGCCAATAATCTTCTAATACCTCTAAACTATACTTTGAGAGATTCTAGGTTTAAGTCCTAGAAAAGAAAAATATATTTAAAAAAATATTTTCCTAGTCCAACTATTGTAGTGGTGGTCGGATAGATATATGACAATCTAGGTCTCATAGTGTAAACTTGCAGCACCTAATATCTAAATATTCTACGAGCTTTTATATCTATTTGTTGGATTCGTCCGAATTACCCTTGTTATATATATATATATGTGTATGTGTACATAATATTCAACGGAATGAGTGTTTGTTATATATGTAGGAGGAAATGTCAAATGGAGACGTTCTCAACGCAAGCCAATGTTATATACACGAGAAGGGAGCCTCAGAGGAAGAAGCACGTGCACACATACAACAGATGATCAATGACACATGGGACGAAATGAACTATGAAGCAAAAACGACACACAATTCTGGGTCTCTCTCTCGAGGTTTTGCAAAAGCTACCATCAACCTGGCACGCATGTCGCAGTGTATGTTTCAACCCGAGAAAGTCAAACTGATTGATCATATCAAATCCTGTCTTGTAAAGCCAATACCATTGGATTAAATTCTTCTATATTATCATTTCCAACTTAAAAAAAGCAACACGATGTGTTATATTATATTTGACTCTGTGTGAGGGGTGTTGAAGTTCCAAACTGATTCAAAATGACACTAGAGATTTTTCAAAATCATGATTGTTGCAGAGATAACAAATCATGATAAACGTTCTCAAATCCATCACTGGACTAAAATATATGTATGTCTTACGAATTTCATGTAAATTTTACCTAATCTGTCTTACGAATCCCACGGACTATATTCATGGGTTGAATAAAGCGTATGAATTATTACTATCAAATATCAATACAGTGAATCAACAAGCATTACCAGTATATCAAATCGGACACAAAGTTACATCAACCAAACTTGGTTATCTTCTATCTATATAAATCATCAAACCTACAACATAGAATCTACTTGCAAGATCTACAACATTGACAAAACATTTTTCGTTTCAAAAGGGGATTCAACTAATATGTGCAATGGAAATCACAGGTCCAATGAGAAAGGTAAATAAAAACAATTAGCGCCCCAAAAGAAACCAACTGAGTTATAATGTCAAAAGCCTAAAAGACATATCTACTGCCGCTATAACCAACAAAAACATCCACAACAGATCAAACTGGCCATAAAGCTCAGACATACTTACCAAACTTGCAGGAGGAGAGAGGAAGGGCCTGAAAACAGATGGTCATAATCAGTGAAATAAACTAGACGAAGACAACCATAGAAACAGAAGCCTAATTAGAAAAGGAAATCAAGGAGACGTGATTTAGACTCAATACCTTGGGTACTTATTTCTTGTGCAGCCCTCTCCCCTCCAAGCAAAACCTCCGGAATGACAATAACACCGTTTATCAGATAATATAGAAACACTTATTCACTAGAAAACGAAAAAAGTGAAAACTATACGAAAAGAAAATTGAACGCATATTGAAAAGGATAGCTAATAAGATACTATATCAAAGCAAAGCTCAAAACAAACTGTAATTGCCCAAATACAAGCCAGAACCAAGAAAAACTCTGAACCTATCAAAGCAACACAATTTCATCCAGTTTTAAATTATAGACCAATGCAGGCGCAAAACGAGCACTGAAATTATCGCTCTGCTTTCACATAACTCCTAATAAACAACCATTGTACCTTCTCCCGTGTGCCTTAAAGCATTGAAAGACGTTAGGACTGTCTCTAAGCAGTGGTAGATGTCCTGGAGAAAGAGAACATCAGGCCATTGAAAGACCAGAAAAGATAATGAAGCATTGTAATACACAAATGATATCCACAGAGCTTCCATATTCTTGAAACCCAAAAACCAAAAAGAAAAAACTCAGAATGGCCGAGGCCTCTTCTTATTCAGATGAAAAGTTTCCGAATAGACTTTAATGAGTAATGTCGCCAATGATTACACAGCAGGATAAAGAAAGAAGGTGCCATTAGCGAGTTGTCTTACAATAGAGAACAAGTAAAGTCCCCTGAGAATCGCCGGTAATGAGAACTCCACCCGCGTTGACATTGTAACCAAAGCTCTCAGGCAGCAGAAGGAAGGTAAAAGGAAATTCAAAAATTAGAAGCGTAAATTAAAATTAAGATGTGTAATATACAAATATCTAGGACAACAGCATTTCCTGATATAACAGAGAGAAGAAAACGTCATTGTGGTTTCACTTGCCAGTGATGAATGGGTGAGCCAATGCCTGTGACACAGTCAGTCTCCTTTCCGGATCAAGGATGAACACTTTGTCCATGAGATCCCTGAAATGAGCTAACATCTTGGGATCCTCACCAGGATAGCCTCTAATAATTGAATTAAAATCTTTTGGCTTTACGTTTACAATCATTCTCTTTATCAGCTGAAAAGAGAAAATAGCCATATACTCACCCTCAACTGAATTTCAAACAGAAATAAGCAAGAGAATATAAGGACTAGTTTGTTACCTTCCCACTAACAGTGTCCTCCTCAGTAGCGTAAAAGTTCAAGTCGTGATCAAAGTGCTGATCAATAAATGCTCCCTGTTAAACCGAAAAACAGAAGCATTATTTGTCGTAAACTGCTTCACTTGAACCCATAACTATATCTCCGCCAAACATGTGGATTTTATTTTTTCTCTAAGGACAGTTTTCCTTTGAGAAGACATTTTAATATTGATTAAAACCAGGTGACATACAACCCCAATACTAACCCTGCGAAGCATCTTTTTAGGGAAGGGACCTTTCAGTTCCATATGAAGGCGTAACATATCATTGTTTGTGGCGCCAGGGAAAAGAACTTTTCCGCTATAAAGCTCATACAGACAGCAGCCAACAGACCATATATCCAACGGATGGTCATAGGCGAGCCCCAGAACTGCCATAGAAAAATAAAAGCTTCAATCTTAAACCTTAACAAGTATCAACGAAAACTCGTCTTAACAATTCAAATATAAACGGAAGATGAAAAACTTACTGATTTCAGGGGATCTGTAAAAGCGACTAACAAGATATGGTGTAACTTCGTTTTTACCAGCAAACATTGCATTACCAAAGTCACAAAGCTTTAACACGTTTTTCCCCTCATTGACCTGGACAAATCAAGGAATGATCAACTGTTAGGAAGCGCTAGAGAATCAAGTAGGAGAAACCAATCTAAGTATAACCAACCAGCATGTTGTCAGGTTTTATATCGCAGTGAAGAACCCCACAATTCTTCAGATGTTTAAGAGCAATGAATAGCTGCTTTGCATACGCCCTAACAGCAGAGAGTTGAAGACCAATGTTGCGACCAAACTTCTTTAAGACTTCACGAAGATTCAAATGGAGTGACTCAAACACCAAGCAAAGGTGATTACGGTATTTAAAGCTTGAAAGAAAACGAACACAGTGGCGCTTGTCATCTCGGTCAGCACCAGCCAGCTTCTTCAATATCTGAACCTCAATCTGGCCAGCTTTATGCCTACACAAAAGATGATATAGTAATCAGCCACGGTAAAAATGATAAAAATTAGATATCACATAAGAATTCGAATAATTAGTTGAGGCCTAGAGAATGCACCACCTACATGGTTTGATTGTTACGAATAATTTTGATAGCCACTTCTTCAGGCTCAGCTGGTCCAGCTTTCAAATCTTTTGCACGAACCACAGTAGAGAAGACACCTTTTCCATGAGTAGCAATGACTTCATACCTACCATCAAGTAGCTCGCCAAACTGATAGCCTAAAAAAGAGGAGATTTTATCTTTGAGATGGGAAAAAATAAAGTGCTTTTAATGAGTTGAAAGGAAGGGAGAATCGTGAGGTACATGAAAGTGGTCAACAAATTAATCACAGAACGTAGCTCAATTTACAGAGAAAACACACTTACTGTAATAACCCTCTGCATCATCCCAATTATCATAAAGCCCACTCCTCACCATGGGAACACCATCACCTTTCCCTCGTATGTTACCCTAAAAGGAAAAGCTTACATATCAGGAGAAAATAAGCAAACATAGACTTTCTTCTAACACTAATGAAAAAAGGTTTTAAGAGAATCAAATAATCGATTAATGGCGATAAAGGAAACCCAAAATGATAACATCATAAGGTTGATAAAATGTACAAATACGAGACAGTCAGAAGATGCCAAGTAGTTGAGTCATATGCATACCACTTTCTGATTACCAGCAGGGGACTCTCCAAAGATATCATCATGAAACATGTCAGCTGACCTTTCGCTCTGAACAAATGACATTATATAAGATCAACAAACATCATCATGTATAAATAAAATAGCAGTATAAACATAAAACCAAGAAATTACTCACAACCACACACGATTCAACGCACCTTCGGGCTACCTTCACCAAGCCCTGCTGGAGCTAGAGTCTTTTCTGAGTCTGAATTTTCAAACAAAGTAGGTAGCCCACCAGCTAGTGATGATGCCTTGGCAACATCAGCTTTTAAGTCCGAGTTAGCTTTGGCAGGACTAGCATTAGCTGCTACAAGAACTGCAGAAGAAGCTGACTCTGGCGCACCAGTTTCTTGAGCAACATCTGGCACAAAAACAGAAAAACCATTGAGAATGCCTGGAAGCTCAAAAACACCTTTCTACAAGTGAGTGTGGTAAAGTGTTGTGTGAAAGAAAGATGTCTGAGATCAATCAACGAATTTAAATGAAACTAGGTGCAGCCTTCACGTTAAAAGAGTTATTCACATATACCAAGTTGACAGTATCAGCCTCATTCTAAACCTAAGTGGTTGGCACACAAAATGTACTTGACTTTCATACTGAAGAACAAAAAGAAAAAACTGTATTTGAAGAAATCACAGTCGTGATACAGTGATTGCAAAAAAGATAGAAAATTTACCGTTACCCTTATCTTGAAAGGATACTTCATTTTGCTGCTCAGGCTTCTTCATATGTTTTAACAGTATGGCTTCCCTTCGCTTCCTGCTCTCTTCTTTGATTCTGTTCAGCTCTTCTTCTTCTTCCTCTGGAGATTTCCATATAACTACTTCGTCATTATCATCTTGATCATCCTCATGCCGGGACCTAAAAGCAATTAAGTTAAGAGCCAAACAAGATGCACAAAAGATTCATGATCAGAAGGAAAGGGTTATTGAGAGGATTACCTTTCATCACGGCCCCAAGTTTCTTCGGACTTATCACCCTTAGAGTTATGGGACTTAAAAGAATTTGGCCTTCTCATTTCTAAGTCGTCTACCGCATCATATTGTGAGTGTCTAGACAGTCTGTGCCTCATCTCACTGTAGCCCACATCACTACTTCTATACTTCTCCCTATCAGTCTGGATTTCTCTTCCTTTCTCTTTTTCACTATACCTTTCCCTTTCCCTCTTCCTCTCTCTGCTGTTATACCTGGTCCTATCTCTACTCCTATCTCTTTCATTGTCTCTATCCCGTAAGTAATCTCCTTCCCTCTCCCGTCTCCTATCTCTATCAGTGGTGCGCTCTTGTTCCTTCTCTTTTCGCCTTTCATGGTCAGCCTCTATCTCCTTCCTCTTCTCTCGTTCTCTTCCCCTCCTCCGATCACTATCTCTCTCTCTCCGCTTACTTACTTCTGAATCCCTATCTCTTACACTTCCCTCCCTGTCCATATCTCTCTCCTTACTTCTTTCTCTTTCCAAGACTTCTCGACTATATTGCCTGTCATCTTCCTCATATCGCCCTCGTCGATGAGATCTTTCCTCATTCCTCCCAGAGTCAATTCTGTCGTGATGATAATCTCTATTAGAATCATGATGTCTTCCTCTGACCGAATACTCATCTTCCGCAACAATCCTTGATCTTGACATTTCCCTCTCCCGATCATGTGACCTAGATCTACTCCGAGCGCGGACTTCGTTAAACTGCCTGCTGTTTGACGGAGACCGGTTACTAGTCTTATACTTCTCTTCAGAGCTTTCCAGAGAAAATGAGCTCCTGCCATTATCATAACTTCTCTTACTAACTCTCTTATCCTCCTTTTCAGATTCACGACTTAGAAAACCATTTGAACACTCGTTTTCTCCTCGACGCACATTTTTCCCACCAACAACCCCAAGGAGAGGCTGCAAGCATCGCAACAAGACGTTCAGAATAGATGTATATGAGATAAAGAACACAAGAACATGCATAGAAAAAGAAGGGAAAAAGAACATCTACATAAAACCAGTTCTTACAAATCAAGGGAAAGCCATCAGTCTCCACTGAACGCCTAGTGCAAGTGCTTTCTTACATATCAGGTTATCTAAAGAAAACTCTCAAAGACGACAGCTTTACCATTAATTCAGCTTAATAAAGAGGCCTGCTTGGATACTGATTTATAAAACAAGTTGGGAACGAAAAATCAATCAAACCAAAAACCAAACAGAATTTAGAAGGAAAGACGTAAAAGGGCGAATTGAACAGACCAGATCATTATCTTGAAATTGTTCGGATTTTATTTCGCCTGACTCGCCGTCGGAATCTAACGTCTTCGTTAAAATATCGCCAACCCCTTTTTCCTCTAAAATCTCCCCTTCCTCCACATCATCCTCATGGCCATTACTAACCCCAATCGGAGCATCCGGAGCCACCGGAGTGACATCCATCACCTCTTTCTCATCGCCGGATGATGGAATTTCATCGTCGCCGCGCTTCTTATCACGGTGATGGCGATGCTTGTGGTGGTGATGCTTATGATGATGGTGTTTGTGACGCTTCGTTGATTTAACGGTCTCGTCGGATGAGGAAGGAGATTGGTGGCGTTTGCGGTGGTGAGATTCGATTTGCTTGTCATTCGCCATCAAAGATCGTCGAAATCGAAATTAGGGTTAAGGCTCAGTCAGGAAAATTGGTTATAAATCACGACGGACTCACTTCTAACTTATTTATATAAATAAAAAGTTTATTCTATGTAAATAAGACACGCATGCAATTGTATTTTTTTTTTTTTGAGAACAAAAATAAAAAAACTGTAAAATGGAAATAAGATTATATAAATAAATGTGTCTTGGGTCTAGAATGATCTAGCTAATTACTTGACATCCGTTCAATTTTTATCCGCGATATTATAGTTTATTTGTTAACAACTTACAATATGAGGATTTGAACTTGAGGGTTTGAAACAGTTATAACATAATAACGATATAATAATGATGATCATAAGTAATTAGGTTTACAAGTCATACACAATAACACTTATTTTTTATTAAATAAAATAATCTAATATCGAAAATAGGTGGATTAGCAGTAGTATTCCCTTTATAAAAAAAAGTCTAATTCAGTATTTAATTCTGGAATATACATACATAACAATTACAATCTGTAAAATGTCCAATAAATTACATTTTCAAGTATACATTTTTATGTAGAATTATTTTTTTTGTTAATAGTTAGATCAATAAATTATGATTCATAATTTAAACCCCAAACTAGTTACATAATTAATTTTCTGAAATCAAATTTTAGTTGGGAATACTGAGTATATATATTTAATTAATTGATCAAAAATATTTCTTCAAAATTTTTTTATCGATAATAATAAATTTATAAATATTCCTTTATCCATTTTGGTAATATAAGCTATTAAAAAATATATATATATATATATATGTATATGTAAGACAAACATGTTGATCTATATATATATATATATAAATTGTATTTTTCTTTTGGGTAAATACACAATTTTTGTTTTGTTCTAAGTTTTTGCAGATGCTTAGAAGTAACAAGAGAGAACTAACACAACAATGGTGTGGTAATAAGATCAGGCTGTGCATAATATTGTTGAGGGAGTTCATGTTCATATGGTGGCTCATGTCCTTCTTCTCCTCCATGACCACCATCGAGATTTTCAACTTCGAGAATCTCAACTCTTCTTCTCATCTTCTTTTGCAGTTTTACTGCAACATCTGATGGTCTAAATCGACCACAAACTATTACTTGACGTTCCTTTTTGTTGATCATGTGTGTTTGAACTTCTTCACATCAAGTTTTCAATACAAATGTATAATTAGTATCAAACTGTTAGTGTTTTTCTTTTCAATTATTACTCTATATGCAAAAAAAAAAAAAGTAAACAAAAACTTATTTACTTAAGGTCTGATTGGCATTTGTCTTAGTTGTTTTGAAAAACAAAAATATTTGTAAAATATTGAAATCAAATCAATTATACTCTAGTTTATTTTTTACTCTAGAATATAATTGGTTTAATTTTAATCTTTTACAAATATTTTTGTGTTCTAAATCAGAAAAAAATTGTTTTCTTAACAATTATCAGTCAGGTCCTTAACAATTTAACTTTTTTTTTGTTAATATTGGATCGACAAGGTCCGATCCATAACCTAAAGCTCATCCCCAATAATCCCTTTTTTAAGCTACCATAATGCAGCGGGTAGGAATCGAACCCTGGTGCCAAGTCATTAGCTAGATCATTCTAACCACCAGACTGAGAGCAACTCGGCAACAATTTAACATTAGAAAATGAGGATTATTATTTTTTGAGTAACATATAATAAAGTGTCACAATATTATATTTTGATTAGTTTTTTGCAAATATATATATTAAATCACTACTTTTAACAATTTTATCATATATTATTTCTTTTATTTGTCAAATTATTACCCAACAAAATCAAAAGTATATGGCCGTAAAAATTGAATCCCTCATGAAAATATATTGTATGTGACCGTGAAAACTTCGAAAATACGTGTAAAGATTATATTGTGTATTATTTTTGATTTTACCTACTTGATTTACATTTTATTTTTTACAAATGAAAAATATAATTGCAAAAATGACAACTTGTTATGCAGAAAGCATTTTATATATATCAAAAATATACCAACCTTTCATATTGATGATTAACCTCCTTACTTTTCTACAACATGCATTGCAATCCAAATTAATCCGCATCACAACACAACATTGCTTCTGCAATATTCACCACCAAATTACCAAAAAAAAAAAAAAACTTATCATAAATTCGTAAACTTATTGTTCAAAAAATAAAAATAAAAACACACCTTTTCTGACATGAGACCAAAGAGCAATGTTATGTGATATGTTTTTGGACAAGAATGTGAGATTTGTTAATAACAACATAATTTTATAATGATTATAGAATCTGATTCTATAACTTTGGTTGAGTAGTGAAGAAATTGAAGAAATTTGGTTTTGTTATGTTACCTATTATCATTGTGAAGCATCTAATTTTGTTTTGTTTCTAGATGGGTTTACATAAACCGGAAATTTAATACGTTCACCCGGTTTAATTGATTTTCCGGTTATTTAATTAATTGGTTACTGATACAAATATTGGTAAAGACGCTCAACGAACTTCGACCTCGTCTTCTCCGTCCACTTCACTCTCTCTAAATCTCTCTCTCAGATCTCTCTCTCTCATTCATCGTGAAATCAACAATGGCGGTTTCTTCGTCTTCGTTTCTATCAACAGTTTATCTTTCCCATTCAAAGTCTGACATTTCATTTGCTTCCTCTGTCTCCCCTTCACTTCGCAACGTCGTTTTCCGCTCCTCGATTCCGGCGACTTCTCACCGCCGTGTAATGACGGTCCGATCTAAGATTCGTGAAATTTTCATGCCGGCGTTATCGTCCACCATGACGGAAGGTAAAATCGTGTCGTGGATCAGAACTGAAGGGGAGAAACTCGAAAAGGGAGAGAGTGTTGTCGTTGTTGAGTCTGATAAAGCCGATATGGATGTAGAGACGTTTTACGATGGTTATCTTGCCGCAATCGTCGTCGGAGAAGGAGAAACAGCACCGGTCGGCGCTGCAATCGGATTGTTAGCGGAGACTGAAGCTGAGATTGAAGAAGCTAAAACCCAAGCCGCTTCAAAATCTTCCTCTTCCTCGACTCCGGAAGCTGTTGTTCCATCGCCTCCTCCGGTTACTTCGACTCCCGCTCCGGCGATCACTCAGCCAGCTCCAGTGAAGTCGGTACCAGATGGTCCGAGAAAAACCGTAGCGACGCCATTTGCTAAGAAGCTCGCTAAACAGCACAAGGTGGATATTGGATCCATTGCAGGAACTGGACCATTCGGTAGGATCACAGCTGCTGACGTGGAGAAGGCAGCAGGAATTGCTCCTTCCAAGTCCTCCGTGGCACCACCGCCTTCTCCTCCACCTGCTGCGGCAACAGCGACGGAAAAATCTACCACCACCACCAATTTGCCTCCTCTATTGCCTGATGCAAGCGTTGTTCCATTCACAACAATGCAATCTGCAGTGTCCAAAAACATGGTTGAGAGTCTCTCAGTTCCCACATTCCGTGTTGGCTATCCTGTGAACACTGATGCTCTTGATGCACTCTACGAGAAGGTGAATTGTATTGTATGAAAACATATATACACAATGTTCTGGTGTTGTATGGTATGAAACTAATGTTTAATCAGTTTTTGTTTACAGGTGAAACCAAAGGGTGTAACAATGACAGCTTTATTGGCTAAAGCTGCAGGGATGGCTCTGGCTCAGCATCCTGTGGTGAACGCAAGCTGCAAAGATGGGAAAAGTTTTACTTACAACCCTAACATTAACATTGCTGTGGCGGTTGCTATTAATGGCGGTCTGATAACGCCTGTTCTACAAGATGCAGATAAGGTAAAGCAAATGCAATGGAGTTGTAGAAAGAACACATTTTTAGTCTTAAGCTGGTTTTGTTAACTGAATGTGCGACTCATGCTTGGTTTTGTATAGTTGGACTTGTACTTGTTATCCCAAAAATGGAAAGAGCTGGTGGGGAAGGCTAGAAGCAAGCAACTGCAACCCAATGAATACAACTCTGGTACTTTTCTTTAATTATTGTTTAGATGACAGACGTGAGAAATGCTTTGAAGGATTATGATTAAGGATATATGAATAATGAAATGCAGGAACTTTTACTTTATCAAATCTCGGTATGTTTGGAGTGGATAGATTTGATGCTATACTTCCACCAGGACAGGTATATGAAAGAACCTTGCTAATTGCCACTTCATGATCAGTGATTACAAGCAATTTACATGATCTTGTTATACTCAAATCTTTAGGGTGCTATTATGGCTGTTGGAGCTTCAAAGCCAACTGTAGTAGCTGACAAAGATGGGTTCTTCAGTGTGAAAAACAAAATGCTGGTTAGTTTCACTTTGACTTCACATGCCTGATTGATGGATTTGTTGAATCTCTTTGATTTAAGCAGTCGGAAAAATACAATTAGGTATAGCATTAATCAAATGCAGGAAGGTTTTTAGAGTTTTGTTAACAATAAGTTTGGTTTTACTGGATTTGGCAGGTGAATGTGACTGCAGATCATCGTATTGTCTATGGAGCTGATTTGGCTGCTTTTCTTCAAACATTTGCAAAGATCATTGAGAATCCAGATAGTTTGACCTTATAGACCCCATTGTCTATATAGCTCAAACAAAAGTTTCCAAACTTATTTAGTCAATTCATCTCTTTAGTACAAAAAACAAAGAAAAAGAGTTTTTAATCTTTATTATGTTACACACTTCATGGTCTTCTTTTGCATCTTGGTTCACTTGTATTGTGTCTGCAATTTTTTAACTCTGTTTTCCGGAATAATCTTTTTTGGGTCTTAACTTTGCATCTTTGTAATGGGCCCATTTGGTCAATTTAGCCCACATATTATCCTTTTCCATTGCAAGGCCTTACAGGCCTATCTAATTGAATGAACCTCATCTGAAAATTAGACTTATTTTTCAGAACATTTTCTTCTCTGGTAATGATATATAGTTACCGAATTCTTCTCTAGTGATAGATGATTTTAGAGGTTTAATTTTATGATCGAATTGTTGACAGAAATAAAATAATGAAAGCTGTGATAATACTTAAAAGATTTAACTTTAACCAAAGTTAAGCAAAGGATTAAGATGACCAAATAGTTCAACATATCCTTGAAAAAAAAGGAAAGCAAAACAAACAATTCTTATAAACTAATTTAACCCATTTACCTACACTAAACATTGGATTTTTCTAATCCTAAAACCTAACATAATTATAAGATCCTAAATCCTATCATTCAAAGATAGAGAAAAATAGTAATTTAAAAAGAAGAAAAAAAAAAAAAAAAACTTAATAAAACGTCGACGTTTTGTTCCCTACTTTAAAAAAAACCCGGGACTATCATTTTACTCCACCGGTAAAAACTCCGGTCACCATGAAAGCAGATCACCAGAATCTAAACAAACATCGGAATATTCGAAAAGTCCATCACCAAGGTCACAAGTTCCGAAATCATTAACATGATCTTTAATCCCACTAAACTCTCCAACCACTGATGAATCCGACGAGGCTCGTACCAATTCGGTCACCGTCTCTTCAGTTTCCTCAGACGATAAACAAATCGTCTCCGGTACCGGAGGCGGCGGAGGTAAACCCAGCTCATCATCAGGCGCTTCTAGCAGATATCCGAGATCCGGCTGAGTCTCACCGGAGTCTTGCACAGTCGTAGTCGATAACTCATTTTCGAAACTCTTCATAACTGAGTCAAGATCTTGAATCGCTGGATCATGACCCGAGTCATCGAATAAATCATCTCTCAACCGCTTCACGTCTGGCGAATCGAGACCTAACTCGTCAAACTCGTGTCTGACTCGTTTTTTACCGTTTGATTCAACAGAGTCAGTTCGAGTAAGCTGCTCTTCCAATAAATCCTCCATAGATTAACCGGTACGGTTTAATGGTTTGGTTTAGGTGGTACGTTAAATCAGTGGCAATATGGAAATTAAAGTGAGATAATCGGTGCAGAATCGGAAGAAAGGAAACACGAGATTTTATAGTGAAGAGACAAGAAAGAACATATGAAGAAATCAGACAAAAGTCGATAAAGAGAAAGATACATAGCGCGTGTATCTGACGCAAAAATCATACGCGTGAGATAAAGAATCGTTTGGACATCACGCATCTCTCTCTCTCACTCTTTTTTTTCTTTCTTTTTTCTTTGTAACTAACGATTAAATCGATTAAATTCAATAATATGTAATCTAAACTAACATCCAATTTTTTTTATTAATTTATTGTCTAGTGATAAGTTTACGCAGACACACTTACATATCCAACAATCAAGTCTTATTACTTACATTATGTAGAAATTTGGCTAATAAACTGGTCAATTGTAGTTTAGTGTCAATAAAAAAACTATTAATCTTATTTTTTATATTTTACAATTAGATCGATAAAATTATATTTATAACATATAGTCTATTTCCTAAAATTATTTTAAATCTTTAATATATAGTAGAGATGGATCGAAATGTTAAATTCAAAAATATTTGTTGTATCATCTAAATTACAAAAAAATTAATTTTTTAATTATTTTTTATTAATAAATAAATTGATAAACTCTCACCAATAATCTAAATTTACATCTAAATTTACACATAAAATTTCTACTGTTTGACCTTCACTTATAAGAAAGAAAAGTCGAGCTAAATACCTTAATAGTTAGGTGACGCATGTTCAATATTAGTTCTTTTTTCCATTTGTTTATTTTGGTTTTCTTATGGTTATTATATTTATTTAGTTTTAGGTAATGATTTCAGATGTCTTTCTAATATCAGAACTTTATTAACTGGTTCAAAATAAGACTTCAAGTCCGGTACTTTGGATGATTTTTTCCACTGATTAATATTAATAAAACTATAATAGATTACATGGATCGAATACAGAAGTAGAAGTAAAATCTAAAACCGACGGAAAATAAAAATATCCTCAAAAACTTAAGTCTGGTATTTTGTATGATACACATGCTAGGTCAATATTTTTTTAATGGTACGTTTTTGAAAAAAGAGTGTAACACTAGTAAAAAAAAAGTTATACCCACGAAAAAGCAACGAAAATTTTCGTGGGTATAGCCCAAAAGCCACAAAATGCCACGAAAAGCTACGGTGAACAGTAATTTTATACCCGCGAAAATTTTTGTGGCTTTTTGTGGGTTATTTCGTGGGTTTTTCAAATTTTTTTGAATTTTTCCAAAAAAAAAAAAAAAAAAGTTCCGACCCGATCGGATTTTTTGGTTCGCTTATTTCGGACCGATTTTCTACTAACCGAATAACCCGATTACCGATTGAGCCTACCCGAATTCCCACCCCTAAGCTTATATGTAGTGTGTTGTAGTTGTTGTGTTTTTAATTTTAAAGTTTGGAAATACGTTGTAATATTTATTAATATAGTTTGATGTGTTCTACTAAAAAATTGTGTCGTAATGTTTTAAAAAAAATCTTGTAGAATACATAATTACTGATACATCATTATAAAAAAGACATGAAATGAAAATTCGATGACCGTATTTAAAAAATAATCTATCTTAAATAATTACGAACATCCATTACTAATAATATATATTAGTAATGATATTGCTTACCAAGAATTATACCTTAGCTCCGTTGGTAACGTCCCAACAATGACCCACACCTGACCCGAGTTTGAGTCCCAAATGTGCCAAAAAGAAGGGATTAAATTGACCCAGTTGAGACCGAGTTCGAATCCCCGCGGATGCAAAAAAAAGAGTAAATAGATACCCACGAAAGTTTTCGTGGGTTTTAGTGGGTATTGCCACGAAAATCCACGAAAAGCCACAAAATTTAGCGGTTAACCCACGAAAAGCCATAAAATTTCTTTGTATTTACCCACGAAATTTTCGCGGGTATTTACCTTTTTTTTACTAGTGTAAATACTTTTATATGTATTCGAAATTATAAAAATAATAATAATAATATTAGATATTTAGATTATTACCATCTTTTGAATTTTACAATCAATACATATATGGTTTGTGGCATGCCATTTTTTGATTATTACCATGTTTGCTTATAAATTTGAGAAACATTGGATTTTTACTACTTTCTAAAATCATTTCTTCTTTTATAATACTTGTTTAAACTTTGTTTTCAAACCAATTTCAAATATTGTTTTCAAACGAATAACTAATTAGTAGTAAATAAGCATATCATTTAGAAATGGTCGTTTAGATGCTACCAATCAGACCGGATATAAGTTTGTTTATTTTTTGTGTTCTTTCTAATAATTTGGATTTTAGGCTTATTTCTATATATATTATAATAATTTTATACATGACATTTTAACTAATATCACACTATTTGTTGAAATTATACGTAAAAGATATATATATTTCTTACAATTATTTGTCACTAAGTGTATTTTTGCCAATTCTTTTTTTTTGGTGAGGAGTGTATTTTTGCCAATTTGTAATAAAATATAAAATAATATTTGAAATTATTATGATCAGTAATTTTGGTGTATTACGCTAAAACGACAGCTCCTGCATTAATCACTTTCATTCACTGTCTCACCCGAAACTTCACTTCCAAACTTCCAAAGCCCATTCTATTTTGTATTAGATATTTGGTTCCATTGATTGATGACATCCACTGCATGGAAATATTTGTATTGATACGTAATAATTCGTCATATGAACATGAAGATATTGTTACGGAGTTGTGACGATTTGTAAATAGTTACAAAAAAAATGTCACAAATGCATATTGGTAACAAAAACGTCATGATATACTTGTGACAAAAAAATCTAGTAACAATTTTGTCACAAATCATCACGGAATAAAGTCACAATGATTCGTAACAAATAAAATTTGTAATAAAATTGTATATAAAACATCACAAATTATTACTAATATTCATAGTCACAATATAATTGGTACAATAGCATAATTTTTCTGTAGTGATCAAATAAAAACCACTTTTTTTTTCTAGCATTCAAAAAGAATGATAAACGATAATGAAATCATTAGGGAAAATAAGGGTTGGTTTAGGTAGAATATGAAACGCTACACAAAGAGTGATTGTAAGTTTTTATTCCAAATTAAATGTAAAATTATAAATAATGGCAAAACAATTAAAGATACTTTTAACTTGTTAAGACACAATATAGTTTTACGTGAATCTGAATACTTTAATATAATAAATATATATATATATATAACAAATTATGCTATGTGGTGAGCATAATGAAACTCGTGAGTACCATTTTCTTTGCATGTCCTTTACAGTTTTATTATATGGTCTGACTTAAGTTCTCGACTTCTTGGTTGCCTCTCTTCTCGTTGCAAATAGATATCTATTTGGTTATGTCTTGTTTCGTTTGGCTTTTCAATTTTCTATCTACTATATTTACCAATGGATATTTAATTTTTAAATTTTAATATGTTCATTAATTTAGTAATTTGTTTTATTTTTCATGTATATAACTTTTTATGTTAACAAGTGAATTTTACCTTTTAAAAATAAATTTGGCCTTTTTTCCAGTCAAACCGACAACAATCTTAAGTGAAATCCACAAGTCTACAAACCAAAAAAAAAAAAAAAACAGAAAAACGTAATACTAGTGAATATTTTTTACTTGTTAACAGTATAAAACGTTAAAATATGAAGGCTAATTACCAAGGAAATAAAAAACAAAGAAAAAAAGAGTAAAAAACAAAGAAGATGTATTAGAATAGTAGAACACATGACGTGAGTACTTAAAAGCAAATCAAGTCCACAAACTTCCCACCATAAATCACGCCTGCCCCACCGTCCTTAATTTCTATTCATTAGAGTTTTTAACAATGCTATATCAATTCAATAATTCGGTGGCTATATAAAGCTTTCAGTGATTAATTATTTTAAAACAAATTAGATGTGTCATTGGGTCACCGTTCAACTTAGTCCATTAATTGGATTACATTTTCTAGTTTTTTTAAAAAATATTTAGTCACATACATATAAAAAAAATGCTAAATTTTTCTTAATCATCGAAGACAGATGGGTCAATGATAGTATCCATTTTATAATCTACAAATTCCGAAGTTCAATCCCTTCCTAATATAAGTGGAAGAAATAAAAAGGATTCGATCCCTATGTACTACATATTCCCTCTGTTTTGTAAAGAATGTTATTATAAAAGAAAAAATATATTTCACAAAGAATATCATTCTACAATTCCAATAAAAATTTAATAAAATATTCCATTTTGAACTTCCAATAAATTTTTCTTCCAACTTACTCAACTTATAATAAAATAAAAAAGATAACCAATGTTGAAATACATAATTGAGAAATGATTGATTCTTAAATAGCTTTCTAACATTGCAGACAAAAAAATCAACTTTGTAATTCAACACTCTAAGAATCAAAGAAAGATCGAAGTAAGGTGAAAATACACAATCAACTTAATCATTACTTCCAATGAATATTACTACCATTGAATCTAACAAATCATTACTTTTAGTTATTAGAGGTATATATATCTTTTATATTGTTTTTTAATTTGAACGAAAAAATGATATTTTTTAAGAAATTTCAAAACGACTTTAAAGTATGTACTTTATATTATGGATCGGATCTTATCGATTCAATTTTTGAAAAAAAAATATACGTATTTCCACTGTGATTTACGTTAGTATATTTTCATATCTCCAAATCATCAAAAACGTTGATGATCGTAGTTTTCATGCATTTCTATTTAAAAGTTAGAGTCATTTTGGAGTCATCGAGATAAACTTTTTCGTCTTTCATCTTTTTGCGATTTTTGAGTTTAGACATTTTGTATTAAGGTCTTCTCAGTCTATTCTCTCACCAAACATGTTTTCTAAACCTCTCTCATTTCCATAAGTTGTTTTGATCAAACCAGGTATATCTCACCAACTTATCCACAATTCTCTTATAATACAAGTGAATGTTGTGTCAAATTCATTCGAACCTATTTCCTATTGATTACACAGATGAATAAAATACAAACACTTAAACATCGATCCTTAAACATACTCTAGAATTTGATACAAATAAAAACTGAAATTTGTAAAATTATATCTAAAAAATAAGAGACTTTGCCCTCCGGAACCCTAACTCGAAGTCATAAAAGAAGTTTGAAATTGCTGCCCAGTGAAACCCTATCTATACTATGAATTGAGCTTCTTTGTAATATTCTTAGACATGAGGTCAACTATGTGAAGGTAAAAGTTGCAACTTAGCCAATAGAATTGTAGTAGTTTAATATAACAGTAGTTCATTACCTAAATTCGAAGATTTTTTATCATATTGTAAGTGGCATTTAAATGATTTTATATGAGTTTTTAAGTCTTCGAATGTAGCCAAATTTCAAACAGCTTTAGTACAATACATAAGTTTGAACTATCAGATTATAAACACTACAAAAAAAAATTAATTTAGATTTTAACTTTTTAACCAAAAATTATATTTTGATCTAAAATTAGTCCAAATGTATTATGCTTTCTTTTAGTGGAAAAAAGTTAGAATTTAGTAGATATATCATTATCTAAATTTAAATTAGTAAAATACATATTTTTAGAAAAAATAAATTTAATTTTTTTTTGTCAACAATCAACCATTGGATCATAAATATATGATCCATAGTTTAAATGATCCAATTAAAATAGGTAGGATTCAAACTCACCACCAAATATCTAAATAGATCAGAGATAAGTCAAGTAGGTTACTTCTTGGCGAAAAGAATCCAACTTCAAAAATTCTGTTTGTTCCCTCTATCGAAATATTATCATTATGTAGAAACCGTTTCAACTTTTAAATAAATACACAAAACAATCCAACAAGCAAAGAGACAAAAAGTACGATGAATTCCAATATAGAAAAGCCTCCAAACTTCAAATTCAATGTTTGCATAATTATAAAAGAATTGTTCGATGCATAGATGTAAAGAGTATTAAAGTTTATCTAATCTCTTAACCAACTAGTACTGAAGGTTGGAAATTTCTATGAAAAGTGATGACATTTTCTTCTTTTTTGTTGGTCCAAAAACATGTTCTTATCCTTGGAAATACATTTTGTAGACTTTGCATAGTTACATGAAATCGAGCAAGTTTGAGTTGTGTCCTAATGTCATTCAATTGAAGTGGAGCCGGAAGCAACAATAGTTAACTCAATTAAAATATTTAAAACAATTTTTATTTCGAACTTAAACTTTAGGAATTTTCTTTTAAAATGTTTTAAAATTTTCTTAAAAATAATAATAACTGAATAAGACAATAAGTCAAATAAATTATTTATTAGACGAAAAACTTTCAAATCTTAAAACGTAATTCTATTTAAAATAAAATAAAAACTATTAAATCTATATACTATAAAAAGATACATCAAACAATTAGGACCATCGATTCAGTTTTAATCAATTAAAAATTTTCAGAAGACTAGGATGTGATTTGAAACATCAATGAATAACTTTACAAAGATTAGTCCTAACGATTTTTTTTTCTATACTTAATTTTCAATTTGAAAAAATAAACGTTTTTTCTTTGGAATATAATTGTTATCTTCTGATTTTTATATTTGAAGAATGCAATGCAAAATCATAAAACGTAATATCAAAAAAAGAAACAAATAAATCAATTATAATTGAGACCACTTTAACCATGAAAAACTCGTTTCTAATTGAGACCAACCAAACTTGATATGTTGTAATGTTTAACTTTTTGATTTGATATTAATGACTCAAAAACTATAAAGTAGAGTTCTTGTGCTTTTATTTTTAGTGGTTTTATAAGTTTCTTTTTCTTTAGACCATTTAAGATTGATACATGTATATTTTTTATAATAATTGGACCAATAAATTTTGATTTATAGTTCAAATTTTCTAACCTCAAATAATATCATATAGAGATTATGTATCTTCCAGACATTAAAATTCTAATGGGAAAAATATCAGAAATAGATTTTTTCTTAATCACTTGTCCGAAGACAACTTAACATAAATAAACTTATAAACATATTTTTTTCTTAGGTTTTGGGAGTAAAATCATGGAAATTAGTGAAAAAATTGACCATATAAACTAGGGAAATCAACTTCAGTAATTTAGTATTTTTTTTCTCTATCAAGTTAATAACTAGGATATCAACTTCAATTTGAAGTTTTCATCGAAATAATATCGAATGAGAATGAAGAATAGAATATTTTCAGACATGGAAAAAGAAAAATAATATTTCGATTTAATATATTTTTCAGACATGTTGCGTATCGCTTTCTCGCCTTCTCGTCACCACTTAGCGCCACGATGGTAAACGAGTTTTTTATTTTTCATTTTTTTAACAATTAAATTAATAAAATCAAAATTATGGCACAAACTCATTTCTTAAATTCCTACTAATTAGTACATGTTTATAAGGTTGAGTGGAATTTCAAATATAAGAATTACTAGTTAGAACATTTAAGCACCAAACTCAAAAATCTCGATTAATATTAAAGAGTTTTAAAGTTGTAAATAGATTGATAAAATCTTGTGTATTAGTTAAATGTTCTAATCAGAGCATGATGATATTCGAATTCATCATCTATTGCCAAATTAACAAAAACATATAATTTCGATAACTTTATTTTTGTATTTTTTATAACTAAACAACTCGTTTAAACTAAATTACTGTAGATTTTCCCCATATTAAATTTCTTCTAATATAGCATAAAGTCTAGAAAAATATCTACTTAACGTTTATAGCTATAATTAATAGTCTCAACAGCAAAAGTTATCTTAGTTCAATTTTTATTTATTTTGCTTCAATATGAAATCTGTTCCTTGAATTTAAAATATATGTTTGCATGTTCGAAAGATATTTTTCATAGTTGAGAAGAAAATTATAATTTGGAAATTCCAAAAGAAAAAAGAATATATCATGAATTTTCAGCCGACAGCATGAGGCTTTGCTAAAGAACATGTGTAGAGAACATGCCACGTGTTCATACGAGAACGCTTTCATATTATCACATCTCTGCCGTTGATTAGTTTCCTGCCAATAGAAGTAACCATCACAATTTTTTTTTTTTTAACACTGCACTATAACTGGACGATCTATTAATAAGTTCATATACAATGTAAACTATAAAATCTGATCTCTGGATATACAAGTACGTCTATCTTTAATATACTTACCACCTACTACTACACTAAAAATTATCATCATCACAATAATCTTTGGATCAACTTAATAAATAGGTTGAATTAAATAAGCCTGAAATTATACAATACCTATTAAATAGAGTTTTTTCATACACAGATTATTAGTATTATTAAATATATCAACATATAAATTAGTTCAATAAATTTATATTTTTCATTTCTAAAATTATTTTGATATTTTATGTTGTTTAAATTTACTAGATATATTTTTTGACATTGATTCAATGGATACTATCTAAGATAATAATGTCATTTTCTTTTTTTGTGATTCATGAATCCTCAGAATTTATAGGAGGGATCTGGACTATTTTGTGAATAGTACAATTTATAAATAGACACTTACTTTCAAATATTTAATTGACCAAAAACAGGAATCTATAATTTTGTAGGGATGACCAAAAAATTATGACTTAATTTTGTAGAAATGACTTAAAAGTTGTGACTTAATTTTATATAGTAAAAAAATTAAATTTACAAACTTTTCAAATCTACTTTTTTACCACTTAACCATAAATTTCTTGTTACTAATGTTATTTTGCATATGTAAAAATAACACCGTGCACAAAAAAGAAACTCCTTTGTTGAGTGCATCGTATTATTATTATTATTATATTTTTTTTTTTGCTGGAAAAAAATAAGACGATGCACTTAATAAAAAAAATTGTGAAAAAAATATATATTTTAATATTAATGGCGTCAAAAAGAAAATGTGACGGCCAAAGTTGATTACTGTATCCCTTAAAGCTAAAAAAAGAGAGAACTTAATCATCTCAGATTATAACCCTTTTCCAAAAAAGTATCCTCACATCGTAAAATAACTTAGATTCTTAATGGACGTGATTATAATTGTTTCTGTAAAAAGCAAATAATGGATGTTTATTTCAACTGTTTTTAATTTACACAATAATTTGGCTTTAAATGATATAGTTTCACGGAAAAAATAATAATTAAGTGTCATTTCTATTTTTACTATATTTGACTTAGATCTTCACTAGATAGGAACTCTCAGGTATCTCGGAAATTTTTTTTTCTTGTAGTTATTCGTTTATTATTTTATATTTCATTCGTGTTTGTTATTAAATGTTTTTGCAGTGTTTTTTAAATAGTTTTTCAGTTTTTTTTTCCGTTACTCATATTTTTTTTAATATCTATCAAAACCGAAAATAGTATATTAATTTAATAATGTACCCAAAAAAGATTACACTAAAAAAAAATTGTATTGATACATAATATTTTGTCATAATAACACATATTTCATCACAATATAAAGATATTGTTACGAATTTGTGACGATTTGTAAATGATTACAATACAAGTGTCATAAATACATATTGGTAATAAAATTGTTACAATATACTTGTAACCAATAAATCTAGTAACAATTTTGTTATAAATTATTAGGAATAGAATTATAATGATTCATAACAAATAAAATTATATATAAAACATCATATTTTGTTACTAATATTTTTTATTTTTTGGTAGAACTTATTACTAATATTCATACTCATAATACTATTATAGTAATAACTCAAAATTTTTGTATTATCAGTGAGCAATCCAAGTATACAAGGTCCGTACACGTGACATGATCCGACATTATTAGATCATCGGTGGTTAGGTTTATCGTCACTTTGTGAATTGTGGGTGCAACTAACATTACACATCATTTTCTTTCTTAGTTTTCCCAAAATGAACCGTACAACTTTATATCTCAAAGATTAGTTTAGATTCTTATATTTCTATTTTATATTATATAAGAAATATTACAAATTATACCAACTTTACTTTACCTCATAACGAATGAATTACCCGAGAAATTTGTAGTGAATTGTGTATTGTTATACAAAATATTTTGGGAGTTTATGAATTCAAAATTTCCTAAAATAGTATATTGTAGAATTCTTTTTTTAATAATGATCGGGTAGAGTAATAACTAATAACTTTTAAGACATAAACTTTTAAACACTTGGATTCGAATCTTTTTCCAAATTTAGAATATTGATTATGAATTAATCGATCTTATAGTTATTTGGATCGTGAGAATCTACACTAATATGATATTAAAGAGTTTGAATTTTATATGGGATTATTCTGTTTCATCCGAATTATTTTCAGTAAAAAAGAATTATAATAATAACGTACGAATGAAATTTATAAAACAGTTCTAAACAGGATATGCTTCTCCAAAACGAGTCTTAATCTTGAAAAAATAATTATAAGAAAACAGGATATGTAGATATTTCAGTTTTAAAGTATGTCAAGATCATATGGCTATAGGAAAGAAAACTTCTGAGTTGCTTGATAATTTCTTTGAAATGCCAAGTATAGATGATTGAGTAGCACTAAAATTTGTATCAAAAACGACTTTAGCACCCAAAACAAAGAATCTTACATTAATTATAAAATTATGTAAGGACTGTGGTACATAAAGATATTATTATACGGAATAAGTAGTTTTTGGTTTACTAATTTTTTTAAATAAAAAATTTATGAGTTTAAGTTTACGTGGAAAAAGTGGATTTATGCTTTGAATATGATATTATCAACGACTGGTCCAATCCAATATACGGAAAGAGATTACGAGTAAAGTTATAAACAAATATACATATATTATTATACGAATTTGTATCGCTCATGCATAACACGTCATGAAAGTGGCCAATATGGAAGGTCCATGTAATCCAAAACAAAATTGTTCTGACTTGTAACTCTTTGTTTTGGTATAGTGTTTTGTTAGAAAGTGACCGAATCAATCGTTTTCTAAGAATAATTAATTTGCAATTTTTTCAAAAAGACTTTCGAAAAAGGTAAATGTCATTATATAAATAAGAAACTATTTTAGCGATTCCATTTTCTGATAATTCTGAAAAAAAAATTCCGACATTTATTGTTTTCTTTCATAAATAATATACTACCTTAAATCTCTTATATATTTTTCATATGTTATTATTAATTTGTTTTTAAAAAAAGACAAAAAAATGTGATTCTATGGGAGAACATATCAACACTAATCAAAAATAGATGATATTAACTATTAAGTGAAGACACGACATTTTATTCTAAGATAATCATATAAATTATTTGTTTTGTATTCGTTCTAAACTTTCAAATTTTGACATAAGTGGAAAATAATCTAACTTTTGAGTATTGTGGTAAAATTCATTAGCACTCAAAACTAAAGTTCAAACCTTTTCTAAGCACTACAGGATTTCTTTTATTGACGACCCCCAAAAAAAAGAAAGGATTTCTTTTATTGCAAAAGAAAGATAAATGGTAGAAGGTATTCTTCTATGTTGTAGTTAAATATCTATATAAAACCCTATAAATATAATTTAGTTATTTATAATAAATTAAATAATTCCTCACTGAAATGAAACAAAATTATAGTACTCTTTTGTTAATTTAGTTACTTGATATTATTGTATGTTAAGGGCTCTACTACATACTGGGAACGTTCGAATTCATTTCTCATTTTTGTTGTAATTGATTTTAAAAAATAAGAAATTTCTATTTAAAAAAATATGTTATTCAACAAAGAACAAACTTTATCTTGTGTGAGAGATCATGTATTTTCCACGAGATGCTTTCTTTATAAAGTATCAAGAGAAACTTTTTATCAATTTTGGAAAAGTTAAAGAACAAATTTGTAGAAATGGGGAATTCCCAAAAGATAAAATATTAAATAATCTTTTCCAATCTTTTTACCCAAAACCATCAATTATAATTTCAGTTTTTATTTTACAAAGATTAAAATTTAACTTTTCCTATTTTATACATTTGTCATGTTTGCTGCATTCCAAACGCATCAAATGCTTATCTTATCATATATATTTTTTTGGTTAAAATAAAGAGATATTTTTAAAAGTACCTTTTTAGGTTTGACATTTTGAAAACTAACCCTGTTCTTTTAAATTTTTTTAAAATACCTCTAAATAATAACAAAAAAAACGAAAATACCTTCAATTTTTAGTTTTTTGAAATTTTGTATAAAAGAATTTTTTCGATTCTTTTTAACAAAAAAAAGTTTTCCCGCAAAAAAAAAAAAGTCCGTATTTTTTTCATCTCATAATTTTGTTTTAGCATTTATAAACTTTTATAAAATATCTTATTAAACTTTATAAATAGTATATTTATAAGTTCTCTTATAAATCCTTATTGAAACTCAATTTATAAGTTATCTCATAAAACATTATAAGTAAACTATTTTGAATAAAAAAAATTAACTCCAATTAGATACTTAAACACTCAAAAAAATGATCAAACTTAATTTTAAAAAATCTAAAATACTATATTGTAAACAAACTCATTGTATGTCTAAACTCAATATAATGATTATACTAATTCTTGTAATGGAAAAACTAAACTCATATTGGAGCTTAAATCCAAGGGAATGCTTTTACCCGCATATATAGTCCACGACTGCCTCAAGATCCTTGAAGAGGAATGTGTAGTTGTTCATTTCATGGCAGGAAGGAGATGTTCTGCTTATAGACAACTGTGATGTTCTTTATTCATAACATCACTTAATTACACTACACCAGAGGCTACACCAAAGTTGTCCATTAAAGACCATAAGAACCATGATGTAACATTCACCTTATTTTCACTGCAAAGTTAAAAAAGTATACAAATTCAATGTAAATGAAACACATTTACGAATAAAAAACAAAGTTTTTACCAAAATTCTGTAATTGATCTCACCACATAGTTTCATGTAGAAACATAAAAGGGTTTAGTTTTCCAAAATCTGTCAAACTGTCGTTACTAACTCTATCAAGTTATGAGAGATAACTCTACCAAAATCTGTCACACAAGAGTACCAAATCTACTAAAGTCTGCCACACAAGGGAACCAAATCTACTAAAGTCTGCCACACTGTCGTTACTAACTCTGCCAAGTTAGGATAGTTAACTCTACCAAAATATTTCACGTAAGGGTACAAAATCTACTAAAGTCTGCTACACTATCGTTACTAACTCTACCAAACTATGAAGATAATTGTGCCAAAATCTGCAACACATAGTCCAAAATCTATTAAACTCTACCAAACTGAAAGTTTTTTAGTGTGGCAGACTTAGTCGCGCAGAGCACGCTTATGTAGTACATTTTATTAATGACATTTTCGCTATTACGTTTTTGTTTACATATCTAAAAAGGACAAAATGACATTTTAGAATTTTATAAAAGTATTTGAGTAATTATGTATTATTTTGAAATATTTGAATCACTACCATATTAATATAGAGTATTCTATCTAGTCACCCATATTATATATATATATATATATATATAATCCGATTAAACTTAATAAATTTCACGAACACAAAAATTTGTCGAATACTTAAATATCAAACTTCTGACACTTAATTATTGATAATTTTATTTCATCTAAACAAATATAAAGTCGACTAATCCAAAAAATACAACAAGTTTCGAGCATAAATTAAATCAGTCTATCCAACCACCACCGCTCAAATAAAATAAAAAATAATAATTAAATTTTTCCTTTCCTATAACTTAAACCTAGAATTTGAAAAGTGTTATGCACGAATAAGCTACTAGTCCACAACTCTTTTGGCATATATATTGTTAGATTTTCTGAAAATATTACACTTAAACATATTTAATTTTTGATAAAAATGTAAAATTATCATACAATTTTCTGTTTTTGAAATTTTTTAAAAATATACCAAAATTGAAAAAAACTACTAAAAACAAACTAGAAAAGAAACAACAACAAACTCTAAGAACCTAGAGGCAACAACATACACTTAATTAATGTATGTTAAAACCAGTTAACAAAAACAAAACTACATACAAATCTATTGTAATCAACAAATTAAAATAAATAAAATATCATACGCATGAAAAACATGGAAATTTTCAAAATGAAATTTCCATTTTATGATATTGGAGGATGACTGATACATCTGATCTTAATAATGCACAACTATTATAAAATTCTAATATTTTTGGTCACTATATTAAAACAGTATGACTACTTGAAACGGGTTCTAAAGGGTAAAAAATCTTGCACAAAAGATATAAATTTATGGTTTTCTAAAACATAAAATAATGAATAGCGAGCTTATATATTAAAATAATAGGCCGATTGGTAAGGATTGTAGTTTTGAGTTTTTGCTGTAAGATTTTGTCTGTATATTTTTTGGTTATAGATTTTTTTGCTATAAGAATTTATAGCTGTAAATTTTTTTGCTATAAAAATTTATTTTTGTAAATATCATAAATTTTGGTTCTAGGTTTTTTGTTTTTCACAACAAAAAACATTCAATAAAAAAAAATTAGTTTTTTAGAGCAACAAAATAAAAATAAATAAATCTAGAGCACGATTGATTAAATTTCAATACTTTAAAAAAAATTTATTTTTCAGAACAACGAAAGCCGCTGTCAATCACACCCAATATATAGCTGTTAATAGTGTTTACTTTTATAATTTGTATAATTATATTACCTTAATTAGAGCTAAGATTAAGTGCTAAAATTAGGAATTAATTAGAATACATAGACTCGGCCCAATATCATATTATTATAACTGTTTCTTTAGGCCCATGAACAATGATTTATTTTAACTTTTGAAGCTATGTAAAAGTCAACATTAAAATGGCTTTTAAGTGTTTTTGGTGTAGGTGATACCACATTTACTCTATTTTTTACCCAAATTTGATTTTTAAAAATCACGATTTTTTCAATATAATACTATTAAAGTTTTGAGGAGTTTGATCATTCAGGCGTTGTCAATCACATTATTGACAAACAAAACAAAGGTGGAAAAGAAGTGAGTTTGACAAAGTTGTTAGAATCCTCTTCTACAATTCCTAAATTTGACTTTATATAGATTATACATGAATAATCTTACATTTATTAGAATTATAAATTGGATTTTGTCTATCCACTAGCTATAAAAAATTGCAAAAGTAAAATTTATGTATACTTTCTAAGCCATTAAATAAAATGCTTTCTCATACTATCAAATTATCAATCAATATTTATCTTTATCCTTAGCACAAAAGTGGACCACAATGTAGCAGTTTTACTTCAAACAAAAACTTCATAGTTGGTAGCATTTATGACTTATGTTCATAACCTAAAGCTAATACCAAACTTCTTCAACATAATTTGAATAAATAATTTGTGAAGATATAGCCGAACATCAAGTGTTAATTATAAATAAGGAAATTTGAAGACTTAGAAAGAAACAGAGGGTTTCTTAAGAGCTTCGGTTAAGAAGCATCATCTTGGTTAATGATTGGTTCATTTTAATCGGACCGGTTATCATTATTAACCAAAGTCTCATCTCTTCTTCTTGAAGTATCTTCTTCTCTCCATTTTTCTTTTTCTTTCTGTTTTTACAGAGAAAGAGCGTTGTTGCCGTTGTTGTATTTTTGATCGATATATAAGGTCAAGAGTTAGAGAGATAGTTAGAGGCTGGGGTTTTAATCCTTTCTTCTTCTCCATTGTATTCTTGGGATTTAGAGTATAGGTTTGGGGAAAGAGAGAAGAAAGTTACAGTGACATTGTAAAGGTTTGGAGCTCAGGTTTTTGAGCTTGATCGAAAGAAGAGATAGTGGAATCCGAAGTTACGAGTTTGTAACTCCGGCGAGACGTAGGTTCCGAGTTTGGAACCGAACTCGTTAAATCTTCTTGTGTTCTTTACGTCTTTAACAAATTCGTACAAATTTCTTCATGTTTGAGTTCGGTGAAATTGAGCTCAAGGTTTAACAAATTGGTATCAGAGCATTTGATTCTTGTCCAAGAATCAAGTTCCGTGGAAGAAGGTGAAGTTGATTTGAAGATTGAAGATGACGAACACGAAGACGAAGTCGAAGATAGCAATCTTCGATGGGACAGGAGATTACAGTCTTTGGAAGAAAAGAATGATTGCTAATCTTACTGTTCAGGGATTGAAAAGCGTTCTCAAGCCAATCGCTCCAAGAGTTCTAACAGAGGAAGAAGAAAAGAAACCTAAAGAGAAGAAAAGGATAGCAGAAGAGGAAGAAGCAAGAGCGGATAAAGACGAACAAGCATTGAACTTAATCTTCTTAGCCGTTGATGATAAAATTCTCAGGAAGATTGAGAATTGCCAAACAACGATAAGTACTCTCGACACTCTAGATAAGTTGTTTCTTCCAACTTCTCTTCCAGATAGGATTTATTCTCAGTTAGAAGTTTATGCGTTTCAAATGCAAGAAACTAAGAGTATTGATCAGAATGTTGATGATTTCTTGAAGTTAGAAGGAGATCTTAGACATTTGCAGATTGAGATCGAAGAAGAAACACAAGCAATTCTTCTTCTCAAATCACTTCCAGAGGTGTACGAGCATCTAAGGGAAACAATGATATACAGCAAGGATAAATTGAAAGTTGATGATGTTGTAAGTGCAGCAAAATCAAAGGAAACAAAGCTAAAGAAATCAGGTTACAATCCAAAGTCAAATGGGGAGGGTCTCTTTGTAAGAGGAAGGTCAAAGACAAAGAAGGTTTCCTTCAAAGACAGAAGCAAATCAAGGTCTAAGTCAAGAGACAAGAAACCGGGAGAATGCTGGATTTGTGGGAAACAGGGATACTTCAAGAAGCAATGTTACAAATGGCTTGAAAGGAACAAAGGGAAAAGCCAAATGCAACAAAGTGGAGAGTCATCTTTAGCTCAGAATGATTCAACTGACCTCGTTGGATTAATAGCAGCTGAGGTAAATGTGTCAATAAGTAATGTTGATACTAATGAGTGGATTTTAGATACATGATGCTCTTTCCATATGACACCAAACAAGCACCTGTTTCTGGATCTTAAAGAAAGCAAAGGCAGAGTTAAAATGGCGAATGATTCATATAGTGAGGTAAAAGGAATAGGTTCAATTCGCTTTACTAACACTGAAAATACTAGTTTTGTGTTGCATGATGTTAGATATATGCCAGAAATTGAAAGGAATTTGATCTCCCTTGGAACTTTAGAAGAAAAAGGCTGTAGTTTCAAATGAGAGAATGGCATGTTGAAGATCATTAAAGGATGCATTGTAGTAATGAAAGGTAAGAGAAGACAATCTCTATACATTCTACAAGCCTCCGCAAATGAAGCAGATGCATACTGTGTAAAATCAAAGAGTGAAGAGCCAACAAAAGATATCAAGAATGATATCAAGCTCTGGCATAGTAGAATGGGACACTTGGGAAACAAAGGAATGCAGATCTTAGCTAAGAGAGGATGCTTTGAAGGATGCAAAGACACAGAGTTAGGATTCTGCGAAGACTGTGTCATAGGAAAGACACACAAGATTAGCTTTGACTCGGCAAAGCATGTAACCAAAGAAAAGTTGGACTATATACACTCAGATCTTTGGGGATCACTAAATGTTCCCTTAAGTATTGGTAAATGCCAGTATTTCATTTCTTTTACTGATGATTATACTCGGAAAGTTTGGGTTTATTTTCTCAGGTTTAAGGATCAAGCATTCAAAAGTTTTGTTGAATGGAAAACCATGGTTGAAGTTCAAGCAAATATAAAGGTTAAAAGGTTAAGAACTGATAATGGTTTGGAGTTTTGTAATCATGAGTTTGATGAGTTTTGCAGGAAAGAAGGTATAGTAAGGCACAGAACATGCACATATACCCCGCAGCAAAATGGCGTTGCAGAGAGGTTGAATAGGACATTGATGAACAAAGTCAGAAGCATGCTCAGTGAGAGTGGTTTAAACAAAAGGTTCTGGGCAGAAGCAGCTTCTATAGTAGTTTATCTAATAAATAGATCACCATCTTCTGCAGTAGACTTTAAAGTACCAGAAGCGATGTGGACTTCATCAATGCCATCACTCAGTAACCTGAGAAGATTCAGATGTATTGTATATGTACATTCATCTGAAGGCAAGCTGGAACCACGAGCCAAAAGAGGAGTCTTTACAGGCTATCCACAAGGAGTTAAAGGAGTGAGAGTGTGGCTCATAGAAGAAGACATGTTTGTGATCAGTCAAAATATGGTATTTCGAGAAGAACTTATTTACAAAGACTTTCTTCGAGAACAAAGACAAGGTAATAAAAGTGATGTAAATGCTGTTATGACTAATGAGTTTTCTAGTTTGAAAATCTCAGGAACAGGTGGAGCTATCACTGAAGGTGGAGCTTCAACAAATGTATCACCAAGTCAAGAGGAGCAATCTCAAGATCATACAGAAAATGAAACCATTGAAGGGACAGAGATTGAAGAACAGAATGATTACCAACTTGCTCGTGACAGAACAAGAAGAATCATTCAGCCTCCAGTTCGGTTTCAAGACTATGATTGTGATGAGAATGATGAAGATCAAATGGCTGGTTATGTGTGTGTACTTTCAGAAGATATATGGCTGAATGATCCTTTGTCCTATGAAGAAGCAATGACAGGGCCAGATAGTGACAAATGGACAGAAGCTTCCGATGATGAGATGAATTCATTGTGGAAGAATCAGACATGGGATTTAATTGACAAACCAAAAGGTCAAAAGGCTATAGGATGCAAGTGGATTTTCACAAGAAAAGCTGGAATATAAGGTGTTGAGAATCCGAGATTTAAAGCACGACTTGTAGCTAAGGGATACTCTCAAAAGGAAGGAGTTGACTACAAGGAAATCTTTGCCCCTGTAGTCAAACATGTTACAATCATGTACCTACTTTCTATGGTAACTCATTTTGACATGGAATTGCAGCAAATGGACGTGAAGACAGCTTTTCTACATGGCCATTTGGATGAATCAATCATTATGGAACAGCCTGAAAGATACATTAATCAAGATCACCCTGAAAAAGTGTGTCTTCTTAAGAGATCATTGTATGGACTAAAGCAATCTCCAAGACAATGGAATTGCAGATTCAATGACTTTATGACATTGAATGGTTACACAATGAGCAATTATGATCACTGTGTCTATATCAAGAAGTTAAAAGATGACATACAATTATACTTGTTGTTGTATGTCGATGATATTCTCATTGCATCAACAAACAAGAAAGAGATTCAAGTTTTAAAGGACCTTCTTAATACAGAATTTGAGATGAAGGATCTCGGAGATGCCAAGAAGATATTAGGAATGGAAATTATCAGGACAGAGTTGCATGGACTTTAAGAGTATCTCAGTCTAGTTATATGCAGAAGGTGTTGGGAGTTTATAAGATGGATCAGTCGAAGATAGTGTCAACACCACTAGGAGCTCACTTCAAGCTTCAGTCTGCGACAAACAGAGAAATTGAAGATCAGGAATAGTTTATGAAGTCAGTTCCTTATCAGAGTGCTGTAGGGAGTTTAATGTACTTAATGATAGGTACAAGACCAGATCTAGCTTATCCAGTTGGAATGGTAAGCAGATTCATGAGTAATCCTACAAAAGAACATTGGCAAGCTGTTAAGTGGATCATGAGATACATCAAGGGTTCTACAGATGTTGGTTTAAGCTTCAGCAACAAGGGAGATTTCATTGTCAAAGGCTATTGCGATTCCGATTATGCAGCAGATCTTGATAACAGAAAATCAATTTCAGGTATTGTGTTTACTGCAGGAGGAAATGTCATCAGCTGGAAATCAAAACTACAAGGAGTTGTGGCATTGTCAACAACAGAAGCAGAGTATATTGCTTTGTCTGAGGCAGCAAAGGAAGCAATATGGCTTAAAGGTCTTGCAGAAGAATTCGGTTTTCATCAAGGATCAGTAGAGATTAATTGTGATTCTCAAAGCGCCATAGCTTTGGCAAAGAATGCAGTGTTTCACAGCAGGACAAAGCATGTGGCTGTGAAGTATCACCACATAAGAGAGTCGATTAACCAAGGCATTATAGAAGTTAAGAGAATCTGCACATCTTTGAATCATGCAGATATTTTCACCAAGGTTCTTCCTGTTTACAAGCTTCAAGAAGCACTCAAGTTGCTTCGTGTAGCAGGTAAGTAACTTTAAGCTTCAAAAGTCCACCAGGTAACTTATTGATGTTGGCTAAGGTGGAGAATTGTGAAGATATAGCCGAACATCAAGTGTTAATTATAAGTAAGGAAGTTTGAAGACTTAGAAAGAAACAGAGGGTTTCTTAAGAGTTTCGGTTAAGAAGCATCATCTTGGTTAATGATTGGTTCATTTTAATCGGACCAGTTATCATTATTAACCAAAGTCTCATCTCTTCTTCTTAAAGTATCTTCTTCTCTCCATTTTTCTTTTTCTTTCTGTTTAAGAAAGAGTGTTGTTGCCGTTGTTGTATTTTTGATCGATATATAAGGTCAAGAGTTAGAGAGATAGTTAGAGGCTGGGGTTTTAATCCTTTCTTCTTCTCCATTGTATTCTTGGGATTTAGAGTATAGGTTTGGAGAAAGAGAGAAGAAAGTTACAGTGACATTGTAAAGGTTTGAAGCTCAGGTTTTTGAGCTTGATCGGAAGAAGAGATAGTGGAATTCGGAGTTACGAGTTTGTAACTCCGGCGAGACGTAGGTTTCGAGTTTGGAACCGAACTCGTTAAATCTTCTTGTGTTCTTTACGTCTTTAACAAATTCGTACAAATTTCTTGATGTTTGAGTTCGGTGAAATTGAGCTCAAGGTTTAACATAATTTATACTCTTTTAGTATCAAATGTATAAATACTTACCAATTTTCCATAATTGAGTATTGTCATTTTACATACGTAAATCATTGTAGAATTTTTTTCACGAAGAAAAAAATGGATAACAATTTATTTTACTACAAAATAGTTTAATAATTACCTAATTAGTTTATAGAAAATTAATTATTGGTAGAAAAGCGAAAAAGTTTAAAAGAACTACAACGATAAACTCACTCCGTCAGGTTCCGGTTTACAGTTCAGATCCAAACCCTGTAACCCGACCCGATTAGCTCCATCGAATTCTCCGTCTTTAACACCGTTACTATCAAACGATTTTCTCAACCCAAGGCTTTGACTCCGTTTCCTCTTCTTTGACGGTAACTCACCGCCGTTAAGTTTCGCTACCGTTCGTGTTGCCACGTGTACTCTCCGTAATATCTTGAAAAACTCATCAACCTCTTCCTCCGTTACCGTCCGAACAACTTCCGTTGACGATTTCTCTCTCTCTCCTCCGTCAGATTTGACGTTATCTTCCTCTTTCCTCTCCGAGCTCATGTTAGCCACAAGATTATAAACGGCGTCGTTTAGGTTAGAGTTGATGATTTTCGTTTGCTGATTTTATTTTGGTGAATTCTAAAAGAACCTCTTATAGATCGTCGATGTGGAATTTGGACGGTAGATATTGTCAACCGAATAATTAAATGAACAGTTGAGATTGATTTGATGATGACCTCATCGTGAGACGTTGAGGCCTAAGTTTTTGTGACGTCACACTTTAATAGACTTTTGGAATAAAGGAAGTCATGTGGAAATATTTGGTGTCTACTTCTTTTTAATATATTTAGAGATCTATGGTTTTGCTAAATAAATGTATATATATAACAAAGACCAAAACATTTTGAATTACATATAAAGTAAGGCCTAGAGCTTGTACCATAGAAATCATTATAATATTGAATAACACTAATATATTTGGTGTTTTTCTTTTAACTTGTGTAGGCATAAAATCAGCATAAAAAGAGACCAAACCAAACCAAAAATAGATATTTGGTTCGGTTTTTATTAAATAATTGAATGGTTCTAAAATTTTAGTAAATTTTTGTTTCGGTTCGGTTAAATCAAGAAACGAAAACTAAAAGAATTGTCTCAAACGTAATGTTAACAACTAGTTTAATTATTAAAATAATATATATAGTCAGTCCAATAGTTTCACTTTCTCATTAATCTCATTGCATTATATCACAATAATCATCATAAAATCCAATCTCTAACCCATTTTATGAAGGGGATTCAATAATTGAAAATAGAAATATTTAAATGGATAAAAAGAAAAGTGAGGGATTTTAGAATATTGTGAAATTTCTAAAGAGATTCCTATGAGTTCTATAATATCAAGTGACAGCTCATAATGCATAGAACTATTTTCCATATGTAGTTTCACTGAAGTTTCTATCAAATTCTTTTCAAATGACAGTGCCATAAATATCAATATAATATTGACTAACAGTAGAATTTTAAAAAGTCTACGAAATATGTAATTAAATAACACTAGAATTTTATGGAAATTTGAATTCAATTATAACACTAATATTTTATCTTTTTCCAGTTCAATTAAAATAATAATTTCTTTCATAACTCTTGTCCATAATTGATGTATTTTACTAGAAAAATATATACACAAAGACTTAAAAGTCAATTAGTAAAACAAACAAAGACCTAAAAAGTCAACTAAACATAAGTCAACAACAATCAGGCTTCTGAATAGTTTAAATATGGGCCTCAAAGCCTTTTAAGCTAACCATAGTGTCAAATTGGGCCTTACTGGGCCTAAAAGTGAGGTCCGCGTAGGCGGCTAAAGCTGTTCCCAACTCTCAACACTTTTGTTTTTTCAACGCATCATTTTGACGTGTCTATTTTTTTTTTTCAACATTTTCTATTTGCCATTAGATTAAATGTCTTAGGGTCCACTTTAATTATTGAAAAAAAACTTTCCACATTGAAGTAATAATTAATTTATGGTCTTCGATGGCTAATTTTATATATATATATATATATATGAATATTAAATAGTCCACCTGGTGATGTCTATTAAGCATTACATGACACAGATTATCTGACACTATATTTTTTGTTTTCTATAATAAAAGTATAACCTGTTATCTAGAAAACTTATTCAATCTACAAATAAAAAAGTCCTAGCTTAATGCCAAACATAATTGTTTCTTTAAAAAAATGATAATGAATAATATTATGCTTTTGTTTATGAAATTTTTAATAGTATTTCGAGTATACATTTTTTAATTGGTTAAAATTATCTTGTTGTCAAATGTCGTTGAAATATGTCTTCAAAAAAATAATCTGTGGCTTACGTTAAAAAAAGAAGGAAAAAAAAACACGTTTGTTGGTTAAAACATGCACTCTTTTCTTTTATTATTTCACATAATAAAATCAGTTTTTATTTGGATTAAGTTTTAAATAAAAAATAATAATTCTCCAATTTTTTTACAGTGGCAGTCTTGTTAATCAAAAAAGAAAATAGGTCTAGACGAATGTGGCAGTCGATAGCGATATGAAAAATAAGGCTGTGAACGCTAAAACAAACAAAAATAGAAATCACGAGCTCTTATTTAATTTAGCGTTTCAGTCCTTTTAATAATTTTTTTTTTTTTCAAATATTTTGTTTTGTGTGAAGAAAAACAACACAATTTTCTTATAAAACTACAAAATATTTTATTTCAGAACTTTAAAATGACAAAACATCCATGACAAAAACTAAATATAAGAGGATTTAAATCTGTTACAATAGTTGAAATTATAAATATGTCAATAGTTGGAGAAGTAAGTTTGTCCAAGTTGTTAATGATTTAGTGCTCTTTTTATAGTTTTTTACGGAAATTTAATTTTGTGTAACACGTATTTCTGGATGATAATATTAAAAATTTGAGTTATAGATCATAAATAACTATATGTGATGAAATTTTACTTGTAATTTTTTTAATAATAATAATTATTGAAACCCAAGACTGGTTATGAGGGTTTTGGTTTATACCAAAAAAACACACATAAATTTTCTTCACTCACAAGTCACAAGTAATAGATTATGCGATATTGCTAAGTATTGTAACCTTTATAAAAGGATGAATAATTAAACATAACCCATTGACTTCGTTGGAAGACCATAAACTTATTGAAATTTGGAGTTATTGAGAAGATTTTGACTTATGAATTAATCTCATTAATCTAATTTCCAATAAGTTTTGTGAAATTATGAAGAAAAGTCATTTAGTAGGTAGCAACGAGCACATGTTGGGATGTGACAATATCCACCCCCTCCCCCATTGGATTCAATTATAACCTTTATAAATTGTGTTTGTATATATTTTATTTTTTGTTGTAAATACTAGATTATAACTGGCCTAATAAAATAGATAGTGAAATTCGATCTCTAAATATGTAAATGTATATGACTTTATCTTTAATAGATTTACCATCTGTCATATTAAATACTAATTATTTGTATATATTTAATTTAAAGACCTTAATTTTTTAATATAAAAAGATTGAATTCAAATATTTTATGTAGACATATCCAATGACAAAAAAGAAGAAGAAATTAGCACATGTTTTATATAGACTTTGAAAATTAGTATGAGATTAAGAATTTGATTACTCAGATTATAAAAATTGATTGAATTAAAGAAAACTTGTAAATAATAATTTAGGAAAATGAATCTAAGAATTATATTCAATATACATCTCACATCAAATAAGAGAGTAGTTAATAGTCAAATTGCATAGTCACTCTTTTAAAATAAAATAAAATTAAAACTTAGATTTATTATTATGTAGTGTAATAATAATAATAAATTAGTTTATCAGAAAATAATAATAAATTATGTAGTTTATTACTTCACAAAGTCACAGAAAAACAGTAGCAGTGACAAGTAGTGAAGTAGTGATCATGTATTTTTCTGATTTTCAAAATAAGTATTATCATTTTTGCAAAAAGAAAAAAAAGCATTTTATTTCCCATTTGTCCATAATATAACTCCAAAAATAGTATATTTTGTTACCATATTGTAAAAAAGCAGTTACACCAATCTGAACACAATAAAACGAGTCATTTTCGACTGTCGTTGAATTAAATTGTTCAGAAACAACAATAACAAAATGATAAATCCAAAAAACAAAATAGAATTTTAATTTCGATATTGTAGCTTTTAATACTGTAATTAACTTTTACGGAGATTTGTGTTTTTTCTTTTACAAAACATAAATACTTAAAATATTTGTCTTCGGTATAGTGGCAGAAAAATCTTAGCCATAGATTTGTCATCTGTTTCTGATTCGATTTGATTCTTTACTTTATCTTCATTCTTCTTTCTTCTCTTTGAATCTTCTTCCATCTCTATTACTATCTCACTTTCATTTTTTCACTTTTAGAGAGTGGAAGTGAGAAAGTAGTGAGAGAAGTTTCTTTGAAATCGCCGGAACTGTTTAACCGGAGTTCTGGTTACTCTCTGTCTTTGATTCTACTCTTCTACTCTTCTCCTTTTCTTCTTTCTTCATATTTTCCTTCTTAATTGCTCTATGCTCTGTTCTGTATTTCTTTCGTTAATCAAAATCCATCTTTTGGCTCTTTTAGTGGTTTATTCTCGCAGTAACATCGATTTCCATGCGTTTAAGGCCTAAAAAGGTAACTGGGTTTGTAAAATTTTGTTGCTTTTTAGTGATTCTATAGTATCTCTGTTCGAATTCTAAGTGGGTTGGTTTGTTTTCTGATTGTTAATACAGGAATTGTTCTGGAGATGTTGTTCTTAACAGAGGTTATCTGTTGATTTTGAGTTTTGTGGAGGTTTTGAGGTAATTTAGGGTTTAGGGGGGGGGGGGTTTGGTTTGAATTTTGCACATCAAGTGTTCGATAAAATGACTGAACCAAAGAAACGCGCTTCCTTTCAAACCAATAAACCCTGCAAAAAACCCATGAAGAAGAAAACTTTTCAGCTAAATCATCTCCCTGGTTTATCTGAAGATTTGAAGACTATGAGAAAAATCCGTTTCGTTGTGAATGATCCTTATGCTACTGACTATTCATCCAGCGAAGAAGATGATATGATTCAGAGAAGGAAACGTTATGTGTGTGAGATCAATCTTCCTTTCTCTCAACCCGCTACTCAAGCAGAATCTGAAGGCTCAGTTTGTCAGGAGAGCAATACTAATGGACGAAGCAAAAGCAGAATCTCATCTAGTAGCAAAAAGGTTTTAAGCAGCAAAGCTTCTCGGGTTGTTGGAAGTTCGTCTAGTGTCACGAAGCCTGTTGGTGTTAGGCAGAGGAAATGGGGTAAATGGGCTGCTGAGATTAGACATCCAATTACCAAAACCAGAACCTGGTTGGGTACTTACGAGACGCTTGAACAAGCAGCCAATGCTTATGCTACTAAAAAGTTAGAGTTTGATGCTTTGGTTGCAGCCACTTCTGATGCTTCGTCTGATATCTCTCAATCAGAGTCAATTGAGTCTAGTTCTCTGATCTCAGCCTCAGGGAATAATGTTGAAGCTGTGTCAAGCATCAATCTTGACAAGAAGCTAGGTGATTCGACCTTCAATCCAAAAGCTGATGAATCAAAGAAAGCAAGTTTTGATTTTGACTTTACGGATCTTGAGATTCCTGAAATGGGATGCTTCATTGATGATTTATCAATCCCAAATGCTAGTGAGCTTGATTTTCTCTTAACAGAAGAGACCAATCAATTGATGGATGACTACTGCGACATAGATGATTTGAACATCATTGGTCTTGAAAGTGACGGTCCAAGTGAACTTCCAGACTATGACTTCTCAGACGTGGAGATCGATCTTGGTCTCATTGGAACCTCCATTGACAAGTATGCTTTCGTCGACCATATCACAACTACTACCACTCCTCTTAATATCGCATGCCCATAAGTTTTGCAGCTATAGGTGTTATTATTAGCTATAGGAGCAAAGTAAAAAGCTCTTCTTTTTGTCTAAGTTACAGCAGAAGCAGTAAATCTCAGGGGAAACAAAAGAACCCTTAAGATAGAAGCAGATGCAGTTTTGTGTGTTACTCAAGAGTTTTGTTTGACATAATAGTTTTGATGTTGTGGAGAAAGTAGAGAGATGTACATCGAAATTGAAATCTCAAGTAGGTCTTTTTTGAGGCAAATGTCTTTGAAAAGCCTTTAGATGTTTTTTTTGGATTTCGTAAGCTCTCAGTCTTTGTAATAAGTTTTGCCTATTTTGAGTTATTGATAAATATATGTGAGACCTACTTTATTGTGCTACATACATTCATTGATGTTTCTTCTTCTGCTCTTTTAAGTCAATACTACCAAATGTTTGTCTTCTGCTTGATTCTGAGCTAAAGAAAATAATTTGATAAACCATTTGTTCTCTACAATCCAATTTAATGTACTCCGGAATTTAGTCCATGGTTATTTTATTTTAAGTTTAAAATAAGGTTATATATTGGTTTTAAACCACATGAGTGGCCGTGTTTCGTCCCTTACATAGAAAACTAGTTTTTTTTTATCAATAATTGGATCGATAAGGTCCGATTTATAGCTTAAATTTATATTTAATTTACCAGCTATAGAGGGGAAGAATTATATTATTCTACCGACCAGACTGAAAAAAACTCAGCGAAGAATATGGTTGAATAATTAGAAATAATATTTAAAATTATAAAAACTAAATAATTTCGCAATGTATATGTGAAAAAACTTGAAACATAATGTAGATTGAATAAGTTTTGTTTCAAAAGTCTACCAACATAATAAAAAAAGTGCATGTGATCCAAATTATATGTGAACAAAAATAAAGAGAGATTAATGGGTTTGGTTGATGATAGTCGTAGATCAATAAACATCGCTCTAATTGCGTTGGTTCCTTAAATCATCTCTAAAAAATACTTTATTTAATTTAATTTTTATAAAAAGCAAACCTTTGCGTATATTACAAGTCTTGCTAAATGTTTTTTAACCTGTTTTATCTTTAATAATTCAAAGATTTGAACTGTTTTTAAGTTCTCTTTGTGTCAATTCATCACTCAACTTCAGATTATAGATGCATGTATTTGGATATTATTAGTTTCTTTTTATACATTAAACTGAATTATTGATCTATAACATGTTTGAATGTTTTGTATTTCAGAATTATTAACATGTTGCTTTCAAAACAATGAAATGAATTCTTAAGATTGATTGATAGAAAATCGGGAAGAAAAGACTTCTACGTTTCTTTATAGAATTGGGACAGGCCAATTCTTGCGTCGATGTATTTTCTCTAATAGATTATTTTTAATTTGTCATTATCATTTGATGGAAAAAAAATTGAAAGTGGTAGAAGTTAGTGATCTTGAACTAAATTAGTCATTAATTACCTCAACCAATCGGTCACGTAATTAATATTTTATACATTACTAACTGATTATTATTTTACCATATTATTAAAACATTAAAGAGGTTCATTACATAAAAAAAAACTTCAATAATTATATAAACAAAATAGAAAATCTAGAAGAATGATTTATCAAGTAGTTAAATGTATAACAATTTCAATCAAGAATTTGATTTCAGAAATTCGTATAACTCAATTAAGTGTTTGGCGTCAACTCGTGTTGGTTGTGTTTTTAATAGAGCCTTCTAATTAATAAAAAAAATATGCAAAAGAAAAATATTGTTTGGGATCCAATTATTCAAAAAAAAAAACTATGTTTACAACATACAAATTTACGATTCAGAAAGTATTTATGTTAAAAGAGATAAACGATTCAGAAAGTATTTATGTTGATTAAATTTGTATGTTGGGAAAGCCCAATGGGTATAACAAGAAGAACCCAAATGACAAATTAATCTTCTTATTGGACTTGTGGGTATACAATAAACCTAGTTCAATAGAGGGCAATTACGAGCATATAATTTACAATATTATAGTGTCGTGAGTGCTCTGCAAATTTTGTTTATTGTCAAAGTTACATCCCAAAATATCTATAGATTCTACAGAAAAATATATAGAATTACAGTCTAAACCAATCGAATTCATTGGTTAATTACGACACGTTATTTAGTAGTTAAGATGGTTGATTTAGATTTGTGAAAAATATTGTCTAATTGACAATATCTGATAGTGAAATTACCACACTAATATATACGTTGATGCTTTTATCTGGCATATTAGGGTCGTTTGTAGACATAATTCTTTATTGCTTTATTAATGAATGAATTCAAGTTGAAAAAATACAATACCTAAGTTTTAAAAATGTATGGCCGAATTGTTTTCAATATGGTGATTAGGATGATCCAACTAATGACTTGACACCAGGATTCGATTCCTACCCGCTGTATTATGGTAGTTTAAAAAAAAATTATTAGGGGTGAACTTTAGGTTATGGATCAAGTTTTGTCGATCTAATGTTGACAAGAAAAAAATTAAAAAATATATCCAATATCAGTTTTATCATAAATATAAGCTTTTTTAACGAATATATACTATAAGTAATAATAAAGACATGGAAATTATTTCAGTATTATCTAAAATAATTAATTTTCGTAGTTGCTAGTTATTTTGAAAAATATAATTCTGTTTTGAGATTTTAACAAAAACGAAAGCTCCACAAAATGTCTGCTATGATTGGTATTAATCACATAAAATCACAATTATCCACAATAATTTTTTTAATGTTATTTGGGTTGACAAATCTGTTTTAAAAGCTGAGTAATGCAGATACTATAATCAATTTTTTGTAGATAAAAGTTGAGTATTTATACACTTAAACAAAAATACTTATTCATAAATTTATAACTTCAACAACCACAACATTCCACCAAACTTGTATTTGCCATTCAAAAAAGATTATGTTAACTTGTAATATTTTGAGAATGGTTGACCAAACCTAATCTACTTTGGATTGAATGTTTCAAAAAATTAACTGAAAAATTGAGAAATGTGTCAGGATTTGTCAAAAATGTAAATGATATTAAAAGATTAAGACAAAAAAATGGTTGAATATAAAAATGATAGAATATCGGTGAAGCCATGACACCGAAGTCATACACGTTAGCTTTACTTTAAAGTCAAGACACTAGAAATGTGCTTCGTTGACCCCACCCAACATTTCCATGCCTCAAACTTTATTTTTTTTCTCAAACACTAGACCATAATTGATCAGTCTATTAGACAACAAGTTCCTACATAATGTAAACAATAAGACTCGATTCCTGATTATGTAAGTGCACATGTCTTAGTAGACTTACCGCCTATCACTAGATTAAATGCTACTTGCAACCTCAAACTTATAATTTCTAATATTTATTTTTATCAATAATTATATGATTTATAAAATTTCTAAAACTAAAACCATATGAAATAAAAAATGCATGATTTTTTGTAAACAAACTCAGTAAAATAAGAGGAACTTAACCACTTAACCAAAATTTCTATAGTTTCAACATTCAAATATCAAATAAACATATCTATTTTTGAGAAACTTAAACGAGCCGGTCTCTTTTTTTTCTTTTTTATAAACACTTTAAGCATAAAAATGACAATGTAAAAAGCTCCATTTCGATAATATTATTTGATAAAAATTTATGACCAAAAAAAAAGAAATTTGTCTTAGAAATACTTAAAGAATGAAGTTTGGCTGGTTTGGCAATGGCTTTAAGATATACCTTTCACATGACTGAATACTGATCGTATATTAACTTTGAAAACAACTAAGACCAACTTTTGTGCACATGTTAATGTTTTAAGGGAATTCCATTTAATTCTATAATTTTTTCACTTCATGCCTGCATTTACGGCTACATCTTTGCCACATTTGTTAAATATTCTTGGTCGATTATTAATATATTGTTCTATTCATTTTTGGATCCTTTTCATATTTTGTATCCATCACTTATAAACATACTTAAATTTAAATTTTTAATCTATCTTCTATTCATTTCTTGAGTCTCTCTTTAGCTAATTCATCACTACTGCAGACTGCAGTAGTGATATAAAGTTATAGATTTAATTAAAATAAAGGTAAATAAACTATCAAAGTTTTTGCAAGTGCCATAATCCTTTCGCGTAATCCCTTTGTAATATTATTTAGATTTAGGTTATGAATCAGATTTTACCTATCTAATTATTGATAAAAATTTGTATTAAAAATTGATTATGGTGAATACATATAGATTAGATCATTTTATATATTATCTCTACAAATTTTTGTTTTTAATCTTTTTTTTTTTGAATTATACTAACGTAAAAAATCAAGTATGATAAAAAAAATATTGCATGGAAATTGAAAGAAAAGAAATCAAATAATATGAAACAAAAACAAGATGGAATATAAGAAATGAATTCTGAAAATTAAAACTCTGGCTAACAATAACATGATAAAAGTGTGAGCCAATCAAAAATATAATTTAATATTTGATTTATTTATTTTGATAAAATTTGATATTCAATTTATTAGGTATATTAATCAAAATTTAGTTGATGTACGCATGTTTAAAACATTTTTGATGGAAGAAAACAAGGGAGAAAAATATAAGAAAATTCTGTATCGTATGTTTGACGGTGGAAAAATAAAAGAAATACAGAGAATTAATTTATTTCTTTTCGTCGGCAAAGTTGAAATTGAGAATATTTGTTATTTTTACAGATTAGAGAAACGCGTTGTCTTAAGAAAAACATTATTTTATGTAATTTTATTACAGGTAGTGGGCCCAGCCCAAGCCCATTATCCAAAACATATATGAACGAGTGTTTAGAGGGAAACGAAGAAGCACCCATTCTTCACTGAAACAACACCAAAGCGGCGTTGATTTTCCGATTTCGTGAAGAAAAATTCAAATTTTCCCGGTGAGAGAGGATTTTTTTTTAATTTTTCTTCGAAGAAAAAAAGGAAAAGATTCAGTGAAAATGGGTTTGGAGAAGAAATCGGCATTGTTGGAAGATTTGATAGAGAAATGCGGTGGTTGTGCGGTGGTCGACGGCGGTTTCGCAACCCAGCTCGAGATTCACGGTGCTGCCATTAATGACCCTTTGTGGAGTGCTGTTTCTCTTATCAAAAATCCTGAACTTATCAAACGGGTTTGTGATATCTCATTTCTGTTTTTGAAATTTTATCCCCTAAATTTGAAAATCTGCTGTTGCTAGGGTTTGCTACGAAGATTTATAAGGAGGAAACTTTTGTTTTTTCTTACCATTGTATTGAAAATGAGATTTCTGGGTTTCTTATGACTATTGGTGTAAACGCAGATCTCCAGATTTTTGTTTATAACTTTTTCATTTCTGGTGTGGAGATTTTTGGGTGATAATGAATCAGTTTTATGTTAATTTGGTTTAGGTTCACATGGAATATTTGGAAGCCGGTGCAGATGTTGTGGTTACTTCATCTTATCAGGTAATTTGAAGCAATCTTATTCTTTATTGTATTTGTTCATATCATTTCTTGTTTGACAATCTACCTTATTCCTTTCTTTTAAATCCTTATAGATTCGAAATCCCTTAGTCAGGATTAAGAAAGATTGAAGTTTTTTTTTTTTTTTTTTCGCGTTGTTAAGATTTCAAAATAGTATTCTTTTATTAGCTGAAATCTGACTTAATTTTGAAAGTATTCATTTTTGACTTATTGGTTTGTTTTATAGGCTACTATTCCGGGGTTTGTTTCGAAAGGTTTATCAATTGAAGAGAGTGAGTCTTTACTACAAAAGAGCGTACAGTTAGCTGTTGAAGCTCGTGATAAATTCTGGGATAAAGTGAGCAAGATTTCAGGACATAGCTATAATCGAGCTCTTGTTGCTGCATCTATTGGCAGTTATGGAGCCTATCTTGCTGATGGCTCTGAGTACAGGTGCCTTATAACAATTTACATTACATGATTTTGGGTCTGAGAGGTTATAGATGGTTTGAATCATAAGTACCATTCAAGTCGAGTGCTCCCAGATTCAGAATTCTGTCAATTGGGAACTTATTTGATATTCATTTAATGTTCTTCTTGCAGTGGCAACTATGGCGATGTCGATTTGGATAAACTAAAAGACTTTCATAGGAGAAGACTTCAAGTCTTAGTGGAAGCTGGTCCTGATCTTCTTGCTTTTGAAACCATACCGAACAAACTCGAGGCTCAGGTTTGCTTTTGCTCACTGAATGACTGCTTCTTATCAAAAATGTTATTATCAGTCGCTTTAATATTGCAAATTTCAAATTTTCAGGCATGCGTTGAGCTTTTGGAGGAAGAGAATGTGCAAATTCCAGCATGGATCTGCTTCACATCTGTAGATGGTGAGAAAGCTCCATCAGGAGAGAGCTTTGAGGAATGCTTCGAGCGTCTTAACAAAAGCAACCATATTTGTGCGCTTGGGATAAACTGCGCACCTCCTCAATTCATGGAAAATCTGATTCGCAAATTTTCCAAGGCAAGTAATTGTTGAAACTCTGTTGCATTGTATCTCAAAGTAACATCAAAAGTCTCATTTTTATATGACTTTTCTGTTTTTCAGCTGACCAAGAAGGCAATTGTTGTTTACCCAAATAGCGGAGAAGTTTGGGATGGAAAAGCAAAAGAATGGCTGGTATGTTGTTTTCTCACTTAACCTTATCTAAACTTGGACTTGAAATGTATCAATAGAAGAAATATGATCACATCAATCTCATGAGTCAATCATGGCAGCCATTGAAATGCTAACGACAGTGGTGATGATTTCTGGTCAAATAAGTTGTAAGGGTCAAACTTGAGTCCGAGCTATTTACAATTGGGTTGAAATGTGATCTATCAGTCTGTTTTTGACTGCTTTAAGGTTGAAGAAATAGATCTCTTCTCTTCTAACATTGGAGTTTTTTCTTTTGTTTTTGGTAGCCATCGCAATGCTTTGGTGATAAGGAATTTGAGATGTTTGCAACGAAATGGCGTGACCTTGGAGCTAAGCTCATAGGAGGATGTTGCAGGACCACACCTTCAACGATTAAAGCTATCTGCAAAGATTTGAAACGAAGATGAGTTCTCTGGGAAGAGTATTAAAAATGATTTCAACATTTTAACTAGTTTAACCATTCTTAGGGTTATCTGTCTATGTACTGTTGTATTCTTGTTGTTCACGTTTCGTCTGTTTTCTATTTGTAAACTAGGCCTTGGGCTTTATGGCCCATTAAGTGTTCTCCTTATCAAAATTTGCCCGATAATTAAGGATGATGTCTCTCTGTCAAATTGTTTACATGCACTGAAATAGTAATTAATGTTAGGTTAAAATTAAATCGTGTTAACTACTGTATATAATTAACAATTATAGAATTTTCTGTAGAGGTATTTAAAAGAAATGAATAAATATTTGTTGTAGTCAGAATGAAAAAGAGAGAAATTAAAAATTGAGAACAAAATAAAAACTGTACATAATGTGAAAACAAAAGATATTTAACCTTTTTGGTAAGACAAATTTAATATTTACATGAATTTTCGAGATGTCGACCGACTTCACACCCTTTATTAGTAGTTCAAACAAAACAATTTAGTCGTACAATAGCCACTTATATAATCAGAAATTTGTCTCGTTAATCGTGGATTGGCAATTCATCTCAATTTTTTTTTAAAAATAGAAATATATCACGTACTAGTCAAAATAACCTATCATTTAACTTATAAACTCATCATAAAAAGTATTGTTATCTTGATGATCAGATCTTTTATATATTTCATAACTGCATGGTGCATTTACGTTTCGTAAAATTGTTTGATAATTAGTTTTTACATCGAAGTTGCTATATATTACAGTTTAGAAATATGAAAAATATAAATTATTAGGCTATTTGTGACTATGAATATTAGTACTAATTTGTGACGTTTTATATACAATTTTATACGAATTTTATTTGTTACAAACCATTGTGACTCTATTCTGTGACAATTTGTTACAAAATTGTTATTAAATTTTTTGTCACAAGTATATTATGACATTTTTGTTACCAATATGTATTTGTGATATTTTTATTATGATTATTTACAAATCGTCACAACTCCGTAACAATATCTTTATATTGTGATGAAATATTTCGTATTAATACAAATATTTTTTTGTAGTAGTGATGTATATCATTTTTTTTGTTAAAATATTATTTAACGAATAACATAATATATAACAAAACATATGTTAAACCAAATAAATAAATTATAGACGAAGTAGTATATCATACCATTTATCTTTCTTTATAAATCTAAGAAATCATGACAACATTTTCAATTTAGTCAAAATAAAATGGAATTATATATTTTGTTTAATATTTTACTACACATGGATAATTTGGCAGTAGACTTTAGTTATGAAATGGACATGACATATGTAAAATTTATGAAACTAGAGTTATTGTGTTAGCATGGCTTACGTAATAATTTGTTACATATATATGGTTAGTCTTTCAAATGAAATTCTAATTAACACATAAGATAATGTACTTCTATCTACATATGCAATAAAATAAAATAAAATCTTATAAATAAGTGAAAAAAAGAATAGTCAAAGAGATTCTAAAATCCAAAGAGAAAATGACAAAAAGAAGACATGAAAACCCAAACGCCGCATATTACGTGGCGCTTAAAACATTGGTTACTCTGTCTCTCATAAAACACCCAAATTCGAGACCTCTTTTTCCTACATTTTTTTTCTACCATTTCTTTTCTCTTTTTTTCACTTTGAATTTTTAATTTATAAATGCTTAACTTTGTATTGACTATAATACAATCAAGTGGCTCTAAAATGGAAGAATTTTGAATACTTCGAGTCTTGCATTTCTTTTCTAAAGAAAAGGAATAAGTAGCACTCATTTACTTCATATACTATGTATATTTTCATCTTAAGACATTACCATAATTCTTTTTTTATTTCTCAAATTACCAAGGAAGAATTTAAGTAAATAATAATCATTTTTGTTTTTAAACTAAAAATGCATCTATTAATAAGTTAATAAGGTGAGTCAGTGTTTATAAAAAATAATCACGAGTTAACCATCTAACATGTTGAACTAGCAAATTATATATAAAATTTGAAAAGTAAGGGATAAAGTTGAAAAAGAATACCTAAAAAATGCTTTTTAGACTTCTAAATCTTTGATGTAACTGAGAAAACTGATCAATTTTCAGGTGTCATCATGATTTTCAAAACTTTTGTGTTCTTTGGAGCAAACTCTACTGAAGCCGAATATCTAATTGACTATTCTAATGTAAATAATAAAATATATATGACTATCCATATATATTTATTGCAAAAATTAAACCAGCTTTCTTTTTGTATTAAATAAAATTTCCTAAGTTTAAAGTAGGTCACGTGTATTTCAGTTTTACATATTTCCATGAACCTTTTAATTTGGTCATTGCAATTGATTACAGATTGACTCACTTTCATTTTATTAAGAATTTGGTACAATGGAATAAATTTATCATAAAAGAATAAATCCAAACACTACAGTCCATACTATTTCTTTTATTTTTATTTATATATTATTTCCTGACTGTAAGAAAAATCTCAGATCAGAACACTACAAGAAAATATAGTGAATTTTAACCAATTTTTTTGACCAAAAATTATATTTGATCAAAAATATATCAAAAATCTAATTTTTTTGACCAATTTTAGATCAAAAGATAATTTTTGGTCAAAATTTACTATATTTTCTTGTAGTAGAAATCTCTCATTTAATTAATTATATATTAATTTAATCTGCGAATTCCTATAGTAAATACACAAAGTAATAATCCAATCCATTTCAATTTACAACAACACAGATAAATGTGTTCAATAAAATTAATTTTGATCTTTTGCTAAAACAAAGATTTGATGCCATGAAGATTTCACAAGTCAAACTTTGTTTTTATTTTTCAGGCGTATGTTTTTTTTTTTTTGATAAAAGTTTTTGTCAATAGTATTATTGTGAAGTTTTTAGATTCATTAAAAGACATGGAAATAGAACTTCGAAAAGTCTATTTTTGTTTTATGGGTGATTATTCGGATATTGGTAATAACACTCCTAATTATCAATATTCATTCTTACTGGCCATAAAATTATATTCACTAGTCTTTAAAATGTATAATTTTGTTAATATGTAAATTGATTTTTCAAGCTTTGGATGTTTTTATAAATTTGCAAATGGACATTTGACTCTTTAGATTATTTTTCCTCCAAAAAAGTATAGAATTATAATATATTTCTACACATAATGTAAAAATATAAAACACAAAAATCAAAACATTTTTGTGTGTGAAAATATAATTTTGTTACTATGGATAATCAATAATGTTTTTGAACAAATTATTCACCAAATAGGTTTCTAAACATAACTCAATCTTGAAGTGTATATCTATTATTACATTATTATTTTTTAACAATTGAATCGACAATTCGATTTATATTTCAAATTCAATCCTAAAACCCTTACTACTTAAATTTCTACATACAAAATAAAATCAAACTCCAAATATCTAAGTTTAGATGAAATATATAACCACCATAAACCTATTATTACATAGCTCGAAATTCTATATATCTTTTTGCTAATAATACTAAAACGAAGCGTAGTGTTTTGCTAAAACATGAAGTAATAAGACCAAAGTGTCTACTAATTAACTGGAGAGCCTAGGTTGGGGGAAAAAGCAAAACTTTTTAGATTGGTCAGTGGAAAAAAAAGGCAACAGCCTTTTTATAGAACAGTCAACACCACAATTCCTGTTATAAAGTCAACTGATCCGACGGCTGTTAAAATTCCATCATGCATGCACAATGTTTTTTTTTTTTTTTTTTTGCCATGGTTTACTTTAAATTTCTGTTTACAAATAGTTTCATATAAACCTTACGAAGTATACATTCAAAGTTATAGTATTCGTCAATTTAGCCTATTTCTCGGGCCATGCTATATATATATATATATAAGTATTATAGTATAATTTAAATCTATCGGGTTGGTGAAAAATATTCTTTCTCTTTTTTTGCTAAATTAGGTCGGTGAAAGATATAAGAATATATAAAAGGTTATTAAATTACACAAACATTCTGATATATGTTCACAAAAAAAAAACATTCTGATATAGCAATCACATCTCTCTCTATCTATATATATATATATGTGTGTGTTTGTGTGTATATAATATATATATATATATTGATTGATTCCTACTAATGAATATATGATAGAGAAGAAATTAACAGATATTTCATTTTAAAATCACGTGTTTTAAAAAAGACACATTACTATTCCCATAGCTTTTCTCCTTAGTTTAGATGGTTGAACTAAAAGCTCTCAAAAATTCGATCCATCACACATAAAATATTTAAATAAAAAGTGAATTTTGGGATATAAATATAATTTTATTGATCTAATGATTGACAAAGAAAAAAAATAATACTACTTCGATTTATATTTTTTCTTTTCTTACATAAATAAAGCATCAAAATGCCATGAAATTTTTTATATGTATACAAACACACAAATAATAATACGTGAATATATTTATAGATTAGTGATTCAAATCTTCAAAATACCCTCGTTTTCCCCTTACATTAACGAGAAAAACGTGGGTATTTTGGGTAAATACACTACATGATTGATAATTAACAGACAAAATAAGAAACTAAAAATAAAAATGTGAAAAAAAATCAAAAAGACAAAACCAAAAACATCAAGAAACTGCTTCAACTAGTTATGCAAAGGATCTGGACAGCTTGGGACCTTTCTTTTATTATCACTAATCCCATTTCCGACTAAAGAATCCACCGGAGGAAATTTTCCGGCACCAAAGTACTTCTTCATAAGATCTTCTTGTGAGATCTTCACCGGAGCCGGAGTTTCTGGAAATACCCGAATTGCCCCTACTCGTGAATATAAACTAAAAAGATGAAGTAAAGAAGAAAGCAAGATCATCAATACTAGAGTAGTGGTCAAGGAGCTTCTCCATTGAGTCATATCCCAAACTTAAACCCTAACATAAAGCTTCTTCTTTTTGATTAAACCCTAATCATCTCTTTCTCCTTCTCTCTGTCTTCTCTTCTCTTCTCTTCTTTGGGCTAGATTTATCTTCCGTGACTGTTTCTGAAATTGAGAAAGAGAGAAAAGATTGAGAGAGACAGAGAGAGAGAGAGATTGAAGTTGTGTTTTGTAAGAGGAATGGCTTTCATGCAAATTTTGAATGGCCCACGTGAATTGGTATATATAAATACAAAACAAGATCTGATATATATATATATATATATATATATATATATATATATTAATTTAGATTTTCTTTTCCTTTTTGTTACTAGTACATATATGTAATTTTTATAACTTTAGTAATCCCAAACACCATGAATACGAAGAATTTCAAACTGATCACACACTTTTCTCCGAATGGGTTTAAAGGTTCATGGGTCACCAGACCATGAGATCCGACTCATGCAGGAACCCAAAAAGCATATGAATACTATTAGTGTCGAATGCGAATATGATTTTGTTTCAAGAAATACGAACCCAAAACGAACGAGAAATTACTACCTACCTAAATTCTAGTACACCACTACCATTTTCTTATTTTATTGTTACTAGTAGATATTTTATATATCTCATTATGATATATAGTGGTGTAGTACTATTATTGGTCCATAGTTTTGGTATGTAATTGTATTATTTAATCTGTACGAGCATATGTTAAAAATAGTTTAGAATACTTTTGTCTCTTGTTAAAGAATTAGATACACAAATTTATAATTAGATTCCTTTTTATATAAATATATTGATTTATTGAGTACAAATCTATAGACCTACATAAAAACAGAACTTTCAAGACATCAATAAATGCATCACCCACCAGTGTACTTACCCTCTTTTGGTATGAATTTTAAAAATTATTGTCGTTTTGAAGATGCTTTAGCAGAGAAATGTTGAATAGTTTTGTGTGTTCATTATATAACTAAAACATTAGAGACTGGAGAAGAAAGTGTTCTTTTCAAAGTAGTCAAATATTCTTTTCTACAGTTTTTAGTTCTCCATTACGATTTGATTTCACATAGTTTATGATAGCATTTTGAGTTTGTTGATTCAATTAATTGTTGACAACAAAATATAACACATTAATAGCAATAAAAATTGTAATTTTTTTTATCTAGATAGATATAAATATGTCAAAAAACAGGTGGTCTAGTTGGTTTGCTTCTGATTTAGTTAGACATCATGTGGTAAGTTCGAATTCTACCATGTTTCAGTTAAATGACTTAGACTATTAATTGGATTTGTCGATCTAATAGTTACTTATTGAAAAATATATATATAAATAAATAACTAATTTTTAAACATTATTTTTGTCAAGTGCGGGTGATGGACATATTTGTTATTTTTTTAGCCGATTTGGTTCCAGAAAATTATATTTACCCTATATGATATTTTTAGGGAGTTTTAAGAGAATGTTTGACTATGGATTGAACATTTTCAATTTAATTTTTGATAAAAAATGTATTTTATCTGGAGAGAAAGTAACTTTGATTAACTTGTTAAATATCCATATTTGTTGATTTTCCAACCAAAATTCAACTTTAATTAATCATGTTTATTGTAATATTGTTAGAGATTTGAAGGAAGTTTAAATTATGGATCGAATACGTAATAATCATAATTGGAATAGCTACAATGGTATTACGTAACAATCATGGTGTTACATATATTATATAACCAATAAAGAAACTACATATAAAACCATTTAAAAAACTACATATTTTATAGAAAAGAACTTAAGATAGTGTGTGACGTAGCAAATGATGAATACATATTAGTTTGCGACTTTTGTCCACAATATAACACGAAAAATGTTTATTTTGGATAGTAGAGATGAGTTTAGAAAAAGTGTGTCGTTTTATTACCTGCACTTTGCCGTTTTGTGTTTGTTCATCTTCATCTTTAATTTCGTCTTTTCTACTTGCCCTCTTCCGTATCTTCCTCTTCGTGTCAGAATTATGCAAGATCCCATCATTATTATTTATGTCACTCCAAATTTCTTTTGTAAAGTTTCAGATAAACAATTATGGATATATCATAAGGTTTTTGTTTGCTTAAGTTAACTCAAACATCTATAAATGTTATTAAAGTGTGGAGTATTATTTTAGAAGATTATTAATATTTAATGCGATTGAATTAGAAGAAATTCACAATGAAATAGTTCCTAGTTATTTTTGCAAATTGATTTGTCGTTTAAAATATGAAACCCCTCAATAATATAAGAGGTTTAAAAAAAAAATTAGACGCTTAGTCTAAAAAGTATATACAAAAGAGCATTTTCAAAATGTGTTTACCGATTTTAAATATTATTTAATATTTTTAAATCGATAAAATCACACTTTATATAAATAATAGTATACATTAATCTCCACAATTTACTAAATCCAAATGAATCTATAATACTTTTGAATGATTTTTAATGGCCTTAATTTGTAAGTACTTATTGAAAAATGATTTTTCCTAAAGTTTTCTGAAAAGTTGTGGTTTTTAAATAATTGATCCATAATATAATTCCTCTTTGTTCATTTTTGTCATTATTGGGAAAAAAACGATTTGTATTTTATAGGAGTATATACAATTATTTGTGTGTGTAAATAAATATCTTCGTTTTTTGTTTTGATTAAATAAATAATAAATTGGTGCAAAATCTCAAAGTCCCACATCGGAAAGCGTGAAGCTAAAAGAGGTCTTTATATATGAAAAGAGAGGGCATTTCGTTCGCCGAGCTCAGTAACGAGAGCTTGTAACTCATGTGAGGGCAAACAAGTAATTGGGACATTGGTTCGCCCCAAGTGGTCGGGTTCATGTTGGAATTTCACTGACTCGCCCAATCCAAGCCAGGAGCCGAGCCATGTGCTTCGAGCGAAGGCTCGGGTCACGTGGCTCTTAGAGAGGAGGGCAATGCGTGAGGCTGGTTTCACAGAGCAGCGAATACTTCCCGTTTCTGGCAGTGGATGGATAACGGGTTGGATCTACTTGGGCTCAATATGACCTCTTGTGCCGATCTCAGTTGGACCAATTACTTTTTCAATATTTCTTCTCTGCTTTTTTTTTTTTTGGTTTTTTCTATAATTTTTTTTTCCGTTTTAATATTTAACAGAGCTGATTACTATTTCCCCTCTCTAAATATATCGTTTTTGTGTATATAAGCGGAAATGATGTGAAATAAAACTTATGTATTCATATTTAATCCCATTAACTATATTATACATACAATTTTCTACAAATGATTAAACCGGTTTGAATCATGTCTACGCATAATCTGCCATACCAACGGTTGAACCAGATTGGTTTGTTTTGTTAACCATTGTTAAGGAGATAGATTTGTTAAAGTAGAAGTAATAGCAGACATTAAGGATCATTGTAGCAACCACAAAAACTGCTCCTGTAATGAAAATGCCTTTCCTCAATGATTCACAAGAAAAGTTATCAGCTTTCAAGTACTTGGTGTGGTGTGTGTTCTTCGTTGCACCGGCTATAAGACAAGCCTCTGCTGTAACAAATGTGATCCTGCAAATTGACAACAATGATTGATTATTCACAAATTGATACAACTATGAACATTCAATTTGAAGTGATTCTAAGATTGAACTCACAATGAAGAGATGAAACAGATGATAGACTGAGATCTGTATCTTCCATGGTTTTGAGGTTTTCCAAAGCACATACATTTGGTAACAATCATAACTAATGATTCACTTGCGAGAAGGAAAACGAAAGATCCAACTCCATAACCAGTAGCAATATCAGAGTTATAAACGCAATACTTTGTGTTGAATATTGGGTCTTGAATGATTGTTCCCTGCAATGAAAAGTGGAGAAAAAGCTCGAAACTTTCACTCATGGAATGCTTACAAATAGGTTCAAAATTACAAACCACTGATAACAAAAGTACCAGGAATTGAAAGTAATGTTCGTTGAGTTGTGACAAGTTTAGCAACTAAACTAATCACGGATCTAACAAGATCTATAATCTCGAAGTAAGATGAGAAACAAGAGGAAAAAGTAATTACAACGGTACGGTGTTGCTCGGCGGCGATGGCTAAGCCGAAGGAGATTAAGCTGAGGACGATTAAGAGAATGTATACTAAAGTCGATCCCTTTGCTTCCTCCATTTTTTCGATTGAAGGGGAGAGAAAGAACAGAGCAAAGAGTGAGACAGAGACTTTGAGCTGAACCTTGCATAAAATCCAAATTAAACCGGACTTAACCGAACCACAATACATTAATTTGAATTGCAGCTAAAGTTTTGTTGTAATCAAAATTGTTAGAAAATTCCTATACCAAATTATCCTGATCCATTATATTATTTATTTAGGTTATAAATCTGAAATAAACATATTTGGTAAATTTTCGAATATATTATACTACTAGATTCTAACTAAATTTTTACAATCTTTTTTCAATTTTAAAAAATAATATAATTTTTACAAAATATATTCACAATTTTTAAACATCAAATGATTTGTAATTATCAAATGATTTGTAATATTAAACTATTCATATTTTATTAAATGATGTAAAAATTGTATCAAATTTATTTTTTTGTAAAGTTTTTTGAAAGAATTAAATCTAATATTTACAAAGGTGTAATAGATAAAAAATCCAAGATCCAAGAAATAAATATCATTTCTCTCTCTAACGTATTTATTGTTACACGGATGAATGTGGATAAATGTAGACACGAATTTTCATAATATCGATCTAGCTGTTTATTGTCTTGTCTATTCTTTTTTTTGGTCAAAGGTTCATTCTTTTTCTTAAATAAATTATACACACAATAATTTTTTTTTTCAACATTGAACCATTAGCAAAATTCATACGTGTAAATAGTGAAACTTAATCCTAAATATACAAATACGCATTAATTTAGTAGATTTATTAACTGCCACTAGACTAAATCGTATACATCAAATAATATTTATGTATTGGTTTAATGGTTTCCTAAATAATTGCTATAAATTATATCTAAATAAAATAAAATGTAAAGTAGCCGCCTCATCTTCCTCGTCTCGCCTCTTTGGCTTTCTCTAGGAGGAGCCCGATTTTAGGGTTTCCTCGATTGATTCTCAGATTCACCATCGTTAGATAAGCTGCAAAACTCTTTCGGTAATTTCATATTCTTCGTCTTCTGTTGTTTCTCACTTTGTATCCATTTCAATTTTAGGGTTGTCTGCAACATTTTTGCTGATTTATTTCTGCTGGTGTTATGATTTTGTATTGATCTGGGTTCAAATGTTGATCGAAGGATGATTTGATTGAACAAAAGTTGGAATTTTCGTTGATTAGGATCTCTAGACTTTATCGTGCTTCTTATTCTTCATCCATTTTACTTTGTTCTCAGGATATGAGCTCTAGAATAACTTTTGCAATTTGTATGTATGAATTTTGAAGCTGTTTATAAAGATCTATTGTCAAATCTTATTCAATACCAGATATGTATGAACTTATGCAATTTATATGTATGAACTTTGTTCTTCCTTCAGGCATGCCAAATTTCTGGATCCTTATAAGCAAATACAAATTGAAGTTTGGTGTTGCGTATGCGAAAGTTAATTTGTTACAGTTAATTTGTTGCAGGTTATAAGCTCACTTTGTTTGCATCCTAACAAGAAATTTAAAAAGATAAGTATTAGTTGTAGAATATGCCTAAAGAGAGGAAAGACCGTTCGGTATCTCATGATAGGTATAGAGGTTCGCCACTGTTGTGTGAGTCGAGCCGTGCTCTAAAGCCAAGTGAAAAACAAATTAAGGAATGGGAAGAAGCTCGATGTCCTGTCTGTATGGAACATCCGCACAATGGGATCCTTCTCATTTGTTCTTCCTATGAAAATGGTTGTCGACCTTACATGTGCGACACTAGCCATCGGCATTCTAATTGTTTTGATCAGTTCCGCAAAGCTTCTAAAGAGAAACCGCCTTTGTCTGTACCTCACGAGCATAATGAAAGTAATGTACCCACTGAGACAGAAGATGTAGCTTCGGACTCAACCACTTTAAATCTAAGAGAAGAGGCTGCATCGGAGGTAACAGCTGTTAATTTAAGTGAAGGTGAGAGAAGAGGGGAAGTAATAGAAGAAGGCATTGTAGCGACAGAGGACGACCAAGAAAAAAACAAACCACCAAAGTTTACTTGCCCGTTATGCCGTGGACATATAAAAGAATGGGTAGTTGTTGAAGCTGCTCGATGTTTCATGAACTCAAAACATAGAAGCTGTTCTTGTGAGACTTGTGATTACAGTGGAACCTATTCTGATCTGAGAAAGCACGCAAGGCTTCAACATCCAGGAGTAAGGCCATCAGAAGCAGATCCAGAGAGACAGAGAAGCTGGAGGAGGCTAGAAAGGCAGAGAGATTTAGGGGATTTACTTAGCCAACTCCAATCTTCTTTTGGAGGAGAAGAAAGAAGTAACGACGATGGGATTCTATCGTTTGATGATGGTGGCTGGCTTACAGTGTTCTTTCTCATCCGTGTGTTTAGACCTGAGTCAAGTGGCTCAAGGAGGAGTAGTAGCTGGTCAGGTGCATCTAGAGCTAGGTCACATTTAGGTGTGAGAAGAAGGTCTTCAAGGCTTTGGGGAGAGAGTTATGAAGGTGATACAGGAACATCTAGAGGTGAGGAGCATAATATGTCTTCTGATGAACAAGAGTCTGGAACTCGAAGACGTCGTGTTAGAAGAAGAGCTTTCATTGATGATGATGATGAAGAAGAAGAACCGTGATGTTGCCTCTCAAACTCTGCAATTTGGAAACTCCATGTTTGGAGTTCATGGAAAAGAAAATTGGGGAAACTTTGTAGTAATAACCCCACTTGTGAAACCATATTCTGTAAAATTCCTTGGGAGATTGAAAAAGAAGCTTCTTCTATTGAGGAACAAAATGTTCAATATTTTATACCGTTTACAAATATTTCTGATAAGAAACTTAAAACAACAAAATATAAATCTCTTAACCATACAAAAAAAGACTAAGGAATTGTAATTAACACTTCTCATAGACAATTAACTCTGCAGCTTTACAACATCTTAGAGCTTTGAAATTGTAGAAGTTTAAGCAGAAGCTGCTGGTTCAGAAGCTCCTTCTGCTGCTGCAGCTCTCTTCTTAGCAAAGTATTCATCAGCACGTGCGAGGTTCTTTGCAACTGATGGCTTAACCCATTTCTTTCTTCCAGGCAACACAGTGAGTGTACATCCTGATGCTTCAAGCTTCTCCTTTGCTTGTGTTGAGAAGGCACGAGCTTTAAAGTTGAGTTTCATGCTTAGCTCTCCAGTACCTAGAATCTGAAACCAATTGCAGTGTTTATACTAAGATGTATGTATGGTTGACAGAAGTAAGAGTAATTACCAAACAAGACAGACTTTTTTTTTTCATTTTGTTTGTCAAGTACTAACCTTTAGAGGGAGTTTCCTTTCCCTCCCTGAAGGATTGATCAAACCCTTTTGCTTCAATGTCTCCAATGACACTTCATCTCCCTCTTGAAATCCAGCTGTTTCGACATCTTTGAGATTCACGGGAATGTACTTAGGTAATCCTGAACGCATACCTGTTTAAAGAACACAGTGATACGATAAATACATCAGGATACTAACCGAGGAACGGATCAAGGGTTAAGGATCTTTTTAGAACATCTAAGCAAAAAATAATCATAAACCATCTTAATCCTAGGTCCTCTATTCTTCCTTGAGGCATGGTTACTTAAGCAATCTATGAGACAAATCTAGCCTAACCAGATAGAATTGCAAGAAGCATCATCAAAGAAACTAGAGCCTGAACATTTCAACAGCTAGCCAATACAAAACTTCTATGTTTCAGAGAGCACACAAAACAAAACAAAGCTAAGAATTTTTATACCTCCAGCAATTCCTCTAAGTTTAGGAAGACGACGATAAAGAGCAGTTTGTCCTCCTTCAAACCCTCTCATAATCCCAGGACCTGATCTTGACTTCTGTCCTCTCATTCCAAAACCACAACTTGCTCCTTGTCCTGCAGATATACCTCTACCTTTTCTCTTTTGTCTCTTCCTTGAACCAGGTTGGGGTCCAAGATTATCCAAACGGAATCTCTCCGGAGCTACTACTTCCGACGAAGATGTAGCCGCCGCTTGGCTAACCACAACAAGGGGTCTCGTAATTTGCTGCTGTTTTCCTGTTTTACGCATGTAGTGAAGTTTCAGAGACATAATCTGACATGTGTTTGCTCCCAAAATGGTTACATTTCCCTGAGACATTCAGAAATTTCCAAAATTCAGATTGTTAAAAATTCCGGCTTTAGCAGCGAGTGTGTGTGTGTATGAATTAACATTTGTAGAAGAATGATAGATACCTTGAATGAATTGGAAGGGAAGTGAGGACGGTAACAATGGCGAGAGGTGAGAGGATTTGATGAGAGAGAGAGTGGAGTAGCCATGGTCTCAGGTCACAACTGATGAAAAAAAGCTTCGAGGAGATAAGGAAGGAGAGAGATCGAAAGAGATAAACTTTGATGTGAAAACTCAAAATATCAAAACGACAGCGTTTTTAGCCTTAGCAACTCAATTGCTTTATCGGGGCTTTCGGAGAAAAATTTAGGCCTTCGTCACAGAACGGATCTGTAATCCGTTATGTTTTAGCTAAATATTTAATTTTATGATCTGTTTTGATCCAAAAATTTGGATATCCATTTTTTATAATGATTTGTAAATAATCCGTTCCGATTTTTTCTTTTAACTAATAAAAATAAAATACAAAAAATCAGAAAAATAACTATATTTTTTTAAAAAGCAATGTCAATATAAATTTTAAAACTCAAAAAAAATATTTTATTAATATATATATTTTTTAAATCAAATATATCTAACCAAGATAAAATCTTTTAATCAAACTAGTTAAAATACAAAACTCATACTAAATTAATAATAATATTGCATTTTACTATTTACTTTGCTCCAAAATTTACGGATATCCAAAATTTTCGGATTAAATTAAAGAAAATACCAGATCGGATATTTTGCCCACTCCTACTTTTCCAATATTACAATTTTAGATTTTATTCCCAATTGGAAATTGTTGTTTTATAATCAAATGTGAAATGTTTGATCAGTTGCTTATCCGGATTTGATTTTTCTATACAGAGGATTGATTATTTTTTTTCGTGCACTGAATACTTAATTGAGACTGCGCCATTTTCAGTCGATTCATATTTACCGTCCTAGCAGCTTTTTCTTCAATTGCTATATCATGTCGACATCGATTTGGCTCCATGTATTCGTTGGTGGCTTCAATCTTTGGTTTCGAGATAGTCTGATATTGAGTTTATGTCCTTAAATGTCCTAGCCTAGTTTTTTTGAAATTTATTTTAGCATCTTTTTTTAGGTTTAGTTTCCAGACATATTTCCGTTTTTCGCCGATTTATGTATTCACTCGATGTATATCATTCGATTATTAATATATGAATGATTTCCTCGATAAAATCAAATGTGAAATGTGTATCTCACATTTGCAAAGAAACAGTAACTTTTCTTTATATCTACACATACACAATAAATTATTGGTTCAACTACAATTCCAAACTATAATAATCAATACGTAAATATCACGACCACAAACGAAATTATATATAATTTAGCTTTTCGGTCTCACGACAAGAAGATCACAATCTGTATTATGCAAGCACCTGCATTTATCAAAAAGATGTTCATTGTGACAGATTTTCTTATGAAATATTAAGTTTTCTGATTGAATAAAAAAATCAGATGAAATAATATTACGATTTTTCTTACTTTTCGAGATTTTGTTGATTACTCATAACTACTAAATCGATATTTTGCTGTTCAATTATCTTGTTGAGTAGGAGTTTAGGGTCTTCAGAATCTGTAATTGTCTCTGCTTTAACCTGTTTTAAACATAATTATAATTAATATCAGGTTACTAAACATTTCAATTAATGGTTTTGGTAAAAGAGAAATGAGTTCGATATAGTGGTTAATGTCAGTTATGCTTCTTTCCGGAGTTTGAATTTAGCTTACTGCATAATCTGACGTAAATAGGGTTGAGTTTGATTTATTGATCGGATTATTACCCCATGATTTAAACATATTTTCTTGGCTTTCTCTAATATACCCAAAGCAATATTTGTATTCTTAATATGAACCAATTTTATGAGTTCTAAATCTGCATAAAACACAAAATCAATTAGTTTTTATGATTTAAAACTTAAAATATAGATTGTTTCTTTTATGATTTCAAAAATTTTTGTGGATAAAAAGACTTAACTGGATGAAAATGGATAGAAAATTTGAGCAAAACCAACTGATGAAGGAGTAAAAGAAATTTGTGGCTGTTTTGCAAAGATGAAAAGTTTTGAGCTCTCAATGGTATCTTTTAGATTTGCAAGGACCCAGATGAGAAGATCATAACTTGAGTTGCTCTCATCAATTATCACCAAAACGGTCTTCATCGTCTTTAATGTTTCTTCTTCTCCTTTCTTTAAGCTTCTGTTTATGATTGTGAAATTGAATGTGCAACTTTATAATATATTTGTAAGTGGAGTATTTCTAAGAAAATAATATAAATGTCTTTGGTGATTTGGTAATTGAAAAGTGTGGCTCAACGACTTATTCTCCCATTTATAAAATAACATAACAAGTCCAAACCCATTTATAAAACAACATAGCACAATGATAGTAAATCTAACATTAATTAGACACAAATTGGTTACAGTGCCATGAACACTATGTGTAAGTTCAGAGTCTTGAGAAGATATCTCTAAAAGGTTTTTTTTTTGTTTGTTGTAAAACTGACCTCTAAAAATTGATTGCAATGATTTTTTTTCATACGTTCCAAGTGTGTTTTATTTTGGAAGAGCTATAGGCGTTGTTAGATTTAAGGTTTACGAGTTGGTTTTGGACTAGTTCACTTGTGTTCAAGAACACGTTGTTGACATTGTTTGTATAAACCAAATGATAGTGATCTAGTGGTTTCCACTTGAGAAAAAAATTATCTTTTTGGTGGTCCTAGAAAAAAGCATGCATCGAATTTCTAATACCGAAAACAATAGCATGTCTTTTTATGGATCATTGGCGTAAATCTTTTTGTAATCATATATCAAAAAAAATTAAATGATAAATTTTTTACATTTTTTTCAAAAGATTGTTTTGAATCTAGCTACTTAGTTATTTATGCTTTTGTTGGTATGTTTTAAGTAAAATTAACTTGTGGATAACTTCTTAAAGATTATTTCACATTAATTGGACTAATATTTCAACGAAATCCTTAATACCAATGCAACACCATAAATACATTATTTTTTTGTGAATAGTGAACTACAAATCAGCCCATTAGCCAAACTTTTACGTACTAGGCCACAATTAGTCGGTATATTAGTTAAGTTCATATATAATATAAGTAATAGAAACTAATACATGGATGTATAAGTGCGTCTGACTTTAATAAACTTATGATATGCCATTAAACTAAATACCACGTATCTATAGATACATTATAATAGTTGAATATCCAACAATTATTATCACCAGTTTCCCATTAATATATAGATTAATAAATGGTTTAAGTGGATTGTATTTGGTAATTGTCGGATACACGCCATTGTCGATGTATTACAAACAATTAAAACATTATTTCCTTTGTCGGAAACAACGTTTGGCCGTATCTTATTGAAGATCAATATTAAAGTATAATTAAGATAGGCAATAACAATCTAATGACGTAATTAGCTAAACGGGCTGAATTTATGGGCCTATTGAATATATGCCCGGCCCATTAGAATCTCTTCATCACCTACCTCTGTAACTAAACCCTAGCGAATTTCTTCTCGAGCAGCTTCTTTGAGAGAGAGCTTTCGATCGATAATCTAAGGTACTTGATGACTCTCCATATCTATAGTAGTTCTTGTGAAAGATTTTAGTTTAAATAGCTTAAACTGAGCTTAAAGATGCCTACTTTTACTTACCTAGCTTATATTCGTTTTGTGTTCTCTGTTCACATAATTTTTGTATTTTTCGAAAGGTTTTTCTATGGAGAAATCTCGAGAAAGTGGATTCTTGTTCTGTAATTTGTGTGGGACGATGTTGATTTTGAAATCACCAAAGTATGCTGAATGTCCACACTGCAAAACAAAGCGAAATGCAAAAGGTATTCTTAAAGTTCTCTCTTTTGTATGTATTTCAAATCAAAACAGTTTTGATTCATCTTATTAATTGTGCTTTTTATCTTCATTGTTTATTTTTTCAGATATCATTAACAAGAAAATAGCTTACACAGTTTCTGCTGAGGTAGTTTTGCTGCATCATATGAACTAATGAATATGTGATTCACGAGCTGTGTGTTTAAATCATTTGTATTTGGTTTCTTGTTCATGGAGTTGCTTAAGCTCTCTGTGTTCATCATCTATAAATGAAAGACTGTTGTTTATTCTTACAAGATTATGAACATAAGAGACTCATGAATCTTTGCTTTGTACAGGATATAAGAAGAGAATTAGGAATATCTCTGTTTGGTGAAAAAACACAGGAAGAAACAGAGCTACCAAAGGTTATATTCATAAGAAAATTCGACACTTTTCATTGTTTTCTCAATCAATGGAATCTGATTTTGATGATTCTTCTCTTTGCAGATCAAAAAAGCTTGTGAGAAATGTCAGCATCCAGAGCTTGTATACACAACCAGACAGGTACAATCACAATTCTGTGTTTCAAGTTTTTGCCTTTTCTTTGTTTCAGTTTTCAATGAATGGGTTTTTCATTGGATTTCACAGACTAGATCAGCTGATGAAGGACAAACAACATATTACACTTGCCCTAATTGTGCCCATAGATTCACAGAAGGTTGAGATTATAATCATCATCATCTCCAGATTCAAGGATATCAGTTTTGTTTCTTACATCAATGCTATGCAGATTCAATTTTAAGTGTCCTTAAAACCTTTTGTATAGTTTCTTACATGTTTATGTTAGGAACTCAATATTCAATGTCAACAAATTTATGCTTTCGACTTTGCAGTTATTTTACAACAAATGAGACTGATTTCTTGGTCCACAAGATATATAAAATTAAAATTATTAATCTCTCTTTAATACGAAAAGTCGAAAAGACTATCCAATTAATAACTTGTAAGCACGCTTAAGTTATATACGTACACGTTATAAATCATCTCACCCCTTAATCCAACGGTTGATATCTTAAATTCACCGTACATTCCGTAGTCCATACCGCACCAAATCATTTAATTCTCTCAATTTAAAATCCCCACTCACATTGAGCTCCAAAAACATTTTCAAAACGTAACCATGGAAACGTCGTCGTTTAATCCTTCTTATCCGGCAACACTTTCGTCGTTTCTCCTCCTCTTCATCTTCCTCTACCTCATCGGATACTTCCTAATATTCCGGTCATGGAAATCATCTCATTTAGGAGCTAGCTGCTTAATGTCATTCTTCCACGGAACTCCCGCAGTCGTAATGGCTTCTCACGCACTTCTAACATCCCCACGCGCCGCCGTAATACCACCACACTCACACTCCTTCGCTTCCCCAAACACCCCGATCGAATCAACCGTTTTAGATTTCAGCATGGCTTATTTCACCGTCGATCTCTTCCATTATTTAATCTTCATCCCCAACGACTTTCTCTTCATCCTCCACCATATTGCGACTCTCTATGTCTTCGCCACGTGTCGTTTCGTTGTTGGTCATGGAGCTCACGCTCTTCTCCTTCTTTTGATTCTCGCGGAGGCTACAAGCGCGTGTCAAAATGTGTGGACGATCGCTGGTTATCAGAAAAACGATGTCGGTTTGGCTAAGAGAATGAGAGAGCTTTTGTCTCCACCGTTTTATTTGTTTTACACTTTGGTTCGTGGATTGGCTGGTCCTGTGGCTTTATACGAAATGGCGACGTTTTACGGTAGTGGTGCGGCGGATGAAGTGATTCCACGGTGGGCTTGGGCTTCTTGGCTTGTTGTGATTGGTTTAGCTATTTTGGTTAGTGTTTTTTGGGTTTTACGTAATTGGGTTGATTGGTTTAAAGAGCAAAACATAAGCAAGAAAGTCAACTAAAATGATTTTCTTTCTGAAAATTATTTGTATTGATTGTATTTTGTAATACATATATTAACATTATATTACTTTTACGTGATTATTTGTATATATTTATTTGATTGTATTTTGTGTTGATATATATATATATATATATATATATATATATATTTTGCATTGAGCTGTTTTTGTGATTTTTTTTTATTTCTGTAAATTTTTATTCATTGAATCTGCATATGTGAATCTTATGTAAAATTATACTTGTCAACCTTTGAATATTACAAACTTTTATGTGTCAGCTCTCAAGTTTCTTTTATTAATTTTGCAAAGTAAAAAAATGAATAACTTTTTTAACCTTACAGATATATATTTATTTAAGTCAACATCTTTTAATATTGTGATTTGGCCACATAGTAGCCTAACGTACGGTACAAGTACACATTGTAGAAGTGTTCACGCCACATTGAACTGGTGCTCATGGTCACAAATTGGCTAGCTTCCGTAAGTATGGTTTTTTTTCTGTCACAAACTGCTCTTTCTATAAGTGTGTTAAATTGTTTTTTTCCACCAAAAAACACATTAAGAACAAGGGCCGAATACATAAGTAGAATATAGAAGAAAATTTGAAAAATAATTGTTGCCTTGTAACCGAAAAAGGAAGACATTGCTAGTCAACACGAATCCAAAGCTACTGACATAACCTCTTATAGCGAATGAAAGTACTAAAGACCATGCTTCAAGAAAGAATTCAACAAATTTTTTAGTATGGCAAAGTCGATACGAAACCAACTATTTAACGTTTCAATAGAACCTAAATAGACTAGACCATGAACAAGTCTATACAGTTTGGGTGATGTGATATGTGAGGTTAGATTATGTTAAATTGTTTAAATAAATAGTAAATTGACCCAAAAAAGCAAAAAGATAAAAAAAATCAATGAATGATTGTGTTGTGGCATGTATTTAGAGCTTCTTTCAATAATTTATTGTTTCCGTTGACAAATTTTTTTTCTTTTTCTTTTTCTCATACCAAGTCTTTTGCGGCTAACTGTCGGATGAACTTATTCAAATAGATCAGTAACAAAGTAAATTTATATTAGTCAAACTGGACTTTTTGGTGACATATTATATGAGTTATAGCATTGAATCACTCAAATCTGATCTCTTAGTTGCAATTACAACAGCTAACATTTTTATTTATGATTTTAAAACAATGGCATTACCACTAATTGATGTAATCAAAAAGAAAACCATCTTATGATAATGACTAAATTTCTGAAAAACAAACTAAAAGTGATTGAAACCAAGAAGTGAAGCTTGATCAAACCCATGAACAAACCATTGCATTTCGAGAGTCAAATCTTCAATCATCAAATAAATCTCTTGACAAAGAGGATTTGATCGATCTTCAGCATTAAAGGCATAAACTTTATTTCTAATCTCAATCCAACTCCAACCTGGAACTTTCTTCACACCTCTTTCCTTCATTATCTTCTTCACACTCGCTTTCTCTTCCCATTTCTTCAGAGCACTATACATATGAGACAACGAAACATACGTAAAATGATCTTCGGGTTCGATCTCTAACAAATGGTTAGCTACTTGAGTAGCCATTTCTATCTCTCCACAAGCCCTGCAAACTCCAAGGAATGTTTTCAACACCATTGGATCAGGATTCAATGGCATTGATTCGATTAACTCTTTCGCTTGGTTCACTAGCCCTGCTCTGCCTAAGAGATCAACTGCAGCTGCGTAATGTTCCATTCGAGGTTGGATTTTGTAAACTGGTTCCATCGAGTCGAGCAATTTCAGTCCCTCTTGTACTAAACCCGTGTGGCTACAAGCTGTTAGTATTGCTGTGAAGGTCATGTGGTCTAGTTTCACGTTTTGTTGACACATTTGAGAAAAGAGATCAAGAGAGACTTGGCCTGATCCGTGTTGAGCGTATCCTAGAATCATTGTGTTCCAAGCTACTGTACTGTGTTTGGAGGAAACTTGCTCAAAGCATTTTCGCGCGTTCTCGATTCCTCCACATTTTGAGTACATCAAGATCAGAGAACTGGTTACAAACTCGTTTGATTCAAAGCTTGATTTAGTGGCGAGAGCATGAATTTGCTGGCCTAATTGGAGAGTTGCTAGGTCCGAGCATGATCTGAGAACTGCAGAGAAAGCATAATCGTCAACTTCTATGTTTGAAGTTCTTAAGTAGCTAAAGAACTTTACCGCATCCTCACTTAGACCCTTCTGAGATAATCCTGTCATGATTGAATTCCAAGAGACAAGATCCTTACATTTCAACGATTCAAATAGAGACAGAGTGTCTTTCATAGCGCCTGAAGAAAACTGAATATACATAGAGATCAATGCATTTGAGACAGAAGTTATTTGTTCGAGTCCCTTCTTTATCACCAAACCATGCAAGGACTTTCCAAATATCTGATCTTCTTCGCCAGAGCAAGTACTTAGCATGCCGGTGTAAGTATAAATATCAGTTTCAATCCAAGTCCGTCGCATTTCAATAAACAGTTCAAAAGCAGACCCCTTTAGCTCATGTTTAGAGAAAGCCGTGAGCATCGAATTCCATGAAATCAAGTCTTTTGAGCAACCCAAGCCATCAAAAACTCTCTTAGCATCTAATACTGAACCACAATCTGCATAAGAGCTGATCATAGCATTGCAGATAGTAATCTCTTGTTCAAGCCCGAGTTTAAAAATCTTAGCATGAACTTCAGTCAATAACTTAAAAAACTTTGGATCATCAAGCAAAGTAAGAAGTGGAGAAAAGGTGCCATCGTCCATTGTCATCTCCATAGAACCCAACAACCAAAAAGCAGTCTCGATATCTCGCACTTGTACAAATCCAGCAATCAAAGCATTCCATGAAACAGAGTTAGGCTCGGAAATGTCCATAAAAGCTTCAAAAGCACCTTCAACTCTTCCACATTTCGCATACACATCAACAAGCGAACTTCCAACGTACACATTACACTCGTAACCTCCCTTTATAACCAAAGAATGCACTTGCTCCCCAAGATCAAGCCTTTTTGTAGAAGCAATCCCTTTCAACAACCTACTAAAACTATACCCATCAACAACAGATCCAGATCCTTTCATACATGTAAACAAACTCCAAGCATCCTCCAATTTACCACAGCTTGTGTACCCAGAAATCATCGTATTCCAAGACACAGAATCTCTCTGAAGCATTCCATCAAACAACTTATGCGCATGACTTAAAAAGCCAAATTTTGTATAAGAATCCAAAATTCGATTGGACACATAAACATCTGAGATATAACCACATTTGATAGCGCAACAATGTGTAGCGTAAAGCTGTTGGATGGAGTTTAAAGAGCTCTCTAGTAGAGAGGTTAACAACGCTTTCATTCATCTGTTTCCCTGTCAAATAAAAAGGATTCATTTTCAGTCACCAGAGACATTCATACATCGCAATTATATAGCTTCTGCAGTTTTTAGGGTTAATGTGATTTACCTTAAACTACAAGAAGAACGACAAACTGTTAGAACTTGGAACAAAGAAAAGGACTACACTTTTTCTCAAAGTCAAAGATGATCTTTTTTGAATTTGATACTAATAAATATATAAAACTTTTATTATCCGTAATTACTTTTAATTTTTATATAATATCAGAAATTTTGTAAAGAACTCTTCCATTCCTTATCAGCCTTCAAAAAAATTAATTTTTGTTATTAAAATCTTACTTTGTAAAAGAGAAAAAACCAATTTTTGATTAACAATAACTATAATTCACAACTAGCCGTTGTAAGAGCACTTCTATAGAGGAAATACTAGCCGTTACTATCCTTTTCTTTTTAATCTTCTCGCTTTCATTTTCGAAAGCATCAAAACCCTAAGCGAATCTCGAACTCTTCTTCTGAATTTAATTTGCTTCACACAGGAATATAAATTTTCAAAAATCACAGATCTTTTTGATAAATCTCAGTCGCATCAATGGCGTCCAAAACAGCAGCTGCTAAAGATATTATCACTTTGCACGGATCTGCTGCTATTGTCAGCGAATTTTTCTGTGCGTATTTCGATTTTCTCATACTCAATTTCGTGTAGTTTTTCATTCCTTTTTATCCTTGATCTCAATTTGATGGTTTTTCTTTATTTTATTCCAGGTTACGCTGCGAACAGGTGAGAAATGAACCGGAGTATCGAAATTCTCCAAATTTTTATTCTGGAAATTGACTCGTAATTCTGTTTTTGTGTATAGTATTCTGTATAATCGTGCAGTTTATCCAGAGGAAAGTTTTGTGAAAGTTAAGAAATATGGGCTTCCGATGTTGCTTATTGAAGATGAATCCGTCAAGTCATTCCTCTCAAATCTTACTTCTCAACTTTCCGGTAAAGTTTTTAGCATTTCAAAGGACAGAACAATAGATATTGCTAGATTTGAGATGTGATCATAGGATTCTGAGACTGATATTGTTGTTTTGATCTAAAGAATGGCTTGAAGCTGGGAAGTTGCAGAGAGTGGTGTTAGTGATAATGAGCAAAGCGACGGGTGAAGTCTTAGAGAGGTGGAATTTCCGGATTGAAACCGATGATGAAGTTGTTGAGAAAGGGTGAGTTTATGAAAACTTGAAAAGCTTGAAAATTTATTGTTTTGCTTGATTTTTTGTTTTCACTAAATCATCTTCATGTAACCTCAGTGTATCGAGGGAGAAAAGTGATAAGGAAATAATGAGGGAGATTCAAGCTATCATGAGACAGGTTGCATCCAGCATTACTTACTTGCCTTGTCTTGATGAAACATGTAAGAACCAAATCATACAAAACTCTCTTCAACACTTGTTTTGGTTTCTCATTTTAGTAACATGTTGCATTGCTTGTGGTAGGCGTGTTTGATGTATTGGCATATACGGACACGGACGTGGCTGTTCCATTCACCTGGATCGAAAGTGACCCAAAATTGATTGCTAATCCACAGATGGTTAAGTTACACGCTTTTGATACCAAGGTAAGAAAGAGGGAGAAACTTGAAACCTCTATGTCTAATCACTTCAAAATCTCTCAAGTACACTGGTTTCATACTTGCAGATTCACAAAGTCGACACCCTCGTCTCATACAAGAACGATGAATGGGATGAAGAAGAGTAACACGCAAGGACTGTGTTTAGCTTGCGATTATCTTTATGAGTTTCATGTTCTGGCAAGTGAATCCTTTATTCACCTATGTCGTTTTCTCTTGTTCTTTCTGATTTGTATGAGAATCCTGACCTCTGTTGTGTTTGTTCAAAAGTTATATCAGCTTTTTTCATTACACATGTCCCTTATAATTGACCATTTTGTTTACCAACAACCAATCCAACGATATATCTATAAAAGCTAATCAAATCTCTCTTGCAATAACATTCACAAAGGGAAGGACATTTACAGTGACTGCAACGTTTAAAACTATCTCTTCTAGCTCTCTGTAGTACCTTTATTCTCATCTCATTCCTCGGTATAAGACACCGGGTTGAAGCTCATCGATACTCTCTATGTTCCGAACCATGTCTATGTTCCGAACCATGTCTATGTTCCTAAATGCATCAAACTCTCTTAGACATGTCCATCCTCGTCGAGCCAAGAAATCTCGGTAATCTTCTTCAGTGTAGAATATTTTCTCCTCTTGATGGACTGGTACCTGATCAGATTCATCGTAGTGGCACACTCTAACCGCTATCCCTGAATTTCAATTTGAACATTCAGAAACCTAACCAGAGATAGACATTTCCATGATTAGTAAAGAGACAGAGCCGAATTTACCTTCATCAACATGGAGTGTATAGTTTCCTAAAGGCATATCTCGGTCAAGAGAGCGAACAACCTGTTCTTCATCTTCAAGCCAGAAAGCTCGTCTTGTTCTTAATCTAAACGCAGATCTGATGGCCTCCTTGATTGCTTCAGCAGTACCATCAATCCCAACTCTTCTTGTATACTCTCCATATTTCACTGATATGATCCTCCCAACAAATGGTTGACCATCACCGCCTGCTTTAAACATAAAACCAGTTGTCATAAACTGCAGAGGCTTAAGTTATATAAGCTTTACTGGTTACTCACCATTTCCAGGGGTATCTCTCCAATTCCAAGGTGGAACTCCATTTGCTGCGATGGGATCAGCAGCAACAACGGCGAGAGATTGACCATCATGATCGAGCTGCCTTTCGAGATTTAGCGTTGGCCTGCCATTAGCTGGACACAGATATAACTCATATCACAAATCAATAAGAAATCGCTTCACATTCTACAATTTGGTATGAGTTCACTTCTATTTCATTGATCTATGAGTAGATCATAATTCGTTGCGCAATTGTTTTACCTATAGCTAGGACTGATACAGTCATTTCTCTCAAAATATGTCCACCATTCATACAGATACTCAAGATACAACAAAGATGGAATCAGTACCTTCAACAGATGCAAATGAAATACCAGTATCTTCAAAACCTACAGTAAGATAAAAAAATAAACATCAATTCTAGTAATCAAATCCAAATTTACTATCAAAGGTCAATACTTTACAACCAAATCTACTACTTTATATTTGGCCAGTAATGGTCAACATCATTTTAGCCAGACTTAGCACCAACAGGGGATCTAAACAAGAACCCATTAACAATTTTATCCAAACCGGCAAAAATATCCATCAGAAACCTAATTCCATTACTGCTATTGTAGAATTACGTATCCAAGAAAACTCAAAATGAAGCAAAAGATGATACCTTTATCTGTAAATTGCATAAAGGAATCAACTTTAGCAGAAGATGGTGGAGTAGTAGGAGTTTTATACAATGCCACTTTCTTGTTTCTTTCTCTAAAAATGTCTTCAATCTCTCTGTAATAAGACATCTTCGCTGATCCTCCACTTGATGCTTTATCTTGATGCTTAGCTTTTTTGAACTCTTTCAACATATTCCTCCATTTGTCTGTACACATAGTAGGTGATCGATCGAATCCTTTCTCTTTCATGTTGCTCGAAATCTGTTCCCAGAGATGTTTGTTAGATTTAGATGTATTGAAGAGATTATCCATTTCTCTCCGTAAACCAATTAAGCTTCGAGTCTCATCTTGAGCCCAAGTCTCTGCTCGTTTCTTCGGTGCTTTGATCTCATGATCCTCTCCACTGCTATCTCCAAGAATGATCTGGTTTTGTTGTGTCGGTAGATCTCCGTCTGATGTACCATCGATCATCATATTTGTGTCCCGTAAAGTTGGAGATTCGGATACAAACATAATTCTTCGAAGATGAAAAAGGATTGAAGAAATTTTACAGCGAAAAATGTCAAAAAGATTACTTCTTTTTTGTTCAACCATTGACGCGTGGATCAACGCGATACTATTGGCCACGTGGACTCTTAACACGAATCAAATCTTATCTTAATTAACTTGGATGTGTTTCACTGTTTATTGGTTGAATATTACAGACACATGAATCAAGAACAATCCAAAGTTTCAGCCTTTTGAGATACAAATCCAAAGCAAATCTTTTATGACAACAACAATGTTTCCAAACGCCAAACAAAGATGAAAGGAAACACATGTTTTTTTATTTGAAAAGAAAAAAGAAAAAAATAAACAAAGTTTGAAAGGTAGTTGAAGAACATCTCCATTGAGCAAAGATTTCACCATTGTAGCCAGTGCCACACCTGAAAAACCAGTCCTGGAGTTTAGTAAAAATGTTAAGAATCGTATGCAAAAATTATACTGAGAGCTAAATTTACCTTTATTGACATGGAGTTTATGATCTCGGTTAAGAAAACAGGCAACCATTTTCTTCAACCTAAGTTTAAATGATCATCCGCTTCTTAAACCTAAATGCAGCTCCAGTGGCTTCAACAGTGTACAAATCCATGCTCACTAAACTCTTCTTATTCTGTAGTCTCCAAGTCCAAACTGAGACCACCAAAACAGCTGACAAATACCAACGCCTGCTGCAACACATACTTAATACTTAACCTCTCCTCTTTCTTGGTTTTTCCTTTTGAATTATCCATGACTTTCTCAAACTAAACAAGCCACACTCATCTTCTCCTTCATCAATCTCAATTCAGAAGGCTTCAACAGTACCATCAATGGCATTGCATAGTCCTCTTTTCCTGGATATTTATTACTATTCCATAATCTTTTTTTTTCTTCTCTTTTTCAAGCTATATAAGCAATACTAATACATGGCAACTCCACCATGAGGAGATAGACCACAAACTAAAGCCTACTCGTGAAGAACTGAGCCATTCACTCATAGTGACGAGAAAGGCTCAGATGGAATCTTTTTGACCCTAGAGAGTGAACTTAGGGGCCGGCTTCCAACAATTAGCACACAAAAATTCAAGAGCAAAAGTTTCTTCGTATTCTCTGTTATTGATGCACCGACCACAATTATAACACCTCTGTATGCAAATAGAACAAGCACGGCATTCATCAGAACCTTTCTCCTTCCCTTTACACTCTTCTGCTGGACAATCATACACAAGCCTAGAATTCTGACACTTCGGGCACAACTCAATATCTAGAGCCCAGTCATCAACACAGGATATACATGAGTATCCTCTGTGGTAAAAACGCGGCTTCTGAATAGTCTGCTCGACATTATTGTCTATGTGCAACAAGTCAAACAATTTCTTAAAGAGATCTTCAGGCACTCCAAAGAGGCCACCGACTTCTAAATGTTTCACTTGAAGCTTTCCCGCAAATTTCAGATCCCTCAAGATACTCAAAACTCCTTCGACAGTGATCCTTATGCATCCAGGTACACCAAGCTGCAACAAATAAAACAATACTAGGTTTAATTAAGATCACACAAATAAAAGTACTGCCACGCGCCTCTGTAAAACCTAAAAAGCTTACAGATTTGATTTTACTTAACTAGTAATTTGTGTAAGCTTTACAGTAACTGTAGAAAACCTTACCTTGACTACTTGTGGGTTGCGCTCCAATACCCGCCTAAGACCATCCTCTGTAATTCTCGGACAATCTACGAGCCTCAAACACTGCATAGTGCTCTGAGCCCTCTCAGTTAAATGTAGCAGAGACTCATCCGTGATCTTCTCATTCAATGGTTGACAAATGTGGATATGTTTCCACAGTAGCAAGTCATCACGAACGGTAGTATGCAGAGACTTGCAAACCATACTGACTGAAAGAAGATCTTTCACTCCCAAGTGATAAAGACAAAAACCAAACGCTGGATGAACATTTGCATTCTCTATTCCGCTGGTGCAGCAATCACTGCTTCCTACAACTTCAACATTCCTCGTATCCTCGAGGCTCAATACCTCACCCACGCTATTAGCAGATACGAAAGCACCATCACAAGATGCATCACCATCGAATGCCCGACCAAATCCATTACTGTAACCACTACTCTCGGGAAAATCTTGAAACAGCATTGCATTGTTCCAAATGAAACTCAATCCAGCAAACAGCTGCTGAGGATTTCCATCACCAATCCAAATGTCATCTCTTCCTCTATATTGGTTATTATAATCCAAGTCTTCAAGCCATCCAGTAATGGCTGTAAAAGTGTTGTTGATGTCCATACCGAACGGATCAGATGGCAAAACATCAAGTATGTCAACAGAAGCAGAATCTCCCGTATTCTTCCTTCCAAAATCAAAGCAATCACCTTTATCGAAACTCGAACACCAATTCCTCTCAGAAATCCCCTCAACCAGATGATACCCATTGGCTATCTTCATTGGTGAAATCTTGTTTTCCTCAGATAGATGGGAAGTAAAGTGTCTATGTGAGAAATTTAACGCCATTTCTATCAATTCTATATACAATTCTAAACCTAAAAAATCCTTTGTACAGAATCCCTGAAACCCCACTAAGAAAATAGATCAGATCCAAAAAACTAAAAGCTCTTTTTTTGGTTATTTTTAAGGAAAGAAGATAGATCTGTGGAAAAAAGGAAACTCTTGATTTCAGATGGCAACAAAAAAATACTAGGCACCAGAAATTTTTAGAGCTTCCTTGGTTTAGAAAAAAAAAAGCAGGAACCCTATAAAAAACCTAGAGAGAAAGGAAACGGAAATTGCTAGAAGAGATGTATTAACAACCAAATTTGGGTAACAAAAGAATGAAATGAATGAATTGATTTTGCTTTTTTATTTTTATTTTCTTTCTTTTTCTGTTTACTCTTTCTTCTCGATCAAAACTAGGGTTTTCTAAACCTAATCCTAAACACTAAACAAAGAAGAACAAAAGATAGGAATTTTCGAACCCGTGAGATTGAATTGAATTAACCCAATAAAAAATCACAGAAACCCTTTTAAATTCCTTCACCCACGAAGAACACGATCAACGGGAAAACCAAACCGAACCCTCGCCGCGAAATAAAACAAGATCTCTTTTTGAGATTCTAAAACACTTCGAAATTGGAATCAAACAACGCAGCAAGTTTTTGATTCAATAATTAGACTTGGGAATCAAGAGGGAGAGATAGAGAGAACGGGTTGGTGAAATTCGTCGACCGAGTCAAGAGAGAAAATGATGGAAAGGACGAGAAAATTATGCGAGAAAATCTCCTTTTTATTTTGTTTTTGGGGTTGAGATTTTACGTGGGAGAAAAATATAAAACTGGAGGCAAAATAAATATATAAAAAAATAAATAGAAATGAATGAGATAAGATTAGGGTAACGGTGAAAATCGTCAATGTCGTGAGATTGATAGCCACGTGTCACTTATAGAGCTTCTCTGTCATTCTGCTCGCTTTTGATCTGCGACAAATTCGGATGTTTAAATTGATTTTTCGTTTGGAAGTAAGACAAATTTCTTCAACAATTAGAGCAATAGCTAAATCTCTAAACCTTTAATAATATTATTTGGAACAAATATAAATTTTTGATATTGGATTCAAACAGAGAAGATTAGCATATGTGACGACATTTGAAACATGTTTCCAACTTTTTGTTATTGTATTGACAAAAATTAATAGCTATAAATATATTAAAATATTAATTACATCAAAACACCATTTTTCCATTGTCTAAAATACAATTTATGAAAATCAAATTTTAGTAGAAAATATGGTGTATGCGGACGTAAAACCTTTATTTTCATTTAATAATTAAATTTACAAAACCAAGACCATAACTAAATTATTCCAATTGAAGCTGAATAGAATTATAATTTACCACTAAGCTTGTTAGTTACTGTAAAATTTCATTTCTATTTTAATTTGTTGATTTGTATCAAATACAATTTTTTTGTTTAGAACTGAATTTTTTTCTTTCTCTTTTTTTTCCTTCTATTTATAGTAATATATTCATTAGAGTATACTAGATTTTGTTTTTTTGTTACATAGATCAAATAATGTTAGTTATAACCACAATAAATAGAATATAGAGATAAAAAAAGAAAAGAAAGAATATTGTTATCGAGGAATATGTGTCAATTGTGTTTGTTAATATTAACAACAACACGTAAAGTTTAATATTGTATATTCCTCTTTTTAGCAAAGGAATGTTTGGTAGAAGAAAATAAACTTAGAACATTATGATAAACTTCCAAAATTCTCTTCTCATCTCTGTGACATATTTCAGAAAATTATTTATTTTTTATATGATAAATCAAAGAACATATCAATTCATCCATTAGAATAATAATGATTAATGTTTCAGTTGCAATATTTAAATTATAGATTAAACTTTATTGATCAAATGATTATTTATTGATAAAAAAAATCATATTTTCATTAGTAGTATTCGATTATATTGTGCAAGAATAAGTACGATTGTTAAATTCTTTGTAGATTTACTTATGCTTTTCCGTTAACTAGTTTATGTAAAAGATAAAAGAGAAAATATTTGATTAAAGCCAACAAAAATATGTCATAAACATAAAATGCTCAAGGATACTTTTCATCCTTATGTATTTTGGATTATGTGAATTTTAATTCATCAGAATCTTTGCCCATTTTTCCTCTTGAATTTTAGAATCGATTTTAGTTTTTTTGTGCTAGATCCTACTCTAACACTGGCGATGAAATTTTGACGGATTAGTTAATGTTTTAGACTCTTTTTAGAATTCAAACAAGTTTCAAGTTTCTTAAAATTCTTAAATTTCATTGATAACATTAACTTGGCTTATAAGTCTTACTAAAACATCAAGTAAACACACGCTAAAACTCCTAACACATAGCAAATCAAAATCCATAAATGCTTAGCATATTTATACCTAAACATAGTAAGAATATTTATACCTAAATGCTTACGAGTGACATTCGAATGCACAAACATCGTTACAACTCTACATTAAACGACACCGTTTTACGTGAGTGCCCATTATTGAAATTTCCGTAAGTGCCCGCTTTAAAATTCGTAATCATAGAACACACAATCACAAGTAAGACTTGGCAGCCCTTTAAACAAAAAAATAATATTTTTTTTAATAAATAAAGAACAAAGGAAAATCAAGTTTGATAGATTAAACGAGAGCCGTTGGATCAAGAAAGAATTATAAAACTGGATCACGAGAATAATAAAAGAAAAAGAACCATCAAAAAAAAAAAAAAGCAGAAAATTCATCTCCTTTGGGAGGAAAAAACAAGAAGAAAAATTCATACTTCCAAAGGAAAGGGGAAAGAAAAAAAAAAAAAAATTCTCAAGTCAACAAAGAACAACGTAGGTCGGAACAACTTTGAATGTTGTTATTATCATCATAATCATCATCGTCATCGTTGTATTATTTTCTGGGTATTTCTTCTATTGACCTTTTAAATTTGTGTCATCGGCGATTATTGATTTTGTAGACCAATCGTGTTTTGTTTTTAGCCTTTTGTCTAAAATCAATCTTAAAGGTGTGTTTTTGAGGAATGTGTAGCTTTTGTCTTGTTTTCATTCTTTGATTGTCTTCCTCTCGTTTCGTTTGCGATTTTTTAGAACTGGAATCGCCGAAAGTTGGAATTTTTTTGGTAGATTGTACAAAGGGCGTGATTGAAGACGAAGAAAAAAAGGGATTTTGGTTGATGTAATCAGAGAAAGTTTGGGATTTTCTCTTGATTTCAGGTTTGTGATTCGATTCTGTTTATGAATTCATTGGCTGATCTAGGATTTGGGTTTGTCATAATGTGTTTATAGATTTAGATTTTTTCTTTTCAGATGATAAGAAGACGAAGTCGTAGTTTGAAATTGATTAATTTGTTCTTCTAGGTGTTGGTCTGGGGATGAATATAGAATCTGAAGTGAAGTGTTGAGAAAAAAAAAACTATGTGGAAACAGATTCTAAGTAAGCTTCCTAAAAAGTCTTCTAAGAACGAACATCGTGGACGTGAACACGGTGGCCATTCTTCTTCATCTCATGCTTCTGGTGCCTCTACTTCGAAAAGCAGTGATAATGGCACTGGAAAATCAGGGAATTTGCAGAGTAAGAACGCTCCAGTAGGCAGAAAATCCGCTGCCTCTGACTCGGGTTTTAAAGATGGGAATCTAAAGAGCAGTGGGAACAACAACAATAACAACAACAACAACAACAGCAACAACAATAGCAATGGAGTCTTCACTCCTTATGAAGCATTGCCGAGTTTTAAAGATGTTGCAAACACGGAAAAGCAAAACTTATTCGTAAAAAAGTTGAACTTGTGCCGTGTAGTGTTTGATTTCACAGATCCTACAAAGAACATCAAGGAAAAGGAGATTAAGAGGCAGACATTGCTGGAGCTTGTGGACTATGTGAATGCTCCGAATGGAAAGTTTACTGAAGTGGGTATCCAAGAAGTCGTTCGGATGGTCTCTACTAACATATTTAGAACCTTAAATCCTCAACCACGTGAAAATAAAGTTATTGATGCTTTAGACCTGGAGGAGGAAGAGCCTTCCATGGATCTTGCGTGGCCTCACTTGCAGCTTGTGTATGAGCTTTTCTTGAGGTTTGTTGCTTCGCCTGAAACTGACACCAAGTTGGCTAAGAGATACATAGACCAATCTTTTGTCCTGCGGTTACTGGATTTATTTGATTCCGAGGATCCTAGAGAAAGAGATTGTCTGAAAACCATTCTCCATCGGATCTATGGTAAATTTATGGTTCACCGTCCTTTCATCAGGAAATCCATAAACAACATCTTCTATCGATTTGTTTTCGAGACTGAGAAACATAACGGTATTGCTGAGTTTCTAGAAATCTTGGGGAGTATCATTAATGGATTTGCTCTTCCCTTGAAAGAAGAGCACAAAGTGTTTCTTGTTAGAGTTTTGATACCTCTCCACAAACCGAAATGCTTGCAAATGTATCATCAACAACTGTCTTATTGTATCACACAGTTTGTGGAAAAGGATTGCAAACTTGCTGATACGGTTATAAGAGGATTGTTGAAATACTGGCCCGTGACAAATAGTTCTAAAGAAGTCATGTTTCTAAACGAGTTGGAGGAAGTACTTGAAGCAACTCAGCCACCAGAATTCCAACGGTGCATGGTACCACTGTTTCGCCAAATAGCTCGATGTTTAAACAGTTTGCATTTTCAGGTACCTATAATCCTCCATTCTTTCTCAAATTATAGTATCTCATATTTGCTTTCTTGCGAACTGCTTTGCCATTTGCTGTTAGTGATGGGTATGACATTTGCTGGGCTATATGGTTTGACATGCAACTATATGCGTATTTCGCCTGTGTACATATGTTACCAGCTTATGGGAAAATGTTATAGCCTATCACATTATTATATCGAAAGATAAAATGGAAAAGTTTGGTTTGTGGTAATGGAAGTATCAACGTATAGGATTGTTGTATGCTGCTGTGGATAATACTTGCTGCAGTTTCTTAATCCATGTATCAAGGCTACTGTCAAAAAAGTTATAAAAATCGAAAAAATATATCACGTTGATAGGTATCTGTTTTGGCTAAACAGTGACTGCACGTGATCTTCAACGGGATAAAGTTTGCTTATTTCGTATGCTCTTGTAGGTTTAGGATCTAGTGCATTGTAACTAAAGCTTCACAATCTTTGTTTCAGTTTATTACATCCACCTGTCTCGTTTTTGCAGGTTGCAGAGAGAGCTTTATTTTTATGGAACAACAATCACATAGAGAATCTGATAATGCAGAACCGTAAAGTCATTCTTCCAATTATATTCCCTGCCTTGGAGAGAAACGGGCAGAATCATTGGAACCAAGCTGTTCATAGTTTGACACTAAATGTGAGAAAGATTTTCCACGATCTTGACCCTGAGTTGTTCAAAGAGTGCCTTTCTAAGTTTAAAGAAGATGAATCAAAAGCAGCTGATATCGCAGCAAAACGTGAAGCCACTTGGAAACGTTTGGAAGAACTTGGTGTTCGAAAAGCTTCATAAAGGTTAGAGCTGTAGAGAAGAAAGAGAGCTTCTGTGTCTTCGATTGAAATTTGCATGTTCTTCATATACTTCTGATATCAATTCGGGAGAGCATTAGAGAAAAACTTTCATATTGATCTCTTCTTTTGAATGAAAGGAAACTCAAGTCTCAACATGTAAGATTGTTCCCACTTTGAATTCCATTTTTTTTTTCCTTATTACCTCTGAAATCTTCCTGTTGATTGAAGCTTGCTTGTTAATGGGTATTTTTTTTTGCTACATTGTATGATCCCTTGTTCCACTTTCTTGAGACTATCTGATTTATTCAGCTTCAATACCTGCAAAATTTGCAGCTTTAGGGTTTGCCACGCTAAAGAATGAGTTTGTTGGTTGTACTAAATATTTTCCATTATTGGATTTGAAGTTGAATAATTCCTTTTAAAAATCGTAACTTTACATAAGAAAAACAACAATCTGTAACTTTAAAGGTCAAAATTTGTATTTTCAGCTGAATTTTCTTCAAATCAGAGGGAAAAATCGTGACTTCATAGTTATAACTCATTTTGTTACTTTGCTTTAAAAGGCCAAACTTTCTATAGAAAAAAATCAACAGAAACACGACACGATGAGAGAATCATAGACGTAACATATTTGGTTTAAGATATTGGGGAGTTTTGTGGATTTGTTTACGGACTCCACAGGTATTAGAACTTTCAAAAGATCGTGATCGAGAGATTTGGTTTCAGTGGTTGGATTTGAACCTTAAAAAAAACTGTTGATTCATTTGGTTTTATGATTTAAAAAAACACTGTCGAGATGTTTGTTCCTTTCCTTTGTGCGGTCAGTGAAAATTTTCTCTGGTCTTACGGTCCTCTCTCAGTCACCATCGTCACTTTCTCTCTCTCTCCTCTTCTAATCTTTATCCATTCTTTCTCTTTCTCTCACTTCTTTCTAATCTATATGCCAACGAAGCAGTAGCTTTGAAAAGCTAAACCCTTTTTTCTTCTGCTTCTTCTGCTGTCTTTGTAGTTCGATTGTTTAGATTACTGGGGTCAAACCCAAGTTCTGCTTCTCTTTATGGATCATCAATCCAGATCTTACTTTGTGCGTCTGGGAAAGATTAAAGCGGTTCATTCGTGATTAAAGTTACTATCTTTTTTGCTTCTGGGTTATGGTTTAGTTTGCTTTCTTCTTTTGCTTTTGTCTGGATGATTAGTAATATCTGAGATCTAGTAATAAGAGATTATGTTCACAAGAGTTGTTCTTATGCGTGGTGAGACGATCTTAGGAGTAATCCAGTATCTTTCTTCAATTCAGATTTTGGGTTTGTGAGATCTGATTTTTGCATTTTTGAAGTGATGGAAAACTTAAGAATCTTGATCTGAGTTCTACTCGTTTGAGAAGCAACTTAAAGTTGACTCACAGATCGGAAGCTTGAGAAGATGTTTAAGCAGATACTTGGCAAGCTTCCTAAGAAACCTTCTGCTAAGTTTTGGGATAATGGTGAGTCCCAAATTGTAGATAGCAATAACCAAGGTGATGAAGTTTTAAGTCAGAGATCATCAAGTGGAGATACTTTGGATTGTGTTTCTTTTGATGTATTGCCAAGGCTGAGAGATGTTTCGATCTCTGAGAAGCAAGAACTGTTTCTTAAGAAGCTGAGATTATGTTGTGTAGTGTTTGATTTCGTAGCTGAGCCTCAACTGAACCTGAAGGAGAAAGAGATCAAAAGGCAAACACTTCTTGAGGTTGTGGATTATGTTATCTCTTCAGGGAATGGAAAGTTCCCTGAATCAGTTTTTCAAGAAGCTTCAAAGATGATCTCAGCGAATCTCTTTTGTAATCCTCATAGACAATGGAAGAACAAAACTCCAGAGGCATTGGATTTGGAAGAAGAAGAAGGATCTTTGAATCCTTTCTGGCCTCACTTGCAGATTGTCTATGAGTTCCTTCTAAGAATCGTTGCATCTCCCAACACAGACGCCAAGATTGCCAAGAAATTCATTGATCATACCTTTGTTCTCAAGCTGTTGGATTTGTTTGATTCTGAAGATCCAAGGGAAAGAGAGTATCTGAAAACAATACTTCACCGGATCTACGGGAGGTTTATGGTTCATCGCCCATTCATCAGGAAAACTGTGAACAACATCTTGTATGACTTTATATTCGAGACAGGGAAACACTCAGGAATCGCCGAGTTTCTTGAAGTTTTAGGATCCATCATCAATGGATTCGCTTTACCACTCAAGGAAGAACACAAACTCTTCCTTACTCGAGTCTTAATTCCTCTACACAAGCTAAAGTGCTTACCAAATTACCATCAACAGCTTTCTTACTGCGTTATACAGTTTGTTGAGAAAGATTGTAAGCTCGCTGATACGGTTATTAAAGGGTTGTTAAAGTACTGGCCTGTGACTAATAGTTCCAAAGAAATCATGTTCTTGAATGAATTGGAGGAGATATTAGAAGCAACTCAATTAACAGAGTTTGAACGGTGTATGATTCCTCTCTCCCGCCAGATTGCTCAGTGCTTGAGCAGTTCTCACTTTCAGGTAAAAGTTAGCTAGAGTTCATGAGTTCACTGACCTGATTCTTTCATTATTGAATTGTTCATAAATTTTACTGCTTGTGTGTTTAGGTAGCAGAACGGGCTTTATACTTATGGAACAACGATCATGTCACTAATTTGGTGAGACAAAACAGCAGAATCATTCTACCGATAGTGTTTCCTGCCTTGGAGAAAAACGGTAGCAGCCATTGGAATCAGGCTGTGAAGAACTTGACCGACAATGTTCTCAAGGTTTTGTCTGATACAAATCCAGACTTGTTCGAAGAATGTTTGCGCAAGTTCCAAGAAGATCAGCAAAAAGCAGAGGATACCAAGAAGAAGAATGGAGAAACCTGGGAACAGCTAGAGGAGATTGTAGCTTCAAAGGGACACACATCAACGGCGAAGTAAGAGTTTTTTCTGCACTTTACCGATGCAAAAAAATCGGTTTTATTGTTTTGATTTCTTGTCTTTACGCCTGAAAGGTATATACATTTACTTTGCTTGCTTGGTTCAAATCTCTGGATTCAACTTCAAGACTAGTTTTATTCAGTTAGACAAGGTGAGATATTTTAGTCCAATGTTTTGTTGTTGTCTTTCTAGTTTTTGATTTGTCTGTATACTTAGTTAATGTAAAAAACTTGTTATGAAAACACGAATTTTCTATCTTCTAAAGTTGCTTAAGTTTATTGGTGAAAGGTTGACTATAATATTAAAATTGACATCCATCTGGAAGAAAAGTTTTGTCCTTTAGTGTACAGAGGATCTATTGGCATTTTCCTGCAAGAATCTTTGGATTTTTGGCTGTTAAATGTTCTGTAACAACAGGTTTCTTCTTCTAACAACGAAGCCAAAGCAAAGCTCTCTGCGATGACTCTTAGTCGGTTTATCTTCAGGAGGTTTCACCAGATGAGAGTTGATGGTGTCTCCAAAGACATCATCAAGCCATCATCTCCAACTCCAAACCACTTAAAGAACTTACAACTCTCTGTTTTAGAACAGCTCGGTCCAACGATCTTGACTCCCCTGGTTTTCTTCTATTCAGGTAACAACAGAATCAAACCATCTGAGCAATTGGGGAAGCTGAAGGAGATGTTATCCGAGACTTTAACTCATTACTACCCTCTCGCTGGTCGGCTTAATGGCAACATAAGCATTGATTGTAATGACTCGGGTGCTGATTTCCTCGAAGCGGAAGTCAATTCCTCACTTTCGAATCTCTTACAAAAGCCTTCTTTAGACAGCTTGCAACAACTGATTCCTACAGCAGTTGGTTCCATAGAGACAAGAACCAAACTGCTTCTTGTTCAAGCGAGTTTCTTTAAATGTGGAAGCATGGCCTTAGGAGTTTGCATCTCTCATAAACTCGCTGACGCAACTTCTTTCAGTTTATTCATGAAGAGCTGGGCTGCAATTTCGTCCCATGGATCAATCAAAACCGTTGGATCTCCAGTTTTCAACACGGCCAAGGTCTTCCCACCTGGAAACTTCTCTGAAACTTCACCTGCACCAGTGGTTGAGCCAGAGATCATGATGAATCAGACTGTTTCAAAGAGATTCATATTCGATTCTTCGAGTATTCAAGCTTTGCAAGCAAACGCATCAAGCTTTGAAGTGGTTCAACCTACAAGAGTCGAAGCTGTTTCAGCTCTTATATGGAAATCTGCAATGAAAGCTACAAGAACAGTTTCAGGAACATCAAAACCATCAATTCTCGCAAATGCTGCAGGTATACGATCTCTCATCTCTCCACCATTCAAAGAGAACTCAATAGGGAATCTGGTGAGCTACTTTGCAGCAAAAGCAGAGGAAGAAATAAACCAGACAAAGCTTCAAACTTTGGTCTCCGAATTACGAAAAGCGAAACAGAGATTTCGAGATAACCATGTACCAAAGCTTGTAGGAAACCCAAATGCTACAGAGATCATCTGTAGCTACCAGAAAGAAGCAGGAGATATGATTGCAAGTGGAGGATTCGATTTCTACATCTTCTCTAGTACTTGTCGGTCCGGTTTCTATGAAATTGATTTCGGTTGGGGAAAACCGGTATGGGTTGGAGTTCCTAGTATAGGACAGAAAAACATCGTGACGCTTCTTGACACAAAAAAAGCTGGTGAAATTGAAGCTTTGGTGACTCTGAATGAACAAGAGATGAAGCTTTTTGAAGAAGATCGAGAATTGCTCGATTTTGCATCTCTCAATCCTAGTCTGATCTAACCTTTTCTCCATGTTCTCTGATTACAAATCCGGTTTAGTGATATAAACCGGATCTACTTCTTTCTATTTCGAGTTTTTGTTTCAATCAACTAGCCGTTAGAAACTTAAATAACGGCAAAAATTTGGCGATACAATAAATACTTCAGGATATGAATTATATATTTATAAAAATATTCACAAAAAAAAAAATCAGTAATCTTTAATTAAGATTTGTCAATTTAACACCTACTAATATCTTCTTTTAGCAAAAAGTAAAAATCTGATTTTTTTTTTCCAACAATATACTAATAGAAGCACCAAGAATTTACAACACAACACTAAGCTATTAGATGATCTCTAATAGAACGAGCGACAACTTCAGCTTTATAGTTCAGAGATCTCAGAATTACATGGAGAGAAAAGGCACGAAAAAGAGATTTCAACTTGAGAAAATCCTCCTGATACAGTTGGAAGGCCGGCCGCTCCTCTAAATGTAACAATATCTTCAATACATCCATACTGTCCGTAGCTATCTCTACTTCTAAGTACTGGAACAAAATTAGGGATTCCATAGCTTAAACCACAGCTTCAACCTCTGAATGTAGTGCCGAAAGACTCCTTCGTATTCGACGTGCTCCCATGTATCCACCAGGAACAACATTTGGAAAGCAAACCCAGCCAATCTCAAAATGAATGTCAGAACTTTTCCACGACACATCAATAAAGCATCGGTAACCCGTAAAGGCCGGGTTAGCGATCAAAGGTATAGACACCCCTGGCCAAATCATAGTTGAGCTAAGCGATCCTGATTGGCTAGCATGACAATTTTGACATCTATCATTTGACTATTCCGCTATATTTTGTTCTGCTTAGATAACAATTTACGGGGATATTTGGTTGTTCCAGAAAAGCAACAATCATTTCTCGCTTTCCAGATGTACCAAATCAATCAAAAGAAGATTTTGATGTTTACTGAATGCAATTCTCTAAAAAAGATAGTCAAGATTATATCATATCGAGTTTCCGATAATATGGTGTCTTGTTAAATAATAATACTATTATTAAGAAACCAAAAGAAAGTCAAGATTATGTCGGTTCGGGGATTAATTTTTATTTATCATATATTTCATAAAAACACTTTCCGAAAATCTATTAATATGTTTATAGTTTGTTAATTTAGCATTAAAATATAGTTCATAAAAAATAAAGATCTACATTATATAAATCTGTATATGTGTATAAATATCTCTAATTATTGTATTGTTTTTTTTGATCGTGCTAATTATTGTATTTTATGTTTAGCAGTAATTATATTTATCCAAAAAATTAGATAATATATTTTTCTACATATGACGTCAAAAATATAAGGAAGTGGCCGTTGGGGGAAAATTTAAACATATGCTTTGAGTTCGGAACTACTTGTAGTTTGGAGCCGTAACTAAAGATTTAGTTTCAGATTCTCAGTAAAGTATTAGATTTGGGGATAAAATTAGGGTTTTTTTTTGTTATCGTGAGAAAACAAATGGGTGAATCCGTTTGTCTTGTGAGATCCTTCTCGCAACCTGCAGATTTTTCGTCGCATGAAACCAACAAGGTTACTTCAGATTTGTTTCTTTATGTTCTGATTGCTTTCTTCATTTCGACTTGTGGTTATCTTTTTTATCTGATTCTGTTCTGTTTCGCGAGAAAGTCTGGGAAAATTCGAGACTTTGGGAGTTTTACGAAGTTTTTTTTTGTGAAGATGGAATCATGGATTTATGGGTCGTGTTAGATTTGGCAAATAAAATTTGTGTTTGTGTTTCTAAACATCGAGAAATGACTGTAGTGTGTTTGAACTCGATTGTGGAACTTAATTTTGTTAATGTTTTGTATGGATTGTTGTTTGATGAATTTGAAGTTTCTGGGAAGAGAATTTGAGATTTTGATTTTATTTTGGTTTGCAGGTCGTTCCTCATCGTATGCTCACGGAATCGGTATCTTTTGGTAGATTTGCGTCTGAAACACTATCATGGGAGAAATGGTCAGCTTTCACTCAGAACCGTTACTTGGAAGAGATTGAGAGGTTCACCAAACCTGGTTCTGTGGCACAGAAGAAAGCTTTTTTTGAAGCTCATTTTAAGAACCGAGCTGCCGGGAGAACAACGCAAGGGAAGATCGAAGAGGAAAATGTTGAAACCAGTGATGAAATTGTGTGTGAAGTAAGGAAAGATCATGTCGTTGATTTAGAAGTACCAGTAGTGGTGAATAATGCTATGAGCATAGATGAAATAAAGCATGAAGAGGTGTCTAATAATGAGGGTGATTCTGTCGTTCCTTCATTTTCTGTAAAAGATGAAATAACTGATGTTCGAAGTGATGAAGTGAAGGTTACTACTAATTTGGAGAACTTGAATTTAATGGTTGTTCCTGAAGATAAGACTCTTGCAGAGGTAATGCAACAAATTCATATTGATCACATTGCAATTTCCTGCTTTGTTTTCCTCTCAATGTTTATGGCATTTTTTCAGGAGATTTCTACTTCTTCAAGTAAAGATAGACCTCCTAGCTCTTGTGGATCGAAGGCCTGCAATATAAGTTCAAAACTGGAACCCTCCTTCGTCATAGAACTGGATGATTTACTTAAGAACAGTAGAAAAAAGTCAGCTTCGAGTAGAAAAAGGTCAATTGGTGTGTTGAAGAACCGAAACAGATTACCTCCTGAACCCTTTCACATGCCAATCAGCTGTGCTCCTTGTGATAATGCCGATAAGAAAATTGTCAAGATGCCCCAAAGCGGGGCTAAGGGTGCAGGGAAAGCAGACAAGAAGAAGAGATCATGTCCAAGTTCAGTTCATATGTCACTCAACTTTGCTCCTTCTGCTCATCAAACGACCAAAACAGCCCCCAAAGAACTGTCAAGAAACTTTACTTCCAGGGAAACGATTGCATCGAATGCTAGAAACAGTGTTTTACAAAATGGAAGCGAGGCAACAGGAGCTATAATAAGCCGCAAGAGACCATTTCCTCTAACATCCAAAGAAAGCTCTAAAGCTGCAAATTATTCAACCAGTGTAATTGTTTTTTCCAAGTTTCCCTATTTCTTGCGAATATTTTAAGTATACATGCTGAGACTGACTCTTACATATATTCTAGGCATCTGTTGTCAGGTTACCTGGACTTCCTCCTCCGTATAATCAACGATCAGAACACAAAAGGTTACTGATCCACCTATCTTCAACATTCATTGCTTTGTCTAATACTTACCACTATGATTAACTTGGCTTCTTCTTATATACAGGAAAAATATGACTGTAGGGAGCCCAGTTTCATGCAAAACACCCAACAATGGGCCAAGACAGCCTTCTCTCTGGTAAGCAGTTTAGCAACCAATTTCTTAGAGAAACATTTACTATCTTATGTTTATCAGACGTGTTTGTATTGTTCATTGGCTTCTGTGGTAATAAGACTGGATGATTTTGTCTAATGCATTGCAGCCGTGAAAATTCTTCAACTCAAAGCAAAATCAAAGCAAAATCAGTGACTGTATCTTCTCCCTTCGTCTTCAGAAGCAATGAAAGGGCAAAAAGGAGGAAAGAGGTAGCAGTAGAGAAGACCCTCTTTTATAATCTTTCATTTCGTAGGACATAAATAGGATCTATAGTTAATGAATCTCCCTTTTGGTGTATGTCTGTTAGTTCTTCAAGAAGGTAGAAGAAAAGAACAAGAAAGAGGATACGGGAAAGATCATTTCTCTTGCGGCTTCAAGGTAAATCAAAACTCTCACTTAGCATCTGAAGAACACAATAACCCGCAAGTTGGTGGTTTTCAGGTATAGTTAAAAGCTAGTTATTAGACTGTAACTTTTGTCTGAATTTTGACATTGAATCTTTTTATGTATAACATAATAATCATGTGCAGGTACCACTGAGATGTCTGAATTCACCAAGATTCCGCAGGAACCAAAATCCAGGAACAGAGAACATAAAAGATCTCTTCAAACTCCCCATAACCTCAACAAAGATCATTAGCACCAGAAAATCAGTCATAGAGAAGCTCAAAATCTCCAAGATCCATCCTTCCACCAAATTCCAGACAAAGATAAAATCTCAAGAAAATTCGTCTCCTCATATTGTGCAGAACTAAGGGAAGGGACATACCCAATTAATCATTCCTTCCACAGCTGATATAAAACACTTTTGATGATCATCGTAAAGATTCGGCTTTTCGCGTTGAAGGTTTCAAAAGTTTTGTCCTTTCAGCTCGTTATCTCATGAAGCTTCTGATAATAGGAAACTAGCCCTTAATTCAAGGAGCTGTGTAGAATAGGTAGAACTCAAGTAAGTCTTAAAATAACTATGTAACTCAACAGTTTTTGTTGTCCCAGTGTTGTATCATTTGTATAACATGGAGATTTGCATAAAGAAATTGAGGGGTCCAATTTTTGAAATTCTACTGGTTCTTTCTCATTGTTTTCTTTCTTGATTTAGTATAGAATTCGACTTTGAGCTCTTGAATACTTTGAAGAAAATGGCAAAGCTCTCTTTTTACAATTGTTTCACAACGACGTCGTAATTGTGATATGCAGGTGGGCCTCTCATTTTCAGAGGAGAGAGAAAAATCTTATCTCTGTGAACTGCGTGTATGTGTAATGTTTCTCATCTTTCATCTTCTTCCATTTCAAAGCAGAGAGAAAGAGGGAGTCGTCTTGGTAGAGAAGAAAAATGGCTGCTTGTTCTTCATCTTTCACTTTCTGTAATAACTCCACACTTCACTCTCTCCCTCAGAGAAAGGCAATTGCCACCAAAACCCAATTTTCTGTTCCCACAAAATCATCAGAATCTAACTTCTTTGGTTCCAGACTCTCTCACTCGTCCAGTCTCTCACCACTCTCTTCCTGTTCTCTCAAAAGCTCAATCTTTGCTAAGGTACATTTCATGAATCGTACATTATTCGATTGATAGATTGTTTTGCTACAATTGGGTAAACTAATTCTGGGACCAAAGTTGTATGGAATTTATCTTGTGCTCTTAGAAAACTGCTTTAGTATTCTGCCAATGTTTTTGAGAATTAAGAAGGCAAGGTTCTCTTTTTATGTTCTTCATGTGTGTGATCTAGATGCTACTGTACGATTATAAGGAATCAATACCTCGATTTTGCTGAAAAAAAATAGATTCTTGAGGTCTGAATTTGAATGTAATGATGATAGATTGAGGAATGATTCTCTCGGTGTAGTGCATGATGAGTGTTTATTCTAGAGACTCTAAACTTTCAGAAACCTCAAATGCAAAAAGTGTTCCTGAATATGTTCAATCCTCTATTGATATTTCATCAAAGATAGACACATTCTGTCTCTAAGCTCTCTTTTTATCTTTATGTGAATTCTTCACTTTCTAATGTTTGATGGACAGCAGGTTAACAAGGGTCAAGCTGCACCAGACTTCACATTAAAGGATCAGAATGGAAAGCCAGTTAGCCTGAAAAAGTATAAAGGGAAGCCTGTTGTTCTCTACTTCTACCCTGCAGATGAAACTCCTGGCTGCACCAAGCAGGTCCTTTCATTGCTCTCTTTTTCCATGTTTATTGATTGAGTATTTGGTGTTGTAAATCTAAATGTGTTCACTTTGTATCAAACAGGCTTGTGCTTTCAGAGACTCTTATGAGAAATTCAAGAAGGCGGGTGCAGAGGTTATTGGTATCAGTGGTGATGACTCTGCGTCTCACAAGGTACACACATCAAAAATAGTTTCAGATTTTGATTAAACCCATTTCATTTTCCTGGTTTAATGAGAGTTGGGACTTTATACATTGTTGCAGGCGTTTGCAAGCAAATACAAATTGCCATACACGTTGTTAAGCGATGAAGGGAATAAGGTGAGAAAAGATTGGGGAGTTCCAGGGGATCTATTTGGGGCATTGCCAGGGAGACAGACTTATGTCCTTGACAAAAACGGTGTTGTTCAGCTCATCTACAACAACCAGTTCCAGCCTGAGAAACATATTGATGAGACCTTGAAGTTCCTCAAGGCTGCTTAATCATTCTCTCTTTTCTTCTTTTTATTTCTTGCATATCTTATGTCTGGCTCCATGACCTTCCATTGCTTCTGTTAATGTTGAATATTCAATAATACCAACTTTAACCAATGAGAAGCGAGTTCGTTGTAGTACAAAAGATCATAACATTGTAAGGATTAAAGAGAGGTAAATATGTTGGTTATGTGTTTATAATTTAGTCTCAATAACCCAAATGGTGACTTTTCATTGTCCTAAGCTCTTAGATTCTCTTGGAGCCGTTGGATAAATTGAAGAAAATGGCAAAGGTTTCCTTTTTACATTTGTTTTCATGAAACGACGTCGTAATGGAGTCGGAAACATCGAGGGCCTCTCGTTTCAGAAGAAAGAGAAAGTCTTATCTCTGTCTGTCTTTGAACAGAGTCGCTCTGAACGAAGCAGCGACTCTTAAAAAGTCCATTGGAAAAAGCTTTGTCCTGTTTTGATTCCATGGCTTTACCTTCATGCTTAAAGACCGGAATTCCGATGTCTCCGGCCACCGGATTTAATCTTTCAGGTAGTCTTTTGAAGTCAGACAGTGGCTTTGCTGTTCCAACGAAGTTACAGAGCATTCGAAAAAGTGATCGAGATAGATTGAGAATTCAGGCTGTTTTCAGCTTTCCTCCTGCGTTTTTGACTAGAAACGGTCGAGCTGAGAAGCAGAAACAGCTTAAACAAGATCTTCTCGAAGCCATTGAGCCTCTTCAGCGTGGTGCTACGGCCTCTCCTGATGACCAGCTTCGGATTGATCAGGTTCTTTATATCTCGTACTGTAGGAACCATTAGGGTCTAGAGAATGTGATTGAGAGACAAATCTGAGTGAATTTTGTTTGTATGGAGACAGTTAGCGCGTAAGGTGGAAGCAGTTAATCCAACTAAGGAGCCACTAAAGTCTGATTTAATCAATGGAAAATGGGAGCTTATTTATACAACCTCTGCTTCAATTTTGCAAGCAAAGGTAAGAATTTGTGATCTTTGAAACTTGTGGTGTTTGTTTTTGGCTCGTTTGCTTCATTCTCTCTGTTTGTTTAACAATGCAACAGAAACCTAGGCTCTTGAGATCAATCACCAACTACCAATCGATCAATGTGGATACACTAAAGGTGCAAAACATGGAGACTTGGCCTTTCTTCAACTCGGTAATTGTTTCAAAACACTGATCTTTTCGTAGCATTGGCAAAAGTAGGTTCATGTCGTGTTAGAGCATATACTTAGCTCCTTTTTCTAATCTATCCACTGTTATCAATGTTCATTAAGGAAGAACAAAGTATCAAGACCAAACCTTTATTATCAATATGAGTAAAATGAGTCTGATATATAAGCAAACTACAATGTTTTTGTAGGTAACTGGAGACATAACACCTCTCAATACGAAGAAGGTTGCTGTGAAGCTCCAAGTGTTTAAAATTCTCGGCTTTGTAAGTAGACTCAATCTCTTGCTGCTTTATTTGTGTCTGTGTCTATAAGTGAACCTGTACTGATTCAGACACCATATGCTTCTCATCACTGATTGGTATTTGCTGTGCAGATTCCTATAAAAGCACCTGATAGTGCACGCGGTGAACTAGAGATTACTTATGTGGACGAAGAACTACGGTCAGTAGTGAATGAAAAGTTCTAACTTTTGATTTTATGAACATTTGAATCGTAACACAATGTTAAATTTTGTTGCAGGTTATCAAGAGGTGACAAAGGCAACTTGTTTATATTGAAGATGTTTGATCCCTCTTATCGAATCCCTGTCTAAGCTACCGGAAAAATTGATTCCGAATCATCATCATACATAATCATATATCACTTGCTTTGTTCTGTCTCTCTTCATCTTGTAGAAGATGAATGTATGCACAAACATAAACACTAATAAGAGGGAAAGGAAATCAAAAAGAAAGTTGAGCTTTTGTCAATGTTTCAACTTGTTCTGATCAACATTATATTGTATCAGATAAAAAAGCTCAAAACTTTGAATTTGCAAATGAGAAATTGGAAAATAACACACATCTCTTTGTTGAAAAATGGATTTTCTTCTTCTTGTGAATTTTGTACTCTGATAATACAACGTCGTATGAAGTCGGCAAGACATGGACCTCTCATTTCATTGTTCGTTTTGGAAACACTCTCTATGAATCGAAGCTGTAACTTAAGAAGACAAAGAGAAGATTCTCATGGGCTTCGTCGCTCTGCAATATTGGAGCGGAGGAGCTTCAACTTCTCTTCATCTCCTTCGTACAGGTAGGTGAGTTAGATTCTTAACTCGATATGTTATATTTGTGGGTATTCGACTAAAATTTGTGAACTTTTTCTGGTTGAATTGTGATAACTTGATGATTAGACGGCTCGAACCCTAAGCTATACGATGCTCGTGCAGTACAAGCAGTCACTGTAAGACCTTAAATTGTAACTCTTCGTGGTCCGAATAGATGATCTTATTGTTTGATTATTTGTGTTCAGAATTTTAAGTTTGATGTAAGAGCCTCTTCGAGTCGTAAATCTGTTAAAAAACTGAGAAGAGAATCACAACAAGGTAAAGACATTAGCAGAAGAAATGTTACTGAAGAAGAAGAAGTTGTTCAAGTTTCTTCTCCAAGATTTGAAGAAACTCAAGCTTCAAAGGACTCAATTGATGTTGTTGTTGCTCCTCGAGACAAAGTGCTTCAGGCTTGCACTGTAACTTCCGGTTTAATGGCTGCATTTGGTCTAATCATCAGACAGGTAAATCCTTTTGACAAGTTTGCTGATTCCAACATTTGCACTTAACTGATTTTTTTCCACTTGCAGGCATCTCATGTTGCTTCAGTTGAAGGATTACCAATCCCTGACTGCTCTATCGATGTGCCAGGTAACATCTTCCAAAACTTGATTAGGCAGTGTACTGATAATCATTTGAAAACAAACAATAAACTGGTTGTATAATGTCTAATCCTTCTTGCAGTTGGGTTTGAAACTTGGCATCTCGGATTAGTTGTTGGAATCGTTGTACTTATATCATCAAGCAGGTTCTTACTACTAAAGTCTTGGCCTGATTTTGCTGAATCTAGTGAAGCAGCAAACCGACAGGTAAACACATTATTTATTACATCCCTATGGTTCTCTAAACTCCACAGTATCATAATATCCATTGGATTCACTACTTGCAGATCCTTACTTCGCTTGAACCTCTAGATTACCTTGTTGTTGCAATGTTACCTGGAATTAGTGAGGTAAGAAATCATCAAATCAAAGAGACATAACACAAAAATGTTCCCTTTTAGAGAAGTTTGGGTTCATTGGTTTGATTAATGATTCACAGGAATTGCTGTTTAGAGGTGCATTCATGCCTCTGGTGGGTACTAACTGGAACGGTATGGTAGCTGTTGGACTCATCTTTGGTTTACTTCATCTCGGGAGTGGAAGAAAGTATTCTTTTGCAGTTTGGTAAATCGTCTACTTCTGAACATTTTGGTACCTAAATGCTAATGAGAATTGCATAGATCAAATCTTTGACATGGTTCCTGCATTTTTTAATCATATTTCTGATTGAATTCTGTTTGTGATTTCTTCATATTTTCAGGGCGTCAATTGTCGGTATAGTCTATGGTTATGCAGCCGTTTTGTCATCGAGTCTTTTTGTTCCAATAGTATCTCATGCGCTCAACAATTTGGTTGGAGGTTTGCTATGGCGATATAGTTCCAAGCTCAAGTCATTGGAGTGAAATTTATACACAATGCGGCTTAATTGTAAAATGTATAAAGTTAATAGGTCATTTGTGAAATATTTATAGTAGAGGGTGGTCACTGAAATTTTATTGTACCAACTACCAACAACGACTGTCACAAAGGACAAAGTGAAATTGGATCTCTATATTTATTAATGATGTGAAAAGTGAAAAACCAATCATATTGTCTTCTTAAAGTAAACATACTAATTCATGAAAATTTTAGATTGTTAAATACAGTAAATACTTTGTTGGAAAAAGAATAGTCTTCTCATTAGTAATCTGTGTTTTTTGTTAATTAGTGTTAAACTGTTAATCTTAAGTAGTATAAATTAGTCCAACTCTTTTTTTATTTTTGGGTCAGGATTAGTCCAACTCTTTAGTCTAATGGTTTAGATGATACAACAAATGATATGTTTCCATCTAATTGTTTGAAAGAAGTATATGATAATTAATGTTTAATTTAAAATTAATTTAATGAAGAATTCTGTTTTTTATTTTTTTAGGGTTGAAAATGAAGAATTGTATTAGCGGAAGAGGAACTGTTGTCTGGTCAAAAGGTCAATAGTGGAACACAAACGTGAACAATGAAGTGACAAATACACGTCTCTTCTCTTCTCTTGTGCAAATTGTGTATAGTTTCTAGATTCCAAACATCCATAAATAAAACTCTTCTGTATTGTATTTTTGTTTTGGGAAATTGCCCACTTTACCTTGACATTAAAGCAACAAGCTTTGAAAACCAAAAAGAAATCTCAGAGGAGAAGAGAAAAACTCTAAAACCCAGAAATCGAGTGAAGAAAAGAGAGAAAGAGCTGATATGCTACTTGAAACATGGCGAATGGATGTGATAAAACAGGTGGTTGTCCCAGCGATTACGTCGCCGTCGTAATATCAGTAATCTGCTTCTTAGTGTATGTGTTCATCATCTTCTTTGTTCGTTTTAAGATGATTTCATTAGCTGAAAGTTCCGTTTTTTCCGTTTGTAGTTTTGAAGATCTGGATTTTTCGTTAACTGGGTTTGCTTGTTGACTTGAGTCGTCTTCGATGAGATATCCACGAATTTATGGGGTTTTAATAATTTTAAATTGTTCGTTCGATGTCTCTTTTCTGTTAATTTCTCAGTCTTCTTAGTGTTTGATGTTATGTCTGCTAAGATTCATCTTGTTTATCAGTCAAAGGATCCGCCTTTTGCTTCTACTTCAGTTTATCGATAACAAGATTCAATTATTATTTGCTCTGGTTGTTAGTTTTATCATCTAATGGCTCTCATTGAGTGAATCTTCAATCTTGAATTAGCTCTCTAGTTGCTCAACTTCTCTGTTAAGTTGATTCTATTTGATTGATTTCACTTTGTTTGTCAGGCTTCTCTCACGCTCTGTCTTACCATGTTGGATTCACAAGGCTCCTCGTACTAACAGTAGCAGTTTCTGGATCCCAGTCATTCAAGTCATCGCTAGTTTCAACCTTCTACTCTCAATTGTGGTTAGAAGACCAATGATTCGACTGACTCTTATGAATCACTTGATTTTTTTAGTTACTATAGTATACTTCTATAATTGACTGTTTTGATTATTTATCTTTCAGATGTCAGTTAATTTGTTTCAGTTCGGAAAGAAACATTGGTGGCAATATTGCTATCTTTGGGCAGGTTTGGTTGGAAACAAGTTGTGACAATTATATAAATGAGTTCTTGTACTATTTGATCTGCAATCTACTAATGTTGGATTTCAGTGTGTATTGAAGGACCACTTGGGTTCGGTTTGCTGATGAGCTGCCGCATAACTCAGGCATTTCAACTATACTTCATCTTTGTCGAGTAAGGATCCATGTTGTTAAGAATGCTTTTGATTATTGAGGGATTTGTATTCCAGTTCTATCTCTATTGGTCTAATTGTGTTTCTATCTAATTGTATTATAAATTTGTAGACTCCTACTAATTAATATCTGTATAAATTTACGCATCTATTTCATACGTTTCATATTGTTCAAAAGATTTTGTTTGTATATCGACTAGATCAAGAAGACTTAATGCATAATGCAAACTCTAGGTCCTATATATTGGATAACATATTTACATGAAATCAAATTTTGGTGAAAAATACCGCAAAAATAAATATTAAATACTCGGCAAAATCACTTTTCCCAATTTTTCAAAAGTTTGTACACACATAATATTTTTTTAGGAGTTATACTTACAATTTCAAATTCTGCAGATTATATATGAGTGAACTTGAAGATTTTCTATAAAATTCAATAAATATTTTATATCAAAAAAAAATTCCCATAAAAACAATTGAAATTCCTATAACAGTTAACTACAATAACCAACTGCAATTTATTCTATTTATTGGTTATATTTTTATTTACATAAAACAATTGAAATTGGTATTCTTGACATATATGATAACTTGAATGTCTTACCATCCTGACATGAGTGTATTTCATCACACTATTGGATACAATATTTTTTTTTTCACATTTATTTCACGTGTCATAAAGCTCTAAACTCGTCATCTTTCAAAATAATTCCAGTAAATAACATAAAACTTTCCAAACATCTTTTATTGGTCAGGTACAATTTTCCAAACATAATGTTATAAGATTTTTCCCAAATTTTAAAGGTAAAAGTTATTTTCTCTTTTTTATTTTACTTGCTGGCGAAGCTGCTAAGTATAAGAGCATCTCCAATGATCATATTTCAAATTCTATATTTAGAAGAAAAATATTTCTAATAGTATTTTATTTTTTACTCTAAAAATAGAGATCTCTATTTTTTCCTCCAAATTTTGAAGACTTTATTTCTTCCTCTTTTTGTTTTTTTTTGTCAACCAATATATTATAATATTAACCAACATAAGTTTACAACACTAAACCATTAGCTGACTCTCTAATTGAACGAGCGAGAGCATCACCTTTATGGTTCAGAGATCTCGGAATTACATGGAGGAAAAAAGCACGGAAAAGAGACTGTAACCTGAGAAACTCCTCCTGATATGGTTGAAAAGCTGGCCACTCCTCAGGATGCTTCAAAAGCTTCAGTACATCTGCACAATCAGTAGCCATCTCAACTTCTAAAATCTCGGCTACTATGAGGGATTCCATAGCCCACAACACTGCTTCCACCTCAGAGTGTAGCGCAGATAGACTTCTTCTTATATGGCGTGCCCCATGCTTCCCTCAGAGACTGCGTCCGGAAAGCAAAACCAACCGATCCCAGAAAAACTGTCAGAACATTTCCACGACGCATCAACGAAACAACAATGTTCCGTAAAGGCCGGATTCACCGTCAGCGGGAACGACACATCAGGCCATGCTGAAGCTTTGCTGAGGGTTCCTGGTTGGCTAGCATAACATATTTGACTTCTAGCCTTAAACCATTCCACCTTATCTTGCTTTGCTTGGGATAAAACGTCATGGGGATCCCTGGTTGTCCCCGTGAAACAATATTCGTTCTGCGATTTCCAAATTTGCCAAATCACCCATGGGAAAATATCAATTTCAACTGAGTCTGGTACTCTCCAAAATAAGTAATCTAGATTGTACCATATAGAGTTTCCTTTCTTCCTCTAGAGTAAAACTTTTTTATTACAAAATGATCTTTTAATTTATGGTGTAATATTATTTTATACCTAAAGAAAATTATATGATCAAATATATACATTACAAAATTTTAAGTATTTTATTAAAACTAATTAAACTATAAAATCTATGAAATTTATTAAAAACTATTAAATTATTATATTATATAGTTAAAATTATTAAATAGTACTTAAAAGTTTATCAACTTTTTTTAAAAAATTATGAAAATACAACAATAATATATATTACAATTGAAAATACAAGGACATATTTCTTAAATGACATATTGCTTAAATATGAAACTTTATTTAAAATTAATTGTGATTTTACTAATGTCGTTATTAACTATTTAATATAAATGAGTAAAATATGTAGATTTAAAAAATAAATGACATCTTACAAAATAATAAATTTATTTAGAGTAAATAATAAAGTAAACCATTGAAGCAAATTTTTTTTTTTTTTTTGTATTTTGTAAAATTATAAATGTTAAAAGAATTAAATATTTTACTATCTATTACAGAGATATAATGTCTAGCGAAATTTAGATACCTATACATAAAACCCAATGTATGGGACCACCAACTCACTCCTATCTCATATTGTGATCAGAAAAATTGTCCAATGTATCACTCTCTCACAATTTTTGCTATATGCCAAATATTCTTTAAGCATGAGAACCACCAACTCACTTCTCTTTCCTATTTGTATTTTGCATACAAATTACAAAATTCCTTGGAGATCCTCCATACCATCTATAGCAATGGTCATCACGATATTTTGATCCAAGTGATTAGAAATCTCAAGTCCCCAATTTAAATTTGATGTCCCCGATTTTCAATTCTGATTTTTGATATAAATTTGTTATCAGATAAAAATATATTAACGAGTAAAGACCCGATTGGTAACGACTTTCGTTGCTCTAAAAAACAAAAATCTTTCTACAGCACTGAAATTAAATCAATCGTGTTCTTGATTTACTTTTTGCTTTCGTTGCTTTAGAAAGCCAAATTTTTATATATAGAATGATTTTGGCTGTCAAAAGTCAAAAATCTAGAACCAAAATTTATGAACTTTACAAATATAAATTTCTACAGCATAAAATCTACAGCCAAAAAACCTACAGCAAAAAAAATCTACAGCCAAAATCCTACAATTAAAAACTAAAAGTTACAGCCATTTTCAATCGGTCCATAAATATATGTTAATCAGGTAATACATATGTTAACGCACATTATATGTATCAATCAAATATATATTTATCAAATATATGTTAGCCTACAGTCGGATTAACACATAATATATGTTTTATCATAATATTATTTTTTTGTTTAATAAATGTTGAAAGAAACAATTATATGTGTAGGTAAACAATCTTGTCATAGAATGAAAAAAAAAAGTCCAAAATTTGTTTGAGATTGTTAAATAATGCTGTGGAGTAATGGTGACTCTTTCCAAATGTTAATGATTTAAATCTTATAAAATATAACTATTATTTCCCAAAGAAGTTTTCTCTTTTCTTTACTACTAGTTTATTTTAACTGTCTACTATATATTAGAACAATAATTGGGTGTTGACGTTTACAACTATTGATCAACTTATAAAATTGAAGGAATCTTTATCAGTTTAATGTTTGTATCTTTCACCTAATCAGTTAATTTGAATAGACATTTTGGTTTTTTAAAGTTATATAGTATAGTTTAGTTTATCAGCAATATGTCTTGAATTTAAGTAAAAGTTTTTACCAAATGATTAAATGGTTAACGATTATCTTTGCAACTTTTTGACTAGAATTTGACGTCAAATTGTTACGTAATTTTGTATAGTAAAAATTTGAGTTATAAATTAGATTTTATTATCACAAAAATTGAGTTTTAACAGTTTGCAACTACTTTTTTTTCTTTAAATTTCTTCTTTAATATTCTGTTTTGATTATTATCTTAACTTGGAAGAATAAAAATGAAAATGCACATGAAACTGTTTTGTAGATGAAGCCACGACCTGCACTTTGTTATTAGCCAGGTTAGTGTTGCTTCCAAACATACGGATTCTTATATATATAAATTTATAAGATAACCGAATTTATATTTTTTTTTTACAATTGAATCGATAATAATCTTTACCAAAACCTTCTCTTAAAACCCAAACAATATTAAATAGGAATGACACGATTTTTAGAATGACACGATTTTTAGAATGAAACTATGAAAGAAAAGATAAAAATAGAATTAACCACTTCAACCAAAATATTTTACAATTACCAAAACATTTTTTATATCATTATTTTTAGTCTAACTATCTTGGGGTAAACAAGATCATTTATTTTACATGTTCAATCTAACAGAAAAAAATATATATTAGATTTTTCTTTCAAAAGAATACATATATAAAAGGTGCAAAACTAAAATATAGATGAAATTTACTCTAATTTAAAATACAATAAATTTGTTCAAAAACTTGTTGGACATAGCAAACAAAAAAAAAGAATGAAGATGGCATCATAGTGGATAACCATGTCAGGACTCATAATTAACAAATAAAATAAATAATGTAATTATCATTTATATTCTCAACGTATTAAACTATAAAGATCCATTGTATGGATAACTTGTTAAACCACTCGAACTCTGTTTTGGATCCACACGTATTTATATCCATTACACATGCATTTATGTATAAACTATGATATTATACACCATTACAATCAATCGTGTATGTGACATATAGAAAAACCGTAGCGTTAACGAATAATATCTTTATTTACATAATATTATTAAAATTTATTTTAATTTTAATATATAAAGATTGATTACTAGACAAAAAAATAAAAAATAAAATACTTTTATTTTGATAAAGTATATCATGGTATAAATTATGGATGAATTTACATAGGAAAGTTTTATAACAGATTATTATTATTAACTTTAAATATATTATTTTCTATTAAACTAGATATGAGCTTATAATAACTAATTCCTAATATTTAAGATATACAATAAAACTTCTAGAAATTAATAATGTTTAGACTTTAAACAATTATTAATTTAGAGAGGTATTAATTTATCCATAAACTAATATTATTAATTTGTAGTATAAATTATTTTAAGTATAGTATTTTTAGTTGTTAAAATTATTTTAAAAGATAAATTGAGACCATTTTTAGATTAATCTTTTGAAAGTTATAAATTTTATAATTTATGATTTCAACTGTTTTATTTCAATAGCCTATAATACTATTACAATGATACATATTAAAAAATTTGAAAACTTAAAGACATTTTAGTTATTTTTTATGACATGTTATACTATAATATCATAGTTTATAAATAGAATACAATAACTGTTTTAAGAAATTGATTTTTTCTAAAAATTATACTTTAATATATCAAATTATTTAAATATATATATATATATATATAATTTAGATGATTATTAATTTATGATATTATTGGGATTACATTGTTACATAAATTTTTCAAAAATAATTATTATTTTATTAATTTTTTAAATTTGATCAAATTTTACATTGGTTTCACTTGGGACCAGAGTATTTTATTATTTTATAGAAGTTATTAATTTATCGAGTATTAATTTTTGGAAGTTATATTCTATCATACAAAAGATATTCCTAATCAATATCTATTTAATTTTTTTACTCGTAATAGAAAAATTAGATCAAACAACTTTTATTTAAGTAGATGACTAATCTCGTGATTAATTCTAAGATTCATAAAAAAGTAAATACACGCGACTCATACTCTTTCTTTAAAATTAAAAAATTATTGTTATTCTTAAGTTATTAACATTAAATTTTTAATATACATATTTATAAAATACTTTTTAAAAATATATATTAAATATGAGCTAAAAACAGGCGCATTTGCACATCCAGGGATTGAGTCTCACTGTCTACATTATGTAGAAATTTGGCTAATGAGTCGGCTAGTTGTGATTTAGTATTGACAATAATATATATATATATATATATATATATATATATATTAAAGATGAATAAATTACAATAATTTTTTAATAAAAATTTAAATGTCTAAATGAACACATAACTCATGTTGGCCTAGATGAATACATATCTACAAATTTAAATGAACATGGATGTAAAAACTTAAATGAATACATGTTTAAAACTTTAAATGAATGCGAATCCAAAAATTAAAATGAATACAAGTATAAAATTTTTAATAATCATAAATTCAAAAACCTAAATAATAAGAGTCAAACAGTTTTATATACAAAAATTTTAATGCATCAAAACCTAAATAAAAAAATCTTAAAAAATATATTTTCTGTACAACATTAGTTATTATTATAAATTAAATTTTAGTATATCAAATATATATAAAATTAATAAATTTACATATACAAATTAAATCATAATAAAAAATCTAATATTATATATAAATATTATAAATAAATATAAATAACTACTACAAATGTATATCAATTTTTTCACAAAAAAAAATATCGGATGTATAACATGGACATCATCTAATAATTAAATAATTTCGTTACAAATCACAATTATCTGTTTTTTGCTTTATTGTTGTAAGTTCGCATAAAGAGACACAACTTTCTTTTTCCTCTTCATTCGCTTCTCTCAATTCCAAAGTTACAGACTTTTCGAAGATGAAAACAATTTTTTTAATTATTTTTTTGATTAAATTGTGAAAATTTCGGTTCCTTTTCTTCACCGTCAATTCTCTAGAAAAAGAAAACATTCTCCGATTATTCATTTCATTCATTCATATCTCTCTTTCCTTCTATGCTCTGATCAGAACAACGCAAACATAAAGAAAAGAACTTTGGTTTTTGTGTAAATTTGCGATGATTGATTCTTTGTTCTTAATGATGAATTGATGCAGATGGGATTTCAGAAAGTTGTCTCTTTTTCTTAACAAGTAATCATATTTATCTATCTCTTAAGTCTTGTGATTTAACTTTGATATTGTTCGCTGGTTGTGAATCTGGGTGATGATCAAATTGTGGTATTACTTAACATTTCCCCAAATCAATTGATGGTTTTGTACAATCAAAATTGATTTCTAGGTTTTTCTGTTGTGATCATGGTTAAGGTCAAATTTTTTTGAGTTTCCGTGTGCAAAGGAGAAGGAGAAGTCCTTTGCGTGTAACAAACAGTTTTCTTATTTATTATCTTCCGTATCAGATCCAATTTTTATTCTTTTTGTTCTGCTTTGTGGTCTTCTTAGAATAACCTCATCATTGTGTTACTCTACTTTTCCAAGTTTCTTTCTTTCATTCTGGGTTGATCTGTTTGATTGCTTACAAAGTCTTTGTTTGTTCTTAAAGAGGAAAAGGTTTAAACTTTGAGTATTATGATTTGGATCCTTACTTGTTTCTGTTTCTTCTGTAGATCAAAAGTGTAGAGCTTGTTGAACAATACTAGAGACTACAAAATCTGCAGGTAAACTTCTAGGCTCTTGTTCTCTGTGTTTTATAATCTTTCAGGGAAATCAAAATGTGACTTATTGTCTTGATTTGTGATTTGTAGATAATATTGTGTTTGAAAATGGATGCTACAAGTAGTGGAACTCCGACTTTACAGTACCTTAGCTTACCAGAACAACCAGTTTCAACCACTTCTCCTCCTGTATCTCCATTTCAAAGGCCCAAACGTCAATGCTTTGGTGACTCAACTCCTGGAGAATTTCCTTTAGCAGCTAACCCTGCCATTGTTCTTCATGTTCTCACTGAATGTAGATTAGATCCTCGTGACCTCGCTAATCTTGAGGTTCTTCTTCGAAAGTGTTGTAAACTTTACTGAATTTCAAGGATTAATTGTTCTGCTGATTAGATTTTTGCTGTTGTTGTTGTTGTTGTTGGTTTAGGCAACATGCTTATTCTTTAGCCAGCCAGCAAACTTTGCCCCGGACATTAATCTATCACTATCCGAGCTGGCTGCTCTTGATATGTGTAATAAAAGGGCGATTATCAAGGCAATGAATGAAGAAGAACGTGAAGAAATGAAACGTAGATGTGGAGGATCATGGAAATTGGTCCTTAGGTTTTTGCTGGCTGGTGAAGCGTGTAGCCGAAGAGAGAAGTCTCAAGCAATTGCTGGTCCTGGACATAGTATCGCTGTTACATCGAAAGGTGAAGTTTATACTTTCGGTTATAATGACGCTGGACAGCTAGGACATGGACATAACAGAGAAGAAACTGGGATTTTGCCTATCAGGTTATTCTCATTGACATCTATGATTTAGTATAAAACCAGAAGAAAAGAAAAACCTGATAGAGAAATGTCACCCAGATTGTTTTCGTGTTTGTGCAGATCATTGCATGGAATCCGAATCATCCAAGCAGCTGCAGGTGGTGGTCGAACAATGCTTATAAGCAATGAAGGAAAAGTTTACGCATGTGGAAAAGATGTATTTGGGGACGCTGAATATGGAGGCACAGGAAGTGAATTGGTTACAACTCCTCAGCTCGTAACATCTTTAAAGAACATCTTTGTTGTGCAAGTGGCTATCGGAAATTATTTCACTGCTGTTCTCTCCAGAGAAGGAAGGATTTATACATTCTCGTGGGGCAGCGATGGTAGAATAGGACACCAAACCGAGGCTGCAGATGTCGAGCCCCGTCCTTTGTTAGGCGCACTTGAGAATGTACCTGTTGTGCAGATTGCTGCTGGCTATTGCTACCTTCTTGCCTTAGCTTGTCAACCAAATGGCATGTGAGTATCTCCCTATACACTATTTCTTTTCGGTTAACTATCTAACAATTAGACTGTTTCAACAATACCCCCTCTGTTTCAAAAAGATAAGATGTTTTGGAAAAAAAATTGTTTCAAAAAGATAGATGATTCTACTGCAAATTTGATTAAATATTTTTTGTTCTACCTTTTTTTTCTCTCGTCTCTTCTTAAGTATTTTTTCTTTGAAGTTAAAATGTCATTTCACAATTTTTCTTAATATATGTGAATCTCAAAACATCTATCATTTTGAAACGGAGGGAGTAGTAAAAATCATGCTATATTTTAGGTCTGTTTACTCGGTTGGTTGCGGTTTGGGAGGAAAACTTGGTCACGGATCAAGAACGGATGAGAAATATCCGCGGATTATCGAGCAGTTTCAGCATTTGAATCTTCAACCCATGGTGGTAGCAGCGGGTGCTTGGCATGCCGCGGTAGTAGGTCAGGACGGAAGGGTGTGCACTTGGGGTTGGGGGAGATACGGTTGCTTGGGACACGGTAACGAAGAATGTGAATTGGTTCCTAAGGTTGTTGAAGGACTAAGCCATGTCAAGGCAGTTCATGTCGCAACAGGAGACTACACTACTTTTGTGGTCTCAGATGATGGCGATGTTTACTCGTTTGGTTGTGGCGAATCCGCTAGTCTTGGTCACCATCCAGCCTTTGATGAACAGGTTAGTGAACTCGAGTATTTCTTTCGATTGTTTTTTGATCATTTAACTTATATGTTGCCAGTAGGGGTGTCAATGCGGGTTTAGCATATCCCACAGATTAGAAGCCGGCATTGACACCCTATATTTTGGTTCTGGTTTGTGTTTGTTTGCAGGGTAATCGGAACGGGAATGTGCTGAGTCCAGCGTTAGTAACATCACTGAAACGAAGGAGTGAGAGGATGGTTCAGATTAGTCTAACGAATTCGGTATATTGGAACGCTCATACATTTGCACTCACGGAATCAGGGAAGCTATTTGCGTTTGGTTCAGGCGATAAAGGTCAGTTGGGAACAGAGCTTGGTAAGAACCAAACAGAAAGATGTGTGCCAGAAAAAGTGGACATCGATCTCAGCTAGTGGTTTAGCCATTTGGTTGGCACAAATCGCGTTTAACATAAGAAAAGGAAACGCAAGAAAATTGCGTTTGCGTTTTAAGTTCATAAGACATGGGAAAGTTGACAATAGGGGGAACAGTAAGTTAAGGAAGTTATGTCATAACATTTCATTGTATAGTGTTTTAGATTAATTCTAACTGTTCATGTGTCAAGTCTTTTAGGTCATGTGTTTATAATTCTCGAATAATTTCATTTAATCAAATTTATTGTAAGATTCACATTTTATAGCGTTTGTATAAATTCCTTAGAAGGCAATCTTTTAAGACTAGTTTAAACCAGTTCCAACTGAACACTTCAATCTAGTTTAAGCTTTAAAACCAGTTGTGTTAAAAAGGATCTCCACGCGCTTGTTTGCTAAACCAAACCGCTATTAATGCGCATAGGGAAAAAAGTGAACCATAGAATATGATTACTTGATTTGTACGTACGTAAGCAAAGGCATTATTATTATTTTGTATAATTTAATTAATATATTGATAAATTAAATTCTATAAATTAATTAAAAATATGATTTTAACATAATTAATATATAGATATATTAATATTTTTTAAGAAATTATATATATATATATATAATAGAAATTTTGTTTATAATCCCAACAAAAAGTATTCTTTATAGATGTATCTTGTTTTTTTCTTTTTAGGGTTTGAGATGATAAATAATAATATTTGTCTGCTTTGCATTATTGTAGTTTTAATGGATTGATGAAAATCTGGGCTAAAGAATTCTTTTTATTAAATGATTTTTGCTACATTTGATATAATTGACTATTTTTTGAGACAAAAACACAAGAAGCTTAATTTTTTTTGATAAAGGACAAGAGGCTTAATTAGGAGTAGAAAATATGTGTCTAATTTGCATTTTCCTTAGCCGTTAATATTTTTTTGGCAAACCTCAAATTTAGCATTTTGATCAAATAACTATATATAAAAAGAACCTCACAACACAATTAAAACTTTTATAAATAAATAAAGAAAAAATTCCCCTGAAACATTTGAAAAAAAGTTTTATTGGGGATTATTAATCAAAACATAATGGCGCGCCTTCACCTAGCTCTTCTCCTCCTCTTCGTTGCCGTCTCCGCCGTAATCGTCTCAGCCGCTGAAAATGATAAGCCACCGTCAACCGCCACAGGTTTAGCTCCCACCACCGGAGGTCCAACTGAAGAAGATGTTGGAGATCCTAACGCCATAGGAACAACTGAAGATGATGCAGCTGATCCTCCATCTCCCGGAGATGATGACGTGGCAGTTGCTGGACCAATTGGAAACGATTCTTCGTATGCTAATTATCCACCGGCTCAACAAACTTCCGGTAGCGGAGCCACCGGAATTTTTGGGTTTGTTTCTGTTGTTGCTGCTACGGCTGGATCATTCTTCTTTATCTAGAGCTGTGATCGGCGCGTGAAATTAAGATATTAATTATATTTTTTGTATGTAATATATGAATATTTTTGTGTATACATGTACAAGTACTTTATTGTCCTTTATTCGAGATCATCGGTAATTTTGGGACATGTAAAAACTAGTAATTTGATACTAAAAAAAAAGTGTTTTGGGTGGGTCAAATCATTATATATCATAGAAAGCTATGCATGGATTTGTGATTTTTTGGTTCATTTTGTTATAATTTGTTGTGAGTAATATTTTGATATTTCCTTGAAACTTAACAACGATAATTACATTACGAATGAAAGTATTAACTTAAAGAAATCACAAGAAATGAGGTAAGATAAAAGAAGAGAAACGTGGTTTATAAATTAGGATATATATATTTTGTTAAAAAAATTAGGATATATATATGTGGAAATGTTCGAGGATGATATTTAAAAATCTTATTGCAAGTTTTGGTTCTAGTTCTAATTTCAAGTTGAAAAGATATCTAGATATTCTAGGCCGAAATTCATTAAAAGTTTAGCAATGAAAGAGGCAAAAAGTTTATATAGATTCAATTGCGATCAAGATTTTTTGAATATTAGGAGCCAAACAATGTGGTCTAAAGTTTGTCATCTAACCTAAAGCATTCCCACATTTTTTTTTGTCAATAATTTGGATCGACAAGATTTAAATTTATAATTAATTCTCCAAATTTTCTAACAATATCATGTTGAGCAAATGCTACTTTTCTGAAATTGAACCTAATAGAAAAAACGATCGATATGATACTTAACCACTTGAGCAAAAACATTTCACTATTTTGTTTATTATTTCTCTACTGTAACTTTTTCAGTTACCATATATTTTTATTTTATGTTTGTAAGATTTTTATTTGTTTTTGTATAAGAAAACCCTGAAAAAAAAGTCTTGCAAGTTTCGAACTCATGATCTTGTAGGTAATAAGTGAAACTCATCTACAAGAGATGGGCTCTGCGCTTTTTATAGGCCTGACCCAAACATGTGTTAGTATGCGCGTGTTTTTCACGTTCAAAAAACTTGTGACTTAGACGCGTGTGGATGCGTTTCTCCATTACTCTCCAAGCCGATAGAAAAATTTGTAGAGAAAGCGTCGATACAGATAATACTCTGCATCGCACCTATCTATTTTACTTATCAATTTCGGTTTGTTATTTCCGGTTTAATATTGTAATTACTCTGGTTAACTCTTGGTTCTACTTTTGTGAACACGCCTATGTACTGAGAAAAACAGTCAGAGAAGAATCAATCATAATTTCAGAATTTCAATCCTATCTTATTCACTTTCTCTCTATATTCTGTTCCATACCTAAATCACCATTGATAACATGTTTCTGAGATAGTCCTTCTTTCTTAATCGATTATTTTTTAGGCTGTCTATCACTCCTTTTCGGCTTCACAGAGAAGTTCTAGAGGAGATAATCACCCTTTAATTTGACATCCTGCAACAAGCGTCAAATGAAGGTCCAACGGCTAACCTTTTTCGCGGTGAACGGAAAATCGAATCTTCATCACTTTCACTCTTCTCAGGTTCTCTTTTCCGATGTTAATATAATAGAAAAATTCGATTTTTTTGCTGTCAATTCTGAGAATACCCATTTGCAATTGCCATAGCCTTTTTAGCTAATTCAAGTACAGAAATTTAGCTTTGGTTTTTACTCGCTGTTTCTTAATTAATTTCAGGGAATTACCACTTCGGAGCTCGATTTACGAGAGTTTGAGTCCAAATTACTTGATAGGAAATGGGGATTACAGAGTCCTGCAACTCCAATTCAGAAGATTAGTGTTTCTTCTTCTAGAGGGACTTGTAAGGATGAAAAATTCTCCTTCTTTAACAGCACTCGTCCACATCTCGGAGATGAAATGTTGAAGTCAAAGCAAGGATCGTCTTTTTACATTTTGAGAGATGATCTTTTACATCCTCTTGTGAATGGTAACAAAGCTAGAAAGCTTGATGCTTTGTTACCACTTCTTGGAGATCATAATGTGACTGATTTGGTGAGAATGTGATTTTCTTTTGCTAAGTTATTATCTTGATTGGGTTCTGTGGGAAATGCTTAAAGCTTAGAGCTTTTTTTGTATATAGGTTACATGTGGAGGTTGTCAAAGTGCTCATACAGCTGCAGTTGGTAACAGTTTGAATCATTTTTTGTTTATAGAACGAAAACCGAATTAGGTTTTGATTGAAATGGATATCAGTTGCTTGTACCTTTCAGCTGTTTTGTGTGCTGAGAGAGGTCTTAGATCACATTTGCTACTGCGTGGAGAACAGCCTGAGGTTTTGACCGGTTACAACCTTGTTTCGACTATGTATGGAAATGTTCAGTATGTACCAAGATCGAGGTACGCAAATAGAGAGAACATGCTGAGAACTTACGCAGATCAGATTGTTGGGGAAGACGGTTTTGTATTATGGGCTAAAGACATTTTTGAGGACCTTGAGGCTATAGATGTTGCAAAAATGGATTCAAGAGCCAAAATTTCCTCTAGAAAGGTTTTAATCGTGAATGAAGGTGCTGGAGATGCTCTTGCCTTACTCGGTAAAGATCAATTTTGGATATAGTCTAGGTAGTGGGCAAAATCATTGTGGAAGAAGTGACTAAGATTATCGTATATGCGTAATAGTTAACAAGGGCTTTGTAACTATGTGCAGGTATGTTTCGGTTAGTGCAGTACTTGTCACAAGATCACTTACTTGGGAAGGAGAGGCCGATCAAATTTGTAGTCGATTCTGGTACTGGAACAACTGCTGTGGGTTTAGGAGTTGCAGCTATGTCTTTAGGGTTAGGATTTGTTCACCAGCTTTACCAATATTCTTTTTGTCTGAATTTTATCCTCTTGCCAAAGTTTTCAGTATCTTGATTACTAGCTCACTTTTGAATTCATTTCAGGCTTCCATGGGAGATTCATTCTGTGATGCTAGCTGATACACTTGAAAATTACAAGAGACATGAACATCGCTTGATAGCAGAATTTTCTAACCAGTTTCTTGCCTCAGTCTTCTGCAGCAGCTTGGATATGAATCATATGATCAAATGGATAGATCGTCAACACCCGAGAAAGTATGTGTGCAACTGAAGATCTACTAAAATGATCCTATTTTCCAAGTTTGAAGCTTTACAGATCTACGATGGTTTGATTGTTCTTTGGTTCATAATCAAATTTCTTATGTTTTCAGATTTGGGAAGGTCTTGGAAGGAGAAGTGGAGATGTGTAGGAAAATTGCGCAGGAGACAGGAGTTTTAGTGGATCCAATGTATACATTAGCTGCTTGGGAGACAGCAATAGAGCTTGTGCAGGACGATCAATCAAGCATTGTAGTGATGCTTCACACTGGAGGCACTCTTGGGATGTTTGGTCTTGCTCAAAGATACAAATCTTGCTTCGCTAAGCTGAACGATTAAGATACAATTTCCAAGTCTTAGAGCAAAAAATTTAAAGATGGTTACTTTATAACTTCAATTGTAGCAAACCCATCATTGAACTCTAGCCGAACTCATTTCGGTTCGGTTGTACTGAGATTTTGATCGGTTAAAATTTGGTTTGTACATCTTACATGATACACACATTTAATTTGATACAATAATTTTTTGAAAATTGATTGGTAAACAAGAAATTCATGAAATAAAATTTAATGTGTAACTTTCGTCAAAAATTTTAAATTATAATATATTATATATATCGAATTAATTTTTTTTATGAAGAACAAATCTATATAATCTAATATGTGATGATAAAAGTTTATTTAAAATACATATGAAGATTATATGATTAATCAAGTTTTTTTTTAATTAACAATTGTATCGACAAGGTTTTATTCATAATCTAAAATTTTATCTTTAAAATTTATTTTTAAACACCAAAGTTATTAGCTGAATCATTCTGATCATCAGAAGAAATCGACAAATTTTATTTTGTGAATTTAATTTGTATTTGCACTTAAAAAGTAAACTTGTAAAAAGAATATCATTTAGTTGAGTTCATATATAATATCCAATTATCACCACCACTTTAGTAAGAACTAAAACCATTTTAGAATAATAAAATCATTAAACCAATACACACGAGTGGATGACAATATTTCTTTTAATTTTACCCATAAAATTTGTACGTTAATCGAAAAGAATCATACTTGAACAACAAATTAGAAATTTAAATTGCGTTTTAAGCTTTAGAAAATACAAGAAACATAAGCAAACGTGGTAAGCAAGAAGTGGTACAAAGTGATGTTATTATTTACCTGAAAAAAAAAATAGAAAACGAAAACAAAGATTATATAATTGTTTTTGGTCGTTGGTTTGAGGGAGTCTTCTTCTCGAACCGAGATTTTCATGTGCACGTGCGTTTGGTCACTACTTCGTGTTTAACAAACACTTCCTTCACTATTGCTAATAAATACTATCAACATTAAACAAATACTATTATAATATTTGCTATAAAAGATCGTTCATTCTTATATCATTACATATTTTGTGTATTATATAATTAATAAGCTTGCATATTAATTGTTTGAAGGGATTGAGCACAAAGTGAAGAGGTAATGTGGAAAATTTAGTATTAAGGTGCAAAAGATTATAAACCAAATATAAGTTTATGAATAGGTGAGGATTCTAGACCGTGTCGAGCAGAGAGCTCGATAGAGTCTAAGTTCAGTTTTAGATCTTTCCTTCCTTAAATCTGATCTACTTTTTCATCATCGTTTTCTTTTTATAGAAGTTTTCATGCTACATTTTTGGATCATGTATCTGGTGTAATGTCTTGCATTCTTGTAGATCCGCTGTATAAATTAGATAAACATCATGCCGAATTTATTTCAATCTGAATGTTTAACAGATCGAACGTAGATCTAAATGGATTAAAGAGATGCATACCCATCTCCAACATTAGTTGATCTTGTGAATGTGTAATGTAACCTTGGACTAGTGAATACATTTAGATCCTGAAGTGTTTTTTTTGTTTTTGTTAAATACTTAAGTAATTAAGTCTCTTGCTAAATGTTTTGGAGATTACTCATACCAACCTCGTTAATCATCACATCGAATTACTAGTTCTTTTATGGTTTTTCACTATTTCGAATATTCTACAAAAATCTAAATAACCAGAAACTAAAAAGATAAACATTTTCCACGTACTCAGTATTCGTGTCGTAAGAGATTTAACTCTATAATCAAATCTAATACGCCTCGTAAAACCAAGAACACCAAAACCTACAACAAAAAGTGCGTAGGGGTAATAACGTAAATTCCAATAAATAATCCGATTAAAATCAAAATAACATGTCATTTTCGAGAAACTTAAATGCTTATATTAAAAAAACATAATAAAAAAACAAACATTTGTTCTCTTCCACTGTCTTGTCTATACAAGTAAAGAGACGCAGAGAGAGACAAACATTACAGTATCTCTCTCAATCGATCATCACTCGCCGGAAAAGCATCACTTCTCTGTTATTAATGGAAGATTCTAGACCTTTTCCGTTCACCGGAAACTTAGACCCTCATGCTCAAGAATTCATTCCACTAAACCCTACTTTCTTCTTCCCTTACACTCCTCCTCCTCTTCCTCCTCCACCGCTGGAGCCAAGAGTTTTCACAATCTTACCACATCCAATACTCTTCTCTCCTCCGCCTCCACAATCACCACCACCACCACGTCTTTCTCTTCCTCCACCGTCAAATTCACCAACACGATCTCTTTCCTTAATCTCAGTCCCACGTAACGTCACTGAGTCAACAATAAGACGTGACTTAGAGATATTCGGCGATATCCGTGGCGTTCAAATGGAGAGAATCTTAGAAGGAATCGTGACCGTTCATTTTTATGATCTTCGTGTTGCTAGAAGAGCTCTTAGAGAGATTTGTGGTAGACACATGCAACAACAAGCTAGAGGCTGTTCATCGTCTTCTTCTTCTTTGTTATCATCAGTTCGTGGATTTGTTTCCGGTAGACCTGTTTGGGCTCATTTTGTAGTTCCGGCGACTAGTTCCGTTCCCGGTGGATGTAATCAAGGAACGTTGGTGATTTTTAACTTAGTCCCTGAAGTCTCTTCCATTGCTCTCAGACAGATTTTCCAAGTTTACGGTATGTTTTTTAATTTATTTTTGGTTTTTTCTATGTTGTTTTATTTATTTAATTTAGGATTAGATTTAGTTTGTTTCCTCGATTTGTGGATTTGTCAGGAATTAAAACATTTTTCAAAGACTTAAAAGTGTTAGGCTTAGATATAATTACGACTCTATTATTTACATTAATCATGGATTTATTTTTATCGAAAATTACAGGACTATTACTATTGCATGTTTTTTTGGGGGGTAAAATGTTACTATTGCATGTTTTAATACACAATATTTTAATATATTATCTTTTTTTGATCAAATTTTAAAGGATATTAACTATAATTAAACATATGTTTACACATCTAAGTTGTAAATTTAAATTGTATGTCTTTTAAAAAAAAAAATCGAAAATTTGTATGTCTAGGATATGTGTTTTAATTAAAATTAATACGAATAGAAAAATATAGAATTTTCGAATGTTGTGTTGATGTAGTTTTTGGATAGAAATAGAAGAGTTAATTTAATATTTAAGATTTTTTCCCATTTATTTGTGCATGTTATAAACATCTTTAATTGGACCGTTTGTTTCATGTGAGAATCTTTGTTATAGGTCCAATCAAAGAATTAAGAGAGACACCATATAAGAAACATCAAAGGTTCATTGAGTTTTATGATATTAGAGATGCTGCAAAAGCTTATGATCGAATGAATGGTGAAGAGATCGGTGGTAAGCAAGTTGTTATCGAGTTTAGTCGACCTGGTGGACTCCAAAACAAATTCAGGTCCTCTAGACAACCGTTTCAAACGTTTCAACCGCTTCAAACGCCACCATTTCAAGCTCATTCTTTGAGGCAGTCTGTGAATTTAGTGAAAGATAGAAACAAGAATGTTGTGAGCCCTAATAATGGAGTTGTGGCTGTTGAAGCCTCTATGAGTTCGTTGTGTATTGGCAATGAAGATGAGAGTAAGACTCTAATGGAATCTGAACAGACAGAAACAAAGAGTAAGAATTTGGCTAAGTGTGGGAAGAAGAGACATTTGAAGAACATGGAACTAAGTCAGTTTCTTATTAGTGAAGAAACCATGGAAGATTCAAGTTGCAGAGACCAACGTACCACTTTGATGATTAAAAACATACCAAACAAGTACAGGTTCGTTTATATAATCTAATATTTATAATAAAATTGTAATGCTTTTCTTTTCAAATATTCTCTACGAAACTATGGTGGCTAAGATTATAAAATCTTTCTAAGTTTTCAATAGAAGTATAAAATATGGATTTAAAGTGAGAAGCTTTTTCAAACTGTAGGATTGTTAAATATTTTAGATCTTACTAATCTTTTATTAAAATATTCACATGGATTTATATTCAAAGGTTTATATTCTAGATAAAATTCTTTATTATGTTATGTTCCATCAAGCTTTTAATTATATTCTTGTTTGATCATTACCTTAATTGACTGAGCAATTTAATGGATGCTCTTATATTATAGATTCTTGTAGGTCATATTTTTGAGGAATTTTTCAAAGGTTTAATTCTTTTTTTTGTTTTATATGTGTAGTCAAAAGTTGCTGTTAAATATGCTTGACAATCATTGCATTCGCATCAACGAAGCAATCACTAGGGAGCACAATGAACATGAGTCTCATCATCAGCCATTCTCTTCTTATGATTTCGTCTATCTCCCGATGGATTTCAAGTAATCAAACTTCGAAAATTTAACCAAATAGTTTGTGTCACATTTGTAGCTAAACTCATAAATATTTGGTTTGTTGTTATGCCAGCAACAAGTGCAATGTTGGTTATGGGTTTGTGAATATGACTTCTCCTGAAGCAGCTTGGAAGTTTTACAAAGCTTTTCATCTTCAACGTTGGGAGGTTTTTAACTCTCGCAAGATTTGCCAAATCACTTATGCTAGAGTTCAGGTATATACTTTGTTTAAAAATATTGGTCGTTTAGCCGATTAATCCCGTCTAGGCACTAGTCGGTAACCAACCAAATCGATTAACAATTAATTCATAAAATTATAATATGTTGAAAATATAGAAAAAAAATCAAAACTATTTCTTGTTTAATCCCTTATATAATCTCTGATTTTTTAACTAGCTTAGGCTAAACAGTCAATTAGCGGTTAGCTAAATTTTGAACAAAGAGTATATATACACACATTAGTGTTTTGAAATTACAAATTACATAAACTTGACCAAGCTTAATTGTCGATGCATGGGATTTGCATGTGATTGATATATACCAAAGTCATGAATATTATGATAAAGTTGATAATTTTGGTCACAATGTGTTTACTTTTGTTACATTTTGATCTAAAGGGTTTGGAAGATCTAAAGGAACATTTCAAGAGCTCAAAGTTTCCATGCGAGGCTGAGTTTTATCTTCCGGTAGTCTTTTCACCTCCACGAGATGGGAAGCAACTAACGGAACCAGTTTCTATCAACATCAACGGCTGTAATAGCCTCAATCATGAGCACATGGACGGTCAAGATAACCCTGTGAGTGAATCATGTTGTGGCAGTGACAATGATAACAGTCAGGAAGATGATGGATTATCCGGCGGTAGCGCATAGACGGTGGCCGGAGTATCACCATGTAAGGAGAAATATCTTTCTAGTGATGTTTTGTTTTTCTGTATCATAAGATATATGAAGAAAGTGTGAGTAGACAAGCTTTTGTTTAGAATCTAAACTTCCTTTTGGTTTAGCAACATAATTATATAAGTGTAAGTTTCTTTTGGTTATCAAAAAGTGTAAGTTTCTTGCATGAAAACTTCTAAAAGGCCTCAACTTTTTGTTTTCTCACTGAAAAATTATATACTAATAAACGAAAAAAGATTATAACAATCCAATACAAAAAACAAGATATCGGTAAAAGCTATAACAAATGAATTTTGAATTGCGAGGTACATTTTATTCGTTATATGAAGATTTATAGTCTACGTTTGTTCGGATGCTTATTGTAAAGACTTCAGTTTTTTTTTTGGGTTTGAAGTGCTTTTTAACGTATGTTAATTTCTTAAATAGTTTTTTTTTGATATTTTTCTATGTTAAAAACTTTTAGCACTCTTTTTTAAATCTTTGTTTTCTGGATTTTAATCGTATCCGTCTATTTATGTAATCTAACTTTGTATTGTTTATATTTGTATTAATCAAAAACAACATGAAGAAAATTTCTGAAAATTCTTATTCTAAACTCGAAGATGAAATTACCTCAAAACAACACTAATTTGTAGATGACAAAACCTTAAAATGCCACATATTTTTTGTTTTTTGTTTATATATTTTGGAATTGAATATCTTACTTTTATATGCAAAATTGAATGGAGACTAAAATTGGGTTGACCTAGGGTAAGAGGCAAATACAATCTTTGTTCTATTGTGTTTAGCTGTCTGATTCAGTGACATGTGAAAGGGACAATATAGACCTCTGTGCTAGTGATGATCACATTCTGCATCTCCCTCTGATTCATGGGGCTTTGACACGTGGTCTCATATCCACCTTACTTGGTGCATGGCAGCTTGATAGTGATCGTTGACTACAACTTTAGTCTTCTTATGTCCTTACTTCTGATGTTATAAGATGTCTTTTGTTTCATTTTGTTTAAAGTTTTTTTTATGTCCATCAGAGGAGTGAATTAATCTTATATGAGTTAGATTTGATGACTACGCTTTAAACAATGCTTTTGAAAACAATAGTGATGGTAACAACAACAAAAACTATTTTTAAAATAAGCCATTACAAATAATGGTTGGAAAAATAATTAGTAATAAAATTAATTTCAATATTAAAATTATTACATATTAATTTTGTAAACAAACGTTTGAGAATGTAAACACTAATTATATAATTGTTTTAAATGACTTTTTACGATAAAAACAGTATTCAAACACCAAATTCTTTTTAATATAGTGGTTAGAATAATTCAGCTAATGATTCTGATATGAAAGACTTAAACCTAATTAGTAATTGTTAACAGAAATAAATATTATTCAATTAAACGAAATAATGTTTGGTAGTTAAAAAAATATATTTTGTTTCTAGACTGACCTTTTTGAATTTTATCAATCATAATAATTTTTTTTTTCTGTCATCAAAACTAATCTTATGTATTAAATGAATATTTTCGGTGTCTTTTTTGAACCAAACAGAACAATATTACTAAAAGAGGCTCAAAAATTATAGAGATCATCAATTACAGAAGTATTGATTATGGTTCAAAAAACAATATGGGCTTTAAACTATAGGCCCATTAATATAATTTCATAAATTAGCCCTAAAGCTGTTCCTCTCCTTCTCTCTATATAATAAGAAGACTCTCTAAACCCTAATTATTAGAGGTTTCAGTCAATCTCATAGCCGTCAACATTCTTACTTCCTTCTCTGCATAATTTCTCATTCGATTTCAATTTGGATTTTTCCTTGTTTTTTTTTTGTTTTGAAAATGTTGTTTAAATCGCTTTCGAAAGGCGTTGCGTTCTTCGTCTGGGAATTTAAATACCCTGAAGGGCGTGTCACCGGAAGCGTATAATCAAAATCATCAATCCGATCGATAGGTTTGCGAATTTCGAATTCGTTTGAATGAAACAAACCTCAGATCTGATGACTAATTTTTTCGTCATCGATTCATCGTGTTGAGAAATTTTCGAATCTAATTTAGCTTTTAAGTTCGTGAAATTGATGATTAGAAATTGAATTGCTTCATAATGGTGAACTCTCTTAGATGTAAAAGTGAGAGATGTTCAAGTTTCCGGAGCAAAGATTAAACTGGCCAGAATTTAACAGCTCTGTGTTTAATTTTACTATTTTCACAGTGTTACCTGTCTTCTGGTATATTTTATTTGCTAATCCTATCATCAATGTTTCTTAAACACTGTTCTTTAATCTATTTTACAAGAATTAATAGATTAGAACCTTCACTTTTATTACAGTTCGTATTAGAGGCCCATTTGTAGGCCCATTTGCAGGCTCAATTGTTTGGTTTAAAAGGTCACTCTTTTATCGTTTTGGTTGATGAGGAAGAAAGGAACTAAACACAATTCGACAATAAATAAAAATAAATCTAAGAGGACAATGTTCAAATTTAGGATCTTTGTTGAGAATATAACGATTTTCTGCACTTAGGACCGTATGATTTTAGTGTTCCTATTTATACATTAATATTTCAATACAAAAACATAATAAAATGATCTGTTGTATATCATTTTATTATATTTTGTATTGTAATACGAAGGTGTGAATGGAAATATTAAAAGCAAATGATTTCACTTGTAGAAAAGGTCAAAGAGTTTTGGGCATCAGAGTTATTAGATGTTCTAACAAAATTAAACAAGAGAAGAAAACGTCAGAGTAGGTGAATGTTTTGAATGATCCTGTAAACTTTCTTTATCTGAGATCTGGTTTTGAGGGCTTGCACCAAACGCAGGGAGTCTGAGTTTACCGTTAGCTTTTGGATGCCGAAGTCCCTTGCCACCAGGATTCCGCAAATAATTGCAATTCCCTCAGCAATTAGAGGCGATTTTATAGATTCAGATGAAGAGCCATCGATTGCAATCGCTGAACCATCGGGCTTCTTTAAGCTCCATACCTGCGATTCGAGAAGTCCCATTCCAAGCTCATCTGTGAATACCTGAAAGTGGTCGATTAAGAGGAATTGAGACATTTGGGTTCATTTTCTCTTTAAAACATTCAAATCTTAAAATCATCTAAACACAAAATTTCTAAACCCTATAATTAATAATACTCTATAAATTTCCACAGATTTATTACATACAAACTTTATTGATAATAATCTAAATGGCCTAATTACAGCCTAAATTGCCTAATTACCTTCAAATATGTTAATATATTCTGGCCGTTTAATGTATCTGATTTCAGTAATCGGACAAGGTCTGGCTAGGTCGATTTCTTGAACGTTCAAGGACATGAATAATAAATTTGGTTATAATTTGATGAAGATCAACTAAAATTTTGTTGCTATTTGATGAAGTTCAACACTATTTATGAGTTTTTTTCTCTAAAAGGTTAAGATTTAACATGCAAATTTTGCATTTGTAGCTTCATTCTTCGATTTTCTTACGGCACCAAAAAACACAATATGCATTTCCAACCCCAAACATGACTTTACGTGTGAAACAAGAAAATGTCTTCTTCTATTAATTCTTAAGCAATAAGCACCAAAAAATGGATGAATCCTCTCTTTGAATCATCGATTTACTTATCTTTACGAAATATAAACACTAAATCTATGTTAGCCAAAAGATTTTCGTGTTTATAGTTCGTCACTGTAAAAATTTACACAAAAAATGTCTAATGAAACCTCTGTAGTGACATTGTTAGATCGTATCTCTGCTCATCTCTGTCTTCAAGATGTATCAATTGCATTGTTAGGTCTATTTCTTTTTAGTTGCTTGCAAGCCAAGCTAACTAACAAAGGTGGACCAATTCAATGGCCTGTGTTTGGAATCACTCCTGAGTTCTTCCTCAATGCTCACGATGCGTATGAATGGCTAACGAAGTGTTTGATGAATAGCCGAGGAACGTTTTCGTACCAAGCAACCTGGTTTAGTAAATATTATGGAGCCGTGACTTGTAATCCTGCAAACATCGAGTACATGCTCAAAACCAATTTCAAAAACTTCCCAAAAGGAGATTCTTACAGAGAGAGATTCCATGATTTGCTTGAAGATGGTATTTTCAATGCTGATGATGAATCATGGAAAGAACAGAGACGGATTATGATCACTGAGATGCATTCCACTCGATTCGTTGACCATGCTTTTCAGACGACAAGAGATTTGATACAGAGGAAGCTTTTGAAAGTGTTGGAGAGTTTCTCTAAATCACATAAAGCTTTTGATTTTCAAGATATTCTTTTGAGGTTAACGTTTGATAATATCTGTACTGCTGGTCTTGGTGATGATCCAGGAACTTTGGATGATGATCTTCCTGATGTTCCATTTGCTAAAGCGTTTGAAGAAGCAACAGAGTCTACTCTGTATAGGTTCATGGTTCCACCATTCATGTGGAAACCAATGAAGTATTTCGACATAGGCTATGAAAAAGGTCTGAGGAAAGCGATTGAGACGGTTCATATGTTTGTGGACAACTTGGTTTTGGATCGAATCGTGATGCTTAAGAATGAAGGAACATTAGCTAACAGCAAATATGATGTCTTATCGAGGCTAATCCAGATTGAAAGTCATAAAAGGAGCAATGAAAGTGATCGAATCAAGATTTTCAGACAGTTTTGCACAAGCTTCATTTTAGCAGGACGAGATTCGAGTTCTATTGCGCTTACTTGGTTCTTCTGGTTGATAACAAAACATCCGGAAGTCGAAAACAAGATTCTCTGTGAAATCAAAAAAGTTCTGAGCCAAAGAGAGAAGAACAAGGATCATGAAACTGGTAAAACAGAGAGTTTTTGTCACTTCACTGTTAAAGAACTAAACGAGATGGTTTATCTACAAGCAGCATTGTCAGAATCTCTTAGACTCTATCCACCAATTCCAACGGAATTGAAACAAGCGATCGAGAAAGATGTGTTTCCAGATGGGACTATCGTGCAAAAAGGTTCATGGATTTACTTCTCAGTCTATGCAATGGGAAGGATGGAATCGATTTGGGGGAAAGACTGTCAATTGTTCAAACCAGAGAGATGGATACAAGGAGGACAATATGTGAGTGAAGATCAGTTTAAATACGTCGTCTTCAATGCTGGTCCAAGGGTGTGTTTAGGGAAAACATTTGCTTACTTTCAGATGAAAATGGTGGCTGCTTCAATCTTATTGAATTACTCGATCAAGGTTGACCAAGATCATGTTGTTGTCCCCAGAATAACAACTACTTTGTATATGAAACATGGTCTTAAGGTCACGATCACGCCGAGATCTCTAGAGGAGAAGAAGCAAGACTTACAATATATGTAAAGAAAAAACAATCCATGGAAGTTGTTTACTCATATATTTGGCTAATGTAAGATCTCATCTTTTGTTCTATCTTAAATTTAGATTTTGTAAGTAAATATGTACGGTGTAACGAAGATGCAATGTTATACAAACTACAAACTAAGAATTGCAATCAAAAGGTCTTGCAAGTAAGATCTCATACACATTTCAACACTGTGAAAGCTAGGAGTGTCCAATGAGAAGAAAGTTTCCAGCTTTCTGATCTATTCCAAGAGCCAAGCTTTAGTTAAAAACAATGATTTTCTCATGGTCTAAAGTCCACTTGAATATTTTCTTTGGCTGAGTTTCAATTAGACCTGGTCCTGAATATTGCAGTGTTGTTTCATTTTGTCATCAATCAAGAGATCAGATAAAACAAATAGTTAGTTTGGAAACAAATTGTGTACCTTGGAATTGAGAATGAATTGCAACAATCATCTGTAAAGTGGTTGAATTCCTTATGCTTGACCAATGCCAATCTAAAACTCCATAACATTCATCTGATTCTGTAGTTTTGTCTCTTATGTAATAGCTTCCTGCAAGAGTCCATAGTGCCCAATCTAGATCAAGATCATCTGCCAAAGACAAAAAGCAACTTAGAAACATATTGTCATTGACATTATTCCCTCTTTGATCAATGCCAAACTCGCTGACAAACAAAGGAAACCCTTTTTCAAGCAAAAACCCCGATTTCTTCATGATGTTATCGGTTTCTCTCCTGCAAATCCTGTTAAAGTTATGTCCTTCCCAAGAGCTCCAAAATCCATACCAATGGATCTCAAACACCACTTTCCTAACAAAGCTAACTTCAAAAGGTCTGTCTCGGAGAAAGGATAAGTCAGTAGCATAATTTAAACCCGAGACAATGACAAGAACATTCGGATTCACAGAGTGGACTGCTTCAGCGCCTGCTCTCATATACTTGTACCAGTCTTTGATGTTCTGTTTAGGACCTCTAAGTTCATTCCTTAAACTCATACCAACAACATTTGATGAAACATTAGCAAACATTGATGCCATTTTCTTCAGCCCTTTGATCCAAAGATGAGGGTTTAAATGTTTATCTCCAAAAAACCCATTTCCATCATTGTCATTACAACACCAACCAGGCTGACTTATGTGATTGTCTAAGATCACCATTACTTTGTAATTTCCAAGACAAGAGACTACTTCCTGTTCAAGAAGGATAACAAAAATCTCATCTTTTGTAATCTGAAAACGCTAACTGATCATCATGATCTTTTAATTCCTATCTAATAGACTAAATCCAGAAGATAACTTAATCAAGCTAACTCAACAACCCAGTAAGAAGAAAACTCTGAATACCCTAGGAAGGAGAAGACCTTTAGAAATAGATCAAAACGTTAATTTTTCTCCTGCAGAGATTGCAAAATCATAGGAAAAAGAGGAAAAATTTCTCATAGTTTCCTGATAATTCTGGGATCAAGGAGGAAAAAAAGTCAAAATCTTTCCGGGAAAATTCGGAGAAAAAGTCAAAACTTTGGTTTTTAGTACCTGGAAAGCTTTGATAAGAGGAAGATCAATCATATTGGGATTATGAGCTTGAAAACCAGAAACAGATTCAAAAAGACCATACTTGCGGAGAGATTGTCTCACAGTCGTAGTGGAGAAAGATTCATTGGTAGCTAAATAGAGAGGCCAAGTCAATCTAACACAATTGAAACCCATTGAAACAATCTTCCCAGCTATCGAATCCAATGGCTGCTTGCTCAACCCTTCAGCCACCGCAGTTTCAAGATGCGACGGCCAGTTGACGCACGTGAGCTTCACGCGCCGTCCTTTGTTGCCGTCATCGACGATCCAGCGTGAATTGGTTGAGAGAGGGAAAGCGAAGGTGGTTTTGATGATGATGAACAGAAGAAGAAAGATAGCGACGAAGAAGAATCTTTCCATAGTTGACCAAATTCAATAGTAAAAGAAAAACTTCATTACTTTGGTTTTATCTAGGCTAGGCATGGACATTCGGTACTGTTTGAGTTCGGATGGGATTTTTTTAGGTTTAGGTTTTTGGGTTTATATATATAAAATCTGATTGGGTATTTTAGGATTTTGGATCAGGTTTGGTTCGGTATATTTTGGGTTCAGATCGGATTTAATTCTTATAAATGTTTTATTTTGGATTGGGTTCGGTTCGAGTTCATGTATTTTCATCTAAATTTTTTTAAAAAAAATTCTTAAGTTAATTTTTAAAATTAAATATTTTAGATTTTTTTCACTCGATTAATTCAAATTGTAGTATATTTAGATTTTTTTTGTCAACTTTATTCATTGAATTTGGATCAATAAGGCATGATCTATAGCCTAAATGCTCAAATTAGAACTGCTGGGATTCGAACTCCTCACCTGGTGCCTACCTAGATCAGATACAAGTCAAGTAGGCCACCTGCTTATGCTTCTGTATATATTTAGATTTATAATTATAATTTTGAATATTTAGGTAACTAAAATTTATATATATATATATATATAATTATTTTAAACTATATAATATATTTTAGGTATTTCGGGTATCTATTCGGATTTTGGTTTTTACCCGTTCGATTTCGAGTACCTAAAATTCCATGATGTAAAACCTGTTCGGGTATTTTGTCGGATTTGCTTCAGTTCGGTTCTTCTTATTTCGAATCGGGTTCAAATCGGGTTTTGAGTATTATGCCCAAAACTAGTTTTATCTTTGTACAAATTGATATCCTATTGAAAAGAAGCTTTGGTAAGTGCAAGACAAAAGTTCATATGATTTTGTGTCTATTATTGATGATCAGATCAGTGAACTCGAACTGGGACAAGCTTGAGAGGTACTTTCTTAACGATTGTAAGAGTACCAGCTTCTTCTAAATCAATATCTTTATGAGTCATCCCTTCAGGTACTCTCCAATCAAAGTAGTAAAGTAAGTTCAATAGTCCTAATTCAACAGTAGCAATCCCCATTGGCATTCCCGGACATATTCTTCTACCAGACCCAAATGGTAAGAGCTCATAATGTTGTCCCCTATAATCCACAGGACTATTGATAAACCTATCAGGATTAAACACTTCCGGGTCTGTCCAGAGTTTTGGGTCTCTTCCTATAGCCCAAACGTTGACCAAGATCCTTCTCTTGGGAGGAATATCAAAGCCTTGCACTTTGAAGTGAGCCATTGTTTCTCTTGGAAGTATCAAAGGAGCTGCAGGATGTAATCTAAATGTTTCTTTGATTACCATCTTCAAGTAAGGTACTTTATCGACATCTTCTTCTGTGATTTTGTCCTTATTGTTGCCAAGGTTGTCTCGGATCTCGTCTTGAACTTTCTTCATCAGTTTCGGGTTTCTAATAAGCTCTGTCATTGCCCATATCATGGTGATGGCTCCTGTATCTATCCCTGCAAGAAATATATCCTACCAAGAAACATAAAACCTAAGTTAAGTACTTAAGATCCTTTAATGTTATTTGTGTTTAATGGAAATCTTGATATTACCGCGAGAAACCCTTTGATATGATCTATTGTGAGCTTTAAGGATTCATTTTTGCCTTGCTCATGAATCACTTTCAACATCGAATCAATGATGTCTTCATGTTCTTTTGATCTTCTTCCAGGATTCAAATGATCATCAATCACATGTTGGAACAGTGCATCTAGCTCATTGAAAACATCGTTTAGCCTCTTGTGTTGACCGGAAAGCCAGTCAACGATCCATCCAAGTCCAGCAACAGGAAAGAAATCAGAGCAAGTAAATCTAGCACTACAAGAAAATACATTAAACCTACGGAAAAGCAGCCGTCGGTTATGCCGTAGGTTCGAAACCGACGGTAAAACCTACCGTTAGTGACCGGATATGATTCCCGTGACAAACCGTCTGTTGGACCGATGAAAAATAGACCGTGGGTTTCCGTCGGTCAATTAAAACCGACGGCAACCAACGGTAATTTCAATTAATTAAAATTTTTAAAATAATTTTTAAACTAACCGACCACAACCAACGGTAATTTTCAAATAATTAATTTTTTAAAATATTTTTTAAAATAACCGACCACAACCAACGGTGATTTTCAAATAATTATATTTTTTAAATAATTTTTTGCTAAAACTGACGATAACCGACGGATAGTAATAGTAATTCGGCGACCGTCGGTTACCGTCGGTTCCACCAAATATAATCCACCATAACCGACGGACTAGCGGTTAAAAATAATTCCAACGTTTTGCATATGGGTCAAGCAACTGTCTGTTGCCTCTGTGGATCAATAAACTCGTGCTCGTGGAAGTTTTCTCCAAAAGCAACTCTAAACAGAATACTCGCGGTTAACCAGAAAAGGGTTTTGCACAGATCTACCGGAGATTGATCCACAGAGGCAACAGACAGTTGCTTGACCAGAAAGTTACATTCTTCCTCTCGGATATGTCGAAAAGACTGAACCTTTTTCAAACAGAAAAGCTCACGAACCGCAAACTTGCGTCGCTCCTTCCACTCTTCACCGTATGGAGTAAAACCAATATCTTTGAAATCCCGTGAGAATAACCTCGTCCCAACAAGCTTAGGTCTGCTACAACAGTCGAGGTCATGAGTTCTAAGAACTTCTTCAGCTGCTTCTTTAGATGAGATAATAGTTACAGGGACAAATCCAAAGTGAAGAAGCATCACAGGTCCGTATCTTTCGGCTAGACGTTGAAGTGGTCTGTGAGGTAATTCCCCGATCTGGTGTAAGTGTCCGATGACCGGAAACTTGGGAGGGCTTGGAGGAAGATTCCATTTTAAGTGTTTAATCTTCTTGACGAAAAAGATTAAAGAAATGAGCGTAATGAGGGAAAAACAGAGCAAAGAGATCATGTTTGTTTGGTTATCGGAAAAGGAAAGTGATAATTACTCTCTTTCTCTGCCTCTTAGTGATCCCTTTTATAGTTTAACACGGCAAGTAGAATCTAGAGTGATTACCGTAAGCGATAAGATATAGTAATGATTAGATAAACCCAATGGACTAGTTGCTAAGTTATCACTAAGAGATTGGTCAAGATTTGAACTATGTATCTGTTGACCAAAAAAAAAGGAAATACGTATTTTGTTTTCTAGTATTTCTACATGTTATATTACTGTAAATTTTAGTATTTTTACTCGATATGGTTTCTTTCCTAATATTCCTGGTCGTTCAATCTCAAATAGTATAATACCACCGTACCAAATTAAAATTCATTTAAGGTCACAAAGAGCCATGTAAATATTCAATGTGGTGTATTTACAAAAATATGATTTAAAAGAGATTCAAATTCAAGTAGCATATTACTGCTATCGAATATTTTTGTTAACAAGAACTCATTTATAACTAAATCTTTCAAACTTTTAATAATATTATGTGAAATAAAAATATATCTATTTGGAATTGATTTAAGATAGGAAAAGTAGTAGATATTGCATTTAACCATTTGATAAAAACACATTTTTATTCTGTATTATTAGATGATTATTAGTTAATGTAAATTTTGCTTAGGTTAGGTTTAGAAATAAAATTTTATTCTATTTTATTAATATTCAATTAAAAAGTGAGCGAATTTATTAAAATAATGTTTTGATATGTAACAAAACTAATTTTGAAGATATTTTCGTTTTATTTCATCAACTGTGTATATCTTCAAAGAATAAATATTAGATTTGAAAGGATTGTAAAAAAAATTAGAATCTATCAAAAAAAAATTGGAAACGAAATATATAAGATGTTCAATATCTAGCACGTTTGTTTTGTGTAAGGACAGGTACAATTCATTGCTGTTTAGAATTTTAAAGCGTTAGAGACATTAACCTAATAAAAGATATCGCTAAATTTGAAAAATATTTGAAGAAAAGTTATAGACGCATTAATTTATGACCATCCAATGTTTGTTTGTTTCTTGTTTCCGGTGGAATCCGACATTATCTATGATGTACGTTGGTCCACATGTCTGACTGATTGACTATATATGAGTTTGTGTCCAAAACGGAATTCAATCTAACCTTTAAAACTTAAGGTTATCGGATAGGTTAAGAAATAGTTTTAGAAAGAATTATAGTCAAATTTCTATAAATTAGTAAAATTTGGACTATATTTTTTTTTTGAATATGTAAAATAATTATATTGATATATTAATTTAACGAAAAATTTATTTGTTCTAAGATAATAGTATTAATTTATAGTATATATTGTCGAGTATTATTTTATAAAACTTAGACGATAGAGAATTAACTTAATACGGAGTAATAAATGTCAATAATACATTATGATAGAGATGACAACTCATACAGAACCAAAAAAAAAAAAAACTAAACCAAAACGTAAGAAAAATACTATTGTGCTTTAAAATTTAAAATACTTTAAAATACATAGTAAATTATTTGTTTTCTGATAGAAGGTTATGAAATTATCCCAATACATTCATATGTTCTGTAAAAAAAAATTATAATCTAGAAACTAGCCAAACTTGAATAAGATTAAGACGTCGTATAATATATTAAAAAGATAGCCAAAATCGAGAAATCACTAATTTTCAATTTAATTTCTCGTGTCAGAATTGAAACTGAGAGGTTTTAGACTTAAACATTAAACCACATATAAAAGAAACAATTGACAAAGAATGAAAATTACATACTTATATATATGTGACAATAAAAACGATAATAACAAATAAGACAATAAATGGAAGTGAAGAATTAATACAAAAGATACAAAGACTGAACAAACAAAGAATCAGCTAAACAAGCACGTTGAAGACAATAGTGAACAATACTCAAGGCATCAGCGATTAGTAATGAAGGACAGGCTTGAGCTCAAGTGGGACTTTCTTGGCGATGACGAAAGCTCCAACTTCTTCTATGTCAATGTCTGCAATACTCATTCCATCTGGTAAACCCCAATCAAAGAAGTAAAGAACATTAAGCAGACCTAGCTCCACTATCGTCATTCCTGTAGCCATCCCTGGACAGATCCTACGGCCTCCACCGAATGGCAACAACTCAAAATGCTGACCTTTGTAGTCGATAGGGTTATCGACAAATCTCTCAGGGATAAACTCGTTAGGGTTTGTCCAGCAATTGGGATCACGTCCGATTGCGTAAGTGTTGATCTCAAGCATTGTGTTTTTGGGAATGTTGTAGCCTTGTATCTTTATGTCTGACATGGTTTCTCTTGGAAGCAAGAGAGGAGCTGGTGGATGTAATCTGAATGTTTCTTGGATCACAAGCTTCAAGTAATGAACTTTTTCGAGATCTTGTTCTGTGATTTTTTCTTTGTTGTCTCCAATTGTTGCTCGAATCTCTTGTTGAAGTTTCTTCATTACTTCTGGATGTCTTGTTAACTCTGTCATTGCCCATATCATTGTGATCGCTCCTGCGTTTACTCCAGCTAAAAACACATCCGACATGACTCCTTTGAGATGATCATAGGTGACTTTAAAAGACCCAACTTTGTTTTCTTTGTTGATCATGTCGAGCATGACACTAATGATATCTGAATGATCTTGAGTCTTTCCGGTTTCCAAGTGATCATCAATCACATGTTGAAAGAAGTTACTAAGTCTTGCAAAGGCTTTGTGCAGCCTCGAATGTTGGCCAGAGATCCGATCTATAACCCAACCAAGACCGGCGGGGAAGAAGTCGGTGAATGCGAATGAGCCAAGGTTAGTCTCAGACTCAAGCACAAGTTCTTCAACTTTGTCCATATCGACAAAATCACATTCATGGAAGTTCTGTCCAAAAGCGAGTCTACATACGATACTAGCAGTATAAGAGAAAAGAGACTTTCTCAAATCAACCAAACTTTGTGTTTGAGCAGATTCAGAGACTTTCTTGACAAGCAATTCACTCTCTTCTTCTCTAATATACCTAAAAGCTTTTAGCTTTTTAGAGCTAAAGAGCTCAAGCATCGCAAGCTTTCTCATCTCTCTCCAATCATCACCATATTGAGCAAAGCCAATGTCTTTATAGTTGTAAGTAAACAACCCGGTCGCAGATAGCTTTGGTCGAGTACAAGTCTCGAGATCATGAGTCTTAAGAACTTCTTCAGCTGCTTCTCTTGTGGAGAATACAACCACAGGAACAACACCGAATCGAAGAAACATCACAGGTCCATATTCTTGAGAGAGTTTATGAAAAGATCTGTGAAGAGATTTTCCAAGTTGGTGCAAGTTTCCGATGATTGGAAGACTTATTGGTCCAGGAGGAAGTTTGCCTTTAGAAGGTAAGAGTCTTTTGAAGAAAACATAAAAGAGAGGTAAGAGCAGAAGAAAATAGAGAACTAAAGACATTTTTAATTTGATCTGCTTTGTGTTGTTGTTGTTTTGATTTTGTGATTTAAGTTGTTGATGAGTGAAGAAGATTGAATTGGAAGATGAAGTTATATATAGGTAAGTAATATTTAATTTGACGTTAAGTAAGTCAAAGATTTTCATGGTATTTAAATAGTAAAATAATAAAAAGGAAACTGAGACGCATGTCGTCTACGACAATTAAATTGATATCTCCGATGTTCGGCGGCCAAAATATTCAATATCGGATTGCATTCACGAATATGAATGGCTTTGGTAAAATAAAAACAACTCGGTTTGATCTCTTAATTGAATTCATGTAAATATAATTTCACTTTAAACTGTCTTAACGTTAGATACAATAATTTATTTTTCTTTGTTCAACTAGATACAAAATTTTCAAGTTTCAACATTATCATTAGGATTATTATTATTCAACCGATGAGAATGAAAAAATTTGTTAGTGAGAATCTAACCAAAAATATATATAATTAAAAACATATATATATATATATATATATATATATATATATATCATACTACTAACTTATTAGCTTAAGTGGTTAGAATGATCCAATTAACAATTTTGATATCAGGGATTCGATAATCGATCATTTCCCTCTACAGTTGGTAAACTACAAAATGATTTTAGAGAATAGATTTTAGCCTATATATGTATCAAGTTTTGTCGATTCAATTATTGATAAAAAAAAAACTATATCATTTTATTTTCATTAATTAAATTGATAAAACTTGATCTACAGTCGAAACTCTATTACATAGGATTATACAAATATTTGGAATCAAATTCACTGGTAAAATAAATTATAAAAGATAAATATTTAATTACTTAACCAAAATGGTTTTTAACAAGAGGAAGAAATATACTAAGGAATGCTAAAATAATATGGGTCATGACGTTTCCGATATACAAAAGGGTGAGTAGAGAGGCAATATATGTATATTAGATAAACAATAAAGCTGAATTTGCTTTTAAAAAATCTTGAATTAAAGTTAGATAATTGGTTAATTAATTTATCAGGAATTAACGTAGAGTGGTGATGAGGAGGACAAGTGGAATAAACTAATATATATACACTTTACTTACAAAGTTTAAACTTGATTAAAAGCCATCAGGGTGGTTTTTGATAGGCGGATATGCACACGAATTTTACTTATTAAAGTAATTTTGTATACCGTAAATTAAAGGCCATATTTATATATTATACTAAATAATACAGATAGTAGACATATATAGGTCACGCTCCAGAAAAATACTATAGACTAAAAACACGTTATTGGTTCAATATTAGCATTCTATCATTCAAAATTATACTGTTGGTAGAAATCCAATACTGACCTTAAATTTTTTATCAATATTATAAGATCCAATAATTGTGTTGGTTACATTCTATCTAATTAATTAATAATTACAAGTTCAGAATATTCATCATTTATGCTTCGCATTTAGAATGTTCCAAATAAAATAAAAAAACGTGGTATTGGTTTATTAAAATAACTCTCATAACGTATATAAGTGATCTACTTACAATTACAAAGACAAAAAAAATGAAAATAATAGATATTGCAGCAGCCTTCAACATTATTCTTTATATATATAAAAATTTAGATAAAATAATGTATAGTCAGTCAATATATACATATACAGAAGATATAGATTGATATTGTAGAATGGACTGATCGAGTGTAACTTTGATATACTTGTAACATAATATAGAATTTGAAGGAGTTTACGAAATTTTAATTGACAGTCTGAATACAAAAATAAACCCTAAAATCTAGCATAAAGAAACTTTATCAATAATCGAGATGAAATATTGTAAGCGTTAATTAATGGAATGAAGTTAGCAATAATTATTATTAGTTTTTTATAAGTAAATTGTACAAAAACGATTATTAGATAACCCAAAGTCCCAAAGTAAGCACACTTTATGTGAAATGTTCTTGAAATACTAGGTCACTGTTTTTATAATTATACATCATGATTATTTTATTAAATATTCTAATTTGTACTTAAACTGATTAAAGATATTGGTTAGGTTAACAATCTTCATCATTAATTATCATAATTATACACAATGTTACTTCATGTGTACCTGACTTTACAATGATTTTTTTTTAATTGTTCTCACGTCCAAACCAAAAGAACATGCTGCGTAAGTGTGTAAATATATCCATTTCTACAAAAAAAAAAAATCTCAAATGTTTTTTTTCTGTTGCTAAAATTTTAGCCAAAATCTCTAATGTTTTTGCTTTCTCTTTTGTAAGTTAGCCACAAAAACAAATCCTCTAAAATTAATGTTTTATATTAGGAGCAATATACCAAAATCTGGCTATACTAGCGTTGTCTAGTGCTAAATCTACATTGACAACGCTCTTTTGCCGCATTCCAATCTTTCTAGAAACTAAATCACAATCGTATAGAATATAAAAGTTTTTATATGGTTTTATCTTGATCCAATTAGTTGAAAACGAATTAGAGAAAAAGTTTTTATGTCTTGTCTCGTAAATTTATAGTTTCGATTAAAGCGAATTTACCAAAAAAAAATATACCTAAATCCAAAAACATTGTGTTTTTTTTTCAAAACAAATTTTCATGAGTAAGGTCAAATTGGTATCTAAGGAGAAACTTAAAGCTATTGTATAAAGCTTAAGCCGGTTCAGAGCACAACAATTTAGACGAGTAACTAAACCGGTTTTCTAAACCAATTTAAGGTAAATTTTCGGCGGCAAGCGAATTCTAGATGATTTAGCCGCCGGAGATCGGAAATTCTATCGTCATATACGACATGTGTATTATAATGGACTACCCACGTGGTCAGTTTCCTTTCTTTTACAAACCATAAAATAACATCAAAATCTCTTTGACTTGGTCAACGTAAGGAACCCTACCAATTACCTATATATACCTCTTCTTACAACTCAATCTATTACACTCAAAACTCAAAACAACTTAAACAGCAACAACAACAACACAAAGCAGATCAAATCAAAAATGTCTTTAGTTCTCTATTTTCTTCTGCTCTTACCTCTCTTTTATGTTTTCTTCAAAAGACTCTCACCTTCTAAAGGCAAACTTCCTCCTGGACCAATAAGTCTTCCAATCATCGGAAACTTGCACCAACTTGGAAAATCTCTTCACAGATCTTTTCATAAACTCTCTCAAGAATATGGACCTGTGATGTTTCTTCGATTCGGTGTTGTTCCTGTGGTTGTATTCTCCACAAGAGAAGCAGCTGAAGAAGTTCTTAAGACTCATGATCTCGAGACTTGTACTCGACCAAAGCTATCTGCGACCGGGTTGTTTACTTACAACTATAAAGACATTGGCTTTGCTCAATATGGTGATGATTGGAGAGAGATGAGAAAGCTTGCGATGCTTGAGCTCTTTAGCTCTAAAAAGCTAAAGGCTTTTAGGTATATTAGAGAAGAAGAGAGTGAATTGCTTGTCAAGAACGTCTCTGAATCTGCTCAAACACAAAGTTTGGTTGATTTGAGAAAGTCTCTTTTCTCTTATACTGCTAGTATCGTATGTAGACTCGCTTTTGGACAGAACTTCCATGAATGTGATTTTGTCGATATGGACAAAGTTGAAGAACTTGTGCTTGAGTCTGAGACTAACCTTGGCTCATTCGCATTCACCGACTTCTTCCCCGCCGGTCTTGGTTGGGTTATAGATCGGATCTCTGGCCAACATTCGAGGCTGCACAAAGCCTTTGCAAGACTTAGTAACTTCTTTCAACATGTGATTGATGATCACTTGGAAACCGGAAAGACTCAAGATCATTCAGATATCATTAGTGTCATGCTCGACATGATCAACAAAGAAAACAAAGTTGGGTCTTTTAAAGTCACCTATGATCATCTCAAAGGAGTCATGTCGGATGTGTTTTTAGCTGGAGTAAACGCAGGAGCGATCACAATGATATGGGCAATGACAGAGTTAACAAGACATCCAGAAGTAATGAAGAAACTTCAACAAGAGATTCGAGCAACACTTGGAGACAACAAAGAAAAAATCACAGAACAAGATCTCGAAAAAGTTCATTACTTGAAGCTTGTGATCCAAGAAACATTCAGATTACATCCACCAGCTCCTCTCTTGCTTCCAAGAGAAACCATGTCAGATATAAAGATACAAGGCTACAACATTCCCAAAAACACAATGCTTGAGATCAACACTTACGCAATCGGACGTGATCCCAATTGCTGGACAAACCCTAACGAGTTTATCCCTGAGAGATTTGTCGATAACCCTATCGACTACAAAGGTCAGCATTTTGAGTTGTTGCCATTCGGTGGAGGCCGTAGGATCTGTCCAGGGATGGCTACAGGAATGACGATAGTGGAGCTAGGTCTGCTTAATGTTCTTTACTTCTTTGATTGGAGTTTACCAGATGGAATGAGTATTGCAGACATTGACATGGAAGAAGTTGGAGCTTTCGTCATCGCCAAGAAAGTCCCACTTGAGCTCAAGCCTGTCCTTCATTACTAATCGCTGATGCCTTGAGAATATATATTGTCTTAATTGCATTTATTTGGCTCTTTTGTAGCCACAATTCTTTTGTTTATCAGTTTCTTTGTATGTTTTTATTTTTTTTGGGTCAAAATTGTTTTGTAATAATCTGATGTAAAATATCATCTTTATTGTATCGACTAAATTAAAATAAGATTCCTTTATATCGTTTAATCGTGTCCAACTTGTAGAACTAGATTTCTTACACAGTTATCCAGCATGTATTTGAAATATAGATAAGATTTTATCGATTTAGACAAAAAATTTCTAATAAAAACAGAAACATGTGACTAACTTGTTCATCATCAAAAGTTAGCTTTGAGAGTATTACAAACCAATCTGAGTGATGCTTACATAGCTTAGTTTTTACTCTTCTTTATTTTTGCGTATGAGATAATTAATGTCGTAGGCATTAACTTTTGCAAAAATATATATCGTGATCCTAATTATTATTAGTACTCCTAAGAGATTAAAAATTAAATTGCATTTTATAAGTCAATATTGTTAATCGAATAAAGACTTTTTTCAACATTATCTCCTACCAATCATTACTTACTTCTTTTTTTAATAACTTTTGACTGGACTAAACCCTAATCATGCATAATACACGTATTTACTTGGTGATTATTCTTTTCAAAATAATCCGGTCATTTTTTTTCTTAAAATTATAGTGAAATTATTTCCTTGACAAGCATTTGCATTTTTAGTTCTAAATTTTTTAAAATATATTATATCCTAATATATATTTCAACATTACATTATAATATGAATATTTTATACAAACTAAAATCATATAATTTTTAATTAGATCGATAATATCTAATTCATAATCTGATCTTTAATCCTCTAATTATATTATATGGAGTTGAAATTTCCTATAATCAAATTCTAGTAAAAAAAGTAACAAATATATAATGTAACTATTTGACTAAAAACAATTTCATACGAGTCTTATTTCGTTTTTAGCATTACAAAAAGGTAAGTTAAATAGGTATTCTCTGTATAAGATAATCCTTTAAAAAAACTGATGGACAAATGTAATAAACTAATACACCTAAAAAGTTTCAAGTTGATTGAAAGCCATCAATAGGCAGATAGATTCATTGCATATCAATATAGTGTTTTTGTACTCCATTAAAGACCCAATAAATTATTGTATTGTAACAAATATATAGAAATAGACACTACAAGAAAACATGCGTTTTGCGACGCCCACAAATGTTGCAAAGACGTCGCAAAAGGCCCTTTTGTAACGGATTTGCGACATCGCCAAAAACGTCGCAAATGGTGAGTCACAAATTTGATCCATCGCAAATTTGTCGCAAATTTGTGACGAATTATGTACTTCGCAATTTTGCGTGGGAAAATTGCGACGTTTTTGCGACGTACCTTCTGCGACGTATTTGCGACGACATGCAAAAAATAATTTAAAAAATATATTTTTTTTTAATTCGGAAAACATTCAAAAGAAAAACGTTTTGTAAAATAGAAAAATAGAAAAACGTTTTGTAAAATTTCAAAAGTGTTTATAAAAATCCAAAAACGTTTAGAAAAAGTAAGAAAGCGTTTGTAAATATAGAAAAACGTTTAGAAAAATATAAAAGCGTTTGTAAAAATCCTAAAACGAGTCTAGATTCGAAATCATGCTCTCAAATCCGAAACTACAACAAATACCAACCTAAATCTACATTCCAAGCCTAAAATCTATGAAATTGAAATGTTTAACCACATACCTTAGCCGTTTTTCATTTGTGGGGAAGAAGATCTAAGAGGAAATGAAGAGGCAAAGTGTTAAGAGAGGAAAACAACGAAGGGATGAACAAAAGGAAGAGGAGAAGAACCCACTCAAATCCAAAACTACAACACAAGGCAACCTAGATCTACATTCCAAGCTTAAATCTACGAAATTGAGAACAAAAATCACTTACCTTGGCCCTATATTCGTGGTGGAGAAGATAGAGACGAAGGCCTACGAAGGAATGAAGAAGAAATGTGGTTAGGGGGGAGTACAATCGAAGGGTTTAGTGAAGAAATGGAAGCAAAGAAGAAGCTTACCTCGAACACGTGGCCGCGGTGGAGAAGCAACGGCGGAGTTAGGGCGTTGTGGAGAATTGCCTGAAGGGAGAGAGAAGAGAAAAGAAAAAGAGAGAAGAAGAGAAGGAGAGGCGGCTCAGGTTTTTAATTTAACCCGAGCTCTGCGACGGAGATGCGATGGCCTTGCTACGGAGTATTAAAGATAATATTGCAACTCTGTCGCAAACCTGCGATGGACTTGCCACGAAAATTAGGGTTTTCAACCCATTCGTCGCAAATCCATCGCAGATTTGCGACAGAGTTGCAACGTCTGGGTAAACTGAAATATTTTAAAGAACGGTTTATGTGTCTAGAAACAAATTCCGGATATATGTGTTCATCGATGTATTCAAGAATGAACAATTAATCACTAACAATTGGGGAACACCGTAATTCATTCTCTGATCCATAGAAACAAGAACAATTTTCATAGCTTCCATATTTACATTTTCCGTCTTCTCTTTCTCGAAATTGTAACCATGGTACCTGTGAAAAGAGTTGTTGTTTCTGTGGATCAGAGAATGAATTACAGTGTTCCCCAATTGTTAGTGATTAATTGTTCATTCTTGAATACATCGATGAACACACATATATCCGGACTTTGTTTCTAGACACATAAACCGTTCATTAAATATTTTGGTTTACCCAGACGTTGCAAGTCCATCGCATATTTGCGACGAATTTGCGACGACTGGGTAAACCAAAATATTTTAAAGAGCGGTTAATGTGGCTAGAAACAAATTCCGTATATATGTATTCTTCGATGTATTCAAGAATGAATAATCACTAACAATTGGGGAACATTATGGAAGCTGTGAAAAGTGTTGTTGTTTCTGTGGGTCAGAGAATGAATTACAGTGTTCCCCATTTGTTAGTGATTAATTGTTCATTCTTTAATACATCGATGAACACATATATTTGTCGCAAAAATTTAGTAAGATTTAATCACCCTCTTAAACTTTCTACCCAAATTCTTGCTCTCTCTAAAATTTTGTTTGAAGTAAGAATCACATTGTGGGCTATTTATAGGTAAAATGTGATTATTTGCTATGTATTTGCGATGGAGATGAATCACATTGGAAAAATATCGCAACAACATCGCAATTTTGCTACGGATTTTGTATATCGCAAAATCATCGCAAAATTGCTACGAATTTGCGATACAACCTCTACCATCGCAAAAAAGTTGCCACGTCATCGCAAAAACGTCGCAAATTTGCGACATTTTTGCGACGTGATTTATATGCCTCGCAATCGCGTTGCAATTTCGTTGCAATTTTGCGACGTTATTTTGCCATCGCAAAATGACGTCGCAAATCGGTTGTTTTCTTGTAGTGAGATCCGCAAGTCGCCGTTGGCCACCATTCACCATATTAACTTTAAACACGTGATTAGCTTCAAGATTAGCATTCCAAATTTCCACCATTCAAAATAAATCCAAATTAGTAGACTTAATAAAACTAAGCTGACCTTCAAAAGTATTATTTTAATTTCAAGATTCAAGTGATTAAACATACATTACATTCAGAATTTGGGTTTTTAGGTTTTGGAAATTTCTAAACAATATAAAAAAAACTCTCATAAAAATATTTGGATCCACTTCCACCAAAAATAGAACTAGGTGAGAATAAAATATAAATTAGGGAATTATATCTTGCTTTTCTAATGTATAAATTAGGGAATTATATCTTTTGCTTTATTTGTTTTGTCGATTCTTAAAAGTTAGGCTCTAAACTATTTTATTATTATTGTCGCCACATTAGTTGATTTTGTAGATATTGAAGAACCCCTCGACATTATCTTGACCGTATATATGAATATCTAGATAATGTAATAGTAAATCAACATTTCAAAAAACAATTCATGGTTAAGTAATGGATTGTCGACTGTATTTATGAATCCAATTAGTGACTTTATTTGAATAAGGTGGTTGAAAGAAAAATAAATGGTTAAATAGAACGTCGTTTAAAAACGAATGGTTAAAAACTGGTAAATATCTATAAATAAGTTTGTTTGTCAACCGCTAATTCCAACTACGTATTTTTAAATAGTTTTTTATTTAACCTTTTATTTTTATTTCAATCGTCGACTTATTCAAACATAGTCATTAATCGAACATTATATTTATTACTTGCTCTAATCTTTCAAAATTACTCTTAATATGTTTAGTTAATATTTTCATGGCTCTGGAATATTTATTTTGTTAACAACTAAATCAATAAAATTGGATTTATAACTTAAATTTTCTTAAACTCAAAATTCTATAGATTATTTTGAATTTCTAGAAATAAATTATAATTACAAGCGTATTTATACTATTATACAACACAAGTAAGCTATATATAAAAACGAAAATTAGTAAATGAGTAGACCCGGCATCAAGATTTTTCCAAAAACAAGATATGTTGTTAAAATATACCAATTTTTCAACACTATTAATAATTAGGGAAACTAGAATTTGACAAATTATTGTATTAAAATAAATATAATTATGTGTTACTTACGCAATTTTGGGAAATTAAGTAAACTTTATCGTCAAGTAACCTTGAGACTTTTTCTTACAAATATTATTTGTTTTGAGGTTAAAGTCAAGAAATACGCAACTGTTGAATTGAATTGAATTACGTGAATAAATGTAAGTTTCGTTGACAGAAATGATTAGAATATAATTTACAAAATAAGCACTACGTAATAAAAAGAAAAACAAAAAGACACAATCCTACGTCATGTAAAAGTTTTGTTTGACCAAAGATTTATATTATTCAGAATACAACCTCGTATAGATAAGATAAGTGACGTGATTATAGAGATAAGTCTCCTCAAAATTCATGATAGATTTGAATGTGAATGCTGATAAAAAAAAATACTGAATAATACATATTCTACGGATCACGCAGAACAAATCTTAAAATTAAATATTTTGATTTTCTAATAACAAATTTACAGTGTTTTCTTTGATATTTAATAATATATATTTTTATAATTTAAATTACATATGTTATTATAATTAGTATGATAATGATTTATATAAATGATATAAGTTTTTATAATTTAAATTACTCATATATCATTATAATTAGTTTGATAATAATTCACATCAACATCTATATCAATCTTTATTTTTGTGTGTTTCCACATTTTTTACTTTTAGTTAATAAAATAATAGATAAACTTTTAAGTAATAAAAAGTCTCTTAATTTGTTTTTGTAATTCAAGAGTTCACAAACCTTTCGTAAAAAGTTTGGACTATTCTTTTAGGAGTGGTGTCGCCCACGGATAGACCATCACCTTCGAATATTCAAATAGGCTGAAAGTATGAATCCATATCCGTATAAGAATGATTAGAAAAATAAGTTTTAGTTTCGCATAGTAGATAAATCAAACTTATAAACTATTTAAAATCTTAAACCCTACTCCTACCACTTGACCACAACCTCCTTATCAAAGTCTCTCAGTTACTCTTCGTAATCTGAAATGTGCAAAAAAGCAAATAAGACTTATGCGATTTCATACTGATTTCAACTTGTCTATTTGACGATCCAAATCAATGAAACTAGATTGGGAGTTGTAATGATTTTAAAAGTACCATATCAAAAAAATATTTGATTTTAAATTTAAAACATTTGGAAGAAAATTCAGATCAGATGTTTTGTATGGGTTGGGTTGGGTGTATATCCTTTTTATCTTTTTTTGATCTGTAAATAGTTTATTTAATTATTTAACTTTTTTTTTATTTGCAACAAAATGTATGAATAGGTCTAAAAGCAGATTGCTCCATATGCAAAAGATCTATATTTTTTCTGCCAAACAATCAAACCCTAAGGTTTATAACGTTTGACTATGATTATATTATAATAATAACATGAGATTTTGAATATTTAGTGTATCATATTAGGAGGCCATCGACCGAATTATGGAATAAGTAAAGGTTAAGGTCTCATCAACACTGTTTAAAAAATAACAATATTATATTTACAGTCAATTATTTATAATAATTATATATTTTTGTAACATAAAAGTAAAAAAAAAGGTTATAAGTTCTTCACTGTCCACGAAAATGTAAATGCCTATAATCCGTTTATAGCATAATTAATTTTCTTAAACTAAAATTTTGTTGGTATGGTAGATTGTAAAACATATATCCAATTTATATAAAGCCGAGCAGAAATCTAGACAAATAATTTATCAAGAAAATGAATTAATTATAGATATAATTCTAGGTAGTTACGTAACGTGTATAGAATGAGTTTGGATTGTGAATTTAATTTTTTCGATGAAATCATTGACAACAAAAAAGATAGTAATGCATGCAATCTTATGATTAATACATGATCAAACTTTAAGAAGATTTTAAAATATCTATATGAAATCATTATTTGATCATTGGGGATGTTAAATTTGAAGAAGAGAAGAAATTAAACAAATATATGCAAACGTGACCAAACTTAATCAAATAATTTTTTTTTGTCAACTTTACTCAATAATAATGTAATCAGACACAATACAGCTCAATAATGTAATCAAATAATTTAGGGATCTCAACAATTTATCATATTCAATTATCACTTTATTTTTTTAATTCATATGATTAGACTTTGAAAAACTACACTAAACTAACAAAAAACGAAAGAAGTTAAATGATAATTAATAATATCAAATATATTTTTATTGAATTAAGATTAGATATATATTTTTGTGGGGGAGTAAAATTAATTTAGGAAAGGGTCAATTTTAATTAAAAGATAATTGTTATATTCAAGTCAACCTTCTTCACAAGGTCTATGTTAAATTGTTGCCACTCTTTTATGAATTCATCCTTGTTGAATAATATCATATTTAAAAATAATAATTACAAAATTGTAACCTGCATTCTAGAAATCCTTTACGCTGAGTTGCTCTCAATCTGGTGGTTAGGATAATTCAGCTAAAAAATTTGGCATCAGGATTCGATTTCTACCCACAATATTATAGTAACTTAAAAAAAGAATTGTTGGAGTGGGCTTTAGACTATAGATCAGACTTTATCGATCCAACAATGTTGACAAAAACAAAAAAAAAATTCTTTACGGGTTCACTCAAGCCCCTTGATTCAACGTATTTACGACGCTGGTTATGAATATTAATATTTAGCCGTCGCATGATTTTCGAATTTTATTTTCTATAAATTCATAAAAAAATGAATTTTCTGATATTCATATCTATAAAAAAATTAATTACAATTGATATAAAAAAAGACATAAAAAACACTCATTTGTGTAAACCACGTGCCTTTGTTTAAGCTGCCACAATTTAATGTTAATCCAATACAAAAATTATGAAATAGTCAAACTTTAACACTAAATCATTGTCTATAAATTACGTACCATCCATTTATTGTTCTTCACTCCAAAACATAAACAATAACCAAAGTAACTTAGGAAATAAAACACAATACAATGTCGATATATCTCTATCTTCTTTTGCTCTTACCTCTCTTTCTAATCTTCTTCAAAAAACTCTCACCTTCTAAAGGCAAGCTTCCTCCTGGACCTGTAAGTCTTCCACTCATTGGAAACTTACATCAACTTGGAAAATCTCTTCACAGATCTTTTCATAAACTCTCTCAAGACTATGGACCTGTGATGTTTCTGCATCTTGGTGTTGTTCCTGCGGTTATAGTCTCCACAAGAGAAGCAGCTGAAGAAGTTCTCAAGACTCATGATCTCGAGACTTGTACTCGACCAAAGCTATCTGCGACCGGGTTGTTTTCTTACAACTATAAAGACATTGGCTTTGCTCAATATGGTAATGACTGGAGGGAGATGAGAAAGCTCGCGATGCTTGAGCTCTTTAGCTCTAAAAAGCTAAAGGCTTTTAGGTATATTAGAGAAGAAGAGAGTGAATTGCTTGTCAAGAAAGTCTCTGAATCTGCTCAAACACAAAGTTTGGTTGATTTGAGAAAGTCTCTTTTCTCTTATACTGCTAGTATCGTTTGTAGACTCGCTTTTGGACAGAACTTCCATGAATGCGATTTTGTCGATATGGACAAAGTTGAAGAGCTTGTGCTTGAATCTGAGACTAACCTTGGCTCATTCGCATTCACCGACTTCTTCCCCGCCGGTCTTGGTTGGGTTATAGATCGGATCTCTGGCCAACATTCGAGGCTGCACAAAGCCTTTGCAAGACTTAGTAACTTCTTTCAACATGTGATTGATGATCACTTGGAAACCGGAAAGACTCAAGATCATTCAGATATCATTAGTGTCATGCTCGACATGATCAATAAAGAAAACAAAGTTGGGTCTTTTAAAGTCACCTATGATCATCTCAAAGGAGTCATGTCGGATGTGTTTTTAGCTGGAGTAAACGCAGGAGCGATCACAATGATATGGGCAATGACAGAGTTAACAAGACATCCAGAAGTAATGAAGAAACTTCAACAAGAGATTCGAGCAACACTTGGAGACAACAAAGAAAAAATCACAGAACAAGATCTCGAAAAAGTTCATTACTTGAAGCTTGTGATCCAAGAAACATTCAGATTACATCCACCAGCTCCTCTCTTGCTTCCAAGAGAAACCATGTCAGATATAAAGATTCAAGGCTACAATATTCCCAAAAACACAATGATCGAGATCAACACTTACTCAATCGGTCGCGATCCCAATTGTTGGGAGAACCCTGAAGAGTTCAAACCCGATAGATTCATCGATAGTCCTATTGAATTTAAAGGTCAACATTATGAGTTGTTGCCTTTTGGAGCTGGTCGTAGGATTTGTCCTGGAATGGCTACTGGAATAACCATTGTTGAGCTTGGTTTGCTTAATGTTCTCTACTTCTATAATTGGAATTTACCAGATGGAATGAAAATTTCAGATATAGATATGGAAGAAGCTGGAGCTTTCGTCATCGCTAAGAAAGTTCCTCTTGAGCTTATACCAACTCAACATCAATGGTGAAGTTTTGAAGATATGTAAATAATATAATAAATATCAAGATTAATTTCTCTGTGTGTGATTCTCTTTCAATGCTTTTGATTTCTATTTTGTTGTTGTTTACGTTTATGTCTTGTAATCGGTAGATTTTCTTATGTTTATTTGTGTAATGTTTTTTCTTTATAATAATAAAAACGTCCAATCATATCATTTATGCAGAGCAACAGAATCCAACTAAGATGAAAAATGGTCTCGATATAGATATTTAATCATTTAATAAAATAATTTTTGGGTCCAATTATATTATTTATGTTTATCGACATAATTTTATAGAATCAAACTCTAATCGATGAAAAATACTGTTAGTATAGACACTTAACCACTTAATAAAAACACTTTCAACTCCAATCATATTATTTAACCGACCATTTGAATAAAGATCAGTTTGAATTTGACATAATTAAATCTCATTTGAATTAGGACAAGAGAAACTGCGTAAGTTCACTTCCGAAGAAAATAATTAATACAACAGAGAAAATCTCAAGCATTGTGCCGGAATTTGACGTATAAGTATAACTACATGGATTTTGGTAGGTTTAATATTGACATATAACTAATATTTTGTTGATTTGTTGAAAATTATAAAATGTTAATTAAAAACTGACATTTTCGAAGAATATTAAAATATTTTACTAGAAACTGAAAGATATTCTGACCAAAAAAAAAAGAAACTGAAAGATATATATTTTTTAATATTTTTGTCATAAATTTAAAGATGTATTTATGATTGAGAAAGAATAAAAAAATATATTTATAAGATGAAATATATTTGGATTAAAGTTAGAATTCAGCTAAAATTTAAACCATATCCTATCTTTGAAAGCAAGTGGTACTGTTAGTAGAGATGTTGGGCCTAAGTGTTATGAGATAATACCACCAAAATTTAATTACCGAGCCAGAGCCTTAAAATATATACTTAGAGGCAAATAATCAATGATGTTTTCCACGCTCTTCATGCACTAATAACTTCTTCTTTTTTATATAATTTGATCAATTTTCTTAAAAATATAACCCAAAATTCACCTCATAAAATAATTTTTAATTTTGCCAATAAACAAATAGCCTAATTAGTTTGTCTCTGATCTATTTTGATATAAAGTAGTAAATTTGAATCTCACCTTATTCTATATGGAACAATTTAGTTACAAATCGAGTTTTCTCAATCCAATCATTCTTGACAAATAATTTTTTTTTTAATTTTTCAACTTGTGATAAAAAGAGATCGAATCTCTCATAACATTACTATTAGTCATATCATCTAAAACACCCAAATAAAAAAAACTAAACTCACTATTTATAAACTAAAATAACCAATCGATAAATTTTATTCATAACACAAACGCCTCAAACTTCAAATACTAGTGCAACAATACATAATTCATTGCATCCGATTTTAGCAGAAAAAATTACAGAAATAAATATTTTAATATTTGACTTAATACATTTCTCAAAACTGAAAGTGTAAATCAATTATAATAATATAATTTTATCATATTTAAAATTTACTATATATTATATAAAAAGAAAATTGTATAGAATACACTCTTTATGTTTTAAATTGTACAAAATACCTATTTTTTAAACTTTTACACGAAATACTAATTTTTATGAAAATGTGACATTTCGTGTAAGGACATATTATAGCGAAATGTCCACGGTGGACAATAATATTGTCTACTACAGACATATATAGTAGTTTTACGATGGACATACATTTGCTGTCTACGGTGGACATTTATATGGTCTACCATACACATAATATACAGTGATGTCTACAACAGATATTTATACAGTACACCGTGGACAACGATGTTACAATTCAATACCAAAAATAAAATCTCCCAAAAATTGAAACATAAAATATAGTATTTTGTGTGAGGTTAAAAAAACTTACATTTCAAATAATTTAAAATATAAAAATAGCATTTCATACAAATTTCTATATAAATAAATAGAAACTGTCCGTAATATATATGTTAGGCCCATTTCTTTCATTTTTTGTCAACTCATTAACTAACTTTTTCATTTTTTTCCTTTATCGAAAAAAAAAACTTTTTCATTGACAACATTTTGTGGAAAAAATGGAGTCATCTAAATAATTTTGTTTTAGACATATACTAGTTTGATAAACATCATCACATTTTTTTTTTCTTTTCTTCTTCAAATAATCTATAACTAGTCGAAAACTTGTAAGAGAATAATTCCACAAAAACAAATTTCAAATTAAGTAAACTAGATAAAGCTTTGAACATTTCAATATTATAGTTGGTTCCTAGAAAATATTTTTCACAACATCAAATGATCCAAATAATTGATATAGACATAAATGCATATAGTTGTAAAACAAATTGATAAATCTCTTTTTTTTTTTTTTTAAATTGACTAGTATTAAAAAGTGGACTAATCTTGAATTCTTGATAGTACAGTTGTTGAATTTTTGGAGATGTAAGATGCATTGTACGACTCTGCTTGCATTAAAATCGATCACAAACATAAATGCTTGGATAATATCTGTCTCACAATTTTAAGCCGTCGTTCACCATTATGCACAATATATATATGAATATAATTTTTAAAATAAAAAAAAAGTACCAGAGGAGAAATTAGGAAGTAAGTTTAGCCAAATGATTAATATCTATCTCTATAGATTTTTTACTGGAATACGATTTTAGGAATATGTATTGTATTACTCTGATTTGAAAAAATATGGTAGTGCATAAGACTAGTCTAAAAGAAATGATTTAGCCATCTATATCACCAAAATATATTTATAGTTTCGGTCAAATGATCATGTTAGATCACAGTTAAACGTGCTTTAGGTTGATTTTTTTTTAAATAAATAAATTACTACGAAGTGATTCTCGGTACTGTGTGAGTAACGACAAAATACAGAAAATATCACATTGTGATTTTAATGAATCGATAAACAAATTTTTAAAATTTCCAGAAATAATGTATTTGTCGTCGGAGTGGGCCATAAACTGGGAAAGGACATAAAAACCAATAAAAATGATGGTCGAGATTTAAAGATTTGAGTTATGAATTAGATCTTATTAATACAATCATTATAAAACAAAAAAAAATATATCATGTATAGTGATAAGACTTATTGCCTATGGTATAAAGGTAATTTGATTGATTTATATTGAACTAAAATAACAAGAAGTTGAAAAAAATATTATTTTTAATATATGTGCTTATAGAAAGTATAATCTTGGACTTAACTTATTGCATCTTTAATCCTTCATAAATTTATTGATTGTACCACTTTGATTGTTCGTGATCATTCAACTGAAATAATCCTGATTTTATAACTTTTAAATGTCTTAACTATGATGATTCAAACATTTTCCTTTTTGTTGTTTGTTAATATCATCATAAAAAATATTCGATCTACTCCTAGTACATATTATATCAAATTAATTGAATCAAAGTATTTACAATATATGCTTTTGGACATTTTTTTTTTCATTCATGGGCTGTGTTGATTATAACTAAAGTTACTCATATTATTCTCTTTTGGGCCTGTTGGTTTAGACATATCCGGAAATCAAGATTCAACACCAACAGAATTGCTTAATCTAACCATGAAAAGTTTAGGGATTATCATAGATTTAAAATATAATTATTAATTGAATAGGAAAACATTTTTGTCAAATAATTAAGTTTAGTTCCGTTATTTTTCCGAACAGAGTTTAACTTCAAAAAATTGCGCATTCTAACATCATATTGTTTGGGGGTGAGTATGAGCTACATAGCTTTCCTCATTACAAACCAAACCTTCAATATATATTACAGGCATTTATTATCATACTATTTGGCCAAATCGGCATTATCTTCTCTCCCACCTACTTCTGTAACTCGTCTTTAATGAATGAATTAATGAGTTTGGTTTGTCAAAAAAAAAAAAAAATTATACAAAACTTGGGACACAATGCAAATTAAGATCTACATATAAACTAACAAATCATAGAATAAAAATTATACAGTGAAACATATAAAGAGAGCAAACCAAGCATTTTCTTATTTTTAACTAACTTTTATTTTTATGAAAAACAAAAAAGTTCTATTCGATTCATTGACGACGAATAGGCACAAGTTGAAGAGAAACTTTCTTACCAATAATAATTGCACCATCTTCTTCCAAATCAATATCTTTCACAGTCATACCTTCAGGAATTCTCCAATCAAAGAAGTAAAGCAAATTCAACAATCCTAATTCAACAGTCGCAATCCCCATTGTCATACCTGGACAAATCCTTCGACCAGAACCAAACGGTAAAAGCTCAAAGTTAAGTCCTCTATAATCAACAGAACTATCAACAAATCTTTCTGGTTTAAACTCATCTGGATTTTCCCAAAGTTTAGGATCACGTGCTATTGCATAAACATTGATCATGATTTGAGTTTTTTCTGGAATGTCGTAGCCTTGAATTTTGATTTGAGACATTGCTTCTCTTGGTAATAAAAGTGGAGCTGCTGGATGTAATCTAAATGTCTCTTTGATCACTAGTTTGAAGTAGTTAAGTTGGTTAAGATCTTGTTCTGTGATCCTTTCTCGATTTTCACCAAGTACTGTTCTAACTTCTTCTTGTACTTTCTTCATCACTCTTGGGTTTCTCACTAACTCTGTCATCGACCAAAGTATGGTAGTTGCACTTGTGTTTACTCCAGCAAGAAATATATCCTAAATCCAAAGTTAATCAATATGAGTCAAGATTAGCATTAACCCTGGACATAAAAACTGGAACTGAAATAGGTATTCGGTTTGGTTTTGGTTCATGTCGAGTAACTAAATGGTTCCTGAATTTTACTAACTTTGGTTTTTGATTTGGTTCAGTTAAAAACCGAGAGCCAAAAGTAACTATATAGGAATCGAATCAAACCAATACTAATTAACTGAATATAGTAACACTACCTAATAACCATAATACGGTCTTTTTGGTTACAAATGACCATTTGGAACCGAACCAATTTATTAATTTTGATCATATTTTTTGGATGTTTGGTTACAAGAAATCACAATTTTTGGGTGTTTGGTTATAAGATCATTCGGAACCGAACCGATTGAGAACTGAAATTACTTCAGGTATAATTTGCTTCATATTTTCAAGTAGTCATTTGGAATCAAAACTGAACCAAACCAAATTTTAATCGATACCTATATGGTTATCATATTTCAAAACTGAAACAACCAACCCAAGTTGAACTGTAGAACCCAATGACCAGGGCTATTTAACACAACAGAGAAAAAAGATTAATTGAAAGAGTTATGTAAAATGCTTACAGAGATGACTCCTTTGATATGATCAGTAGTGAGCTGAAAAGAATCATCTTCCCCTTGTTTATTCATCATATCAATCATTACATCCACAACATCTGGAGTCTCTGTTACTTTTCTTCCTGGCTTTTGATGATCATCAAGCACTTGGTTGAAGAATCTATCGAGATCAGCAAAAAGTTCGTTTAAGCTCTTGCTTTGACCAGTGATTCTATCAAGAATCCAACCTCCAGGGAAGAAATCAGAGAAAGCGAATTTCGCCTGAATCTTCTCCGATCTCGACGCTAAATCCTCCATACTATCTTCATCTATAAACTCTGATTCATGAAGATTCTGACCGAATGCGAGTCTACACACAATACTAGCAACTAAAGTGAAAAGGGCTTTCTTTAGATTCACAGGAGATTGTTTCTGAGAAGCTTCAGAGAGTTTCTTGACCAACAGGTCATTCTCTTCTTCTCTTATATACCTAAAAGAATTAAGCTTTTTCAAGCTAAATAGCTCGATCACAGAAAGCTTCCTCAATGATCTCCATTCTTCACCGTATGGAGCGAATCCGATGTCTTTGTAGTTGTAAGAGATTGTCTTTGACGCTATGGTTTTTGGTCGACTGCAACAATCTAAGTCATGAGTTTTGAGAACTTCTTCTGCTGCTTGGTTTGAAGAGATTACGACAAGAGGTACAAAACCAAACTGGAGTTGCATCACTGGTCCGTGGACTTTTGAGAGGTTTTCGAGAGATTTGTGTAGCAATCCATTGAGGTTGTGTAAGTTTCCGATAATCGGAAGTTTTGGTGGGCCTGGAGGAAGTTTCAATTTTGACGATTGTGATTTTCTTGTGAAGATTATTGTTACTAGGGGAATGAACAAAAGCAAGAGAAAACAGAGGAATATTTCCATTTTTGTGTTCTTGCTCTGTTTTTTTTTTTGTTGTTTTCTATTTGTTGAGACTTGAGTTGAGTGAAGAAGATTTTTAAAGAGTAGTGAAGTTTAGACTTTTCCAAGTTTCTAAAGTCTAGAAAACATTATGATTACAGACTTTAGAAGATGAATTTTGCACGGCTATTTAGATTTCATACGTCGTTTTCAGTAATAAGTTCAAATGTCAATGATAAATTCTAGATAGTATTAAATTCTTGATATTTTTCTTTTCTTTTTGCATTATTAAAAATAGTGGATGTGTGATAGGGAATGTATCTACTGCAAATGATCTTCTAGAAGCCAACGAAATTTTAAATATATACAACAATTGTATATAAATATAGTTTTATCAATTGGATCATAAATCTATTGCACATATTCTATAATAAGATTAAACAACTATTTACAATTGTGATTAAATGTTTATTTCTGTTTTTTATATATCAAAGTTCGATTCTTGTTCCAGATTATATTGTGAGTTATGAATCAGTTTTTAATTTTTTACTGAAAAAAAATTATAAAAAATAAATATTTATTTATTTTGATGGGATGACTTCTTCTTAATATTTTACTAGATAAAAATAATAAATATAAACATTTTGGATCAAATCAGATCATTTTTATTATTAACTAAAGATAGAATATTGTTATGGTTGTTTAGCTGGCAAAGTAATAATTAAGTTATAATCAACATTATCCAAATCTATTAAAATTTAAATCCTATTATATCACCTAAAATTCTACTTTGAATACATCCTCCTAAGATTATGATCTATTGTCCTTAGCTTATGATCTATTGTCTTTTAGCCAATTAACTCTCCTAAAAATTTTATTAATTAAAAATTCATAAATATAATGTAACTTTCTTTCCACGTTAAGCATCAATATCCTGATTACGCAGTAATTACAGAATATATCTCCAAATGGCCACACAAGAGTGGTAGTCTATACCTTGACTACTATTTTTGTTTATGTGGATATAATTAATTTAAATATTTTAAGAAACATATATTCAAAATTATTTTCTTCAAAATGTCAACTATTGTGGCCGGATTGTGACTGTCATCTTTACTAATATTTTTGTTTATGTGGATATAATTATTAGAATGCAATATTCTAAGAAACATATATTCAAAATTCTTTCTTTAAAAGAGTCAAATATTATAGCCCCATTTTTATTTCATCAACAAGTTTGGGAACCTTGTATCCTTTGAGTATTCTAACTATTGCTTAAAATACATTTTAGAAAATGTTAGCTATAATATTACTCAATACTATTGCTATTGCTAATGTAACTATATATTTTAACTATTGGGTAAAAACATTTAACGCTAACTATAATATTTTCAACATTGCTACTGTTATTTTGTTAACTTGTTTATTATCATTGATTTCATGAACTTAACTCCTTTGCAATATAATATTTTCTGATACCATTATCGTTATATTATTAACTCGTCAGCTATTGCTATTTTAAAAATACATGTTGAGTTGTAAGATTAATGTGGTCTTTGCAGAGGAAATAACTAATTTTTTTTTCTGCAATTTTCTTAATTTGTAAGAATCTATTGATATTAAAAAAAATCTATTTAATTTTGTTTCTTATGTAAGAATATTTTGTGAATAACTAGATCGACAAAACCCGATCTATAACCCAAAACTCATTTGCTAAAATCTCCATATTTAGTGGAGATGTTTTGTTTCTTGTGTAAAAATGATTTTTTGTCAAATAACTAGATCGACAATATCTGATCCACAGCCGACCAATCCATAGCCGAAAACTTACTTGTTAAAATCCTCTTTTAATCTACCATTTGTAGAGTGGAGGGGTCGAACCCATATGAAAAAATCACTAGTAGATTATCTACCACCAGACTTAGAAGTACTCGACTATATTTTAAATGCTTTCAAGTTACTAAATTTAGTTTTTATAAAAATATATAATATTTAAAAATTAATAATGTTTTTTAATAAAAAATTATAAGTGTTAAAAGAATAACTAAAAATTTATTCAATTATAAATCTTATTTAAATAACAAAAATATTATTAAGATATAACTTCTTTTCGCTGATGACAAATAATCTAGTGGTAATAGTCACTTTACAAATCATCAAACACCAGAATTCTTTCTCCCCTATACAAAGGGGAAAAAAGGGATTTAAGAGTAAGTCTTTGGTTATGGATCGAATATATATTATCGATCCAATTATTATTTGAAGAAAAAGAATAAAGTTGAAAAAAAAAACTCCTTTTCCAGTAATTTTCTTATTAAATGCGTCCAAATAAAAATACAAATTCACAAAACAAACAAACTTATTGAAAATGGAAACAAACAACATTTGCATGCTCCACTTAACCATTTCAAAGTAATATTTTAGAATATGTATAATCATACATAAGTAATTTTTCTTACAAAAAAAAAATTTAAATTCTTAGAACTAGTAAAACTAAATACATCTAAAATTGGATTTATTATGGTGTAAGAATTAAATTATGGAATTTATCTAAAATTATTACTTGCGATATCAAAAATCTATATAACCAAAAGTAAAATATTATTTAAAAAATCCAGCTGATATGTAAGAAAGAATAAATGATAGTCTGAGAATAATGTTACGGAGAAGTCTTGGTCAAATGGTTGAATGTCTGATTGAGTATCTGAAGTCGTGTAAGAAAAAATAAGAGAAAATTTGAAAATAATGTCTTACGGAAAGGTCTCTTGGTCAAATGGTTGAGTGTCTGGAATCATGTTTGCTTCACATGATATTGTGAAAGGTTTTAGAGAGGTGAATTTGACTATGAATTAGAGTTTGTCAATACCGTTGTGGATAAAAATAAATTACTTAATAACGGATAATTTTACATATAAATACAACATATAACATAAAGTTCTACCAGCACAAATCAAAATAAATAGTTTCACCTTGTACAAACCAGACCATAACCAACGATATAGATACATATATTATTAGCACTTAAACCTTGATCAACCACTAGAACTTCCACATTTATCTAATCAAAGACAAAACACATTCTATGTTTTACAAGAAGACACTAATTTTAACAACAGTACACAGTACAAGCTGTCTCATTCCTCAGGATTCAATGGCTCCATCAGTGGCGAAGTACAGGAATAACCTCAAGAGGAACTTTCTTAACCATGGTGACATCACCAACTTCTTCCATGTCCATATCTTCTTCTCCTCAGGCAGTTTCCAGTCGAAGAAGTAAAGCAGATTTAAAAGAGTCAATTCAATGGTCGCAGTAGCAGAAGCCATTCCTGGACAAACCCTCCGACCAGAACCAAAGGGTAACATCTCAAATCTATGTCCTTTGTAATCCGCAGAACTATCAATAAACCTCTCAGGGTTAAACTCCTCTGGATTTTTCCAGTGTTTAGGATCTCTTCCTATGGACCATGCGTTAACTATAAGAGTAGTTTTTTTGGGAATGTTGTATCCTTGAACCTTGATTTCACTCATTGTTTCTCTTGGGAGTAGCAATGGACCTGCTGGGTGTAGCCTTAAGGTTTCTTTAACCACAAGCTTCAAGTATTGAAGTTTTTCGAGATCTTCTTCTGTGATTGTATCATTTGGTTTGATTCCAATGTAAGTTCGGATCTCTTCTTGAGCTTTTTCCATCACTCTAGGGTTCTTAACGAGCTCTGCCATGGCCCAAATCATTGTGATGGCAGTTGTGTCTATCCCACCCAAAAATATGTTCTAGGTAAACAAAAATACATAAGGTTATGTTTAGGTTAATTCAAGAATGATTAAGTAAAGATATTTGTTTGCTTACTGAAAGGATTCCTTTGAGATGATCAATGGTGAACTTGAAAGACGCATCTTGTTGTTGATTATCTATCAGACCTAAGATATAGTCGACGATATCAGGAAGATCTTTTATTGAGTTCTTCGAGCGATGATCATCAACTATATGATTAAGGAAAGTATCAATCTCAGCGAAGACCTTGTAAAGCCTCTTATGTTCGCCTGACACGATGTCCATAAACCATCCAAGACCAGCAGTAGGGAAAAGATCTGAGTATTTGAAAGTCATGTTTCTCTGAGATTCAAACATGAGCTGTTCGATTCTTTCCTTATCGATATGCTTGTTCTCGTGGAAACTCTGTGCAAATGCGGATCTGAATACAATACTTGCTGCTAAGGTGAAGAGGGCTTTGCTCAAATCCACCGGAGATTGTTTTAAAGCTGATTCTCTTAATTCCTTGACCATCAAGTTAGTTTCTTCCTCTCTAACATACCTGAAAGATCGAACCTTTTTCGCACAGAAAAACTCAACAACGGAAAGCTTACGCAGCTCTCTCCAGTCCTCACCGTATACAGTAAAGCCGATGTCTTTACCGTCACGTGAGAAAACCGTTGAAGCGAGAGTAATAGGTCTTGTACAACACTCGAGGTCATGTATTTTAAGAGCTTCTTCAGCTGCTTCACTTGATGAGATTACGACCACTGGGAGAAACCCTAGACGGATAAGCATCACAGGTCCGTATTTCTTGGAAAGATTGTGAAGACATATGTGAAGCAACCCTTGGAGTTGGTGTAAGTTTCCAATGATTGGAAGATTTTTTGGGCCTGGAGGAAGATTGTATTTTAACTTTTTGACGTTCTTGCTGAAAATTATGAAGAAGAAGATGGGGATGACTAGAAACAAGAAGAAAGATAGAAGAATCGCCATTGTTTTCGTTCCTCTGTTTTGTGCTCTGTTTCTTCAAATATAAGGAAACAGAGTATTAAGAGGACAAAACAACATTTTTTACACAGAAATACTTATTGTCGTTTATTGCCGTCCTAAAGGATAAGTTCCGGATAAAGATTGTGAGAGTGCCGCTCAAGAAGCTAAACCGATAATTTTGACTATGTCTTATCCTGTGGTTGCTTCGATCCTCGGATTTGGGGCTTTGCTTCCGGAAATATATTCTCTTTTGGTCGGTTTATGTATTCGTGTGATGTAATTCCACTTTGATCAATATATGTAGATGAAAGAAAAAAAAACCTTTTTTGTTTTTTTCGCATAGCAGGACAACAAACAAAGCCATCTCGGCCACATTATATGCTTACATAAGATCACAAGACAAGACGTGATAATCACAAATTATTAATCTAATTACATTTTAAAAAGAAAAACAAATTGATAGAGAAAAAGGAGCATTCCTGTTGAGATCGTCAGTTTGCTTAGCAACTCATCTAAAATGACTGCAAATGATTCGTGCATAACTGGAAAAGCTCAAGAGGAAGCTTCTTAACAACAGTGACATCACCAGCTTCTTCCATGTCCACATCTTTACTCTCATCAGGTAATTTCCAATCAAAGAAGTAAAACAAGTTTAAAAGTCCCAATTCAACCGTTGCAATCCCAAAACTCATTCCTGGACACATTCTCCGGCCGGAACCAAAAGGTAACATCTCAAAACTCTGTCCTTTGTAATCTACAGGATCATCGAGAAACCTCTCCGGGATAAACTCCTCTGGATTCTTCCAGCGGTTAGGGTTTTGTCCAATCGACCATGGGTTAACCAAAATAAGAGTTTTTGAGGGAATGTCGTACCCTTGAATCTTGATATCGGTTATTGTTTCTCTTGGAAGTAAAAGAGGAGCTGGTGGGTGAACTCTTAAGGTTTCTTTAATCACAAGCTTCAAGTATTGAAGCTTATCTACATCTTCTTCCTCGATCCTCTTCTTTTGGTTAATTCTAATGCATGTCCGAATCTCGTCTTGAACTTTCTTCATTACTCTTGGGTATCTAACAAGCTCTGCCATTGCCCAAATCATTGTGATATAACCTGTGTCTATTCCAGCAAGAAATATATCCTGATAATTGGTCAAGAAATATGATTAGGTCAGGTAAATATTCAAGGTTAATTAGCTAAAAGTTCTATGCTTACTGAGATGACTCCATGGACATGATCAATTGTGAGCTTGAAAGAATCATCTTCTTTTTGCTTATCAGGACGATCTTGAGTTGTGCCTCCATCTTTAGTCTTCATATGATAATCAACCACTTTCTTGACACAAGCATCAGTCTCTGTGAATATGTTTTGAAGCTTCTTATGTTCTCCTAAAACAAAGTCCATAAACCATCCGAGACCAGCAGTAGGGAAGAAATCGGTAAATTTGAAAGACATGTGTTAGAGCTTCAAACATCATCTCTTCGATTTTATCCTTATCGATAAGTTTGGTTTCTGAGATATTCTGTCCAAAGGCGGATCTAAGTACGATACTCGCACTCAGAGAGAAAAGTATCTTGCCCAAATCCACAAGAGATCCTTTCAAAGCTGATTCTGTAAGTGTCTCGATCATCAAGTCATTTTCTTCCTCTCTGATGTACCTAAAAGATCGAACATTTTTTGTGTTGAAAAACTCGAGAACAGCAAGCTTGCGTAACTCTCTCCAGTCCTCACCGTATGACGCAAAACCAATATCTTTACCCTCACGCGAAAACACTTGCATTCCAAGAGCCTTGGGCCGTGTACAAGACTCTAGGTCATGGGTTTTAAGAACTTCTTCAGCTGCTTCACTTGATGAGATTACCACAGCTGGGACAAGCCCTAGATTGAGAAGCATCACAGGTCAATTCTTCCTGGAGAGATCGTGGTGACATCTGTGAAGCAGTCCTTGAAGCTGGTGTAGGTTTCCAATAAATGGAAGCTTTGGTGGGCTTGGAGGAAGCTTCTGTTTTGAATCTTTGATCTTCTTGTTGTAGATTACATAGAAGATAACGGGAAATAATAGAAGAAAGGATAGAAGAAAGGGAAAGGATAGAAAAATTGCCATTGTTTTGGTTCCTCTGTTTGATTAGAGACAGAGAAACAGAGTAAATGTATATCAAGAATTCAAGACAAATATGTACAACGTTAAACGTCGTTTAGTGTTGTCGGTGAGGATAAGCCTTGAGATAAAGTCCGAGATAGTAACGAATATATTTTACTGATGTTTATCCAAACCACACATATTATTTTGCCTAGCAAAGAAACAGAGCCATCTCTGTCACATTATATATTTACACAAGATTACAGAATAGAAGTGATAATCACAAATTACAATTTACTTTTCAACAAAATTTGATACAGATGAAGGAGTTCTTAAACGAAGAAAAACATTCTGGTTGAGATTGTAAGTTTGCTTGGCAACTCATGTAACATGACTACAAACTGATTTGTGAATAACTGGGATAAGCTCAAGAGGAACTTTCTTAACAATGGTGGATTCACCAGCTTCCTCCATGTCCAAATCTTTACTCTCATCAGGCAGTTTCCAATCAAAGAAGTAAAGCAAGTTCAAGAGTCCCAATTCAACGTTCGCAATCCCAAAACCCATTCCTGGACACATTCTCCTGCCAGAACCAAAGGGTAACATCTCACAAGTTTGTCCTCTGTAATCTATAGGATCATCAATAAATCTCTCCGGGATAAACTCCTCTGGATTCTTCCAGCGGTTAGGGTCTCGTCCTATCGACCATATGTTAACCAAAATAAGGGTTTTCGAGGGAATGTCGTAGCCGTGAATCTTGATATTAGACATTGTTTCTCTTGGAAGTAAAAGAGGAGCTGGTGGGTGAAGTCTTAGAGTTTCTTGAATCACAAGCTTCAAGTATTGAAGGGTATCTACATCTTCTTCCTTGCTTCTCTCATTTTGGTTGATTCGAATGCATTTTCGGATCTCATCTTGAGCTTTCTTCATCATCCGCGGGTTTCTTACAAGCTCTGCCATTGCCCAAACCATTGTGATGACACTGGTGTCTATTCCAGCAAAATATATATCCTGAAGAATTGGTCAATAAATATGATTATTTAAGGTCAAATGCAAAATTAATTAGCTAAAAGTTCTATGCTTACTGAGATGACTCCATGGACATGATCAATTGTGAGCTTGAAAGATTCATCTTCGTTTTGCTTATGCATCATTTCCAACATCACATCAACAATATCAGGACGATCTTGAGTTGTTTCTCCATGTTTACTCTCTAAATGATCATCAATTACTTTCTTGATAAAAGTATCAGTCTCTTCAAAAGTGTTTTGAAGTCTCTTATGTTCTCCTAAAACAAAGTCCATAAACCATCCAATACCAGCAGTAGGAAAGAAATCGGAAAACTTGTAAGACAAATGTGTTAGACCATCAAACATCATCTCTTGGATTTTTTCCTTATTGATAAGTTTGGTTTGTGAGATATTTAGTCCAAAGGCGGATCTAAATACGATACTTGCACTCAAAGAGAAAAGTATCTTGCCCAAATCCACCGGAGATTGCTTCAAAGCTGATTCTGTTAGTGTCTTGATCATCAAGTCATTTTCTTCCTCTCTGATATACCTAAAAGATCGAACTTTTTTGGAGTTAAGAAACTCGAGATTAGCAAGCTTGCGTAACTCTCTCCAGTCCTCACCATATGAAGCAAAACCGATGTTTTTACCATTACGCGAAAACAACTGCATTCCAAGAGCCTTGGGACGTGTACAACACTCTAGGTCATGGGTTTTAAGAACTTCTTCAGCTGCTTCACTTGATGATACTACCACAGATGGGACAAGGCCAAGATTAAGAGACATCACAGGTCCGTATTTTTTGGAGAGATCGTGGACACATCTGTGAAACATCCCTCCAAGTTGGTGTAGGTTTCCGATGAATGGAAGCTTTGGTGGGCTCGGAGGAAGCTTCTGTTTTGATTCTTTGTTCTCCTTATTGTAGATTACCGAGAAGAGAACGGATAAGACTAAAAGAAAGAGCAAAGATAGAAAAATTGCCATAGCTTTAGTTCCTCTGTTTTCTCTGATAGAGAAACAGAGTATTATTATTAGAAAACAAAACAACAACGTTGTACATAACTTTGGTTATGATATATACAAAGTTCAATGTCGTTAAGTGTTTTCAGTGAGGATAAACCTCGAGATGAAAGTTCAAAGAGTAAGGTTGAAAATTCTACTATTGTGTATATGTCAATAAGTGTAAAGATCAGATAATAAACTTACTTTTGTAGTAAAAAGACCGTTGAAAACGAATTGTCTTTTTCGATAGTTATCCAAAAAATTTGTTACATAGCAAGGCGACGAACACATTTAGCGCCTGGATATCCGGCTTTAATGAAAAGAGCTTAAAGGGTTGGAGAAAGTTCTCATACAAAACAAAATTTTCTAAACTAAAGTATAATCTGAACGTAATGAAAAAAAACTTGTACAGAATTATTCTTTCTCGAGCCGAATTAAAAAAAAATTTCTATACCAAATTAAACTGAAATATAATCCGAAATAAAAAAAATATTTTATGATTTTAATGTACAAATTAAAAAAAAAATCTGAATATTCAAAATTCTCCCAGGCACGACTATCGAAATCCCTTCTTCTTCCTTTGTTTCCAGCGCCGGTGGAGCTCTAGCTCGCCGGCGTCGGACCTTGCTCTTAATCTTTATCTATTTCTCGTCCATCTCTCCTCCTCTCATCTCTGGTCTGCTTGTTGCTAGTGAAGAGAAGCTCCATTCTCTCTCGATCACTGGTTAACCTCGAAGACTTCTGTTTTCTTTCTCTTTAAATCTCACAACTATCCGGTGGCCAAGAACTACCCCATCATTCCCCTCTTATCCGCAGCTTCCAAGCCATGTCGATCTGCTTGAAGAGGACACTCGCATGCGACTCCACGGCGTTGGTAGCTTCTCCATCTCTCCACAGTCAAGAATCTTGGTGTTTAAGCCTCATGTGGGCTTTCATCTTCCCAGATCTGTCACCCAGGAGAGTTTTCATCGGTTCCATATATCCAGTTCAGCGGAGATGCAAATCTGAGTTGTCATTCGAATTGGTGGCCGCCGCTGGAACTATTTTCCCTAGGGCGAACTTCATCTTCCCATCTTTTGGGCCCTATTGGATTTACTTAAGTTTTGAGCTTGTTTCATGGATCCATCTTTACCAAAGGCATAATATATTTGCCTTTTTCAATAACCCATTTGAATGGTTTTAGAGGGCAGAAGCATATCAATGGGCTTTAAACGGACTTTATATGATTAATCTAGGTTTAAGATTAGATCATCCTCTGTTAAGGAGAAGTGCCTCCTTAGATTGATTCCTCTATGGAATCATTTAGATCTAAGCACTTTCTCTCCTCGGGAGAAATGTGATTCCCGAATTACTTGTGATTCGGATGTGTCCATTCAAAGTTCAATACCTTTGGTTCAACGAGCTTTTTTGTTGGTTCGACCGCCTCATATAGCAATAGAACTAGGGATGTTTCAGAATCTTTCAAAGATGCGGGAACAATATTTTATCCTCTATCCAAGAATTCTAGTATGTTTGAGACTGTTTTTTACCTGGATTTTATCTACCTTGTGCTTCATGTTGTTATGTTGTTTTGGAGTAAGATTTGTATTAAGTACTTAAGCATTCATATTTATGCTGATGTAATCTCAGAACCTCATTATTAATGATTCAGTTGTGTGACAAATTTTTTTTTTTTTTTATATCAAACTATCCGCAAATAAACCGAATCCGAGTCTTTCGCCTCTGTCTTTTGCTTCCAGAGACTGGGATCTCCTTCCTTTTCTGCAAATATGGAGGAAACTGATGTCGATTAAGTGCCTCCCTCCAACAGGAATATCAGAAACCCCCTTACCTGCATGGATAATTTGGCGAATTTGGAAATCAAGGAACAATTATGTGTTTAACAATTTACCTGTTTCAGAACAAGATTCTCTAATTGCAGCAATACAAGCAGCAAAAGAATGAGAGGAAAGTCAAAAATTCAACAAAGCGAAGGAAGGAAAAGAAAAATTTACTCCGCCGAAATCAAAATCGGAACTGACTGTAATGTATGTGGACGCGGCGTGGAATGAGGAATTGAAACTGGCTAGAACAGCTTGCATCATCACAACAACAAATAATCACAGCATAGTTAGCTCAGATGCACTTGAAGATATTCGATCTCCATTAATGGCGGAAGCTTGTGCACTAAAAGTGGGCCTGCAAAAAGCGTTGGAGTTGGGCTTCCGTAGAATACAAGTGCTCACCGATTCACAAATCTTGGTAAATGCAATCAACAAAAGCATTTCTATCTCTGAGATCTTTGGTGTTCAACATGATCTTACCATATCTCTCTCTCAATTCTCGGCAATTGAGTTTAATTTTATCCCTAGAGTTTTAAATCATGTAGCAGATGGAATAGCTAAAGCCTCTCTGCAAACATTTATTAGTTCTACTGTTGTTTAACTTGAAACTTTAATGATTGGAAGTTTACTTTGACAAAAAAAAAAAAAACCGAATCCGAGTTATGTGATTCCAGACAAGATTAATCAAAATTCATCAAATAAAATTCTATTTAATAATTAGATTGACAGATTCAATCCATATTCTAAAACTCACTCTTTAAAACTACTAGAGTCATTAGTAGACTCATCCTAACCACTGAAAGAAGTTCGATTCATCAAACTAAATTTATAGAAATATGTATTTAATATACTGAAAACATACCATTTTAATTTAAATTAGTTAATTATTATTTTTATTTGAATTTGTATGTCAAATTCTAACCAAAATATAATTGATTTTGAATATGATTTATTTTTGAAGCCTAATAAACTTAAATCTGAAAACCAAACCGATTTATAGTTTAGTGTCGAATATATATGACCACTTTTCAATAACCTTAAAACAATCCGAAACCAAGCGAACTGAACCGGTAAATGGAATGCCTACCCTAGAAGTGGAAGGTTGCATCTCCATGGCCCAAAGCAAATTGCAAACACGGAAAGTTTCTTACTTATCCGTGAAAGTTGGCTAACTAAAGACACAGAGAAACATCAGATTTTGTTTTATTTAGGTATAATAGGTGTTACACTTTATACCCATATAATATTATGAAGAATTTAGTTCAAAGGATCTATATATTTTGCTGGCACAAGTATAAGATCGTTTTTCTTGTTCACAGTGAGTCCAGGAGCTTCTTCAATGTGAATATCTTCAACCGTCATGCCTTCTGGTAACATCCAGTCAAAATGATACAACATATTAGCAAGACCAAACTCCACCATTGTTGTCCCCATGTACATTGCAGGACACATTCTCCTACCACCTCCAAACGGTAACAACTCAAAGTTCTGTCCTTTTGTATCAATATTACTATCAATAAACCTGTCAGGAAAAAACTCCTCTGGATCTTTCCAGGTATTTGGATCACGACCAATAGCCCATACATTAACATATATATGTGTCTTGGGTTGCATCGTGTAGCCGTTGATCTCAAATTCAGACATTACTTCTCTTGGAAGCAGAAGTGGTGCTGGAGGATGTAACCTCCATATTTCTTTAATCACCATTTTCAGGTAATCTAGCTGATCTATGTCTTCGAAGCTGATTAGTTCTCTGTTCCTGAATTTGTTTCGGATTTCAGATTGAACTTTTCTCATCACTCTTGGACTCCTCGCAAGTTCTGTCATAGTCCATGTCATTGTTGTTGCAGATGTTTCGATTCCCGCTAAAAGAATGTCCTGTTACAAGATCAGATTACAATGTCAGAATCTAAGGTCAGATTACCGATTTTCTTACCATTTGATAATATGTGTTCAATATAGTTAACACCTTTTAACTCGATCATGGAACAAGATAAAATTTTGAAATGTCATGTACTAAATAGACGTAATAGTTGGTGTACTTTTATGGTATCGCAAAAAGTTAACTAGTTTTGGTAGATTACTTACCATCATGATTGCTTTAATATTGTTTCTTTTGAGCTTATCATTTCCAACAACAGTTTCTTCTTTCTCCAATCTCATGAGCAAGCCCACAAAATCTTCACTTCCTACTTCCTTTTCTTGTTTATGCAGATTAATAATTTGTTCATAGAACGCATCTAGATCTCGAGCGCTTTTAATTCTCATCCCTTCCAAACCAGTGAACCGATCGATGATCCAACCCACATATGGAATAAAATCTGAGGCAGAGAAGCTTCCCAACATCTCGACTGCGTCACGGATTAACTTGTTGAAGTTGTCATTGCTAAGCACTGTTCCCTCGAAATTCACATTAAATGATACCTTGCATATCACGCTTACATTTAAAGCAAGAAACTTCTTGTTCAAGTTGACGGGGTTTTTCAGAGAAGCTGATTCTGCTATGGAATCTATGAATTTTTTTACTTCCTCGTCCTTGATGGGTTGAATGGAGTGAACTTGTTTAGTACTGAAGAGTTCTTGAACACAGAGCTTCCTTAGTTCTTTCCAGTAATCATTGTAAGGAGAGAAAGACACATCTTGATTATTGTAAGAGAGCTCTCTTACTCCTGAGGAGAAAAAAAAGAATGAAGTATGATAAATTATGAGATTTCAACTCATAACTATTTGGTAATGACTGGACTATCCTTTAGACACTACAAAAAGTTTGAACTATTGTGATAATTGTATTGCAAATTATTGTGATTTTGTAACGATTGGTGACAAAATTGTTATTAGATTCATTTATCACAAGTATATATAGCATTTGTGACACTTGTATTGTAATCATTTACAAATTGTCAAAATTTGATAATAATATCTCTATATTATGATGAAATATGTGTTATTGTGACAAAATATTATGTATCAATACAAAAGTTTTCGTGTCGTGAGACCATTTAATTTATGTTAGATTAAAATGATTTCAACTTAATGTGGACCAAGTAGGAATTCAAAAGTTTTAGTATGTGAAGTGAGATTCAAGTACCTGCTAAGGCAGGACGGCTACAACAATGGAGGTCGTGGTCTCTTAGAGCTTGTTTTGCTGTTTCGGATGAAGAAAGTACGACTGTTGGGACTTTTCCTAGCTGCAAAAGCATCACAGGACCATACTTCTTTGAGAGGTTCCATAGAGACTGATGTGGTAATTTTCCGATCTGGTGTAAGTTTCCGATGATCGGAAAACCAGGAGGAGATGGTATTGTTTGATTTTTCCGCCGCTTTGTGCGTTTGAAAGGGGCGAGAAGAAGAAAGATGATCAGAAAGAGAAGTGAAAAAATCCATACCATTTTTATATATTTTTGTTTCTTTAGTGAGTTATGATATGACTCATGAAGAAAGCTCGTAACCTTATTATATACAACTTTGGTCACTTAAACTTTGGCCCATAATCATTCAAACATTCTTAAATAATTGGATGGCATTGTGGCATTTACATGACTAGGAGATGAAAATACCAAAACTGTTGCAAGATTATATATCACATATTTTTAGTAATTTATCAATAAGGATTTTCTGAAAAACATTTCTTCAAGTCATATTTTCTTTTTTTGCAATTTTACTTTTCATCTAAAAAATGTAAATTTTTTTTTACTTACCTTTGTTACTATCACATTTATAATATAATAATGAATAATCAAACCAGCATCTTCGCGATCAGAAGTCAAAATCTATTTATTCTTAGAAGTGAAAAGTCTAATATATATGAATGTAAGAACTCTTAAAAATAAGTATAAAAGTTAGATTACATATTATTAATAATGATTGATTTATAATTTTTGGATATAGCGATTAAACAACATTTTTTTTGCAAAAAAAAATCACTAAATAAATATTGTATAGCCTATTTTGGTTTACATTTTTGAATTAAATATATTTTGCCTCGAGTTCACTTTCACTTGCTCCTTCCGTTTAAAAATAAAATAAGCAAAATACATAATGAACGAGCGTTATTGAGTGACAAAAAAAAAAGTGACAGAAAAAAAAGAAAGAACGAGCGTTATTGGATTATACATTTTTTTTGTTAAAGGGCGTGATTTATGCATCTTTGATATCATTTTACAGTAGAGATTATAAAATAGATAGAAAATACATAATACTAAATGATTTCAGTTTTTTTACCTACTTTTAGTTCCAGATTTTAAATTGTTTTTAATAGTGCGAGGTGCATCTAGTCCAGATAAAGTCCACTGAATAATGAAATCCGTATGGTTTAATATATTTATTTTATACGATGCAAATTGACACATGGCTATTATATACTATGCAAATTGACACATGGCTATTTTTATACTATGCAAATTGACACATGGCTATTATATACAGTTATTAAATTATTTTACTAATTTTCTATATATCTTGTCCTATTTAACACGTAAAATCTATAACCCACACGTTCTAAATGATCACTCGATCTCTAACACAGAATCAATATTAATAATGGACTCGGATACCATTCTTATACTATTGCATTCGTAATGTACCTTTTGGATTAAAAATATATAGTTTTGTATTTATATTGACGTGGCAACTAATTCACACCAATTCTTGCAGGTTTTTTCCAAATTATTTTAAATTATTTTACATTTTTTTTCTTAATTTTTATGTACTCAATTTAAATATCATTTATTTCAATGTTGTTTTTAGCATCATATTGAAGGAATATGAAAGATTTGGGAGAGTTACCAATGTTGTTTTTAGCATTATCACATGGTTAAAATGTTTTTTTTGGGGTTAAATCTTGTGAAAAGACAAGAAGAAAATGTTGCGGCCATGTGAATTTATACTGCAACAGAATTCTTGGAGCTCTAATGGAGGATCTTCAGAGCATGCTTTGGTTATCATTTGCTTTGGAAAGAAGAGCATACTTCATTATGATTAATCCACTTCTATGTCTCTAATCGTTAAGTATGATATCCATTAGCAAATTAACTATTAAACATAATTATTAATAAATCTTATTAGTTCACTAATCCCTCAAAAGTCAAAACACTACTAAGGGCCCTTGATTTTTATATCTTCCTTCCACGATGCATCAATAGTGTTTTAGTTTTTTATTTTTTGTTGTATATCAATGATGAACCATTAAAATACAAAAACCAAGGGCCCCTACTAAATGGACGGCCATAACCTTATGACAATTTAGAAATTCGAGGGATATGATTCGGTACCGGTAGCAAGTGCTTCTGTCTTAAATACATTTTATCAAAATGATTGAATATCTATTTCAGCTGCCTAACACTCCAATTTTTTTTTAAATGTAATAGTTGCATGTAGAAAATTTAAAAGAGTTAATCCTATATTACTAGCACTTATTTTTTGATCAAATATCCTGAAATTTTTTCAAGAGTTTGAGCTATAGAATTCTCTCAAGATATCCGACTGAAAAATAAATGTATTTTAGTAACGTAGATAGCTAAATCAATTGTTTTTTTTTTTGTCAACGGCAGATAATATGATGGGTCACAACTGGCCGACCCATTAGCTAAATTCCTGCATAATACAGGCGGTGGGACTCCATCCCATGTGCATGTGCGCCTGCCATTTAGTGGACTTACCAAGTGCCACTGGACTAAAGGCCACTTACAGCTAAATCAATTGTTTTAAATTATATCTATGCACTAACTATTTCCTGAAATTACGATATTATATTTTTCACTAGAATTTGATTTTGGATAGAGGCATATTTCCTTATGATAAAGGTTAGAGTTTGCATTAGGAATTTGGTATTATGATATATATATGTGTTTTCTTATAATTTTTATTTATGATTGATGGCAATAAGATAATGGTTTTTTTTCCCGATAAAGTAGACAAAAAGCAATGTATAATAATTTTAAATATTTTTATATAGTCGTCAAGTTTTTTTTAATTTGGTGGTTAGGATGATCCAGCTAATGATTTGATATTTCGATTTTTTTCCACTCTATTAGAATCGATTAAAAGGAAATTTTAAAAAAAATTTAAGAGTGAATTTTAAACTATGGATTGTGTATTGTCAATTAAAAAAAAGATATATATATATATTAAAAATGTATATATATTAAAAGAATGTGTTGGGCAACATATTAGTCAAAGAAATTGACAATTCAATTAGGCCATTAGTAGAGATTCCATTCAAGATAAACGCAAATATATTTTGGGAATATTAGAAGAACGTGGGGTATGGGATCTTTGAAGGTGCTAACTGCTAAGAGTAAACTAAAGTTTTTTGTATTTTTCTCCGAATTTTTATATAAAATTAATCTCAAGAGATCCTTTGAGCTCTAATGGTTATGGGCTTAACATTTGCTTTACAAAGATGAGCAAACTCATAAGAAAGGAACAAGATTCTCATGAATGCTTGTAGTTTTAAGTTTCAAAATATTTTGTTGGCATAAGTAGAAGCTCGTTTTCCTTATTGACAGCGAGTCCTGGAACGTCTTCTCTGTCGATGTCTTCAGCCACCATGCCTTCTGGTAAATTCCAGTCAAAATGGTACAACATATTCGCCAGAGCAAACTCTACCATTGATGTCCCCATGTAAATTGCAGGACAGATTCTTCTGCCTCCTCCAAACGGTAACAGCTCAAAGTTCTGTCCTTTTGCATCAATGTTGCTATCTATAAACCTTTCCGGGAGAAACACTTCTGGGTCTTTCCAGGTATTTGGATCACGTCCAATAGCCCAAACATTCACTTGAAGCCTTGACTTTGCTGGAATTGTGTAGCCATTGATCTCAAATTCAGTCATTACTTCTCTTGGAACCAGGAGAGTTGCTGGAGGATGCAGCCTCCATGTTTCATTGATCACCATTTTCAAGTAATGAAACTGTTATGCGTCATTCATGGTGATTATTGGTCTTTTCTCCATATGAGTTCTGATTTCAGACTAAACTTTTTTCATCACTCGTGGGTTCCTCTCAAGTTCTGCCATTGCCCATGTCATTGTTATTGCAGGAGTATCGATTCCCGCCAGAAGAACATTCTGTGAAAAGATCATAAAACTTGTCATGGTAATGTTTTTAGTAGTTTTACAATTAGATAGCAAATTGTTTACTATCGAAAGATGATATCATTCTAATCTAATATATATGATCTAGGGGTCAATCCACTTATTGCTAATGGATTTTGAATAGAAAGCTCATAATTTATTATGGTATCAAAGTCCAATGTTACACCCAACAAAACATGCATGAGGATGTTTCTGTTGTGGCATTTCGAGATGTTAGGTTAATAACACCTACATCTCGAGGGGAATGTTAGAATGATTGATATCCTATATCAGAAGTTAAAGATCATTCTTATATAATATATATGATCTAGGGGACAATCCACTTATTACTGTTGGAAGCCATAATTTATCAGTTACTTACCATCAAGATTGCTTTGATATGGTTTCGAGTAAGCTTGTCATTTCCAAGCACAATTTCTCCTTTCTCTAAATTCAAGAGCAAGTCCACAAAGTCTTCACTCCCTTGTTTCTTTTCTTCTTTATGAATATCAAACATTTGTTCATAGAAAGTATCAAGATCTTGCTTGCTTCTCTCTCTCCTTCCTTGCAAACCCGTGAACCAATCGATAATCTATCCAACATATGGAATAAAATCTGAGGCAGAGAAGCTCCCCAATATCATGAACGCCTCATGGATTATCTTATTGAATCTATTATTGTTGAGAACTGTTCCCTCAAATATCATACCAAACGCTGTCCTGCATATCACACTTACAGTGAAACCAAGACACTTCTTGTTTAAGTTAACTGAAGTCTTCTGAGAAGCTGACTCCGCAATTGAATCGATCAGCTTTTTGACCTCCTCTTCCTTAATGTGCTGAGTCGAGTGAACATGTTTAGTACTAAATAGTTCTTGAACACAGAGCTTCCTTACTTCTTTCCGGTAATCATCAAAAGGAGAGAAAGCAATGTCCAGATAGTTATACGAGAGCGCTTTCGGACCTAAAGAATGATCAAGATTCAGGATTCAACAACCATGGATTCTGTTTAGATTCTATGAACATAGGAACAAAAAACCGAAACTTTGTTACCTGACAAGCTTGGACGGCTACAAGAATGGAGGTCATGAACTTTTAGAACTTGTCTTGTTGTTTCAGAGGAAGAAACTATGACTGTTGGGACTCTTCCAAGCTTCAAAAGCATAACAGGACCATACTTCTTTGAGAGATTCCATAGAGACTGATGAGGCAATTCTCCAAGCTGATGCAAATTTCCAATGATTGGAAGCTTGGGAGGGTCTGGAGGAAGTTTGGAGTTTGAGTGTTTTATCAGTTTCAGGAATGCTATAGAGACGAGAGAGAGCACTAAAACGTAAAGGAAACCGAGAAAAAATGCCATGTTTGATTGATCTTTTGATTGTTCAATCTGTTATACACTAGTTCTCAAAGATTTTCAATGTGAAACATGTAAATTATATTGTGTAGAAGATGAAAGACTGTAGGACTCACTCTCCTAAAGTCGTAATCGTAATAGTTATATTGTTTGGACTTTTGCAGTGGATGAGCCATTTGTATATTATTGCCTTTTGTGTGCAATAATGCACGGTTTTATTACCACAAAAAAAAAAAAATAATAATGCACGGTTTTGGCTTATTATTGCTTTTGGATTTTGTTTATTAATTTATAGAAAGATTAGGGTCCACGTATTATTAATTTGATAAAAAAAAGGAAATATCCTTTTATGTTGATGATATTTTGTATTTTTTACACTTTGAAATAATGGTTTGGAAATAATTTCAGAATTAATTCACATTACAAAGACTTCTATGTTTGAAAACCGTCCATTGGTCTTTAAGGCCCAAAAGCAAATTGCACAAAATTGGAAAATTTATGTCTTAAACTTTGAACGCACACAGTTGGCTAACTTAAAAAAAGCAGAGGAACTTCAGAGTTAGTAATATCATATGATGGACCTAGACACCTAGTTCGAAGGATCTAAATACTTCACTGGGCACAAGTAGACTTAAGGCCATGACTAAAACGTATTATGGACTTTGATTATGCAGAGAGCACATTACTAAGAGGTAACGTGGCCTTTATAAGAAGAGTATACTTACAACTAGGGCTGTCCAATCGAATTATGTAATATTGTTATACTTTGGATAATCCTATATATCTATTTGGATATAGTTTTGAAGAACCCGTCAAAATCAAGTTTGAGTCGGGTAATATTTATTATAACCTGTATTCGAAAGTATAGTCTTCACGACTAGTGGCGGATCCAAAACTAATTTGAATCTGGGGTATCTTATATATATGTTTTTACTTAAAACATATAATATTAAATTAAAAATTAGTATGATAAAATAAAATCCAAAAAACTTGGGACCGCACAAATAAAAATTCTAAAAAACTTATTCAAGGTAAATCTTCTGAATCTGTTTTAAATATTCATTCAAATTTTTTTTGAAATACCTATCAAATGGCACATTCATATTAGCATATTAGAAGTAATCAAGAGAACTTATTCTAAATTTTAATAAACAAATTCTAAATTCACATTCATATTTATTCTTACAATACACAAAAAGCTAACACCGTACGTAATTAATAATGAAATGTAAAACAAAATATTATATTACTAAACTTAGCGATATTCATTCATATTCACCATATAATGTTAAATGCATCATCTTATTTGGATGTTTTTAAATAATAATTTGAATATAAAACTATTAAAACCAATTACTTACAATTGACATGATTAAATTCTTGTGGAAAAAAGAATAATGAAAAGAATGATTTGAAGTCAACGATAATGGCTTACTTCTCCGTTTCGGTCTTAATAATTTTGTTTGTATTAATAGTATCTCTATTCTTTAGGTTTGTGAGTACGATTTTTGTTTTTATTAATATATGGGTTGAGCCGTTGAGAGATTTTCTAGTTTTCAATTACTTTGGGCCAAAATTACTTATTTTACTTAATTGACTCAAGTTAGATGAAAAACGAATGACATTTTGTCTAAACAGTGTGGGGCACGTGCCCTCATAGCCGATGTCATAGTTCCGCCACTGTTCACGACCATCTAAGCGGATAAAAAGCGTTGGACAGTTGAAAGCGGTTGTAATTTTATTGAAATCGCCCATTAAAAAACTTTTTGCTTAGATTAAACATATCCGATCTCTTATATACTTTTAACCATTTTTTTTCCAATAATAATTAGATCAATAATACTCAATCTATAGCCAAATTCTTTTAACTAAAAGATGGTGGAATTCGATCTCACAACCTAATACCAATCTCGATCAAAGACAAACTAATTGAATCACTCACATCATCCTTTTTAACCACATTTTAAAAATGACTCAATCATATATATTTATGTATTTTCTGTTTCCTTCTATACTGGTTGTTTCTAATTTGAGAGGTTTTGGCTATGCACACTTTTTTACACCTAAAAACTGTTGGAACTTGAACTTGGTGACAAATAAAACACAAAAAAAATACAAGAGAAATAAACGAAAACAGAGACGCAACACAAAGCTGTTGGGCTTGAGCAATAGTTCTACTATCCGGTACAAGATTACAAGGTGGTATACTCCAATCTTTACTCTATAACTCTATTATCGTGTACTCCTAATAATGGAGGTGAAGCATACAGAAAAAGAAGCTCAAAGTAATTGAGAAAAGAATAGAGATCCGAACAACAAAAGGAATAGATTAGATTATCTATTCAACTACCAGAATCTAATCCAACTACCAGAATCTAATCGATTCTATCTCTTCAAATCCGAATCTCTATATTCCTTTTTTCTTTTTTTCTTTTGTCTTATACAATACCAAGAAACAAGATTGATTAAGATGGGTTTAGTAATCTTTATGGGCCTTAATACATAATGAATTAATTTGCTAAGGCCCAAATCAATTTTACATTTCGATGTAACAAACCCAACAAAAACTAAAATAAAAAACAAAAGTGTCTGGATACATTATTGAAATACAAAAATTAGGGGCCACAGATTAGAAACAATATTGATACATCACTAAAATACAAAAACCAAGGGCCCTTACTTCCCTGCACGCACTGCAAAAAACTTTTCAATATTTCTTACACAATATAAAATTCATTTGGAGATGACTAATTTTTAATGTCGTGGACAAGTTATAAATAGTTTTCTCTATTTGTTAATAAACAAGGTTTAATCTTATGATTAGTGTTTTTGAATCTTATGTTGAGTCTTTTTTTAATACTAATTTTAAGGACAAATTGTAAATCTCTTTATCTATTTGTCAATAAAATTTTTTTTTAAATCATGTGGACGAATGTAAATCTTGTATTATTAAATAACTTATTTTTCCCTTTCCATTCAAAATATTTACGGTTGGTTTGTTGTCTAATTCATTATATTCTCCTTATGTATGTCATTTTCAATAAATTTTGTGAAAGTCCATTTTTTATTATTTAAACTTAATTTCTAACATAGAAGACAATTCAGAATAAAATTTTGTTGTTTATCGAAACCAAGTTTTCTGGTTCTTTACGCCAATACACATATCAACATTAGTAAGGACTCTAATACCACTTTTATATTATTTTAGAGATTTATGGACTTTTTGATTATAAAATTTATCGAAGTGGCAGCTAATTCACACAAACTATTGACTTTTTTTTTTGGTCTGCACAAACTATTGACTATTGGCCTGTTCTTTTAAGGATCGCTGAGCGATCAAATTATACAACTAACTTTAGATATAATTATACAAAAGGTACATGTGTTAAGCTGTAAAATCAAACGCTGCGATCATTTTAACCCATTTCAACCGTCGCTGCAAAATTTAGCGACAACGGCACCACGTCTTTTAGTCGCAGCGTCTACTGTTTTTGTTTTTTAACCATTTATTTTGATTTTTTTAATGTGTAAATTTTGAGTCGTTGAGCGACATGTAAAAGAACATGCCCTATTTAGCTAACGTGATTGCTGAGATGACATTTATTCGATAACAATTAACAGTTTGATTGAGATGACATTTATTCACAAAAACGTGATTGCTGAGATGACATTTATATCTTGTGAAATTAAAGAGGAGGATATTGCAACCATGCGATCATGTGAGCCCATACTATACTTGGAGCCAAAATTAGGATGTCGAAAGCATATACCTACGAGTAATGTGATTATCATTTGCTTTGGAAAGAAGAAAATATTCATAACAACAAATAACTAGCTTAAATGGTTAAATATGTATTTTTTATTTATTTAAAGTTTGATTTTAAAAACTTGTATACAAACAGAGTTTTTTTTTCTTTTTAATTTGGTAATTAAGATGATTTACTTAGTGATTATGACATTATAAATTCGATTATTTTCTATTATATATTGTAGATTAAAAAAATTTGGATATGGACTTAACACTATATATTGAATTTTGTTGATTTAATTGTTAATAAAAAGAATAGTACACAGTGTAGTAATATTGCTTAGAATTTTGATAAGTTTGAGTTATAAACTAAATCTTATTCAACTATTTTTTGAAACTGACAAAAAAAACCAACAAAGGACATAAATTTATTACATTAATCACGATAGAACATACATTTTAAAAGTAAACAGTGATAGAACATTTTGAATTAATCATATCATTCTAGAGTTGAGTTAACGAAGATTATTCACTTCTATGACATTAATCACCTTCGTTAATCTGCTGTATTTCCCATTAGCAAATTAAATGACTAATAAACATAACAGTTAATAAGTCTAATTAGTTCACTAATCACTCAAGAACTAGTTTGACTTTTGTAATAATGCCTCGTTTTAGCTTCTTGCATGTGGATCTTATATTTTTTTTATAATTTTGTTCGTTTATAGTTTATAGAAATATCCGGATTCAATTTATATTAAAATGATATATAAAAATATGCTTTTACAATGACTTGTATGGTTGAAATCTGTCCATTGGTCTTAATGGCCAAAAGCAAATTGATGTCGTATACTTCCTTAAATACAGTTTATTTGGTTGTTTAACTAAAAAAAAAAAACAAAGGAACATAAATTTCATACTATTAAGGTATTAATTGATGCTACACATTTTATTTTTACAATATCATAATGAACTCTAGTTCGAAGGATCTGAATACTTCTCAGGCACAAGTACAAGATCAGTTTTCCTGTTCACAGTGAGTCCAGGAGCTTCTTCCACATCAATATCTTCAGGCTTCATGCCTTCTGGTAACTTCCAATCGAAATGATATAACAGATTTGCCAAACCAAACTCCACCATTGTTGATCCCATGTAAACTGCAGGACACATTCTTCGGCCACCTCCAAATGGTAATAGCTCAAAGTGTTGTCCTTTGGCATCAATGTTATTATCCATAAACCTCTCAGGAAGAAACACTTCAGGGTCTTTCCAAGTGTTGGGATCACGACCAATAGCCCAAACATTCACATGAAGCCGTGTCTTAGCTGGAATCGTGTAACCATCGATCTGAAGATCGGAGATTACTTCTCTTGGGAGTAGAAGTGGTGTTGTGGGATGTACTCTCCATGTTTCTTTGATCACCATCTTCAAGTACTCAAGCTTATCTGTGTCCTCGCAAGTGATACTTCCTTTGTTCTTGATTTGGCTTCGGATTTCAGCTTGGACTTTTTTCATCACTCTTGGGTTCTTCGCGAGTTCTGTCATTGCCCATGTCATTGTTATTGCAGAAGTATCAATTCCAGCTAGAAGAACGTCCTGTGACAAAGATTATATATAGAAACATGTCAACACGGAACATATCAATGGTTGCACATACGGCGTAGTCTAGTAGTAATACTAGAATTTTGGAAAGTAATAGTATGTTATTTTGGATTCAAGTGTCCCTCGAAACAAATGTGCTGTATCATAAATATTCATATGGGATTCGAGGTTAGTCAGATCTCATAGCCTATAAACTTGTTGAACCGGCTCGGAAATTTTTTTTATAGCTAGTCCGGAACAGCTGGTACTCATAGTATTTCCATTGAATTGGATTACTTAATTATAAAAAAAAAATATGTGAAAGGTTATATTGGAAAGTTTTTGTAGCTTACCATCAAGATTGCTTTCATATGGTTTTGTGTGAGCCTGTCTTTACCAAGAACAGTTTCTTCTTTCTCCAACCTAAACAATAAGTCAACAAAATCTTCAGTCCCTTCTCTCTTCTCCTTCTTATGAAGAAGAAATACTTGTTCATAAAAGGCTTCCAGATCTCGTTTGCTTTTCTCTCTCCGTCCTACTAAACCCGTGAGCCTGTCAATAATCCATCCAACATACGGAATAAAATCTGAGGCTGAAAAGCTTCCCAACATCTCGAGTGCCTCACGGACTATTTTGCTAAATTCGTCACTGTTAAGCACTGTTCCTTCATAACTCACTCCAAATGCTACTCTGCATATTATACTTACAGTTAAAGCAAGAAAAGTCTTGTTCAAGCTCACCGGAGCGTCTTTTTCCGCGATTGATTTCATCAGTTTATTGACCTCTTCGTCCTTAATGGATTGAGATAAGTGAACTTGTTTAGCACTGAAGAGTTCCTGAACACCAAGCTTCCTTGTTTCCTTCCAGTAAACATCATAAGGAGCAAAAGCAATATCCAGAAGATTGTAAGTAAGCTCTCTTGGACCTGCAAAAAGATTGAAGATTCATGGGGTTCGTTGACTTTTCTATAGAACAGAGAAAGAAAAACTGAAACTTAATTAGTACCTATTAAGTCTGGACGGCTACAACAATTGAGGTCTTGAGATTTAAGAACTTGTCTTGCTGTATCACAGGAAGAAACTATAATTGTTGGGACTGTTCCAAGCTTCAAGCCCATCACAGGACCATACTTTTTGGAGAGTTTCCATAGATCCTGATGAGGTAATTCTCCGATCTGGTGTAAGTTTCCGATGATAGGAAAGCCAGGAGGAGAGGGTACTTGTTGGTATTTCCTCTGTTTCTTCTTGTTGAAAGCGAAGAGAAGAATACAGATGAAAAACAGAAGTGAGAGAAGCCATATGTCAGCCATTTCAGATTGGTTTGTGGTGAAAGGAAAACTCTATGTAGACATTTATATATGCACATCACGGTTCAAGGCTATTATAGGTCCTAGTCAATATTAAATATAAATACTTTTTAAATCTAAAAAGTTTGGACTCTTTTATATAGACCATTAAATTATTAGATAACAATCTTTGGCTTATGTTATTCTATGTTGCTTATATTTTTATGTCAAAACAGTAATGTAATAGATATATATATATATGCAACAACGAGTTTGTAATTAAGCCATCGTTGCTGGTTTCTCTACTCAGTTGGACTTTAATAAATTATATTTGCCTATAGTCATCATATTTTATCGACTTTGTTGTGTTGTTGATTAAAAAACTATTACTTTAGAATTATTTAATGTAAATTTAATCATGTGAATTATAAATGAAAATATCTAAATTTAACGATCAAGAGAAAAATTAAAAAGGCTATTTTAAAAGTCTAGTTCACATTCCGACCAGAAAAAAAAAAAGTTTAGTTCACATTTCTCTTTCACCATTAGAGAGTTTTGCGGAAGGGGAACTGCAAAACAAAAGTCAAAGTATTGAGCTTTCACTTGAACAAAGTATTCAACTTTGAATACCTAACAATATGTTTTACTCTAAAACAAAACACAAATTTTCATAGTTGAAATAATTCAAACCTTATGTTTTAACGGACTGAATATTATATTTTGGAAAAATATGTTTTATTTAAATTTTTAAAGTTATTGTGCACAAAAAAAGATTAAATGAGTGAAAATATTTTTGGTGAAAGGGTTAAATTTTCCTTTTGATTTTCCTAGGTGAAAGTTCGGTATGTGTACTGTCTTTGTCAAAGAGTTTCAGAGTGAGACACGTGTGATTTATATTCGGTGGAAGATAAACTCTTTTGCCATGAACTTATGGTAATGAATCTAGTTTGGACACTTGGGTTTTGCCATTCATCGTTTTGGTTTATTAAATATAAATGTTAATTTTGTTTGTATCTTTTTTTTTGGTCGGATTAATTTTGTTTGTTTCTAATTAGGGTTGGAAATTTTTTGGATGCAATTCTTATTAAAATTTACCAAAACAAGATTATGTTTTACGTCGCTAACCTATGTTTCGTTATTTTAATGTAGCCATTCCATGGAAGACAACAACACTCTAATAAAGGAAAATCCAGAAAAGACAAGTTTTAAAAAATAATTTAAATTTTATTTTAAACTTCTACAGATTTATATTCCTATAATAAATACTAAATTTTCAATGTAAATATATGTCTATTGACAAAGAGTTCGTGATCATGTGGTAGGAGGCATGTCTAAGACTTTAAAGAGTTCGTAAGTTCGATTTTCTTGTTATGTGAAACTAAAACACATTTTCTTAGTTATCCCTACAAGGATATGAACCCATACTTTTGTCCCATTTGAATATTCGGAGAGATGGTCTATTCGTATACTGTATCTCCCAAAAAAAATAGTCCAAATTTTTCTTATAAAATTTTGAATAAAAATGTCTATTAATAGTAGTTTAAAGTAGCTTCCGAATTCATAATACCATATAAAATAGTGATATTTTATATTCTATTTAATCTAAATCAAATAATAACTTTCGTAAATACAGCATCGAAGATACAAAAATCAAGATCCTTGATATTTTTTTCAAGAAAAGGAAAGCAATTTGACAACTTAGTCTTTCAAATCTTCACGTTGGAAATTATTTTTTATTTTTTCTAGAAAACGACACCAAATTTGTCTTTAATTCTGGTGAGAGCATTGGAAGAGGGTTCTGTGTGGACAAGGTTCAACGAGATCTGCCAATTATGTAAATACTGATGATAAAATTTATTTTGTTGTGAACCATATATTTTTGTTTTAGGTTATTTCTCACTAAATATGAATTTTATATTAATTAAAACCAAAATTACATATTATGTATGACTTTACATAATTGATTTGTATTTTTAGAAAAAAAGAAGTTAAAATGATGATTTATTGAAAGAATTTTTTCTAAGGTAACTTCATTTTACTACCTTGTTTAATCTTTTTTATCATTAGATATCAAATTTGGGCTATGACTTATCTTTCTTTTCTTCAGATCGAAGAAATTGAGTTTTTAGTTGACTGTGCTGAACTTTTCAAGATTCTGGGAATACCTCACAGTTGGCCTGCTTTCCAACCGTATCTGGAGGATTTTTCAAGACTTAATAGTTTATTCCGCTCGTGTTTCGTTAGCCATATTTCTCGCATACTGAATCATAAAGCTGATCATCTAATCTGCATAGCTAGAAATTTTTTTTGATCATATGCTTTTATGCATAATGTGCCTTTGTTATAATCTATGTAATTATGAGTTAAGTCAGAAAAAAAAAGAATTAATGACATGCGTTGACAAAAAAAAAGAAAAAAAAATTAATGGCATGCGTTGACAAAAAAAAAGAAAAAAAAATTAATGGCATGCGATCAGGGGAATTCCAAAAGTGACGTTTTCCAACATTCAGATTTGCCAAAGCGATTATACCTCGACGTGTTCTACTTATATACGTACGTTCATGAGACATTCATAAATGTACACAAGTTGTTAGTCAACTAATTTATTGTTCAATGATTGTTAGTTTTTTTCGTATGTTTACTACAAATTTGGGGATTGATTAGGTTACGAAATCGAGAGTTAGGTTAAGAAGAAAACGATTTGAGAATTTGGGGATTGATTAAATCGGGTATACCACAAGCTAAATGGATCAAAATCATGGTTTAGTCTCGTGAAATTGGATTTAATTTTACGAAATCTGGTTTAGTACACAATTACGGGTTAATCATGTTTAGTGTATGTAAATGGTTTACAGTAAACCAACGCCAATTCAATTTTGTAGGAAAATTAGAATTCAATGTATTTTTAAGGGAGAAATCAAACTTTTAAATTACAATAGGAGGAAATTAATTTATTACAAAAATTGAAGGGAAAATAGAAATAGGCCAATAATTCGTGGAATTCTGGTGCTATATGTAATTTTCGAGGAGATTCTAATCGTTCACCTTATCTCGACGTGTTCGACTTATATACGTACGTTCATGAGACATTCATAAATGTACACAAGTTGTTAGTCAACTAATTTATTGTTCAATGATTGTTAGTTTTTTTACTACAAATTATTTTGCCAAATAATCAATATAATATTTTGTATTTTTATTTAATCAACTAGTTTGGAATAGATTTATAAGTTTTCACCAAGAGTTAGGCTGGTTGTCCAAAAGATCACGAGTTTGATTCGCTAGAATGGAAAATTCATATATTGGGTTTTTTTGGCTTCTGAGAGGATATACGGTAAAAGAGAATGAAGCATCGATTCTGAATATCAAAGACTTCTATTCTTTATGAAAGATAATACATAATCTCTACTAGTCAAAGCCGGCAAGCTTTAGAAACTTGAATCTCTTAGATAATAATAAAATAAAAATTATAAATTGTTATTGACAGAATTATAAACCCTGAAATTTTAAAATTAAATCTTGATCATAATTTTAAATTTTGGGAAAAGCTTTTTGATCAAGCACGTAAATGTTACTTTTGCTATTTTTCCACTAAAATACAATTTAAAAGTGTTACATCGTCCCGTATAACATTATCAAAGGTGTGGCGGTGACAACTTTGCTATACCAAACTCCACCATTGTTGTTGCAATGTACATTATTATTATTAATGAGGACCCAAAAGGATTAATCAAACCCACAAGTGAAACACTCTCTGGTTTATGCCGAAGTGGTCAAGAAAATAACACCTTGGCAGGACCGAGGGTATCAATGAATGTTTTCTTAGCTTTAACGCATTGCAGAAGATTATGATCAACAACTATGAAGTCGCCTCGGGTCAAGAAATATATCAACACAAATTGACTGTTAACATTTTCTCAGAAAATGCATCAACACCAAAAGACAAATTGAAGGGTATGCTACAGATCAATCAACTTGGAGGTTTAAATTGGTAAGTACTTGGAATTACCAAAGCATCTTGGAAAAATTAAGAAATTTTTTTTCATAAGCATAGTGGACAAAATTCATTACATTATAAGAAAACATGATAATTTTTTTTACCAAAAATTATATTTTGATCAAAATACAATGGTAAGACGGAAAATGACGGCTCCTAGGATTTTGGGCGAAAACGAAGGTGATCACGACGCAGCTATGTCGGAGGCGGAAGAGAGAGGTGTCCCACCGAGAGATCCACCGGACAGACCGTCATCATGGGTAGCTAGGGTTACAGAGACGTCCGTCGGTGGTCTATTGGGTTCGAGTTCTCGACTTAATAAAGCGTTCCTTGCCTCACGGTTAAGGGTTGAGTTTCCAAACAGTAAAGATGGTGAACCCGTGGTAACGATTGATGAAGAGGTGACATCGAGGATTAATGTTCGGTGGCAGCGGTGTATGGTTGAGAAATTGTTGGGTCGTAATATCAATGTTGCGGTCCTAAATAAAAAGCTTCATGAGTTGTGGAATCCGATGGGATCGATCTCTGTGATTGATCTTCCAAAGAATTTCTTTTTGGTTAAGTTTAGTTCAGAGGAGGAATACATGAACGCTCTTACAGGTAGTCCATGGAAAATCTTTGGAAACTATATGTTGGTGAAAGCTTGGACCACTACACGAGTTTTGCAAGACATTTCTGGTCGGAATAATCAACAGGGTGCTTCGTCATCTAACAATTTTGCTAGTTTATATGTGCCTCAAGAACAGGAGAATGTTATGATGGCGAATACTTCGTCTGTGAATAAGGAGAATGTTCTCCCGCTTTCGATAGACGGTGGTTCTTTAAACAGGAGTTTAAATCAGAGTTCGAGCTTTGTTAAAAAGCTAGTGAATGGTGGTAATAAGGATAAGGTTACCCAAGACTACTTCCACGAAATCTATTCAGAATATGGTGTTTACTAGCATGTCTGGTTGTGGCGATGCCAAAGAAACCGTTACTCAAGGTGTAGAGGATCTTCGCATTGGCTCGTCTCGTAAGGGTGACAACTTGAAGTTTAAAGGTCGTCCAACTGCGTTTAAACCCACTAGAGGGCTTTTTTTGGACGAACCAAGGGTGAATTGGCGTTGTCACACTCTGGACAACGTTTGCGTGTTGCATATAAATCCTTAATGCAGATTGTTGTTCCGAGACCTGATATGGGACGTTTATTCTCTCGTGTGTGGCACGTTGAAGTTCATGAATGAGTAAGATTATTTCTTTAGCAAGGGATTCATCAGATTATAATGACAAATTCAGAGCACTTCCGGAGACATTTAAGTGCTACGGATATATGTACGGTCTGCAAGGCTGATTCCAAATTCATTATCAACATTTTGCGTGATTGCCGTGCAATGTCGAAGATCTGGGATTGTTTAGTACCAGCTTCGAAGATCCAAGCTTTCTATAATGCTTCTCTTATGGAGTTGTTATTTGTCAACCTTGGATATCAATTGGAGGTTTATGGTACTAAGTGGTCAACTTTATTTGCTATGGGTGCTTGGTGGGGATGAAAATGGCGGTGTATCAACGTCTTTGGAAAGAGTGGAACTTGTAGGGACAGAGTTCGATTTTTTAAAGAAGCAGCAGTGGGAATCACAGCTGCATATGTGACGAAACGTACATGACAAGTCTTCCCGGCTCGTGTTGAACGGATGATTGCGTGGAGGCCACCAGAGGGAGAATGGCTAAAAGTGAATATGGATGGGGGTTCTCGTTGCAATCCAGGGCATGCTACCACATGTGGAGTGCTGCGAAATAGCAAGGGAAAATGGTGTGGCGATTTTGCAGTAAACATTGGCATATGTTCGACTCCTCTCGCTGAGTTATGGGGTGTTTACTATGACCTTTCTATAGCTTGGAATCAGGGAGCGAGACGATTAGAGTTGGAGGTTGATTTGTAGCTTGTATTTGGTTTTCTTGAGACAGAGATAAGTGAGGATTATCCCTTGTCTTTCCTGACACGTCTGTGCTATATGACTTGTTATCACAAGTCTAGATATTCCGAATTAAGCATGTATATCGGGAGGCTAATTGCTTAGCTTATGGTCTCGCCAATCATGACTTTGATCTATCTTTCGGTTTTCACTCTTTTGCTATAGTTCCTGGTTGTGTTTCTTCTTTGCTTGCTGATGACGTTAATGGCTTTGCTTTGCCTAGACGAATTCTTGTATAATTTTTTTAAGTTTGTTTAAATAAAGTGTGGGCGAGCTTTCTCCCATCCATTCACCAAAAAAAGTTGCTCAGCCAAGTTTCTATTTAAGGCTGAAAATCATGTAATACTCAAATTAAAAATGTTCTCAGCTCTAATCAATTTTTCTCCAACCCTAATCAACTTTCATATGTATATAATCTGAATCAGCCAGATTCCGGGGGAAAAGAGCATAGAGAAGAAGAGTATGTCTTGGATTGTGTGGTATAAATCCAATTAGAAACCCACAACACAATCGATAACCAAATTCTAAGTGGATATATAGTAAGATTTTAAAATGTGTGATCATAAAGAGTTATATCTATTCATAAACATATTTAATATAAAAAAATCAAAACCCGTAAATTACATTTCTCTATAAATGAAGAGTTACAGTAAAAATACACAATCATAAAAGTAATAAAATATAAAAGTCATTTTTCATAACTGTAATAACTAGATTTTAAAAAGTATGACCGTAAATTGAAAAGATGTAATGAAAATATACAATCATAAATTACATTTCTCCGTAAAAAAAATTACAATAAAAGGATCATAATTGCAGAAGTGATAGTTACATATAAAAACCATAACATACCAACTAAATTACAACTAATATATTTTTCATAACAAAAAAATTACAACTAAAATACCACCATAACATATCATAAGATTTTTATTATTATATAGATTAACATATCGTAAATTTTATTCTTGAGAATATAGTAATGAATTTTATGAGAATAATTTCTCTTTGATCTAGCTGCCATGACTCTTTTTTGGAGTGGCGGCGGTGGCTCCGATAGCACCATAAACTTAATTCGAAGGTTTTGAATACTTCTCTGGCACAAGTAGAAGATCGGTTTTCCTATTAACAGTGAGCCCAGGAGCTTCTTCCAAGTCGACATCTTCAGCCAAAATGCCTTCTGCTAACTTCCAGTCGAAATGGTACAACATATTCGCCACCAAACTCTACCATTGTTGATCCCATGTAAACCGCAGGACACATTCTCCGGCCACCCCTAAACGGCAACAGCTCAAAGTGTTGTCCTTTTGCATAGATGTTATTATCCAAAACCTCTCAGGGAGAAACACTTCATCTTAGTTTATTAATTTTTTTTTTTTTGTATGAATGTTAAATTTTATTCAACAAAAAAAATCAATATTGTTTACATTATGAGGCTGAAAATACTATGACTTGAGAGTTGAATTTTAGATAGAAAGAAACAAAGAGAATAAGAGACTGTTGTAGCCTATAGGAGAGGATTCATGTCAAATGACCAATCCTCCCGTACACCCAGACAGAACCTTATTATCTTTGTAAGAAGGAACAGAAGTAATCAATGAAGAGAAAGTCTTGTGGATAAGCATGTATGCATAACCGCCGAGAATTTGTCCCCATTGAGGTCTCAGTTCGCATTGATGTTGTTTCTAATCGTCTTATCAATAATCCTGCATAAGATCCTCGGTAGCATAGATGGCTGCCCATGTATTCTTCCATTGCGCTCTCTCAAATATGATAAACAGTCGTTTGAAGAGCATAGCAAGCAAGGAAGTATCTAGTCTTGTCTGATTGTAGGCTAAGCATAGACGTCTCCACTGCAGCCCATGTAGAAATAGACGCCGTACCAAGCAAAGTTCCAATTGTTTTATTCCAAATGTGCTCTGAAAATCTACACTCAAAAAATAAGTGATTTCGAGATTCGTCATCCTGGTTACATAAAATACACCTTGTATGTGTGGCTGCATTCCATTACTTCATCCAATCTCTTGTTGATAGTCTATCCTGAAACGCAAGCCAAGTACAGAAGGCAAATTTTGGTGTGGCGTATGAAAACCATATAAGTTTTGGCCACACCAAAGTCAATCGTTGTTCTCTTAGTTTATTAGTTAACTTAGGAGTGTCATATAAATATATAATATATAGTTTAGTAAGTGACTTCTGGATATTCTATTTGTATTAGCGAAAAGGTACGAATAGAGAGTAACCACAAAACGGTTATTTTGTATGTGTGTCACTACATTGGGTTGTCTTCTAAAGACGTGTCCCTTACTCAAAGTGTGTCATGTAAACCTATAAATACAGTTTGTACATCTCATAAAAGTGTGTGGTTTTCGTTTACAATAATTGAGCAATACAATAAGAGTGAATTCACTTGAGGGTAACACAAGAAACAGAGAGAAAGACAAAACAGATTAAAATCTGTTTGTTGTCCGATCCTTAATAACTTTGAGAGAGCAAAGTTCTACAGATCCCATGTAAACCGCAGGACACATTCTCCGGCCACCCCCAAACGGCAACAGCTCAAAGTGTTGTCCTTTTGCATCGATGTTATTATCCATAAACCTCTCAGGGAGAAACACTTCTGGGTCTTTCCAAGTGTTTGGATCACGCCCAATAGCCCAAACATTCACATGAATCCGTTTCTTGGCTGGAATTGTGTAACCGTCGATTTGAAGATCGGACATTACTTCTTTTGGGAGCAGAAGAGGTGTTGTTGGATGTAATCGCCATGTTTCTTTAATCACCATCTTCAGATACTCGAGCTTATCTGTGTCCTCGCAAGTGATTCTTTCTTTGTTCTTAATCTGGCTTCTGATTTAAGATTGAACTTTCTTCATCACTCTTGGGTTCTTCGCGAGTTCTGTCATTGCCCATGTCATGGTTATTGCAGAAGTATCAATTCCCGCCAGAAGAACGTCCTGTGATAAGACCATAGAAACATGTATTATTACAAAGACACTTTCATGGTTATTGCCAACTTTTAGTAGTTACAAGCAAGATTCCTTTCATATGGTTTCGTGTGAGCTTTTCTTTTCCAACAACAGTTTCTTCTTTCTCTAACTTGAACAACAAGTCAACAAAATCTACAGTCCCTTCTTTCCTCTTCTTCTTATGCAGGTCAAATACTTATTCATAGAAGGCCTCGAGATTTCGCTTGCTTTTCTCTCTTCTTCCTTGCAAACCTGTGAGCCTGTCAATGATCGATCCAACATAGGGAATAAAATCTGCGGCAGAAAAGCTTCCTAACATTTCGAGTGCCTCACGAACTACTTTGCTGAACTCGTCAGTGTTGAGCACTGTTCCCTCATAACTCACTCCAAATGCTACTCTGCATATTATGCTTACAGTTAAAGCAAGACAAATCTTGTTTAAGCTGATCGGAGTGTTCTGAGAAGCATGTTACGAGATCGATTGCATCAGTTTCTTGACCTCTTCGGTTTTAATGGATTGAGATAAGTGAACTGGTACTGAAGAGCTCTTGAACACCAAGCTTCCTTATTTCTTTCAAGTAAACATCATAAGGAGCGAAAGCAAATGTCCAGCAGGTTGTAAGAGAGTTCTCTTGGACCTGAAAAAACAATCAATATTCTGTTATAACGTATTAGAACCCAAGGTTAAGCCCAACAACACATGCACCATATAATAACGTATATCGATGATTCGTCTGTTGTGTAATTCGAGATAATAGGTTTGAAACAATTATCACCTATATCTCAAGGGGGCATGTTAGAATGTGGTTGGCCCATATCAGAAGGTGAGACCATTTTAAACAAATATAGATAGTCTACGGGTCATTGTGTTGGAAGTATCATGTTTGATATTCATGGTTCTCACTGACTTTTTATAGTCCAAAAGAAACTAAAGCTGGAACTACGTACCTGTTAAGTCTGGACGGCTACAACAGTTGAGGTCATGAATCTTCAGAACTTGTCTTGCTGTGTCAGAGGAAGAAACTACAACCGTTGGGACTGTTCCAAGCTTTCAAGCCCATCACAGGACACTAATAGTTTTTGGAGAGTTTCCATAGAGACTGATACGGCATTTCTCCAAGCTGGTATAAGTTTCCGATGATCGGAAAGCCAGGAGGAGACGGTAGTTGTTGGTATTTCCGCTGCTTCTTCTTGATGAAGTTAAAGAGAACAATACAGATGAGGAAGAGAAGTGAGAGAAGCCAAATGTCAGCCATTTCAGATTTGATTTGTGGTTATTGGAATGCTCGACGTTGGTGTCCACATTAGTGTTTTTAATATAAAAGATCAACATTAATATGTTTTTTCTTTTGCAAATCAATCATGTGAAAATAATGAATAGTAATATAATATGACCCATTGAAACTATCATCAAATTTTTGAAATTATAATAAATAGTATACCAAATCGAAATCTTTATGATGATGGATCTAAATCTACTTTTAAAACTTTAAAATCTAATATATGTGACACTAAATATTCTTAGTGATGAATGGTAAAATTGAATAAATTAGCAAACATTCCTTTTTTTTGCAGAAAGTAATAATATGATAATTTACATTCAGAAAATTATTTACCAAAATCGTTTTTTAAAAGATTATTAGTATATTAGTGTTTGATAAGTCTAATATATATCATTTTTTATTATTATTAACTTTACTATTAAAAATAATTAGCTGTGCAAGAGACTGTTATTTTATATTTATATTTATGTAATGTAAATTTAATTATGTGTTGAAAAGAACTTATCTTATATTATATATACTACATATTTTATATGTTATACCTACTTTAATATCTAACAATATGTTTTACTCTTAACAAAAACACAAATTTTTCAAAAATGAATGACTAAAACCTTGTGAATATTCATCATGATTTGTATATTAGAGGTAGTGATTTTGGTAGGAAAAGAGGACAACAAAGACTTAGTGAATGATCGAGGTAAGTTTATGAATTTTTTGAATTGAGCATCTTAGGGTTTAAATATAATTGAATTATATGGACAAATTAAAAAATTAGTTCTAGTTTGATGTTAAGATTGTCAATTATAACTGTAAATTCCCGAATCCCCCCTTTTTGTTTCGTTTTTTCCTTTTTTTTTTTTCCTTTTGATTGTTGGTTATTGTACTTGAATATCGAAATGTTTCAATGTGAAATATGTGATTTATATTGTGTGGAAGATAGAACTTTTGCCATAAATTAGTTTGGACCCTTAGGACATTAATTGTATTGATGATGATACATTTCGATACTGCGTTGTTTCAGTGTTAATAATGTACTGTTTTGGCTTATTGCATATAAATGTTAATTTTGTTTATTTCTAAGCTTAAAAAAGTAGCTAGATGCAATTCTTATTTAAATATGGTTTACGTCGAAACAATATTATGCTTTACGTTGCTAATCTAAGTTTAGCTATTTTAATGTAGATATTCCATTGAAGAAAACAACACTCAATTAGTGCAAAATGCAAAAAAAAATTACAATGTACATATATATATTGTCACTATACATATATTTTCATTATATATAAAAACTAAAGTATAGCTTCCGAATTCATACTACCATCAGTGAAGACGTTTTTATTTTTATTTAATTTAGATGAATTTTTTTGTAAATGATTGGATCGATAAAACTCGATATACATAAACTAAATTTTAAATTCTATTATGTCAGATTAAAATTTCTATTTATAATTGAAATCTGGTAGGAAAACTCATAGAAATGGACCATTTGGTAAACTTTAATTGAGATGAAAAATAAATCTTCCATTAAGTTTCTTCGTTATCATTATATTTGTATTTTAAAATACTAATAGTAGTTATATATATATATACTATCAATCAGTGGCGGATCCAGAACTGTTTTCAATATGGGACACAACATTATCGTGCTTAAGTTATATAATAGAAAATGTTTAGAGTCTCCGATATCTTAGGTTGTTTCTTCTTTTTATTTTATTTTATGAAATAAATGAATATTCTTATACAATAACTTCTATGATTTTTGTTTACATAAATTTAGAAACCTAATTTCGTTAACAGTTAATAAAAAAGAAAAATAATCTCATTCTAGAAAAACATATTTAAAAGATTCGTAAAAATGTAAAAATTATGTGGCTCTTCTAAGTTATATATTTACCTAAAAAAGGAAAATTTTATAACCTACTAAATTATGAATTTTGGTGTGGTATTGGGCAAATGCTCCTTTTATTAGTTTGTATACATCGTCATAGAGCAAAAATTCATCTACATACATGAAAATATATATATATAAAAAAAACAAAAAATTAACCAAAAAAAAAAAATAGCATGGGGGACATGCCCCACCATAGCTCTTCCAACATCCGCCAATGCTATCAATTACTTAAAGTCATGAAATATCAAATATATTAACTTTTTCATAAATATTTATGATTCAACTAGGAGCTTAGTTGAAGCATGACGAAGGTGAACCTAGATTGGAGTGTGTTTGCCATAATTGACATTTCCACTTTGTTTCTTCATCTTTGGTCAAAGTGTGGCAAACACACTAACAGAAACAGAAGGTTTCAGCTTGAGGAGATAATTGAGAAAACTCCAAATGAAAAGAGTCTTTTGATGAAGCAAATATGTTGTTTTTTATATGATGAAGCAAATATGTTTCTTGGTCGCACATGTGTTGACCTGGCTATGAGACATAAACAGATTATTTTGAGTAAAGATCTCTGTTTTTATTACAGCGATTCAACCTCTCTTCTAGTATTTTATCGCTTAATTAAACACTACATTAATGATTTAAATACTTGACAGGAACAAGTAAAAGCTCATTTTTCTTGCTTGCATTGAGTCCAGGAGATTCTTCCATGTCGATATCTTCAATCACCATACCTTGTGGTAATTCCCAGTCAAACTGATATAACATATTTGCAAGACCAAACTCCACCATTGTTGTTCCCATATATATTGCAGGACACATTCTCCTACCACTTCCAAATGGTAACAGCTCAAAGTTCTGTCCTTTTGCATCGATACTACTATCAACAAACCTCTCTGGAAGAAACTCCTCTGGGTCTTTCCAGATATCTGGATCACGACCAATAGCCCAAACATTCACATAAAGTCGTGTCTTGGATGGAATTGTGTAGCCATTGATCTCAAATTCAGACATTACTTCTCTTGGAACCAGAAGTGGTGCAGGAGGATGCAGCCTCCATGTTTCATTGATCACCATTTTCAAGTAATGAAACTGATCTATGTCATCAAAGCTGAGCATTGACTTGTTCCCAATTTGATTTCGGATTTCGGATTGTACTTTCTTCATTGCTCGAGGGTTTCTCATAAGTTCTGTCATTGTCCATGTCATTGTTATTGCAGAAGTGCCAATACCTCCAAGAAGAACATTCTGTGAAAATATCAGGAAACACAACTGTAACAAATGTATCTTAAAATTGAATTATGAAATCTTTGTATAGTTACCATTAAAACTGCTTTGATATGGTTTCTAGTGAGCTTTCCATATCCAAGGACAGTTTCTTCTTTCTCTAACCTCAAAAGCAAGTCTACAAAATCTTCAACTCCTCTGTTTCCCTGTTTATGTAAATCAAACATTTGTTCATAGAAAGCATCAAGAGATCTCACACTTCTTTCTCTCTGTCCTTGTAACCCCGAAACCCAGTCGATGATCCAGCCACCAGTTGGAAAGTAATCAGAAGCAGAGAAGCTCCCCAAAAACAAGAATGCATCATTGATTACTTTTTCGAATTTGTCACTGTTAAGCACAGTTCCTTGGAAACTCACACCAAAAGCTGCTCTGCATATGACGCTTACAGTCAAAGCATAAAGCTTCTTGCTCAAGTTAACTGGATTTTTCTCAGAAGCTGATTCTGAGAATGAATCCATCAGTTTCTTAACTTCTTCGTCTCTAATCGGTTGAATTAAGTGAACTCTTTTAGGACTAAAGAGTTCTTGTACACAAATCCTCCTCAATTCTTTCCAATAATCATTACAAGGAGAGAAAACGATGTCCAAATAGTTGTAAGAGAGTGCTCTTGGTCCTAAATAATCATGGGTTTTGTTTAATTATGTGAACACAATAATTAAAGAAACTGTTTATACAATAATTAAAGAAAGTGTTTCTCCAAAAATGATTAATTAAAGAAGTGATTGTATTTTGCAATTTAATCCTCCAAATAAAATAAATGCAAGCGAGTACCATTAACTATAAAATCAATATAATATAACCTTTATGAAAATTTTGAAAAAGTTTTTACCATCACATATATTAGATTTTCAAAATTTTAAGACTATATTTAGATTACTTATCTTTGATAAATGATTTATTATAATTTTTAAGACTTAATAATAATGATGATAGATGGTTGTATTGCTTTATGATATTAACTTAAATTTATTTTATTAGAGGGCTAAATTGCAAAATATAATCATTTGGAGGGCTTTTTTGGCAGAAATCCTTAAAGAAATAGTTATACTAATTAATGTTAAGTGAGAGTTACAGTACCTGCTAAGCCTGGTCGGCTACAACAATGGAGGTCATGGATTTTCAGAGCTTGTTTTGCTGTTTCAGAGGAAGAAACAATGACTGTTGGGATTCTACCAAACTTTAAGAGCATTACAGGACCATACTTTTTGGTGAGTTTCCACAGAGATTGATGCGGTAATTCACCAAGCTGATGCAAGTTTCCGATGATCGGAAAACCAGGAGGAGACGGTGGCAACTGTTGATGTTGCCGCTGCTTCTTGAGTTTCAATACAGCCAGAAGAATGGAAAATAGAAAGAGAATTGTTAGAAACCAAATTGTATCCATTTGTTGATTTGATGGCTGATGAAGTGAATGAAGCTCTCTACCAATGTATGTAGAGAGAGCACACTTCTGTCTTCAATTATTTTCTCTTTACTATTAACTTTTAAAAAGAAATAATAATTTAACTAGCATAAATAAATATATTTAAAAAAAAAGATAAATGCATTTTGGTGGTTGGATTTTTTTCTAAAGTTCGATTATAGGGATTCGCGTGAAGTCGTGTAATTATCATGTTAATTCAAAAACTTGCATTTTGGCGATGAGATTGTTAGATGTATACATTTCCGAGTTTTCACTAAAAATTTAATTCTAGAAAATTGTGTACCTCTTTGTGATATTGTTTGGTGTTTGAAAAAATTTGGGTTATAGATCAAAGATTGTAGATCCAAATATTAACAAGAAAAAAAAAGAAATTTAAACGATTGTGAGTTAGGGCTTGTGCATGTTTATATCATTATCTAGTTTATTGTATTTAGTAATTATATATTAAGTTTTGGTTACTAAAATTTTTCAGGTGAAATGAGCCTTTTAAACCGAGAAGCTTTTAATTTTATTACTCCTTCATTGGTTCAATCTTCACAAACAATTCCAAATTGTTAAAATTATTTTTTTTTTGAAATGAAAAAAAATGAAGAATGGATAGTAGTCTGAAAATTACATGAATCACAAGAAGAGTATATACCATCAATTCATCATAATTTATTTTTCTTTTGTACTACAAAAATATCAGTTGGATTATAATTAAAGTATAATTGAAAGTTACGTCATGAAAATGTTTTTTAGTAAGCTTACTTTTCTCTAAAAGCTAAATTATTGTGATAAAAGTTTAATAAATATTTTGGATCCAGACAGAAGTTAGATTATATCATGATAACACGTTTTTTTTATTGGTCGGTCTTGATATAGTTTCCTTTATATCGTTTTAAATTTTGAAAGTTTCAAACATAAAACCAAACAAATGTAAGATTTTTTCACATGCCTATCTATTAAACAAGTAAAAGGAATAGTTTGAAGTCTCTTATAGCATCTACATCATATTTTCAAAAAAAAATTATGTCACCATAACTTTTAACAAAAATTAATTAATAAAGTGAAGAACTCAAAAGGTTTCTAACTCAAATGATATCAAAGTTTCATTTAATTACTGTTATTTAAATACACTTTAAAACTCATTTAATAAAATTATACCCTCATTTATTTTTTTAACAATAATTAGATCGATAAAATCCGATTTATAGCCAAATTCTTCCAATTTGAAGAGGGTAAGATTCAAACTCTCCACCTGGTGCCAAGTTAGATAAGAGATAAACCAACAGTATCACATTGTGCCAATAAATGATTTACACCCTATAATTTTTCTAACTATTGGTTGGTTGGGTTTTTGGTTGGGATATAAGCCTATATACTAGATTAATATTGGTCTTGCTAACTAATAGCAGATTTATTCCATCTAATATAAATATAAACATTTTAAAAGAAAATTTTATATGTCAACAATTGGATAGACAAAACCCAATTTATAATCTTAATCTACTAATAAAATCTCTACTTTTTAACATCCACATGCAGTATAGTCATGATCTAGTCACGTATATAGTCCTAGTGAGTTATGAAATTGAACACAGAAATTAACCTGAAACAATCTGGCTGAGACTTACAAAAATATTCTAGAACTTCTTCAGAAAGACAATGACCAAACGTAAGTTACCATTCTAATAACGTCATGGGCACAAGTATTTAAACTTGTAATAAAAATAAAAACTCAAAGATAATATAATACATTACTTAATGAAAAATTTAATTTCAGTGTAGAAACTGAAGATATAGATATACTGCATATTTTATAAATGAAGTAAGTAATTTATCCCAGAAATTTCAACTGAGATTTTATGCTAATGAAAGAGAAACCATATATATATATATTGCTTTACCATTAACTTTATTTTTCTCAACGTAGATTCAATATTGACCTAAACATGTAATGTACTTGCAGATAGGACCTCTCCAGTTGTAATCATAGCTTTAGCAATTTGCGAACGGACGAACAATTGATGTAGGAGATAAAACTTGTTCTAGAGTGAATGATTCGTCCCCTCACATTGCCCTGTTCTATCTATTCCGCGTCGTCCAAGCTACAAACATGTGGTGACTAACCTAGCGACAAAAGCTTTTTCCCTATTTTGTTAACCACGTGTGATTCACTACAAAAATCACCGAAATCACAGTAGAAATTAGAATACAAATCGCTTTTGCATAGTAAAAAAAAGTTCTGGAAAGTTTTATGGTGAGTGAGAGTATGCTTGGAAGAGCTTATAACGACGTGAAAGAGAATTCGAACAGATTAAAACTGCAAAGAGTTTGGCAAAGTGGTGAGAATGTGATTGATAAATTAGCTCTTTTTGTGACAGCAATTGGATCTATAACCAAACGTGATCTATAACCAATAGGGTGAGATTCAAACTCATTACCTGATGTCAAGTTAGATTTGAGGCAAACCAACTGCCACACATGTTTATTGCCATAAATTAGCTTTAATTTGCATTAATCATTATTAAGCCTTCTAAGTTATTGAGGATTAGTGGATATGTGTGATAATTCCAGTTCTCTAACGTCTTAATTTTTGCAAAACAAACTAAAAAGCTGACATAGCATCTTCTCAGGAGTTGAAAAAATACTGAGGTGGATGACTTAAGACCTTCATTATATTAGTACAGAATTCAACATATGAAAATAATTCGAAATTTTAAACTTATATAATATTTTGAAATTATTTGATTTTTTACAGATAATCATTTAATATTATTAGCTAATAATCAGAATTCAGAAACATATTTGAATTTACCTTTTCCTATTAGTATAAGAAAATACTTTCCTTTTAGTATAAGATAATACTTTTCCTATTAGTATAAGAAAATAATTTTCCTATTACTGTAATAAAATCCTTTTTCTAGTAGTAAAAAGAAATCCTGAGAACACTATAAAAAAAGACCTCTATTGGTTCTTTTTGTCATCTCATATAATTTTTCTTTCTCAACTTTTGTAACAAAAGTTCCCTAAAGATAAGGATAATATGCATATCTTTGTGAGTTCTCTCACCGGAGAAACCAATACCATAGAAGTTGAGAGATCAGATACTGTTGAAACTCTCAGGACGAAAGTTCGAGAGAAGACAGGTATGCGACCAGAAGACCAGAGACTAATCTTTTCTGGTAAACAGCTTGAAGATGGTCGAAAGCTTTCAGATTACAATATCCAGAAAGAGTCAACTATCTATCTCATGCTCAGGCTTCGTGGTGGTATGCATAGAGTTTGAAGATAGTCGCACTTCAGCAGATTAATTCATCCAGAAAGACTAAATTCTTCAACTGGTTTCATGTGCCTTGGGTTTTTAAAAAACACAAATTATGTGTTAAAGTTTTAACTTTTATGGGCTTGTAGATGGGTTTATCTATGTAATCTTTTTAATTATATCTCAAGTGCTTTCTTATTTCTCTATTTTATTAGAAAAATCTCAAATATAATCACAACAAATTGAGCTTCTAAAATCCCTGATATTGCACAATACTATTATCCAAGAAGCCAAGAGCTACGTATATATGGAAGCAAGTGTTTTCGTTAGATATTAGGTTCTGGATCCTTGGCTTTTACAGTAGCTGTTGGTTAGTCACAAAGGTTTATGTGGCTGGATGCTTGATTGAGTTTAAGGTTTGAGATTCATTGGACGTTCTGGTTTTGCTCTCGTCTGTGTTTGATTTGCTTCATCAGCTGGTTATTAATCCTCACGGCAAATAGGTCTTTTTACAAGCTAGCTCAAGTATTGTCTCATGTATCCTTGCAATATCCTTCCTTTCTTAAGTACGTATTTTAACCATGTTGTGACATATCCATTGCAATTTCCACAGAAAAACTTTTACAAAAAGAAAGAAAAGAGCTACGTTTGTGTGTATATATATATATATGGGAATATCACTCAAACTGCCCCCTTTATGTTTTTAATTACTTGTATGTCCCTTTTTTTACCTCGTGGAAAATGTCCATTTTATGTTTCGGTTACACGAAATGTTCTTTTTGTGGTATTGAATTGCAATATCGTTGTCTACGATGGACCGTATAAATATCCATTGTAAACAGTACTGTATGTTATGTCCATGGTAGACCATATAGATGTCTACCGTAGACAGCAAATATATGTTCACCGTAAAATTACTATATATGTCTGTGGTAGACAACATTATTGTCCACCGTGGACAGTACTATATATTATGTCTTTACATGAAATGCCATATTTTCTTTAAAAAGAGCATTTCTTGTAAAGGTTTTAAAAAGAGGCATTTTGTACAATTTAAAACATAAAGGGGTATTCTATACAATTTTCTCTATATATCATGTACAATACATAAAAAATTGGTTTTGTTTAGAAGATTATGTAATTATCGACCTATCTAAACAAACCAATTTTTAATAAGGGTAACGTTGTTATTAACTACAGACAGCATTGAACAGTTGGATCGACAAAATTCGATATATAGCTCCAAACCCGTTTCTTAAACTCTGATTTTATTGTCATTAGTTGGATTATCTAAATCACTAGACTGAGAAGAGCTCACCAATTTTTTAACAAAATCATTTCTCCTTGAATATATAAGATTTCTTTAATAAATAATATCTACTTAACGTCAAAAACTTCTTCAAATCGCCCAAATTAATGTTAAAATTCTATGTGCATAATACAAATATCTAATAATTAATAATATATAAAAAACTAAAGTTGACTAAAACATTTATTGTTGCGTATCTTTTGACAGAAGGAATCGTGATTCTTTCTTTTGTGTTTGTTTTTTTCCTTAAGATATTAGTACTACTTTACATGTCCTTGCACGTTAATGATGTGTAATGTGTTGATCAATCCACCCAAAATACATATATAATAGCACACAAGCATTACTCCTCAGATATGTAATAGAGCTTAAGAAAAACATCTTATACTTTCAACACTTCTAAAGATCGTTGAAGAACTCTCAAAAATGTCATCATCATCAGTTCCTGATTACTTGGGAGATGAATATCTGACTCAAGAAACAAGAGATCTGATCTCTTCTCTTCCAAAAGAGGAAGGCTGGTTAGTGAGTCATGTATATCAATTCCAAGGACATTGGTATACATCAGCTCTCTTACAAGGACTCTTGAACTGCCAGAAACTCTTTGAAGCCAAAGATTCTGACATTATCCTCATCACTAATTTTAAATCAGGTACCACTTGGTTAAAAGCCCTTGTCTTTGCTCTTCTTAACCGAAACAAGTTTCCAGTTTCTTCTTCTGGTAATCATCCCCTTCTGGTTACAAACCCACACGATCTTGTCCCCTTCTTGGAAGGAGTTTACTACGATTGTCTAGATTTTGATTTCTTTGGGTTGCCTTCTCCAAGACTGATGAACACGCATATATCACATGTTTCACTGCCTGAGTCCATTAAGGGCTCGTCCTGTAAGATTGTGTATTGTTGTAGGAACCCTAAGGACATGTTTGTCTCCTTATGGCATTTTGGGAGGAAGCTAGCTCCTAAAGAAACCGCGGATTATTCGATGGGAAAAGCGGTTGAGGCGTTTTGTAAAGGGAAGTTTATAGCTGGACCTTTTTGGGATCATATATTGGAGTATTGGTACGCTAGCCACGAGAATCCGAACAAGGTCTTGTTTATTAGGTATGAGGATCTCAAGAAGCAGACAGGAGTTGAGATGAAGCAAATCGCTGAGTTCTTGGGATGTGGTTTTATCAAAGAAGAAGAAGTGAGAGAGATTGTGAGGTTATGTAGCTTTGAGAGCTTAAGTAATTTGAAAGTTAATATAGAAGGGAAGTTGTCAAATGGAATTGAGACTAAAGCTTTCTTTAGAAAAGGAGAGATTGGAGGATGGAGAGATACTTTGAGTGAGTCTTTGGCAGGAGAAATTGATCGAATCATTGAAGAGAAATTTCAAGGTTCTGGTCTGACATTTTCTTCTTAATTAATCTCTGAAATTGTTCTTATACATGTTCATGCTTCAATTATGTTTTCTTCAGTCTTGTCAGTTTTAATATATTTGCTGTATGTGCTAGTTGTTGTTCTTGTATTAATAAGATGAACTATGTTCTTGTTTTCTTTGATAAAAATTATCAAATAGAAAAACAACTATTATGGCAAAAATTGAAAGAACAAATATATAAATACTTAATTTCCACTTGAGGTAGTTGCATTATCTTGTATAATATTGTTTTTTCTTTTTTTTGATAAAACTTTATCTTGTATAATATTATCTGAGTTATAGATCAAGCTTTTTTGATCAAACTATCATACCGAAACTACAATACTAAATAACTCTACAACAAATGTTATATTACGTCTACGCCTACAACAAATAGTACATAACTCTACAACAACCTAAATAAAACTAAAATAAATGTTAAATAAATCTAAAATATATCTACAACAAGAATCTACAATATATGGCTCTACAATAAAGGCATAATAATTTAATATCCATACATCATTCTAAATTGGAGTAGCAACACCAAAGATTCAAATTGAATATATTTTGGTGATGGTTACTTTTTTTTTTTTGTCGATTGTGATGGTTACTTTCTAAAGAAAGTATTAAGCATAAGTACTTAGTAATAATGGTAGTTAAATCAATTCTATTTAAAGATAATATGTTTGCCAAAATGACAATATTGTTATATTTAGGACTTGATCACAACGGTTAAAGATCACCATATAAGAGATACAAGACTGAGACTGGTAAAAAAAAACTTTGGTTTTTGATTTTATTTTTATTTCATTCTAAAAATAATAAGTCTTTCAAGAACAATGCATGATTATGCATCATAATTTAACTTAATTTTATTCAAATTATGTTATTTCTTCTGTTCACACTTGACTTAATTTTATTCAAATTATGTTATTTCTTCTGTTCACACTTGAGAGGTGGTTGATACAAAGACTTCACACTTGAAAGGTGGTTGATACACAGACTAGTATAGTATTTTGCCAAGTGACTAACTCCTCCCTAATTTGTTGCCTTCTCCTAGAATTCGACTCTAGTGAATCATGTAATCCTCAAGTATTGTTTGGGTTTCAAGTGAAGAATTGGATTTTGGTGATTTAGTTATTGACTAAAAAACACTACTTTTAGTCTATAATACTACTCACTTATGATGGAGACGTTAAAGAAATGTTGAAAGTAATTAAGAACATTGTTTTGAGCGACCCCACCAATGAAAGGAACACACAGATTAGGTTTTATTCAGGTAGAATCGATGCTAAACTTGATTTGGTAATCTCATGAAGAACTTAATTTAAGTGATCAATGATCCAAATTAATACTTAACAGGAACAAGTAATAGCTCGTTTTTCTTGCTCAGAGTGAGCCCAGGAGATTCTTCCATGTCAATATCTTCGACCACCATGCCTTCGGGTAGTTTCCAATCGAAATGATACAACATATTTTCGACACCAAACTCCACCATTGTTGTTCTTGTTCCCATGTACATTCCAGGAAAAAATCTCCTGCCACTTCCAAACGGTAACAGCTCAAAGTCTGTCCTTTTGCATCAATGTTGTTATCCATAAATCTCTCTGGGAGAAACACTTCAGGGTCTTTCCAGGTGTTTAGATCATGCCCAATAGCACAAACATTGACATGAAGCATTGTCTTGGGTTGTATCTTGTAGCCATCGATGTCAAATTCAGACATTTCTTCTCTTGGCAGCAGAAGAGGAACTGGAGGGTTTAGCCTCCATGCTTCTTTGATTACCATATTAAAGTAATGTAGTTGGTCTATGCATGTCATCTAAGGTGATCACTGATTTGTCTCTCATTTGGTTTCTGATTTCGGATTGTACTTTCTTCATCACTCGCGGGATCCTTAAAAGTTCTGCCATTGCCCATGTCATGGTTATTGCAGAAGTATGGATGGCCCCAAGAAGAACGTTCTGTGAAGAAGGTGATAAAAGAAGTGTTAGGAACTTTAGGTCTTAATGTTTTCATATATTTGGATTGCAAAATCTTTGTATAGTTACCATTAAGATTGCTTTGATATGGTTTCTTGTGAGCTTGCCATATGTTCTTTCGTGTACTCTTCCATCTCCGAAGCAAGAATTTTCAATGGTAAGCATCAATAATATGAAAATGTTATTGACTCTAAGTCGAATTTGCAACATCATTGGTTCAAAATTTCCATGTTAAAATAGTTACCTTTATTCACTTTAACAATGCTTAATTACTTGTAGACAGAGTTTGTGGTTATGAGATTTTAGTAAATACGGAGCTGAAACCATAAATTTCGTCTAAGCCTGGTATAGTCTTATTTCGGTTTAATTTCGCATTTTCGTTCACTAATGGTGGTTTAAGTTTCTTAACCGAAGAAGTAGAAGTTTTACACTTTTAGTTGTTATAGAAAATAATTGAAGCTTTTTTCTTCTATCATTAATTATACAATTTTTTTCTTGTATTCATCCATAATATATTATCGTATCACTATTTTAATATTCCCTCCATTTCATAATATAAGTTATTTTAGAGATTTTTTTTTCAAAATATAATTTGCTTTTTTAAATCAAGACAAAAATTAAATTAAAAGTTAAGAAAATTTAATTCTTTATATTTCCTTAACTAAATGGTGATATTAAGTGATAATAATTTCTTAATATATGCATTTAAGCAAAACAACTTATATTATGAAGCGGAAGGAGTAGATTTTAAATCCCTCATATTTGTAAGAAAATAAATTATTTCCAAGGCAGATATGGACATATCTAATCTGCAATCCACAAGCTTTAGAAGCAGTTTCCCAGCAAATTAGAAGAAACAAGAAGATGATGTACTTACTCTTTGAATTCCGAAGGGTCTAGTTTTCACATCAGCTTTCAGATCCTAATTTAAAGGTCATGTTCGTAGAAAATCAATTTACAATTTTGCGGTCCTTTCCCACCCATGTTCCATATTGGCTAAGGTGAATAGGTGATATATATAGTCACATATAATATTTCCTATTCCTACAATTTCTTATTATTTTGTACACGAATAATTGTAGTTGTTGGTTTTTGTTAGGTTGTTGTGAATTGTTTAAAAATGAATTGTTCGAGATCTTTAAGAGACGTCTTTTGATTATGTGAGAAAATAAGAAAAGTATGTAAAAGGAAAATAATATCTTCAAGAGAAGTATGTGAAGAAATGATCGAAACTATTGCTCGTTGTCTTCAATAGAAAAAAGACTATTGCACTATAGTGGGCCAACGAATTCGTTACAGACTATTAACCGCTGATGAGTCACGGAGAATCGAAGCTAGGAACCAGAAAAAATTTTGTGAGCTGAGTATTAGGGTAGAAAATGATCTTTGTGAGCTTGTTGCTAATGTTTGTTGAGCTTTAGATTGGCAAATGAGAGTTTAACTTAGCATATAGTCTGCATAAAAATCAATGCCACGAGAGTAGGTTGATCTAGTTGGATGAGTCTCATACCCTAAGATGATGCTTGTGTTATGAACTCTTATCTATATTGAATCATTTGTTATCTCCTTTATCAATTGTCTAGCCTTAGATTCTTTGCTTTAAATCATTTGAATTTGCTTGTTTTGTTTTCTTGCTTTAGATTAGAAGTAAACAAATTGGACCACGTGCAGCTTGACATGTAAATGTTTATTTTTATGTTTAAAAATAAATGATATGTGAATTAGGATGGTGTTTTGTCTGTTAGTGGAAAAAAGTGACCTTTCTCACAGAAACAAAAACATGTTCGTAGTCCTTAACGTTTCCGACAAAGAACTCTGCACGAAAGAAATTTAGTGCATGAAACAAAACAAAAATTAAAAATAGGGGAAAAATCCGTCATGGCTACAAGATCTTCACAATCCGTTTCGAAGATGAAGTACTTCTTTTTGTTTTAACTTTTGCATTGGCATTTCATCCCTTGTCGTTGTTTCAAATTCACAAGATCAATTTATATAAACCCGAGTACAATTCACTACCACAAATTATTAAAGGTTTATCAAAAGTTTAGAAAATAACCATATCTTTATAATGTTTAGGTTTTTTCAGGAACCATATAAAAAATTTTACCGTAAATCCAGAACCATACAAAGTTTTAAATTTCAATCAACATTTACACAGCGTTTTAAAATTTTGCGTTTTGTCTTTCACTACAATTGTATTCACGTTTCAAAATTTTTGTTATAATAAATAACTCTACACGAAGGCTTCATGACTTAACATTAAAAGCCTCTCAAATCTACAACAAAAACGCTAAATAAATCTATCAAGCTTGGAAAAGAAATGTACAATAACAAAGTTGGTAAGTAAATCTACCATGAGAAATAAATTTATGGAAGGAATTGGAGTATTTGTACCCTAGCCGAGAGAATCCAAACAAGGTCTTATGAGTAGGTATAATTAAGGTCTCATAATAAAATAACTTCTCAAAATCATCAATTCAGTTTGGACATTCAATTAATATTAAGGTGACACATAATACTCTTTCCATTTCAAAATGATAGATCCTGGATCTTAACACATATTAAGAAAAACTGTGAAACAACAATTTAAGCTAATTTATTCTTATAAAACTGAAAGAAAAAAATAATTACGAAGAGAAGAAAAATTAGAAGTACAAGAAATATTTAATCAAATTTACATTGAAAATTTAAAACATATATCATTTTAAAACAAATCTTTTTTCCATAACATCTCGAGAAATGAGAATTACCAAACGAGAATTATCAGACTATTGAAAATGTCAATTGTTGGAGATATGAGTATGTATTTAAATCTCCGGCAGAATGCAGAAAATGTCAATTATTGGAGACATGAGTTTTTTTTAATGAAATGTAGGAGTTCTGAATATGTACACGGTGGACAATTATGGCCACGATTTCCAATTCAAAAAGGAGCATTTTTGATAATTTTAAAAATAAAAGAGGTATTTTACATAAAATTTTTAAAAGAAGCTATTTTGCGTAATTTAAAACATAGAAGAGACATTTTTTATGGTATCCCTATTATTTATAGACAGAGTTTGTGGTTACATAGATGAAACCATACAACTTGTAATGTGGTAATGAATACAGTGGACAACATATACATCAATTTATAGACAGTTAAATAAGTTGGTTGTCAAGGCGGGTCAATCTGTTTTGAAGTGTGACATGTGAAATAAGTGTAGAGTCTTTCAAGTCTATTAAATTTTTCCAGACACTTTGAAAAGGATAGTTAATTTTTTGGGACTGATGTCATTTTTAGAATTTCTGAACAGTGGGAGATACATGCTACTTCAAAGATTTGTACTGTCAAAAGAGATTTTATGGCCCAAATGATAACTTCAAATTCGGTATGAAGTGGATTTATCTGTTCCTCTTCACTTTCATACAGACACTTTCTCCTAAATCTGGAAAAAATTTCAATATTTTTCTAGGAGTCGATAAAGTTATATAAATATATTTAAAATTGTAATATGGTAAAATTTATTTTGGTGAAATTGGTCAATAATTTTCTATCTTCTGGAAGATTTGACCCAAAGTTAAATCACAGTAGTTTTTGCCTAATTTCGAAAAAGACCTGACCTTGTCATACTTCATATTTGAGGCTGATAAGTTTTTGCAATGTGTGTTATGAAATTATATCTAAGATTTTTGATTTAGGTTTTGATTGGTAAAATTTTTTGTTGAGCATAATACTTTTTTAAAAATCAATAATATTTGAGGAAATTAGATTGAAGGCGATTTCACTAACATTAGTTTCGAAAATACAATCAGAAATTTTTGTTGGGTAGATTAATTTCAGATAATATGATAGTCTTCCCCGCTCTTCAAACAAAAATACGAAATCAAAGAAAAATATATGGTAATTAAGATGAATATGAACAAGGGATACCATAGAGTGGAGTGTACGTAATTTTGTGGAGAACCTTCTTCTTTGATTGGAATTTCTCATCTGTCATTTGTTGACATCCTCTATTTTTCTGTAAGCCATATAAAAATGATGCTTCGTCTATATTCTAAAGGATTATGAGAGAGTTTAAGAACATCAAATTAACTTCTCAAAATCCTCAATGAGGTAAAACATAACAATAATCAGTTAATTTTCTTTTTTTTCTACAGCGAAAGAAGTTTTAATTAAGTATGTGGCGATGGTTCTACTAACATATGTAGTTGTGGTGGTTAATTGATCATCTACATTTCTTATTTGAAAGGATTATAAAAAATTGATACTTCAAAAATTCTAGTCCTTTAGACCCTATTAAAATTTAGAATTATTTACACTAAATGTCATGTTATAAGTCAAAATTATCTTTTGTGCCATAAGTAATTTTTTATTATGGTTTTTGCCATCATTTCAAAAACAACTAATGTTGGGAAATGACAATGATAATCTAAAACGGACAACCAAAAAATTAATTTTGAAATTGTTAGAAAAAATATAGAAATAAAGTTGTATTTATTATAAAAAAGAAGTTCATACATATAAATAAAGAAGCGTACACCTGAAGGCGACGACCATATGTGTTAGATGCTTTTGATGAACAACAATAAGCTGGACATATAGGTAGCCGTCCATAAAGGACAATAATATCGCGGACATAAAGGTTAGACATCTATGACAGACAAATGTCCATTGCAATCATCATACACATATGTCGCATAAATAGATTATTAACACGTGTCAATTACTCACACAAAAAATATATATTTATTTTGATTCCAGAATACACTTGTCTTTCCTACATGGCTAACCACTATGTTCACCATATTGCTGTCCGTCATGGACGTCTCCTTTTTTAACCAAATTTCAAAGGTACTTTGTCTTTTCCCTACTGTCACAAAATCTGATTTTATGACAAAAATGATAAATATAAAATTTATGGCATTTCATGTAATTTCTAATTATAATGTGGTATTTCTTATAAATTTCCCTAAAATTTACTTGCCATCTTTTTTTGGTGAGAATCTTTTGGATGATTTTGTGTCCGATAAATTAGTTATTAAAAATGATAGAAAATTGCATAGTACTACGTAATATTGTATGGAATTATATAATAAAATTTGTAACTTATGTAATATTTTGAAATAATTTAATCACATGTGTAGAATATAAATAAGAGTATAAATAATCATACAATAATAATAATAATAAATAGTGATAATAATAATTATTATTATTATTATAATAATAATCAATATATTCCTAACAAAAAAATCATTATTGCGTTCCTTTATATATAATTATAACTGTAGGATTATCTTTGGACCATTAAAAATAAAGGAAAAAATATTCCGACCAAAAAAAAGAAGAAAAAGGTATTGGAAGAAATATGAACTATTTACTTGTCGAGTAAACTCTATATCCATGCATATATAAATAGTACACAAGCATTACTCTTCTCAAAAGTTCAATACAGCTTAAGAAAAACATTTCAAACTTTTAACATTTTTCAAAATCTTTGTATAACTCTCAACAATGTCATCATCATCAGTTCATAATTACTTGCGAGATGACTATCTGACACAAGAAACAAGAGATTTGATCTCTTCTCTTCCAAAAGAGAAAGGCATTTTAGCGAGTGAAATGTATAAATTCCAAGGAATTTGGTATATACAAGCTCTATTACAAGGACTCTCAAACTTCCAAAAACTCTATGAACCCAAAGATTCCGACATTATCCTCGCAACTAATCCTAAATCAGGTACCACTTGGTTAAAAGCTTTTCTCTTTGCTCTCCTTAATCGACACAAGTTTCCAGTGTCTTCTACTGGTATTCATCCCCTTCTGGTTACAAATCCAAACGATCTTGTACCATTCTTGGAAGGAGTTTACTAGGATTCTCCAGATTTCGATTTCTCTCGGTTGTCTTCTCCAAGACTTATGAGCACGCATGTATCACATCTTTCGCTGCCCGAGTCTGTAAAGAGCTCACCTTGTAAGATTGTGTATTGTTGTATGAACCCAAAAGAAAATGTTTGTCTCCTTATGGCATTTTTGGAGCAAGGTAGCTCCTAAAGCAACCGCGAATTATCCAATCGAAAAAGAGATTGAGGCGTTTTGTACAGGAAGTTTATAGGTGGACCCTTTTGGGATCATGTATTGGAGTACTGGTACGCTAGCCGCAAGAATCCGGACAAGGTCTTGTTTGTTACGTATGAGGAGCTCAAGAAGCAGACTGGAGTTGAGGTGAAGCGAATCGCTGAGTTATTGGGATGTGGTCTTATCAAGGAAGAAGAAATGAGAGAGATTGTGAGGTTGTGTAGTTTTGAGAGCTTAAGTAATATGAAAGTTAATAGAGAAGGTAAAGCGTCAAGTGGAATTGAGACTAAAGCTTTCTTTAGGAAAGGAGAGATTATACTTTGGGTGAGTTCTTAGCAAGAGAAATTGAAGAGAAGTTTCAAGGATCTGGTCTGAAATTTTCTTATTAAAAATCAATCTTTGAGGTTGTTCTTATACAAGTATGTGTGCACTTCAATTATGTTTTCTTCAATCTTGTGAGTTTTTATATTGTGCTATCTATGTTCTTTTTAGTTGTTGTATGAATAAAATGAATCATGTTCTTGTTTTCTTTTATTACAATTTTCAAATAGTACAACAACTATTACATGGGAAAAATTAGTTCTCAGTATAAAACCAGAACCGGAAACCACTATTTTGGCATCTTCAGTTTTTGGTTCGAGTTTAATTTTTTAACCGAAAACCAAAAGTAATTAAAAAAACGATATGTACTTTTTACAAATTAACTAACTATCCTAACAATACCTAATAATCCTAATATAACACTTGAAGCCAAACTGATTGATTATTTTTGATCAAATTTCTTCAAAGTGTTTGGTTACAAGTAATCATATTTTTTGGATATTTACTTATTTTTGGTTACTAAATATAACTATTCAGAATCGAACCAATGGAAAATCAAAATTATTTTGGGTATAATTTGGTTGACATTTCAAATACCCATTTAGAATTGAAACTGAACTGAAGCGAACCGAACCGAACCAAAATTTTAGTCCGTATCTATATGGTTACAAATTTCCAAGACTAAATGAATCAAAAACTGAAATAACCGCACTGCATTTGGGGTCATACCATCTAAGCCTGTTTGTGTTCTTTCGGTTTAGTTGGTAAAGGTCGAGCCTAAATTAAATTTCCGGTTCACTGATGGTGGTTTAAGTTTCTTAATCGAAAAAGCTTTTTTCTTATCTTTTATTTTTTATCTTCAAAACATGTAATCACTTCTTCTTTTTTATCATAATTCATAAATTATACAATTGGGATATTATTCTTTTCTGTTTAGTGTAAGATTAGAAGTCTTAATTCAGCCTCTTAAGTTAAGAACATTATACTTTACAGAAACTAATGACGCGATTAAAATCGAATGATTTTACAATTAACAAATCTTTAAATATTAATCATACAGATAATTAATGATTTCTAAAAGGTGGCAAAAAAAATGAAAGGAACAAACGCTAGCGTTTGGTACTGCATCTTCTAGCTCGCAAAGATCCTGAAGGAGGACTATTCAATGAAAAGCTACAATGAGTATGTAACCAATATGAGTACCTAAACAATGGTCCTAAGTTGGAACGTGCGTGAAACGTTCCTCTCAGGTTCAACAAAACCGGACCATTTTCAATCTGACGCTGCAGCTCTCGGCTCTGCGTTGGCTGAAGCTGAACCTGACTGCTCACGAGATGAACATTTGCAAACATGGACATTTTCTTAGGAATTTTGAAAGGGTTAATGTATTGAGTTGCAATGTGTGTGTTGTAATAGTAAAGCTCGAACGTCACATGGCTAAACTCAACACTGCTCTTCTTGTTTGGGTTTGTGAAGTTTGCTAAAATGGTTAGATCTCCGTTTAGAAGAAAACCCATGTCGAGGTAAGCAGCGTTTAGGTTAGCCGTTGAGATGTCAATGAAAGGAGAGCGAGGTCGGTAGATGAGATAAATGATGAGAACAATTAGACCAGCGAGAATAAGAAGGACCCAGAAGATTGCACAGCAAAATGCAGCTGACCATGTCATTGTGTTTGTCTCTCTTGCAGGAGGTGGTAAACGTTGGCCACTAGCGTATTGATGCGGTGATGGTGTTGGACCAGTTCTTCTCCATGGACTTGGTTTGGGTATTGGAGGTAATGTTGATCCATATCCACCTCGTGGTGGTGGAGGTCGTTGTTGTGGTTGATGATCTTCAGGGCTTAAAAGTAATGGTATTGTTGCAGAATTTGGAGTTTTCTGTGGTGGTAATCTATCTTCAGGGCTTACAAGTAATGCTCTTGTTGCAGAATGTGGAGTTTTCCGTGGTGGTAGTCTCTCTTCAGGGCCTAAAAGCACCGGTCTTTTTGCAGAGTTTGGAGCTTCCCGTGGTGGTAGTCTCTCTTCTGGGCTAAGTGGTAAAGGTATTACGGAATGTGACGGTTCATGGATTGGAGTTTCACGGTGGCGACCACGAGGCTTGATTAAGATTCCAGGAGCTACTTTCTGAGATTTTGGGGTTTTCCGGCTCGGAATTGGCGGTTGATGAGATGTTTTTGAGGTTGAAGCACCGTCTTGGAGGTGTTGATTCTGCGATGGAAGTCGAGCGAAATGAGGGTTGGTTTCATGGTGATGATGATGAGACATTTAGAGGAAGAGAAACTGAAAAAGCATCAAATGCGAATTGAATCAAGACTTGAGACGAAAGAATGACAAAGGACAGATTTTTGAACTGTTTCTGTTTTCTAAACGAGAGAGAGACAGAGAATAACTTGGTGAGAAGTTCAACTACGGATTCTTGGTGTTGGACATAACCTCTAGAAAACAATATAAAGTAGGAAACTGATAGAATGAAGCAAGTAATCTTTTTGTAGATTCTTTGCACTAATTCAAAACCAGTTTCCTAATCTCTTTAAAGATAAAACAAAAAGAAAGAAAATTTATTCTTTTCTCGTCCGATGAAAATTGTAATCACTCGATAGCGATCTTAATTATAGCCTAGACAGAGTTAAGGACTTGTAGGTTACTGAGAAAGATGCTGATTCTCTAGACCACTTGAGGGTTTTTCTGATGTATATATCAGAGAAAATGAGATGAACTCTTAACAAACAACGATAGCATTTTGGGAACAACTCAAAAGCAATAAAAGTAGGATTTTCAGATTCTGAGCTGAATTTGTAAAATGTTTCAGAATGGAGGTTTGGGGCGTACCAGGTCATAGAGCTATCATCATCTTGGACTTCAAAAGTTTCCTCCTTTGAATAAAATTTGTATGGTAATATCACTCCTTGCTTTGAGGAAGCTAAACCCTTTTTACAATATCATACTTCTAGTAGGTGGGGAAGAAAACCCCATTATGATTTAGACTCCAAGAGTGACTTTGACCCTGTTGAGAACTTTCGGATCGAGAAAAAGATGCAAGCTGATACATCCCTCTATAAGGGAGATGGATCCTTAAGAGGTTGCACCTGTTAGATATCTCAGTAAACTATGGACATTTTATGTCTCCTAAAGATCAAGAATGCTATGATCTGGTTCTGGTTTTGACTTGCCTCTGCAGATAGATACTCTAATCACTGTCCAAAACACCAACACGGAAATCAAACTCTGCGATGCTGGTTAGTGCAGATGTTTATAAAAAGAGCTACCAAGCCCGACCAAGCAGATACAAGTTAAAAGCTGGAAGCTGGAAGCAAATAACGAGCTAAACCTATAAGAAAAGGTACTTTCCAGAGATCTTAGGAGCCATCACTAGGGAGATCGCTAAGGAAAATTTATTTGCAGAAATGAAGGTGTGGACGACATTAACTGAAGCTTAAAGCGCAAAGAAATCTGAACCATCGAAGAGGTGACAATGGCTGTAACAAGAAAGAAAACCTAAGCATAGAAGCATCCCACTGTGACATGACATGATCTATGATCTGACAAACAACGTTTGAGTAAATGTACTTTATGGATTTGATGTTCTTCAGTAATGATATGAAAAACCATAAGAAAGAGAAGACTTTCTGTTTCGAGATAAGATTATTCAAAGAGTAGACAACAAATGGTAATCCAAAATTATACCAATTTCAAATTGGTTCATTCATCAAAGTTCAAAATGAATCGAAAAATCTGGGCAACAACTATGTTATATCACATACCAAATTTTCCCAGAAAACTGAATGGAAAGAAGATGATGAATGGTTATATAGCAGCATTGTTGCTCTGACTCAACTCTCACAAACCTCTGCAAAGAAGAAAATGAAACTATCAAAATCTGCTGAAACTTATTATACGTAGTGCTGCAACAATGGTAGAGAAACAGAGCCAAGAGTAGTTTTTATCATCAAAATCCAAGCTTTCTTCATACCCAACTAATCGAACCCAACACATTTCATAAGCTGATCGAGTATGCATACAATTAACATGATTCCAGAAATCCCGCCAATCAAAACAACATCCTTTTAACCCCTAAACGCAAAGATTTTAGGAAATCTCAAACATACCTGACTTTCTTAATGAGGATCGATTGTAATTTGCGTGCAAAGTCAATGGATTTGATTCTGCGTTCAAGATTCTTCCTAGCAAGAACCTTCTTCTCCGAATTCTTAATGTGATTAGTCGGGGTCGCTTTAATCAACCTCTCCATTCCACTCGACTGCATCTTCCTCTGCAAAATCGTCAGCGCTCTGTCTAGATCTCCGGAAAAAACCTTCACTCTTATCCCTCGCTCCTGGATAAACTGGTGGTTATGACTCGTCCGAGTCACAAATCCCGTAACTTGCTTCGCTATCGTATTCATCTTTTTCCGGAAATTGTTCTCTCTTTTACTTGTTTTCTGCAAACTTATGTTCAAAAGTCATTTCTGAGAAGGTGTGGAGGATTAGGGAGAGAAACTAATGGGATCTAATTTTCGACTTACCGGTTGGAATCTCGCCGGAGAGATCAAAGAGCCAATTTGGCTGATGGAAGATGTCTTAGGTTTAAGGCGGTGGAGGAAATGGGATAAAAGGGTTCAGTGACCTGACGGACATTTTAACCGAACCAAACTGAATTGAGCCGAATTAACCAAATCTAAACCGACATGAACCAAACCAATAAATCAATGTGTTTTTTCTTATCAATTTATCTCATATTCTTGATTGCTTTTATCAATTTAGATGACAGAAAAAAAATATGATAATTGACTATAGAGTCCGATCGATATTTATGTCAAAGTGTTAACAATTCGCAATCTAAGCGACATGTGGACGAGTAACCATAAAATAGCTTTCTTTAGAAAGAAATATCATTGATTACTAGTCAGAGTTTTTCAGCAGACAAGACCATTGTTCAAGCCACTTTTAAACTGATCAAGAATTTATTGCATAACATCCATGTCACTCACTCACACATACACAAGTTTCACCACAAAAAATACCATCAAATAAGTAAAAACAAATCACATGAGGCACTATAATTACACTTAGTCGTGCACATTCGATTCCTCAGTTCATTTAGTTTGGATTTGGTTTTTGGTTTTTCCCATTTTGTAACTATATAGGTACAAACAAAATTTGGTTAAGTTTGGTTCTTCTCAATTTCAATTTCAAATGAATACTTGAAATAAAAATAAACTTATACTAAAAATAATTTTAGTTCTTAATCGATTCGATTCCAAATAATTACATGTAACTAAAAATAACCAAAAATACAATAGTTAATCTAATATAATAGTAAAGAAAAAGTAACCATGTAACAAAGAACCTAACAATAACTAATATAATTATTAGTTGATTAGTAAAAATTAGTTTTGGTTCATATTTATTTACTTTCGGTTCTTGATTAAAAACGAGCTAAATCGAGAATCGAGGATAGGTGGTCTAGTGGTAGTGGTCACTTTATAAACTTTCAGGCGTTGGAGTTTGATTTCTCCTTGATATAAAGGTAGAGCTGGGAAGTGGTCTTCTGACCCGCGGGCTTTAACCCGCGCGGGGCGGGTTCGGGTTTTCAGATTGAGGACCACATTTTGGCCGGCATGGCGGGGCGGGGTCCAAATTGTTTTGGGGTAAGTGGTCCAAACCCGCGGGTCAACGAAACTTCATGTAGTTTCCTAAACAAAAACTTGAATATCGTGTCATTTTGATGAAAAAAACAGCGTGTGGTTAGATAACACGATGAGTTTTGGATTTGGGGAAAAGAAACCCTAAATCCCTAATTTCATTTGATTTCTTCTTTCGTTCTCGACATCTCCTCTTTTCCATATCGACCTTGGTTATCAATCTCGAGTTGTTGAGTCTCTCCCATCTTGATCGCCATCTCGTCTCTCTACCTAGTACCATCTCGATCTTGAATCGATCTCGGCTGAGGTTTTGGCTGAAGCAAAGGAAATCAACTCCGTCGCGACATTCGAAAGTTTTCATTTCTTTTGTACTCGTAAGTCTTAATCGAAGAGATTGGTTATGGTGTTTAATGATATTGTTTCTGTGACTGTTTTAGATATCGGAGGATGACGAAACCTCGAGACGAAAAAGCCTCAGGTAATTCCAACATTAGGTAAGGTTTCTATGACCTAAGTTCGAGTACAATTTATTCTACTTCTAATTTATGAATTTGATATTCGTAAACAACAAGCTTATGGTTAATTTGTCCTTAGTAAGAGCTTTGCTCATGTAAGTGGTTATGATTTAGGGTTTAGAAGTCTGATTACAAATGTTGAGTTGCTTGAGGAAGAATGATTTAGGGATTTCGGTTAACCAATTCAATTTCATTGGCGAAGCTTGGCAAAGCTTGGCGAAACTTGGCAAAGCTTGGTGAAGCTTGGCAAAACTGGCAAAGCTTGGCAAAGCTGGCAAAGCTTGGCAAAACTTGGTAAAGCTGGCAAAGCTTGGCAAAGTTTGGCGAAGCTTGGCAAAGCTTGGCAAAGCTGGCAAAGCTTGGCAAAGTTTGGCAAAGCTTGGCAAAGCTTGTTTGATTTATTTTTTTGCGGGTTGACCGCGGGGACCGCGGGTTTATGCAGGGCGGGTGCGAGTTGGGATTTGATAACCCGCATTGTTGGCGGGGCGGGTTCGGGTTTTAGGAAATAGGCAAAAAGCCCACGGGCTTTTTGCGGGGCGGAGTGGGTTGACCCGCCGCCCAGTACTATATAAAGGGAAAGGAAAAAAAAGATTTTAGAGTCTGGGTTTTGGCTATGAATCGGATTTTGTCGATCCAATTATGAATAAAGTTGACAAACAAATCGAGGATCGAAGATACTAAAATATTGAAACCGAACGGTATTTTACCAAGAATCAAAACCGAGCTGGAATACTTGTTTTTGGTTTGATTTTTTTGTTCTGGTTTTTATGCTCCGGTGGAGAAAAATTAGAGATTAAATCAAAGAATTTAAGGGTGATTATGAAATTCTAATAAGTTATAGGGATGCGTTTTGTAAAATACATTAATCTTAATCCTCTACGTGGTTTAGAGAGTGTTGACTTTGAAGAAAATAACATTGAAGCCTTTCAAGAAAAAATAATAATTTATTTCTCTCTGTAAAATGTTGAGTCTCCAAGCTCCTCTCACATGGAAGCGCTCGCTTAGTTAAGCTAAATAAAGTGTTGTTATCTACAGAGAAGAAGAAGAAGAAGAAGAAGAAGAAGAAGAAGAGAAGGAAGAGAGAATAGAGAAAATCCTAAGCTGGCGACTTTTAGTCCGAGGCGAGCAATGGCGGAGTTACGGCACTCGAGCTCTTTAGGGAGCCGATCTTCTTCCTCTCCGTTACGTGGCGGCGCCGGCGCCGGAGATGAGGACTCTTCATCGCCTCACGTACATGATCACTCACCCAACGGCGGAGATGACGAAGATGGTCGCCCACGTCATCCTTCTAGAGATCGAGACCGTCCGATCTGGTTTCACCCTTTGTTTCCTTTCTTCGGTGATGATCCTAGGGGTTCTCCTCAGAAGAATAAAATATCGATTCTATTGATATTGATTCTCGCTGTTGCGAGCTTGATCTGCGTTTACGGGATTATTAATCACTTGGTAAGTCTTTTAAATCGATCTACGAAATTGAGATCTTCTGGTATTGAATCGTTGAGTTGATTTGGGACTATATGCTCAAACTGATTTGGGAAAGTATTAGCTTGCTTACGAATTCTTTTTTGAACTAGAAAAAAGGTTTTTTGGTGATTTGGGATTTACATTATACTCAAACTAAGATTCCTTCAATGTATATCTACCTTTCTGCAGAACGCACCATATTTATGTAAAAAAGATGGAATTGTGCTCAACTGCCCTCATGTAAGTGCTTAAAAACTTTGGTATGTGTTTGTTGATTGCATAAGCTTTGAATCCCCTATATCGAATTGTGTATTTGTTTGCATTTCTAGGTGAAAGAGTCACCTTCTCCCTGGGTAAATCCTTTGTCTGCAACAACTTCTTGGAAGCCTTGCGCTGAGCGACGGATTGGTGGAATCTCAGGTAACAAGGGCTAAAGGATCGCCATTGAGATTATCATGTGCTCTTGATATCTTTTCATGAAAGTTCGAGTTTTTTTGTCTTGATTTGGTGGTCAGTTTATTAGATTTCATCAACTGTCTTTTTCAGATCTTCCTCCTGAGAACGAAACAAATGGCTATGTTTTCATTCATGCTGAGGGTGGTTTGAATCAGCAGCGAATTGCTGTATGTATCTTCTGTGCTTTTATCCCTTTTTCCTCTTTCCAGTGTCCAACCATGGATCATTAGCCAGATGGCTGTGTTATCTTTTTGCGTTTTGGAAGATTGATTCATGCCTTCTTGTGACTTATGTTTTCAGATCTGCAATGCAGTAGCAGTTGCCAAGATTATGAATGCAACTTTAATTCTACCAGTACTGAAGCAAGACCAAATTTGGAAAGACACAACGTAATAAGCTTATTCAGATATTGTTTTCATTTCTTCAATTACTTCTCTAAGTTGGTCACTCTATTTTCTCTCAAATTTACTGAATTTGTAAACTTCTGTTGCAGGAAATTTGAAGACATTTTTGATGTAGATCATTTCATTGATTACTTGAAGGATGATGTCCGAATCGTTCGAGACATACCTGACTGGTTCACTGATAAAACAGAGCTATTCTCTAGTATAAGGTTTGCCTTCCAACTCTTCATATATTGTTGATGATGTACTTGTTTGTGTATATATGATGTTGATTTAGTTATTTACTTGTCTTCTGCAGAAGAACAGTCAAAAACATTCCCAAATATGCAGCAGCGCAGTTTTATATAGACAATGTTTTACCTCGGATAAAGGAGAAGAAGATCATGGCCTTGAAGCCTTTTGTCGATCGACTGGGGTATACTCTATATTCTATTGTTAGGATGCTTTTCAGAGTTTTTCTTATAAACGATGAATGATATATTCTTATGGTGCTGGAAAATTTTCAGGTACGACAATGTACCTCAAGAAATCAACAGATTACGATGCCGTGTAAATTATCATGCTCTTAAATTTCTCCCGGAGATAGAGCAGATGGCTGATTCACTTGTTTCTAGAATGAGGAATCGCACTGGAAATCTGAATCCATACATGTAGGGAGATATCAGACATCTAGAAGTTTGTTTTTACTTGGGACCTTATGCATTATTTCGACTCAAAACTATATGTATGTCTCTTGTATAGGGCTCTTCATCTTAGATTCGAGAAAGGAATGGTTGGTCTATCATTCTGTGATTTTGTGGGGACAAGGGAAGAGAAAGCTAAAATGGCAGTATACAGACAAAAGGAATGGCCTCGGCGTTTCAAGGTAATATTTATAAGTGGTTGATGACATTTATTTGGCTGGTGAACAAACTCAACCACTGCCTTAATGAATGTGTTTGACATGTATTGCAGAATGGTTCGCATCTATGGCAGCTCGCTTTGCAGAAGCGCAAAGAAGGTCGATGCCCTCTTGAGCCAGGAGAAGTTGCTGTGATCCTACGTGCAATGGGTTATCCAAAAGAAACACAAATATATGTAGCATCTGGTCAAGTCTATGGTGGCCAAAACCGCATGGCTCCACTAAGAAACATGTTCCCAAATTTGGTAAGCTCAACAACAAACCATATCTATTCTGAATCAACGTATCCTTGTCTCTCAAAAAAACAGTGTCCTCTGAACCAGGCAACAAAGGAAGATTTAGCTGGCAAAGAGGAACTAGCAACCTTTAGAAAGCACGTAACAAGCCTAGCGGCTCTAGATTTCTTGGTCTGCTTGAAATCAGATGTTTTTGTGATGACACACGGTGGAAACTTTGCAAAACTCATCATAGGAGCTCGTAGATATATGGGTCATCGCCAGAAATCAATCAAACCAGACAAAGGTTTGATGTCAAAATCATTTGGGGATCCTTACATGGGTTGGGCTACTTTTGTGGAAGATGTAGTTGTAACCCATCAAACACGAACTGGTTTGCCTGAAGAAACTTTCCCTAACTACGACCTTTGGGAAAATCCTCTCACTCCATGCATGTGTAAAGCTTGATGATGCTTTTGTTTGGTTTTAAAAGAGAAGATGAGTTTGGTCTCGATTTTGTCTGAGGAGCAACAGACTATAGAGATTCGTAGTTTCTTTTTTCTTCTTAACCTTTTAAATCTTTGAAGTCTTCACTATCTCTGTAATCATTTTGACAGTATGTAAAGTTCCTAGTGAAGGAAAAAAAAGTTAACAGAGCTATATTTTTGGGAAACTGTGGAGATAGGAGAACTCGAGAAGAACCACTCGAGCCATCTTTTAGCTTGAAAAGCGGACAAGCCAATGTCAATGTCGGTTCGATAGCACCAGTTTGGTTGTTTTGCCAACTACTGAAATGGAGAAACAATGTCTATGTTCGTCGTATTCATCTGTTTTAGTTACAAATAATCATAACTGAAATCAAATGTAAATCATTCAATTCATTAATTAATGTAGCTAACAATCATCTTTCCATTTTTAAACAAAAATTAGTTCAACGGTTAGTAATCTAATTACCTTGTGGCCTTTTTGCTCTGAGTCCTGAACTTCTCATGAATATAAGAGGAAACAAAATCGAGAATAGAATAAGAAGCCATCATCGTTATCGAGTCTCATAGCTATGATCGGACCATCTATAGATAGAACCACGTCGACTCGGTTCACAGTCTTGTTGTTCATCGTCTTCAATCTCTCCATATTTAGGTGAAGTCCACCATTTTTTCTTTGCTTCACTGTGGTTTTTATTTTCCTACTTCGTCTAGCAAGTGGGTCGATTCTGATTCTGATTTTGATTTTGAAGTGGGTGATCTATATCGACTTTCGTTTCAGTTTATTGATCAACGCAAGGTCGAGCGAAGAACATGCTATCTTTCCTCCATGAGGATGGAATTCGTATGATTCCTTTTGCTGGACTATCTCTGAAGCTGAGTTCTTGCAGAACGCTGAAATCATTTCTAAGCGTCTTCTTCCTCATGGTTATCAGGTATTTCCATAAACACCGATATCTCGACTTAAAAGCAAGTTTCTTTCTTCATTTTGCATGTGAAATTTTGGATTTTTAATTACTTGTGTTGTGTATGTGTGTGTGGGATCGGATACAGTATGTTGTGGTGGATTACCTTTGGTATAGAAAGAAAGTTGAAGGAGCTTATGTGGATTCTCTTGGGTTTGATGTGATTGATGAATGGGGAAGGATGCATCCTGATCCGACTTGATGGCCGTCTTCTAAAGGTGGCAAATGTTTCACTGAGGTGGCAGAGAAAGTTCATAGAATGGGTTTGAAGTTTGGGATTCATGTTATGGGAGGAATAAGCACGCAAGCATATAACGCTAATACTCTTGTTATGGATGCTGTTAAGGTATTTGATTTTGTGATCTTTCCAGTTTTATATAAATTGTCTGGAAGTAACAATTGAATCGATATTTTTTGGTTAAAGGGAGGTCCTTATGTGGAATCGGGTAGACAATGGCGAGCTAAAGATATTGGGATCAAGGAGAAGGCTTGTGTATGGATGTCACATGGGTTCATGAGCGTAAATACCAAGCTAGGTGCAGGAAAGGCGTTCTTGAGGTCACTTTATCGACAATATGCCGAATGGGGAGTTGATATTAGTAAGAGAATTGCCTTCATATGCATAACCTTCTTTGTGCCAATTCAATATATAAATGATATTCTTAATCTTGTCTTATTTTCTTGGTCTTTAGTAAAACATGACAGTGTATTTGGAACCGACTTCAATCTAGGGGAGATAACCTTTGTGTCGGAGGTACATAAATTGGATTTGTAATAACTAGCAATCTTCTGGTTGAAGTCAGAGGTACATAGGGATGATATATATTGTTTTTAATGCTGCAGGTTCTGAAGGAGCTTGATCGGCCTATTTTGTACTCCATATCTCCTGGGACGAGTGTGACTCCTACAATGGCTAAAGAAGTTAGTCCATTGGTTAACATGTACAGAGTAGCAGGTGATGATTGGGACACATGGAAAGATGTGGCCGCACATTTTGATATCTCGAGGTGAAGTTTGAAGCTGTGAAATACTCTTGCTGGTCTTTCTACCTTTCTTTAATGTCAAATAGTTTTCTGTTCCCCCAGAGATTTATCTGCTTCTAGTATGATTGGTGCACGAGGGCTACAAGGAAAATCATGGCCTGACCTAGATATGTTACCACTTGGATGGCTTACTGATCCAGGTTTGACTCGAAAAGTTTGGTTCTAAACCCTGTAGATTGTTCCAACTAATGCTTTTTTGCCTAAATGTTTGGTAAAGGTTCAAACTTTGGACCTCATCGAGCATGTAATCTGAATTTTGAAGAACAAAAGACACAAGTATCGTTCTAGCTTCACAGTTCATACTTTATTAGAAACCACCTAAACCACAAATTCAAATTTCTTAGGCTTATTTTTGTTTATTCAGATGACATTGTGGTCTATTGCAAAGTCCCCTCTCATGTTTGGAGGTGATGTGAGAAAACTTGATGACACTACTTATAGTCTGATCACAAATCCTACACTACTGGAAATAAATTCGTATAGCTCTAATAACAAGGAGGTTTGTAGAATCATAACTTCAAAACTCATCTCTCTATTTCCAACTCACGAACTTATGTCATCAAACTCTGCTTGCTTCGTTTTTGTTACAGTTCCCTTACATCACCACGAGAAAAATATCTAGGAATAAGCATGGAAGCCATCTTCATCATCAAACGGGCAACAAAATTTCAACAAAACATGCTTTTGGTCTCACTAGCTGCAAAGAACCAAAAGCCAATACTTGGTCCATTGTAGACAAGAATCGTGGACAAATCTGCTGGAACCAATATTCTAGTGAAGAACTAGAGAAGCCCTTTTGCTTATACAACAGAAAAGCTCTTCTATCTTAGTATGATTCTTCTTTTTTTTCTCTTATTTTTCTTCCATTCACTTTACATTAACTGTCAACCGATTTATCTGCAACATTTTGGTGCAGCGATGAGGAGGCAAAACACAACCAGCTTTATCAAGGTAAGCTTCATTTGCAAACAAATGATAAAGCACAGTCCTGTTTAGGCGCTTCCTCGAAGCAAAAACTCACTTCGAAAGATTATAGTCGAGGTGCTTTATCACCTTGCAAACTAGATGCAAACCAGGTACAGCGATTTCTCAGATGTGGAAACTCCACAGTAATGGAACACTAGAAAATAGTTACTCCGGTCTTTGCGCTGTGTTAAATCCAGTGAAAGGTTTGTTCCTTTTAGATCAACTAAATTCTCATCTCTTTCTTCTTAGACATACCCTTATCTAATCCTTGACATTGTCACTATCTTGCAGCAGCTGAAGCTAGCTGCAATGGCATTCGTTCTTGGATTGCTACAGGAAGAAGAGGAGAAGTATACATTGCTTTTTTCAACTTAAATCAGGTGAAGACAACGATATCAACCAAAATACCAGACATTGCCAAAGCTCTTCAAGGCAAGAAGAATCTTGAAGGAGCTTCATGTCAGGGCCACGAGCTATGGAGTGGCAAGAATATCAAACCAACAAAAGATTTAGTATCGATTCAAGTTGAACCACATGGTCCTGCTCTGTTCGTTCTCCATTGTAGCAATGCATGACTACAACAGATACACAGGCACTTCTTTTGTCTTCTCCACACGTCGTCGTTTCTCATCATTGTAATGTTTCATCTTTAGCCTATAAAAACCTCTGTACGCAGGCCCAATAAAACCCATTGTTACTTTAGAGAGCCCAATATTAGTATAATAATTATAATGAAATGACGAAACTACCCCGTTATGCTATCGAGTACGATATACCGCGTTGTTTGCTTCATATGTGAGTTTGTCAAAGCTTGTCTGCTGCTCATCTCTTTTCAGAAATTAGGGTTTTGTTTCAAAGTTCAATCAGATCTCAAACTCTGCTCTCTCTGGTATGATTTTTCATTTCTTATACTTTGTATATACTGAAGTAATGATTCGATTGTATGTCTCTAGTCATATTCGTGTACCGATTCTGATTCGAGATTTCTAGGGTTTACCCAAACTTCGCGCAATTTCAATTTCTAATTATTTTTTGGGCTAGTAGATAACAATTGAATTACCGTCGTGGATACATATCTTAAGTGGGTAACTGTGTATATCGTCCTCATGGTATGGAATATGTTCAGATTTGGTCACGCTGTTGATGTGAAAATCGTTATTTTCAGGCTGTGTATATCTTAATGATCTGCAGTTCTAAGTTCCTGTTTTTAGCTCTTGCTGTTGAATTCATGATGCGTTTATTGGATTTTCTGGGAATCTTAAGTCAAATCAACTTTCTTCAACCAAAGTTTGGCATTTTTTTATAGAAAATGTCGGAAGATCCGGAGTACCGCTGCTTCATTGGTGGGCTTGCGTGGTCAACGTCTGATCGTGGCCTCAGAGATGCATTCGAGAAGTATGGTCACCTCCTTGAGGCCAAGGTAAAATCTTTTATCTCTCATTTTGTGACTATCATCTCTTCTGGTTGGAGATGTTAATGATGTGTTAAGTATTTTGTTCATTTGCTTGCACTTTGCTAATCTGTATCTCGCGTTTTCCATTTAGTAGTTTGAATTTGATCTTGTCTATTGTCTACATTTCATTGTCATAACTCTTTTTGAGAGATAATCTTATCTTTGATGCAGGTGGTTCTTGACAAGTTTTCTGGCCGCTCTCGTGGTTTTGGATTCATCACTTTTGATGAGAAAAAGGCTATGGATGAAGCTATTGCAGCAATGAACGGAATGGATTTAGATGGGCGAACTATAACTGTTGACAAAGCCCAGCCACATCAGGGTGGGGGAGGCAGAGATCGTGATGGAGACCGTGGTGGTGATCGTGGATATGACCGTGATCGTAGTCGTCCCTCTGGTGGGCGAGGAGGTGGTGGAGATTGCTTCAAATGCGGCAAGCCTGGACATTTTGCAAGGGAGTGTCCTTCTGAAAGTAGTAGAGATGGTGGGGGAAGGTACAGCTCGAGGGATGATAGGTACAGTGCAAAGGAGGATAGGTACGGTGCAAAGGAGGATAGGTACGGTGCAAAGGAGGATAGGTACGGTGCAAAGGATGATAGGTACGGTGCAAAGGATGATAGGTACGGTGCAAAGGATGATAGGTACGGTGCAAAGGATGATAGGTACAGCTCAAAGGATGACAGGTACAGCTCAAAGGATGATAGGTATGGTAGTAGGGAAGGCGGAGGTAGTCGCTATGGACCTGATCGTGGTGGAGAACGCGCTGGAGGTCGTAGCAGCCGGGATGGTGGTAGCCGTGGAGTTCCAGGAGGTGAGAGGCACAGTCGGGCTCCATACGACCGCCCAAGAACTGGTGGCTTTCACTAGTATTCTACTCCAAAGGGTATGTATGCTTTGAACTATTCAACTTTTCCTAGCAAATCATATCTCTGCATAGTTAAGTGCTGACAATAAATGTTTGAAGCTTCTGTTGAAAACTCTTTACATCTTCTTTTGCAGTTGAAGAAGTGGAAGGTTTCTGCTGTCTGCTCTCTTGTCAAGTACGAAGTTAAAGTTATGGTGGATGGTCTGTTTTCTTCAATGTATTTGGATAGCTCGAGAAAGAAGATGTGTCTCTATTTTGGCCCTAAACTCAAGAGTCGACTATGTTCCTAAAGTGCTCGTTCCTTTTGATATGTTGATCCGTATGGAAACGTTGTGCTTGGTTGGTTTGAGACACAATTTGAGATGTGCTACTTTATGCTTTCGTAATGAATGAGTGGGTTATCCCCAACACCAAATTTGCAAAAAGCCTCAGGTACGTGATTGATTTCTACGGAATTATCATATCCAGGGTCAGCCATTTGGTAAAATTCAAATGTTGTTATATTTGGGGATGAGCCCTTTATTGATCATGGTAAACAATGATGCAGGATGGTTTGATACTCTGAAAAATATCGACCGGTCTATAAAACTTGTGATGGGATTGGGAATTATACATTCATGACCGATACTTGCCTACTGATACTTGTTTACCAGTGTCACTTGATGACTGATACTTGCCTACTGAAACACAAAAAGCAACAAACTCAATTTTCAGGGAAAAGAATGTTCCTTTGGGCAATTTTTAGTGTCATGGCTCAAAGCTAAGTTCAATAGTTACCTTCCTGAGTAGAGAAATACCTACAGCCATATGGTCATTGGTCGATGCGTCTAGTATAAAGATCTCTGGGTTTGGATCTATTGTTCTTTTGTGGGTTCTCTTCGTGCGTCTCTTGCTCGTGACCCCGCCTTTGATTCTCGCCAGCTCTAGCCTCGAGTCTTCGGTACTTGAATATAGCTATGAGATGATTGAATATAGTTAATATATGCTTGAAATATTAAATCTTTAGTTCCACGTATTACTCTCATAAATTGTATTTGCATATACGACTTTGATGCTCATATGATTAATAAGGACTAAGGTCACATGAGTTTTGTCGGGTAAACATTGACTTTATTATTCGAATATGTCAAGTAATATTTGGAGGTAATATTCTTCCCCTAGAGTGTCGTTGACGCAATAGCTTCTTTTTGTTTCTATCGTCTAAAAGCATAAGAGAAATAAAAAGTTTGAATACAAAATCTGGCACCTCAAAAACAGAATCCGGAGAAAGGAAACTAATAAAACAAGTAAACAACTATAGAACCGAAAACAAAAAGAATTAAAACGGACAAGATTCAAGATACTGCTATCTACCCTTAACCAAGCCACTGCCTATGAGTCGTCAGCTCATTTTTCAACATGCACGCGGTTAGAGCCCAAGGCTCCTCCCACTGTTTGGGAGTTTACGGTTTCATGTTCTATTTCACCCAAAGAACAACTCTTCTTAAAATCTCAAAAGGTGATGAGTTGGAATCTCATTCCAACTAAGGATTCTTCTATTCAATCTCTTTATAGGGTAAAGAAGAAGAAAAAAAACTATCAAAGCTTCGGTTTTCTAAATTCTCATAGGGACCCCCCAGAAGTCTTTCCAGAACCTGTTGAATAATTTTTATGGATTCTGTCATTTCGCTAAATCGTACTAAATAACGAGTTAAGGAATCTCCTTGTTTTTGCCACTGAATTTCCCATTCAAATTCATCATAACTCATAACGATACACTTTATGAAGATCCCATGATATTCCGGATGTGCGTAGCATTAGTTCGGATAAACCCCAATTTATTGCTTCTTCCCCACCAATAATCCCAACTCTTTCAACCCGTTCTAAAAAAAAAAGGATTTCGTGTAATAAGTCTAAACCATGAAAACAGGATTGTGGGAGAGCAATAAAAGCGTCGTGCTACCATGTTGTGGCAATTCCACCTAGAAGGTAATGGGTTACTCCTACAGTTTCCACCGCCTGTCCAGGGTTGAGCTCTAGGATTTGACTGCGGACTTAAAAAGTCACCTACATACGCTTTACGCCCAATCATTCCGGATAACACTTGCATCCTCTGTATTACCGCGGCTACTGGCGTGCCTCCTTACAAAGGGGGTCGCAGTGACCATGCCCGGGCGACTGTTTACCAAAAACATAGGTCTCCGATCCTTACAAAAGGGGTCGCAGGTGGTTTGGCCAATCGTGGGCCAAGAAATCTCAGTTCATCTTTCGGAACTATATCACATCCCATATCTGATGAAATAGGATGAATTGAGACTTTTCTTCTTCTTTGGGATTGGGACTAATTAAAATGGTTGGAACAATAAACACCCGCACGACGGGCTATTAGCTCAGTGGTAGAGCGCACCCCTGATAATTGCGAATTTCAGATATTCTTGTAGGGAATCGATTCTGTAAAAGATGAATCAGTAAATTAAAATTCACAAAAATAACCAATTAGGTTTACGACGAAACCTAGTCTTGTACCCATGTCTCAAAATTTTCTTGCCAAGTTTGGTAGACCTAAGCAACCACACTTCGTAAATGATAATTTAAACTTCTACACCGGTAAAAAATTAGATCCTATATAACTTCCGAATACGGCGAATACACACGTAAAATCGTAGACTATCGACCCATTTTTTTTTTTTTTGGTCAAACTACTTATTCTATTAATTAAATTCAGAATTACAATCCCAAATCGCATTAATGAAGTACAACATAATCGATAGAAAATTAAAGCATATAACAGATAGAACCAGACGGAGGAGACTCTGACGCTCTGGAGAGATTGGATAGAGGCTGGATAAAGAGTCTCGAACATGAGAGTCGACGACTAATCCTAGTTCTGTCGCCGCTAAGGATAGTTGAACTACCAAATAAGCTCTTAATGCCATTGAGCTTTTGAAACACATCTCCATATCGGAGGTTCTAGACAATATTCTATCCCAAAAGGACGAAACAATACGGTCTAAGTTCCGTCTAGGGGAAGATAGACTAACGGATCTAAGAATCCTATATCTTCCATTCAAATTTTGTCTTTTGCCTAATGGGTTCCATTTGTCCTCATTAGAAAATCCAATTGGGCTTAAAAGACAAGAAGTAAATGAAAGTTTAATTGAGTAAAAGGCCCAAACCCATGATCCATTACCAGACCCATGAGTCAAATCTGAAACCCTAACCAATAGTCTTCTTTGGGAAGAAGGATTGGCGCCGCCTACAGCATTGCCATCAACGCCGGTCAACCTTCGCCATTCCGTCCACCTGAAGCAAGTTTGCCGGTGAAGGAGACTATTTCGGCCATGTTGAGACCCTTCCTCTAGGTCGCGCAGGGTGGTGGAGGATGGAAAAGTCGATCTCGGTAGATGTACACCCCCGGAAAATTTTGAAACCAAAATAACATCACAGGTAACAACAATATGGAGAAGCGGACCATACATGGACACACCAACCTCAACGCCGACGGGGAGAACTGGTGCTGAGGGTGAAGAAGATAGTCTCGTCCTCTGGAGACAGAGCTTCGAGCATCAACAAAACCAGTCTTAGCTTCTGGTGAGTGAGGAGAAAGGCGATGGTCATCGATGGGATGAGGATCTCGGCGACAAGCCGGAAAAGTGACAGATTTAAAGCGAAAGAAAATAGAAAGTTCTGGTGCTATACGGTGGTCCATCGGAGCCAAGGAGACCCTTTGAAGATTTGGAGGCTTCATCGCATCACTGTAAGACGAAACAAAACTGAGAAGAGAAGAGATTACTGGGCAGCAAGCAAAACTTAAAAGCAAGGTCTGACGCCGGCGAGTTTGAGCTCCACCGGTGTCGTCGGAGAAGAAGGCTTGAAGAGTTTCTTCGATGTTTAGAGAGAGAAAGTTTTGTTCTTACTATCGACCCGTTGACACCTCTATAATAACCCATAAAAGACTAAACTAAGATTAAAACTTTTAAAGTCGTTCACGCAATAGCTAGGAACGATCTTTTATAATCCTAGTAACAGTTCTTTATATCAACCAAATAATAAAGAACGAAAACAAACAAACAAAGACTTTATAATTTTGCAGAAAATGATTAGTATATAGTTCTCTTGTACCTCAAACACACCAGAAGAAGAAACAAAACAAAAGGGAGAAAATGGAAAGTAATCTCTTATTGGTAAAGTTATTCATACTAATATCATGTCTCATTGATTCAGGAGTTTGCACTCTCTCTTGCAGTGTCCCGGCGGTCTTCAACTTCGGCGACTCTAATTCCGACACAGGTGGTCTCTCCGCCGCTTTTGGACAAGCCATTTACCCAAATGGTCGAACCTTCTTCCACACACCTTCCGGTCGTTACGCAGATGGTCGACTCATCATTGACTTCATAGGTTCTTCCTTACACAGTTCATAAATTCTCAAATTTTCGATGATAAAGTTGGAATCTTTACTATTGAATTTTGTTGAAATTGCAGCGGAGGAGTTAAAGTTACCATACCTAAATGCTTTCTTAGACTCTATCGGTTCAAACTTCAGCCATGGTGCTAATTTCGCCACCGCTGGATCCACCGTCCGACCACCAACCACACCCATTTCTAGTGGTTCGAGTCCAATCTCTCTCGATGTTCAACTGGTTCAATTCTCTGATTTTCTCACACGATCTCAACTCATTCGCAATCGAGGTACTTTAAAGTCTCAACCTTATGATCCTTAATCCTACAAAAACAAGAATGTAGTTTGGTACAATTTTTGCAAAGATTATCGGATTGTTCTGTAAATTATAGGTGGAGTGTTTGAGCAATTACTTCCTAAAAAAGAATATTTCTCTCGAGCATTGTACACATTTGACATTGGTCAAAACGATCTCACTACTGGACTAAAACTCAACATGACTAATGATCAAATCAAGGCTTATATTCCAGATGTTCTTGATCAATTCTCCAACGCCATTAGAGTAAGAAATGATTGTCAATTTTGTTATGACATTGATTGATGATTTAACTGAATTAACCACCTTTTAATCTCTGTAGAAAGTGTATCAAAAAGGAGGAAGGAAATTCTGGATACATAACACAGCTCCACTTGGTTGTTTACCTTATGTTTTAGATCGGTTTCCAGTACCAGATTCTCAGATTGATAGTCATGGTTGTGCAATTCCTCGTAATGAGATTGCTCGGTTTTATAATTCTGAACTCAAAAAAAGAGTGATTTCGTTAAGGAAAGAGCTTGTTAAAGCTTCATTCACTTATGTTGATATCTACTCTATAAAGCTTACTCTCATCACACAAGCCAAGAAACTTGGTATAGTTCTACATACCAAACCATAGGTGACTCTGGCTTGGTTTAGGTTGGTTTTAATGTTTTTGTTTGTGTTTTGTGATTTAGGATTTAGACGTCCTTTGGTGGCTTGTTGTGGACATGGTGGGAAGTATAACTACAACAAGCTGATTAGATGTGGAGCCAAAGTTTTGGTGGAAGGGAAAGAGATTGTGCTTGCTAGGTCTTGTAACGACGTGTCGTTTAGAGTTAGCTGGGACGGCATACATTTCACTGAAGCGGCAAACAGTTGGATTTTTCAACAGTTAAAAAGCGGGGCGTTTTCAGAGCCTCCTCTGCCCATCAAATTTGCTTGCACTTGATTGAATTTTGGGGAGTGAATTACCATAGTAGCCTTTGCCACACAGAAAAACCTACTTGTAATCTTTTTACATTTTATATATTATTGTCTTTGTCAAATTCTAAGAAAACTCTTATGAAAACGAAATTGGAACTACCTTTCATATTTTGTTTGAGTTTTATACTATGTATACGTAAAATACACTTACACGTATTTGGGGAAATTCGTTAAAAATGTAGTGGATGAGATATGAGGTTTAGATAAATTTGGATATAAAATAATTTGTTACTATAGACGTTTTTGATTACAATTGATTTAAACATATATATATATATATATGGTTAATAATAGAAATGAAAACGAAAAAATCACAATACTATTATGGACTTGGTTGATATTGTTTTTGGATGGCACAAGAAAAGCATGTATGTGAGCTAGAGGAATAAGAAAAAGTTTATCAGTGTTCCACTTTGAAATCGAAACTGTATTATTAGCTATGATTTATGAGTTTCATACAGATGAGAGAAGTATAAATGAAACATGAAGCAGAAGATTGGTCAATGTTTAAAAACTTTGCGAGATTGAAGAGTTTATTCTATTGTTTATTTTTTCATTGATTTCTACATCACTGAATCATAAAATTTATTTTGTTCGTAATGTTAAGATTTAGTCTATAATTCATCTTTTATAAATAATATTCCACCTGAGTGTTTTCGATTTCTATATTAGTGAGATATATAGTTGACAGAATATAATAGAAATCGAAACAAAATATAGAATAACCCAAATAGAATAAAAGTTCTGTATCAAAATTCTATACCAAATTTGAATTATAAGAACTCCATCTAAACTAACAAATATTTATCATAAAAAAAACTAATGTTTTGATCAAACATAAGTGTATATTGTGTTGAAAATTAAAATTTTATGGTAAATTTGAATCTGTAAATTCGTATATGATTCCTAATTTGATATGCAAACACTAATCAAATTTTTGATATGTAACTAACAAATAAATGTTAAACCATAATAGCTAAAAACACTAAGCAAATCGCACTCATACCTATTAATGTATCAACACGACAAATGCTTTCGTCTTCTCCACTTCACATAAGACCCATCTATATTCCCAAAGGGCAATTATGTCATTCATGAATATCTTAATGTATTCCACTTAATTTAAGTTAAATTGACCCACATGGCCCACGAATCACTGTGTGATTATTATTAACCATTCATTAATCACCACGTGGACAATTAAGCGCGTGATTCGTCCAATCTGACTGCTTCGTGAAAGTCACACTGCCTCTTAAAAAGTCAACTCCTCGTATCTTTCACGTCATCAATCACGTGCTTCGCGTCACACCTGATTATAGCTCCTCTCTTTATAACAAAAATGTTTTATCGTTTTTATTAAACCTACGAATAAATCTCAAACAAGTTCATCATATTTCCTTTACGAAGAAGACGAAGAATTTTTTGGTTCAGAAAAAAGAAAGACGAACAACTTTTTGGTTCAGAAAAAAAAAGGCCGAAGAATTTTAAATATTTTTTTTCAAAAAGTATCTCTACTGGTAAATTTATTCTTTAATTACATGTTTATCATATTTTGTTTTTTTTTTATCACATCAATCTTCTTTTTGGTTTTATATCTCATCAATCTTTCTTTGTTGCTGGAATAATTATCCAACTGAAAAACATAATTTTAATTTTTTGGTTTTAAAAAACTTAATTTTCTTTTAACGTGTACTTCTGTTTAATCTTGTTAAACTCTTCTTATGTATGAATTTAGTGATGATCTTCTCTTTTAAGTTTGGTTTTCCTTGTCTTATATTCCCAGATTAAGTTCATAACTTAAGAAATTCAAGAAAAAAAAAAAGAGTTCATAACTTGTAAATTTTTCCTTGAGATTTATTTTTTGATTACGGGTACGTAATTTATCATTAAATAAAGCTCAATGATCTTGTATATATTATGTGTGTTAATCGTTATTGACAAGAATTTAGTTATGTTTCTCTTGATTTCGATTTCAATAACCAAACTAAATGTCTAAAATTTTCATGTTTTCTGTTTATTCGATTACATTTCTTACTGTTTTAAGCAAATATCAGTAGTTTTTTTTCTCCTAATTAAGAAGCAAAATTTTCTTTTACTTACTTTTTGTTTTACTTGATCTTATATTTGACGTGATGCAGAACGTAAAGGTTCGAAGAGTGAATGATATTGTCTCTGGTCAACTTAACCAATCTCAGAACATGGCAAACCGAACAGACAATTCTATACGTTGGTTTGTGACTTTAACCAGATTGAGTCTTTTGACTTCACTTTTTCGAAGAAGAGATGATTGATGATTAATGATTGATTCATATGTTTTTTACTGCAGTTCAAACAGTAAAAAACCGAATGACAGTTTAAGGTTCATAATAGCTACTTTGGCAGGAATAGCTATTGGCTTTTTGTTAGGAATCTCCTTACCTATATTTTCACTAGCTAAGGTAAGCTTATAAACTTTTATTTTTATTTTAAGAATATTCATTCGGATTGTAAAAATAACTATATATTTTAAGTACGCTTTGGTTTGTCGTCTGGTGGCTTCGATTATCTGATTGAGTTTAGTGATTTGTGGACTTTTGCCTTTAGCTTAGTATATTCCTTATGTTCGTATCATATCTTTATTTTATGTCGGTTTATGTATTTATAAGTTGTAATAGTCTTTTTTAGTAGGGTCTCCTTTTTTTGGTAGGGAGTTGTAATAGTCTTTTGTTCAATTAATAAAACTAAGAAAAAAAAACTATATATTTTAATTAAAAAAATTGGGGTTTCAGATGAATTTTTCAGCAAGCATACTTCCTTCTGGTGGTACTGTTTATGTAGAAGATAAGAAACCAGATAAATTTATAAAGAGAAGTTCACAAAATGAGTTAAATTCAAGTGATGCAACAAATCATAAGGTAAGTATTTGTTTCTCATTTGTGAACATGACTCATCTTATGGATATAGTTACAAAATTCTCTGTTTAGCATAAATTGCAGATTTGGGTTCCATCAAATCCTCGAGGTGCAGAGATGTTGCCTCCAAGTTTTGTTGCAGCTGAATCAGATCTTTACTTACGAAGATTATGGGGATTGCCTGAAGATGTATAAAGAGAAATTGATTTTGTTAATGAATCTTCACATTGAAATCTTTTGGCTTGTCTAAATCATTTATTTTTTGGTTTCTTTAGGATTTACCAGCAGTGAAGCCAAAGTATCTTGTTGCTTTCACAGTTGCTTATGGCCAGAGAAATAACATTGATGCTTGCATTAAGAAAGTATGTATCTCTCCTTTGCTCTATTCTCTTATTCTTCTACCAAAACAACAAAAGCTAACTAAGATATTTTGGTCTATTTCAACAGTTTTCAGACAACTTCACTATTGTTCTGTTTCATTACGATGGAAAAACATCTGAATATGATGAATTCGAATGGTCTAAACGAGCTATACATGTGAGCGTACCTAAGCAAACTAAGTGGTACATAGACAAACACTTTCTATATCCATTGATCAGTAGCTTTAGAAATCTTTTCATGAGTATGTTTTCACTGAAGGTGGTATGCTAAAAGGTTTCTGCATCCTGATATCATTGCACCGTATGAGTATATATTCATTTGGGATGAAGATCTTGGTGTTGAAAACTTTGATGCAGAAGAGTGAGTACTTCTGCTTGTTTTTTGGTTATTATCCTTTCTATGATCTCCAAGAATTGTTAATCAGAATTATTTTTGATCTCTTTATTGAAGATACATCAAGATGGTAAAGAAGCATGGTCTAGAAATATCACAACCAGCTGTAGAATCAAAAAAACCAATCACATGGAAGATAACAAAGAGAATACCTGGAAACGAAGTTCACAAGTAAGTAAATATAAATCTAATTCCCTAGATCCAAACTGTCGATTCCGAGGTTATATGGAAAAAAAGTAGTGATTCTTCGCCAAATTCTATCATCAGAGAAGTCGAAGAGAAACCAGGTCGCTGCAAAGACCCTCACCTTCCCCCTTGTGCAGGGTATAAAACTCATTTGAACAAATTCATACACATAAGTATCTCTAGCTTTCTTGATTCTCATAGGTTTCAATGCGGTTTCTTATTAGGTTTATTGAGATTATGGCTCCAGTTTTCTCAAGATATTCATGGCGATGTGTGTGGCATATGATTCAGAATGATTTGGTTCATGGTTGGGGTCTTGACTTCGCGCTAAGAAAATGTGTTGAGGTTAAGATAAAACTAAAACTTATTAACAAACATGTATTACTTCACAAACTCTATGGAAACTTTAAGATAAACATGATACAACTAAACAGCCTGCACATGAGAAGATTGGTGTGGTGGATTCTCAATGGATCATTCATCAAAAGATTACTTCTTTAGCCGACCAGGTTACTAAATGATTCAACTTTATGATTCCATACTCGAAACAGCATTGATTACTAGCTTCTCTGTTCATAGTTCTAACTATGAAATAATCTCTTAATTTATTGATCAGGGAACTGCACTGAATGGGAAATCAGCGTCTCAAGGGGTAAAAAATAGCTCAAGGATCTCGATTCGACCGAGTTTATAGTTCATTACTGATTTATATTAATGTTTTTGGTCAGGTAAAGGAGAGATGTAAACGGGAATGGACAATGTTTGAGAAAAGAATGAAGGACTCAGAGAAAAAGTATCTTAAATATATCGCATCTGCCTCTGCAAACACTACATTTACTTAAACCAAAAGAGTGGAGGAACTGAATACAAGCTCAGTGTTCAGATAGCATTTTCCGTACAAATAGAAATAGAATCTTGTAATTGTTAACTATTATGATGAGCACATATCCTAATAATGTATACACACACACACACACACACAAACAATACACATTCTTTGAGTTCAGTGAACAAAGATTTGAGTTCCATGTTCATGCCTAGTTTGACTCGAATTCGAAGCTCGAAAATCATGTAGAAACCTTTACCTTTTAATCCTCTTTATATTCCACTGCATTCACCAAACCGATTATGCTTCAGAAATCGATACACAGCTACATCAATCTGGCTCTTCATTGAAAGGATTCAACGCCATCAAGTTGTCCCAAAAGAATGTATAAAAATAGACAATAATTAATACAATCAGTCAGCTTTCTCTTATGCAGTTACCAGGCAAAAGAAACCTGTACTTATCTGCATTGTCCAAAAGATACAACGGAAGATGAACAGCAGAGAAAGAGTGAGCAATAGGACCCATTTTCCGGATTATCTCCTTGAATGTATACTCTCCAGGAAGCATATCAAAAAGATCCCCACCTTTGCATATAACTCTCTGAACTCTCTTAGGATTTAAGAAACGACCAAACCTCACTCTATCATTATGACTACAAGCTTTCATCTTGAATATAAGCTCACTGATACGCCGGAAACAGAAGCTGCAATGCCATCCTGAATCTGCCAAGATATCCTCAGATTGTTGATAATGAGCATACCTTGTTTACCTATCTGATATCTATGTACAGAAGCTCTCCAACTCTTGTTATCAAGTAGAAATTCAAACGAGTAAAGATAGTTCTTAAGCCGTAGATGAAGAACTTGTGGAATCTCATCACACCATCTCAAAAGATTTATAGTGTGCTACTCGGAATCTCATCAACATCAGACATTATCAACAAATCATCATCAGTAATACCAGCTATTCTCAGAAGCTGATCTAAAGCCACTCTTTGATAAGCCTCTTCATAAAACGGGTTCTCTCCATTCTTAAACCTCCCACCAACAGAACCATAACTCAACCGCGGCTCAACGAATCCAAACTCATCTCTATGAGCTGCAAACACAAGAGGCTTAGGCAAACCAGTGAATGTAGAGTTTGATTCAAGGAGAACAAACTGAGTAATGTAAGGATACAACTCTCTCCAACGTATCTCAAGAAGTTCAAGCTCATTACTAAACAAAACAGCATCGTAAACACGTCTAGGATATTCACGAACACCCCATCCATGGAGTTTACATAGAGTCTCCATAGAAACATTTTCATGATAATAATGAGGAATATCATTGAATGGCTTTGGTGGTGATTCCCATAGTGGCCGGAGAAAGTAAGAGATTTTTTGACCGTGTACATAAGCGGCAAACACAAATGTTGGAACAATCACTAATAAGAATATAAATGTCCTCATATCAACACCACGAAGAGCACAACGAAGCCTAGATATACTAAAACCTCCACCAGAATCCTGCCAAAATTAAGAATAAGCATTATCAAAACCTACAGACAAAAAAACTAGGAATTTATTCTTGAATGAACCTTAACATATCAAATTTGAGTGAAAAATTGAAACTTTAAATGGAGGGCAATAAAAGCAGATCGGAGAATCAAACTTGGCCGCAAACTCCGCCGCAAATATCATCAGTCTTCTTAGAACAGTAGTGTCCTTCACCTTCTCCCATCATCCACCACATTTTTCCAGTAAACCGGCGGTTTACAAAATCTGCCAATTAAACCCGAATCCTCCAAAATCACGATCATCCAGCCAAGTCGTAAACCGGAGATGAACTCTAAATCCGACTCCGACTCCGATCGCCGGATAAATTGTTATCGAGAGAATTGAATCAAATTATCTATAAATCTCAGCTTAATGACACTACATAACATTCACAGAACCAAAGAATACATAAAAAACCTTTAATTCTAGAAGATATAGACTGCAGAATTAAGAAATTTTGAATGAGAAAAAAAAAAGTTATTAGAAAAAAGAATGCATGGCTACTGGCATTATGCGATTTGTTAGATAGAGAACAAAGCTTAAAATCTTTTTTAAAATTAAAGGAATCATCAAACTTTTTTGAATTCCGTTAAAGTTCGAAGTTGTCCGAATATTTTATTTGAAATTACACTTATGCGGCTATGCTTTATCTCCTTCCAGCGCGCCGTGATAAACATAACAGTTTTCTGGAAAGTTTAAGTGGGTCCTACCATGAGATGTTTTGTCTAGCTTTGGGCTTGGCTATATATAAGGCCCATTTATATGTCGAAGCTTGGTTTATAACGACTCTTAAGAGTCAACGACCGATTTTTATTGAAATAATATTTCTTTTCTAATCATGTGTTTGGTTACAATTAAGGAGACTTTTTTTTTCTTTTGTTGAAAAAACAATCCAAGGAGACAAGTATGAAGAAATTGTGTTACATGTTCTTCAGATTTCATTCATATTTTTTTGTTATTAATTTATTTACTATATACTAATCGGATCAATCATAAGGAATTAGAATTTATTTCGTAGATAAAATTACAGATGATTATGCCTTATATTCCTATTATATAAATGTATAAAAAATCCAGAATGCGGAATTTATGTATATTATTCTAGAATTGTTATAACATTACTGCAGAATATATGTATTACATGTTGATTTTTTGATGAACTTTTTCGTTGTAAATAGATTGCTTTGAAACATTGAGAATCTGATAGTAAATTTTCTAAAATTTTTGATAAATTTGTGATGGATTCTGATAATTTCACGGGATTCTTTTGAGAATTCAATCTAAACTTTCTTATATGTATTTTACATGTATTGTTAATAACTCACTGGCGACTAAAAACTATGAATGGATGATTCAGATCTGTGAGGCATGTTATGCAATATTAATTGTATTACAATAATCGACAACGACATAGATTTTTAAGTCGTCCAATAAATACTATGGTAAATTCATAAATGTAAGGTTGTGATAGTAAGTCCTCCAATAAAGCACCAGATCTTAGTTTATAGTATTTATTGGATTCCAAATCTTACTTTCGGGTTTAATTAGGTTTTTAAACTTTCAATTTGTGAATAATTAGATAGATGTACACTAAATCAGGCGGTAAGTCCACTAAAGAGAGCGCATTTGCATAACCAGAGATCGAATTCTACTGTCTACATTATGTAGGAATTTGGCTAATGGGCCGGTCAGTTATGATCCAGTGTTGACAAAAAAAAGATATATGTCCAAAATTTGTGTAGATTTAGAGAAATAGATCGTTTACTATAAAGTATGTGTATAAAAAATCCAGCTAAAGCATGATATATATATATATATATATATATATTTGATCATTAGTACAATAAATGTAATAAGTTTGTAGATGTTTCTATTTGTTTTGTTTTTGTCAACTTAAATAAAAGAGCCAGAGATAGAGTTTACAAGAGTTGAATCAAATGTGTTCCCTCGAACATTAAGAACAAAGAAATCAATTTTATGATATAAGGTCCGGAGGATCAAATAAAATAAACACAATGCTATTTCTGTAAATAGAGTAGAAAAACTGGTCAATTGTCTGGATAACCTGTCACCAATGCTATTTCTGTTAACTAGAGAAATCTGACATCATATCGCCCACAATAGCATTTCGACTTCATAATATAAAGTTGGGAAGTTTTTTTTATTCATGTACGCTAAATGTTTCTGTTTCTCTTAGTCTTTTAAAAACAAATGTTTTTTTTTATCAAGCGTTTATACAAATGTTTATTAATTTTTAAACTTTTGTGTTATTCTCAATAATATTATGATTGCTCTCCACACATATAACAAAAAAATAACTAGTTTTTAATTTAGTGGTAAAAAATAAATTTACTAAATGCAGATGCATATATACATGTAAGAACTTGACTATTAGATTGACGAGTTGTGGTTTAGTATTAAAAAGAAAAACAAAAACAAAAATCGTACAAAAAAAGATCTTAGCGTAATAAACATTGCCATATGGCAAATATGGCTCATAGAAAACAAAACAATATGTAATAATTCGTAGTTCGTCCACTATAGATACAATCATCATGAACGTGACTTAAAATGGGAGACAAAGTGGGACTTTTTGTAATCCAACGTTGAATTAATTTCATTGTTGAAATATATATATCAGAATTTATAGATATGAATTTTTGCTTTCATTGTTCCCTTAACCAACACATCCAACTTAAATTTTCTTCTTGATGATTTATTTTGTACCATGTTTCTTTTTAATACTTTTTTTTGTCAATATTGGCGACAAAGTTCGATACATAATTTAGCCTAACCCTTAAAAATTCTATTTAATCTATTAATTTGTAGAGAGGAGTAATTAAATTCTATATGCCATAATCATTAACTTGATCATCTTAACCACCGGACTGAGAAAAACTCGGCTTCTTAATAATTTGTTTAATAAAAGATTTTTACACCACTTTATTATTTATCATCGATGATTTTGTAATTGTAACAAAAACCAGAATAAAAATGATTCAAAATGTTAATTTCACACATATTGAGATATCCGAGATACTTGTATTTGGGTTACTCGAAACACCAATTGAAAGCCTTAGAAAAAGATCCAGACAAAATTGTATACTTTGTTTGTTCAACTTTGTTGTCAACCAAAAAGTATACTAAAAATATGAAACTCACATGTTTAAATACTGAATTTGTTATATTTTGTAATTAATTCAATCATTTTATATGTTATAGTAAATTTACTATTTCTATAAATTTTCTTGTATATTCATGATTAATGCATACCAGTAAATATGGTATATATATATATCAAATTCTAGCTACATTTTGATTCAGACACAGAAAAAAAAAATCAAATTCCAGCTAAAAATTTAAAATAATTTTGCAAGTTGCGAAGAAGAAGAAATGAAAACTAAATAAGAATATGAAAAGAAATAATAAAATTGGATCTAAAATTTATGAATGAAAGGCAAAGTCCGTTTTAGGATACGGTCCCATTTTCTTATTAATGATTTCTCTCTTGTGGACAAACCTTAGACAAAAACAATTAATGTCAATATATATCTTCACTTATCAATAAGACCAAAATTAAATTTTGTTTCCTTGTCCCAGATTTTTGTAATGGGGTTTGGTAAGTGTAATCAAAACCCTAATTTGTATTTAGTTGCTTACGTACAACGGACCTATATATTGAAAGATTGATGATTTAGTTCAACTACTTGTTTCCATCACAACCCACAATTGCCGATATATATAATCAATCAAATTATCATTTTGTTACTATGATGATTCAACTACACTACTTCTAGATATATAAAAGTGACAACCTAAGCCTAGTTATTATTAGTCTAGTAGTAAGATGATCAGTTAAGATTTTGATATCACCTCTTTTTATTACCGGAAGTAGAATAAAAATTTTTTTAATATAAGTTTAGATTATAGATTGGACTTTGTCCAGTTATTGACAAAAAAAAATCTGATAATATAATCTAATTGTTTAAGCGAAGATCACATTGCTCAAATGGAGACAATATTTTTTAATAACCTAGGTGATTCAAATTTTAACCACATATATTACGTCTGGGTTCGTTAGTACGTAAGGAGTTGCTGGACAATGTTAATCATTAGGTCTGGACCGAATTCCCTTTTGGCCATAATATTGTATTTAAAGTTCTTTAGGATGTTGAATCTAGAACTTCTCTAAGTTCATGCTCTAAGATCCATGTCCATTTTTATTATAGACTACCACTGTTTGGTAAGATGAAATTTTAGGAAAGATAACAGAAAAATAAGATATAATTGGAAGTATCTTAATCCTATAACTTATATCAAAAATTCTTAACAGCACATAAATAATTAATCTATTGAAAAAATTCATAGTGGAGTTTGGGAAAAAATCTTTACCAAGAGGAATATCGATAAAATCAAGCAACAAGACACCAAATCCAAGGATAATCATGTTATTATAACTTTTTGGAGTTCGTCAAGATATACGCTCAAAGATTCCAACTCATTATTTGCATTGAGTTCAACATTTCGATCGATTCTAGTATCTTTCACTTTGTTGATAGAAGTTCCATTCTCCAAAACATTATTATTACCAAGGAGGATGAAGTGGAACCAGAGCCATACAAATCTCCAAATATGTGCAGTAAGAGCAACTTGTCATAATCATTTATCTTTCATTCACCACACCTTTTAACCACAACGACGATAAAAGAATGACTTTTTAAGACAAATATAACAGATTCATATTTAAAACATGTAAATAATATTGTCATGAACCAAAAATAAACTCTGAGTGAATTTACCATAAGAAGTCATGATTACATAATTCACAAGACCCTTGTGATTTTGCCAAGAGAGAACTTTTGTGAAGAGATTATCCATATGTAAAATATCCAACTGTTTGTTGATAGCTTTGTCCTAAGATGAGGAAATTGTAGTTAACATGCCTCAAAATAAACAGCATCAGTATTCCACTCGAGAACTCTAAAACTATATGTTAATACGAAATTGCTCATATAATTATGCAATAAGTTGAACCATAAAACCTGAATCATCCACTAGTTCCTAACGTTTGTTGTCACTTTTTTAATCAATGCCTTCATAGAGAAATTTAATGTAGTGCTCCTAAGTTACAGTCTTGCTAAACTGAAGTTAGTCGTTCTTTTTCACCATATTCTGTTAGGAAAAAAAGAAAAAGAAGAGTAAGAAACTCATGCCACCTAAAGTAACAAAATCTCTTAGATTAGGCTGATTTTGTAGATAATAGTGATGGTTTCAATCGTTACGACAACACAGCAAAACCTTTCGACAACAACAGATATGGCAGTCATAGAGAAGGCAGTGTGCATTAACTTTAAGATTTATGTTTACCATAACAAATTTGTATCAAATGGTGAATGCTGATGAGAAAAAAGACAAAAATTGAGAAGCTGAATAACTACACATGAGTATTGGAGCATGTTTGCAGCAGCTTCTACTCATCCTTCTTTGATTGCCTCAAAGAAACTTGAACAAAGCTTAGCCTACACAAGCAACTAAACAATCAACATAAATTATAGAAGGACAAATAGGCCTGGGCAAAATACCCGGACCCGAAAACCCGAACCGGAATCGAACCAAAATTTCGGGTCCGGGTATAATTCGGGTAATTGCCTAAGTAACCATCGGGTCCTAAGTTTACTACCCACGGTTATCGGGTCGGTTCCGGGTATTACCCGATAACCGAATGGGTACCCGAAATTGTATATGGGTGAATTAAATTTTTTAACTCTTCTTTTCCAATTTCGACATTGTCTCTTCGTACTCTGAGTCCTCTCTAAACCACGATTCCACTACATTTTGATCTAGATTCAAGACCCCATTATACAAACTGGAATCAATCACTTCTCGTCGGTCACGTTCATCATCTCTGCCGCCGGTGTTGCCTCTTCCATCGGCATCATCGCAAGCTCAATCACAGGTAAGAGTTTTGACAAAACTCGAGTTTTGTTATCGCTTTTATTATGAAATTAGGGTTTTGATTTGGATAAGTGATGATTATATGATAGTTTTCATTCCAGTTCATCTATGATTTTGAGTTTTTTCTTGAATATTTGACAGATTTGGAACTAATTTAGGGTTTTGATTTTCAATTTTAATTTTTTTTGGGGCTTTTTGATTCTACCTGTATAATTGTATAAGTCGTTTGAGTTGGAATGTTTGTGGACTGAAGGTGTTTTAATGGCCGATTCTGTGAGAGTTTAAATGGTTGATGCTTCCATTTAGCCTCATAAAAATTTAGAAATTAGAATTGTGTTAGACCTTTAGCTGCTTGATCTACGCTAAATGTGTTTAGCTATGGTGAAAACGTAAACTCCAAATTACGATGATGTCAATTGTTTTGTTTTGTTTCTGTTGTTTTGTTTTTGTTTTTGTGTTTAGAATTGTTTCTGTTGGAGTTTAGAATGGAGTTTAAAATTACGCTGAATGTGTTTAGAATTGTTTTGTTTTGTTTCTGTTGTGTAGATGGCATCTTCAAATCATCCACCAACTAATCCAGCTGACGATATTGCTAATACTCCTAATTCTGGGAGTGGGAATAAACGGAAAGAGCATACAATTGAAGGTGATGAGAATCAAGGAAAGAAAAAACAAAGGAGTAAAGTATGGGATCATTTCACAAGACTAAAAGACAATTACAACAAAGCTACATGCAACTACTGCAGTAAAGAGCTCGTTTGTCCAACCTCTTCAGGTACATCAAACATGAAAAAACATCTAAACTCATGTAAGCAGTACAATGTATGGCTTACTAAACATAATCAAATGGTTTTTAGTGATAATGATGTGCTGCAATTAGGAAAACTATCTGATAAGGAGTTTAGAGAGGCAACAAATGAATTATTAGTAACTGCTCAGTTGCCTTTAGCATTTATAGAGTCTCAATCGTGGAAAACCTTTTGCAGTAGGCTTAGGTTACCTAGACCACACTCACGTAGAACTGCAACCAGAGACATATATGAGTTGCATGCTCAGAAAAAAACTGAAATCAGAAAGCTTCTAGGTGATAATAAGCAGAGGTTGTCATTGACAACGGATATATGGGTTGCTCCTTGTACAAGAATTAGTTATATGGTTATAACAGCCCATTATGTTGATATAAACTGGAAATTGCAGAAGCTGATTATAGGTTTTAAGAATGTTCCTGATCATAGAGGGGCTACAATCTGTAATTGCTTGATGGACTGTTTGGCTGAATGGGGTATTAAAAGGTTGTTTAGCATAACAATGGATAATGCAACAGCCAACACTAATGCAATTGTGAAGTTTAAAGACCAATTTTGTCATGTAGGAAATGATGCTTTGGTGTTGGATGGTGATTACATGCATATGAGGTGTGCAACTCATATACTGAATTTAATTGTTAAAGATGGTTTGTCAGAGATAGATGATAGTGTATGTGGAATTAGAAATGCAATTCAGTATGTGAGGTCTTCGAGAAATAGACAGAAATCATTTGAGCTGCGTGTTGCTACTGGAAAAATGCATAGGGGCAGTCTTCCTTTAGATGTAGGAACTAGATGGAACTCAACATACTTAATGCTTAATCAAGCATTGAAGTTCAGGCTGGCTTTTGATAAGATGGAGAAGGAAGATGTGCCTTACAGAACTTATTTTTTGGAAACTATTGATGGAAAAAAAGAGAGTAGGACCTCCGGTTTCTGCTGATTGGGAAGCAGCAGATGCTTTGATGAAGATTTTGGTTCTATTTTACAATAGTACTATGGTGTTGTCAGCTTCAACTACTGCAGTTTCATACAAGTGTTACAATGAAATTGTAACAATTATAACAAATTTGAAGTTTTGTAGTAGGAGTGTGAATGCATCTTTGAAGAGTAAAGCAATTGCTATGATTGAGAAGCTTGACAAGTATTGGAGTCCATCTGAGATTAACAAGATGATCATAGTTGCTAGTGTGTTTGATCCATCCAAGAAGATGAAGTTTGCACAATTGTGTTTTGAAACACTTTATGGTAAAGACAGCAGAGAAGTGGCTCAGCTAAACAATGTTGTAATGGACATATTGGAGAGATTGTTCAATGAATACAACATTAGGCGTAAGGAAAATGTTGCAGTGAGTAATGTGATATTTCCATCACAACAATCGAATAGCAATTCAGCTTACTCACAAGATCAGTATAGCTCGGAGAGAATGGAACCCATTCAAGTGGAAAATGATTATGGGTATCAGAGAATGGATTCTTTGTATAAAGAGCTTGTGACTGAGATAGGATTGCAAGATAATAGTACTGAATTAGAGATCTATCTTAAAGAAAATGTCGAGAATCCAAACCTAATGGCTGGAGCACATTACGACATACTCTCTTGGTGGAAACAAAATTGTTTGAAGTTTCCAGTTCTGTCCGAGATTGCCAAGGATGTACTCGCAATGCAGATCTCTTCAGTTGCATCCGAATCAGCCTTTAGTACTAGTGGAAGGGTTCTAGAACCATCAAGAAGTTGTTTAACTCCTTACTCATTAGAAGTATTGATGTGCGTTGAGCAATGGTTGAAGTGTACAACTCATATTAGTGATAAAGGCATAATAACAATTCAAGATATGCTTTCAGATGTAGAGCTGCAAGATGAACTCATGAGAGGTAAGAGCTACTGTTAATTGTACAATTTTTATACTTCATTTGTTGTTAACTAACTTGTTTTGTTCTTCAATTAATTTTATAAAGTTTGAAGACTCTGGAGAAGTTGATAGGGAGTAATCAAGTGGTCCGAGTTTCAAACAGATTTGATTCAAGTTTATAGTTTGAATATGTCGATTTGTAGTTTCAAACAGATTTGATTCAAGTTTGTAGTTTGATTCAAGTTTGTAGTTTGAATATGCCGATTTGGGTTTAATTTTTGTTTTGGATATTATGTGCATCTAATACATTAGAAATTGTCTCAGTTGTGTATTTTGATGGGCATAACTCCTCGCATGAAAACTAGACTATTTTGTACAGGTCTTCATTAATAGCTCTGTTGCAGTACTCATATTCAAGATTAGGTTTTATGGGTTGTCTGTATCCAGCAGAAATAGACAGAAGAATAGCTCTGTTGTAATGGTGTTTTGCATATACGCTCGCCCAGATCTTGTCAAATTCTTCACGGCAATTCTTCCACTCATCTTGTTTTTGCTTTAAACGAGTTAGTATCACAGGAAATGCAATTGCTGGATTCTTATGTAATATGTCTATCACGTCAAGACCATGGTATCCGAAAGAACCGAATTGGAACCGACCCAAAAATTTGGAATATACCCGAACCGAACCGAACCGGAACTGACCTGAAATTTTTTTGGATCCTATATGGGTATCACAAATCTGGACCCGAACCGACCCGGAACCGGTCATACTTGAACCGAAACCGAACCGATTTTCAATAAATACCTACATGGGTATTAAAATTATATACCCGAAAGACCCGGATCCAATAGGTATTTACCCGAAACCGACCCGAATACCCGAATGCCCAGGCCTAAGGACAAACTATGTAGTCTCAAAATTAAATTATAAAAACTCAATTCAGCCGACAATCATGATTACAACTTTTTCAGACTCAATTTCTAGAAAAGGTCAAACTTAGGAAGGACTTCCCCAAATCAGCTTGCAATTTATCAGAATCACAAGAATCACGAGAAAAAAAATAGAGAAAGAATTTATCAGATTTGGTTAAGCCACAAATTTAGGGTATAATCATTCCTAATCAATCAAACGAATTTCACAAGGTGTAATAACGCTCTATTGAAACAACAACGCAGAAAGAATATCACAGATCTTGTAAAGAGCAAAAAATCAAAACAAAAACTAAGAAAATTATAAGGACGACTAACAAAAAAAAAATCAGATATATCTAAGGGGATCATCGGTGTTATCAAAAATTTAGAACAAGTCGAGAAGAGGGATTTACTAGAATCAATTCAGAGATGATGAAAGAAGACGGAGAGGCACAAGAAATTTGTAGAATAATAGTTCCAAAGTTTTTCAGGGAAGAATGGAGTGAGAGGGAGAAAGAGTGAAATTTAACATTTTGTCCAACGATAGAGGTGGTCGTGAGTCATCGGTCTTTTATGAGATCTTGATAAGCCTGTGATTTATGTGAGATCTGAAAAAGTAGAAGAATAGAGATTAAGAAGAGAGGTTAGAGAGAACGGTCGGAGAAGATACCTTAGAAGAGAAAGAGAGTCGATAAGAGAGAAGTTCGAAGAAGAAGAAAAAGAACTAAAAACCTAAGAAGATGATAGATTTAGAAATTAGGTTTTCATTTAAATAGTTCGTGAAAAGGGAAAATTTTTTTAAGAAAATAATGCTAAATGTCAAAATGTTTCCGTTCAAAAGTGAATTTAGTTTCCCAATTTATTATAATTGGATTTAGTGTTTATAAAATATTATAATAAAGGTACTAAAATCTGAAAATAATATGTAATAACATTTGAAAAAAACATGCTATTGTAATATGCTATCAATAAACAAAATTTTTGTAGTGGATGTTGCAAAACTCTTGGATGAAATTGGTTTCCAATAATGTCTAGAAGATAAGACAATCTATTAGAACGAAATGACAAAAACAGAATCCAAAGGTGATTACAACTGTGGCTGCATCATACAGAAACCAATTACCTCGTTTTTCAAAACCTTTCTAAACCACAAAGTACTTCTCTTTGACGCTGACTTATACCTGACCATTTTATAAATTCAACAACTTTATATTTTTTTTTTAAATGAATTTTTTCATTGATTTGGTTATATCTTTTTTTTTAAAGAGTTTTTATTCAAAATTTTATAATTCTCTTCTTATTTGCTTTTATGTGTATTTTTCTGGTATGTAGATGATAATATATTACTGACTTTTGCATATTCTTCATCATTCTAGTCCTGTTTTATTAAAGCAATTTCATATGATCTCTCAATTTCTTTTTATTAAAATAATACTTGACAAAAAAAGTAATTATTGTATTTAAAAGTGGATCTAGAAATTTCCTTCACTGAAGTAAAATATATAACACAATAATATTTTATAACATTTTCATTAAATTTTTAAACCAAAAAAAACTAATTCAATAAATTTTTACAAAACTACCATACATTCATTCAACATTTGAAATTTTTTGATGTTGAAGCTCTCTATTAATTATTTACAAAACAACAAAATTTATTTTATTAATTAAATAATTTAAAAGGCTCTAATAAAATTAGCAAGAACCGAAACGTCATCTTGTATCAGTGCTTTCTTCTCCAATAATTAAAACTTCACGTAACCCAATGATGGTAATTAAAACTTACATTATTATTTAAATAATTTTGTATCAATAACAATTAAGAAATTTATTAAGAGATTTATCAAGAGGTTTATCTGTTTTGAGATTCTTTGCAAAATCAACATAGAAGAAAGAAAGAGAGATAAAAAGGTTTCAACAATTGTAGACACGTTTTAGAAATGTTTTAGAGTTTTAATTTCTATAATTTTAAGTTTAATTAGTTTTAGTTTAGTCACCAATTCAAATGAACTTATTTATTAATGTTTTCCAACTGCTGGTTTCAACTGCTTATTTTCAAACCATTTTTTGTTCTTATTTTTTCAACAATTGGATCGATAAGATCTGACTTATAGTTTAATCTAATCTTTAAAATTCTTATTTAATTTATCAACTTGTAGAAAAGAGAAATCGACTTATTTTTCTTTCCAACTATTTACTCAATGGAGTCGGCAATTAGACCCATTATAGAACAAAAGTTTTGTTGAAGAGATCTCTATTTGTACAGTTTTCTCTTAACATTATTCAGTGCCTTACTCGGTGATATAAAATTTGGATTATAAATCAACTTTAGTTTATACATCTAGTTGTTGAAAAAAATAATATTGTCATGTAATTTTTTTTACTGGAACTATTGTTTGAAGTATCGTATAGTATGTATTTAATTTTACAAAAGCTTGGTATATAAATTCGAATAATAATTGGGTACGTAACGTTATTGGTGAACATAAAATGTAATATATATATATATATATATATATTATTTTTTTTTGGTAAAATGTTAAACAGATATACCATTTTGATGCAATATATATAACTCTACATCAATAAATATGTTTTTTTGGGTAAGAATCGATAAAGATGTTTTTACAACCAAGAAGTTGCCTAAAGTGAAATTCCATGAATAAGTTCAGTATACACACCACATGTCATGCTTTGACGTTCCTTTTCAACGTTTTCATCGTATTATAAACTAGTAATATTCCTAGTTCGTACGAATGTTTACATTACAAAAAAAAAATTGTATAGTATTAATAATATTATATTATTTAAATAAATGATATTATATAAAATTATTTATTAACAAATGACATATTATATATGATTTAACATTATTTATAACAAGTGATATTATTATTGTATTTTTTATAATCATACATAATATATAAAAATAATTGGTTGTATCAACTAAAACTGATGCAAATAAATAAAATAAATGATAGTATACATCTAATTTTTTATAGTGTTATGATTATAGTAAAGAGAGTGATAATGAAAATAAAAGAAATTAAAAAAGTATCATGATTCATGATTTTATTAGATGGGTCCTTCGGTACATCTATTAGATCGTAGAAAGAGAAATACATAATATATTAGGTATTTTTTTAGGTATATAAAAATAATATTATGATATAAAAAGACAATTTATAAAGCAATCACACTAAAATATGGTTGAGATTTACAACTTAAACATGATGTTAATTATGAAATCTATTTGAATAAGTAGTTAAATATCTGTTATTTTTTTAATCTTATGTGATATGGTTAGTAGGGACTTTGGAAGTTGTATTAAAGATCATATCTTACCAATCGACTTCTTGCCTAAAAAGTACAATGTCAATTATAATTTAAAATTATTAATCAACTAGATGAATTCTAATTCCTTGTACGGAACAAAATTATATTTTTTCTGTATACATATTTAAAATAATTAGAACATCAGATATTAGATTATATTTTTTATATAATAAGTTACTAATAAATAAATATATATATATATATATTAGTAATAAGCATATATATATACGTATATATGCATTTGTTTTTATTTGTTTATTTATAATTATTATCAAAACAGATTTGAATATACTTATAACTATTAGAAATATTTATGATATTTAAAATAAATTAGTTAAAATTAGTGTAACCAATAAATGAATTAGAATTATGAAATATTAAGGACATATATAAATACCTCAAAATATTGCAAATCTACAAAATTGTAAAACAATTATGGTTCGGAGGGCAAATCCGTTCTTGGATTTCTCTTCAACCATCTCAGCATATTTCCCTCCACAAAACATATGTAATTATAAGTTCTCTGTATAAAATAAAATAATTTTGTACCATTTAATATTTTATTATTATAAAATATTTTAAAAAATAATATAACAAAAACTTACTCGATAGATCTAAGACTAATGTTTATTCGTTTAGTGGGTTTTCCATTCACTTCATCAATTTAAGTATTGCTAATATGAATCAACTATCTGATGATATTTATAAAACAATAACAAAATAACAAAATTATTAACAATTATAATGATAAATTGAAATTTAAAATATTTTAAAAAAAATACTATTTACCTATAAGACATATATCTTCAAGACAACAATCAAGTAATTCACAATAATTTACAAATTTTAATCCCAAAATAGATTCCGAGATAGGATCAGTTGACTTAACCGAAGTTGTGTATACAAAGGAACCTTTTTACTTATGAGTAGAAGTATGGTAAGATCTGATTGCATGACAAATCTGTAGGTTTGTAATAATCTTAGTACTTTTCTGCTCAAGAAGATCCACAAATTTAAAAACCAGTTCCTTTTTCAAATCACAGTGAATTTTATCACCTTACAAAAAGATATGAATTAATTAGAAATTATTCCTAATCATTATAAAAATATGCAAATAGATAAATCATTAGTTACATACCTCATAATCACAAAGAACCATATCATGGTTTAACCAAATTCTTTATTGTATACTTTTCAGAGCTTGAGAATCTTAATTTTAATTCTTCAGTTTTGTTTGTAAGGTTTCGACGAAGAAATTTTAGAGAAATACTTGATTAAGGGCAAAAAAATCAAAAGAAAAAGAAGACTGAGAATTGTTGAAAATCGTTGGTGTTATGATAACAGTCATGGTATGAGTATCAAATAGAAGTTGTTTAATATAATTTTTATATTAGGATTAGGAGTAAAATTTTAAAATAGATATTGATTAGAAATATACCTTGTATAATATACTCTGAATATTAGGAATGATTTAAGATAATGTGTTATACTTATTTAAAATACCTTAGTTGAAAATTGAATCTTATATTTAAAGTTAACACTAACGATATTAAAAAAATACTAACGATGACTATTGGAGTAACACATTATACAAAACATGTTGTTATATTAGTTGGTGAATTATTATATATAATATTAATATTATAAATTGATAATTTAAATGGATTATATTAGTTTCTAACATCCAATAAACAATCTTAGTTAGGTTAATTTTCTTCCGGTTATATTATATTTAAAGTTAAACCAAAATAATAATATTATGTAGATAATATAATCAATTATAGAATCTTATCAAGAAAAAAAAATTATTATAAAAGATACAAATATTATGTAACTATTATTTCTTAGTAAAAAATTTGTCACAATATTTCCTAAGCAAAAATAAACTAATATAATATGATATTTTAAATTAATGCTACATTTTTATTATATAAAAGATACCTATGTAAATTCATCCACAATTTATGTCACAATATACTTTACCAAAAAAAATTTATGTTTAGCTTTTGTTTTTTATATATAGTAGATTTTTATTATATTTAATTGTTACATCTTTATATATTTAAGTTAAAACAAATCTTTATATATTTAAATTAAAACAAAATCAGATAAAGATAATAATAATAATCAGTTAAAAAATCTTACCAAATCTTATTAAAAATTCAAAATATTATTTTTTATTATTATAAGAGATATGAATCTGTTAACATTACAGTTTTATTATAAATATAGATTAGACAAAAGTTTGATAGTTAATGGTTAAGTAATAAACTCATAATTTAAATTTATGTTACTTAATTTTTTTTTCAATTGAATCACCAAAATCTAAATATGGTTCAAACTCATCTCTAAAATTTTCTATTAACTGTAATAGTCGAAACTACGGACCAAAAAATTCAGCATCTTATTTAAATCTTTGTAACTATTATATTTTAAATATTTGTATTATATTACATACTGTTAATAATTACATATATCATTATATTATTAGTTTTAGCTTTTTCTTTCCGCTCTACTTTTTTTGTATAATATAAATATCATATCTAATGAACCATACTTTTTTGCTTTCTGCTAAATTTGATTATACCAAAGTTCTCAGGTGGTACGACAAAAGCTAAATGATTTCTCCAGGTAAATTTACTTCTCTGAAATATATAAATTATATTATTATTTTATTACAAAACCCATTCATTTATATATCTATGTATAACAGATTATTGTCAGTACAACACACACTCTCTCCGAATTACAAATATCAAAACTTTCAGTAATAGAACTGATTTTTTCAGTCAAATCCGAATCAATTGACGAAATTTCCGTCGTCTAAAACTCTTTTCCGTCGCCGGCTTATTTCTTCTGTTAAGATTCCGGAAACTTGACGGAGACCAAAATTGGACCGTACCGCTCATTGGCCGTGATTTGGCCTGGCCAGATTTCGATAATATTTCGAATTTCTTTATTTTTCCGGCGAACCGAATCTGAATTCTCCGGTTAACCTGAGATGAAGTTCATAGAATTAGGGTGTCGACCTGACACATTCTACACTGTGGAAGCTGTAAGGTAAAGAAGAATCAATCATCTCTCTCAAAAAATTTGACTTTTTGGGATATATTGTGATTTTTCTATAAATTTCTAGGTCTGTTTCTTCTGATTTATTGAATGACCTTATAATCCAAGTCAAATCCACTAAATACCTTCTTCACAAGGTAAAAGATTCTGTTTTTCTTTTATAGAATTTGAAGTTTTGATTTCTGATTTTTGTTGTTTTTGGCAATGCAATTTACAGTTTCCTATGGTATCAAAATGCTTACGTTTAAAGAACTTAGTCTCTTCACAATTACTAGAACCTGGAACCTCAACAGAACAGCAAATGATTCAACTTGTTGATTTTCCTGGTGAAACTGAAGCTTTTGAGCTATGTGCGAAGTTCTGTTACGGCATTACAATCACTGTCTCTGCTCAAAATGTAGTCGCGGTGCGATGTGCAGCTGAATATCTCGGAATGACTAAAGAAGCTGAGCTTGGTGAGACTGAGAATCTTGTCGAACGACTCGAACTTTTCTTGACTTCTTGTGTCTTTAGGAGTTATAGAGACTCTTTTGTTACACTTCAGACCACTAAGTTGTTACCTTTATGGTCTGAGGATCTTGGGATCACGAAAAGATGCATTGAGGCTATTGCAAACTGTGTAGCTTTATCTCCTGGTGAGGATTTTTCGACTCAGTTGGAGACTGGTTTGTTGAGAAATCGGTCAAGGAGAAGAAGAGATGAAAGCTTGTGTAATGGTGGAGGAAACAAAGCAGAGAATTCGCGGTGGTGGGGAGAAGATTTAGCTGATTTGGGTTTGGATCTCTACAGGAGAACAATGATGGCAATAGAATCATCAAACCGGAAAATATGTCCTCGGTTAATCGGAAATGCACTTAGGATCTATGCATCTAAATGGCTACAGAGTATTGGAGAAAACTCTGCAGATTCATATCTAATTTTGGAATCAGTTATTTCTCTTTTACCGGTGGAAACATCTGCTGTTCCTTGCAGTTTCTTGCTTCGGTTACTTAAAATGGCGAATGCTTTAAATGTTTCTCCTTCTTCGAAAATGGACCTCGCAATCAAAGCCGGGAACCAACTAGATAAGGCAACCGTTAGCGAGCTGCTGATACCTTTATCTGATAAGTCAGGTATGTTATATGATGTGGATGTTGTGATGATAATGGTAAAGCAGTTTCTGTCTCAGATAAGTCCTGAGATAAGGCCAACAAGAACAAGAACTGAAGAAAACATCAATCTGGATGAGATACAAGAGATTAGAAGATCTCTGTCTACTTCTTCTTCTCCTCCATTGTTAAGTAAAGTAGCAAAGCTTGTTGATTCGTATCTTCAAGAGATTGCTAGAGATGTGAACTTAACAGTCTCGAAATTTGTCGAATTGGCTGAATCAATACCGGATTTTTCAAGGATCTGTCACGACGACTTATACAAAGCGGTTGACATCTATCTTCAGGTAAATTGAAAACAATAAGTTGTTGAAAGTGCTGCTCAGGTTCTCTCTGTATCCATCAACATACACTGAGAAGCATCTCACATTCTCTCTGTATTGCAGGTTCATCAGAAGATTGAAAAGTGTGAGAGAAAGAGTTTATGCAGAATCTTGGACTGCAAGAAACTATCACTAGAGACATGTAAGAAGGCTGCACAAAACGAGCTGCTTCCATTAAGAGTAATCGTACAAATCCTCTTTGTCGAACAAGCACGAGTCGCAATAGCTACAACAGCGAACAATATAACCTCAAACAGAACAGCAGTTTTGAGAAGAAGCTTTACAACAACAAGAGACGAAATAGTGGAAGAAGAAGTAGAAGAAGGAGATGAACTTAAACCAAACAGAGGATTTCATAGCACTCCTTCGAGAATTATGGCGTTTTGTTCGATCCCGAGATATCCTAGGAAGATGTTCTGCAAATTGTTGTCAATGAGTAGAAGTTTAACCCAACGGATTTAATTAAGTATTGGTGGTGTGATTCTTTTTCTATTGCTTTCTTGTTGCTCAAGTCAAGTGTTTGTCTCTGTGAAGCTTATTTGGTTCTGAAAAATTCATTAGTTATTTGAATTTTGTATAATTCAACTATAAAGAAAATATATATAATTTTTATTTGATGATTTTTCCGTCGCAAGAAATTAAAACTTTAGATTAAACGAAAGTATAAGAGAAATTAGAGTTGGTGATACAAATGAAAGTCTTTAGATTTCTTATCTCCAGCAGCAACAGAATCTCCTCCAAATCCAATGGTCTGAGTAACTCCAGAAACAAGATTAGTAACAATGGAAGTTCCCCAATAGACCCAACTTGTATCTCCATGTCTCTCAGCTTCAACGCCAATCCTCTGTTCCTCCTCTGTCATAATCTGATTCCACCTCTTCCTCATAAACTCTCTAACTGCTTCAGCTCCTTGTTTGGCCACTTCTTGAGACGGTATCTTGAGCGGGTTCTGATCCAAGTTCAGTTTCTCCAGCTTCCTCAGTCTGTAAAACGAGTCTGGTATTGTATGAATTTGGTTATTGCTTAGATCAAGCTCCTTCAAGTTAGTTAGATCAGTGATTGACTCAGGAACACTCATCAAGTTGTTGAAATTGCTGCTCAGGTTTAGAACCTCGAGTTTCGTTAATCTCTCAATGGAACTTGGAATCTCGTGGATCTCGTTCATGTGTGCGTCAAGATACTTAAGAGAACGCATTTCGATTATCGAACCTGGAAGGTAACGGAGTTTGTTCAGCTGGATTGATAATCTTTCAAGGTTTTGTAATCCGTATCCAATGTTTGTAGGTAGTGAAGTCAAGTTGTTGTAGCTTGCATCTAACTCAACCAGTGACCTAATTTGGAAAAATCATTGAAACCTCAGGACCAAAGTTGAAACAATATTCAGATCACATTTACAAGTAAAGACAAGAACCAAACCTGCAATGGCCAATGCTCTCAGGGATTGTGGTTAGATTGTTCCCAGTCACATTAAGGATCCTAAGGTTAAGTAACATTCCTATCGAGTCAGGAAGAGAATCAAGGGAATTAGAAGATACATCGAGCTCTTCTAGCTTCCTGAGTTTCGAGATTGCATCTGGTACACACTGTAAAATGTTTCCAAACACAGTTTCAGACATTGCAAGGCCAAAAGTAAGTTTCTTGCTGTCCAAGGTTCTGCAGATTGAGACATTTCAGGAAGCAAATATAGTTTCTTGCGCTCTAAGATTCTACATTAACAGTTTTAGACATTGCAGGAAGTATTGATCAAATCTATCAGTGTATTTCTCTATATCATCCATGTGATTTTCGAAAAGCTATAATCGAGATTCAATGTATATATATGATCGAACAATCAAGTTAGTTACCATTAAGTCATTGCGAGAGAGATTGAACGAAACTAGGCCAATGATTTTGCCAAAAGCTTCAGGGATTCGCTTAAGTTCTTGGCCGGAGAGATCAATTCTCTCAAGGGTTCTTCCGGATTCCACAGCCTTAAGAACTGAAACAACCTCCTCATTGACTTCTTCATTGCTTTTAATCAAGGACTCAACAGCGGTTGTATAAACCCTAGAAAGTTCATCATCCAACTCCTTCAATTGCTTCTCATAGCTATCATGCACTTCATCCAACCGCACAACTCCAGCATATATCTCCGACTCCTTGGCCGCTTCCTCCGGCGAGAGAGATTCCATAATCTGAGCGATCTTGGAGCGAGCAGAAGAAACAGCTAAAGGATCAGGTCGAGATCCAAGAGAGTTAAAGACAAAAAGCGTCTGAGTAATGGTTTTAGGAATGGATTGAGTCAACGAAGACATGATTGTCGGATCGGAGAGAAGAGGAAAAGAAGGAAGGAGAGTTTGTTGAGCCGCCATAGACGGTGGCGCGTGGAGATTGGAGTCAACATGGTGAAGAACATAAGAGAGTAAAGGAAATTGGTCGAGATCTTGAGCCATGGATTATTTTGATTGTTAGGTACAGCTAATGGAAAGATTAAAGAGAGGTTTTAGTAAGGGAATTAAGAAGTCAATAAGGTTGAAGAAGTCAGAAATGTTAAAGTTGATGTTGCCATGTTTGTGATCAGAAGTCAAAACTGTCCCTAAGTGGACCGAAGAACTTAATAAGATTCTTTGATGACAAAGTCAAGCAGCCATCTTTTTAGAATAATGGAATCACGATCAATTTGGTATACTATAAGTTTGGTTCTGATTCAGTTTTACTTTGTATTGTCAAGGCCGATCAAAGTTTATTCACTAGTATATACTTAAAAAAAAAGTTTACTTTTCAAGAAATTTTCAATATAAAAGAAATCGTTGAAACAGAAATTGTTTTTAGTCGAGTGGTTAAATTTTACATAATTTTTTTTAGAGTTCAATTTTACAATTATGTGTTTATCTTACATAATATTATTAAGAATTTGAGGGAGAAATTTTTTGTTTATGAATCGGAATTACTGACCAAAAAAAATCGTTAAAAAATGTAAACGGTTTCCAACTGATAGAAACTGTTGTTGGAAATTCATCACAAATTTTCTAAGGACATGATTGAGCGTTTGAACATTTCATCTAAGGACATGATTTACGAATCAAATATGATTTGAGCTTTATTCAATCAGTTGATCTGGTATAAACTCGATCATTTGTTGATGGGAACAAAAATCTTGAAACCGTGTCCGAATCACTTTTTATTTGAACTAATAACATATTTTTAACATTTTATTCTAAGAAAAGAATATACAATTAAATCTTTCTATAAAGCAAGTTGATTTTCTCAAGTGAGTAAATTCATAATCATTTTGGTTGTTTTTCTTTTGGTAAAGTTCTAACTAATATTTCAATTGTAAACACACATCCTTAAATCATTCCTGGAAAGTATCATTACTCAAATAGTTATATTTACATCTACGATCTTTTCTATCATAATTAAACTCCAAAAAATCATAACTTATAACCCTGACTTTCCTAATTACTAAGAGATATATAAAACTTGAGATGACTCTGACTTTATTCTTAGGCCATTAATCACAAGCAATTCAACCATACGAAGAGCTTAGATAGCCTAAATACCTAATTTCGTGTTACATAACCTAATTTATCTCTACTGACATATAGTCCCTATAAATGTAATCTCAAATACGTATTTATAATCTCAAATACGTCCACCACCTAATTTATTCTGCCTAAAAATATCTAGAAACTTTCAAAACTCACGTCCCTGTTTAGTTATTACATCAACAGATTTGGTTTCTCCATAGACCAAGACCTCAAATTTGTTTTTTGGACATAAATCGTACTTGGTGTCTTCTTTTCCCCCACCCAACTAAATCATTTTCTGTATCTTAAAAACTAAGTTATTATATGTACTTCTCTTCACCAGCTGTATTTTGGGACCCAATTTTTAATTTAAATCGAATCTTATCATCATCACTATCACCTCTTCTTCTTTAATTCCCAACATTCTTAATCTTTTTTTGTCTTTCTCTCAAATTTGTTCAAGCTTATCCCAATTCGAATTTCGCCTACCAAAAAAAAAAAATCATCATAATATATCAGAGAAATGTAAACGTCAGTATACTTTAGTGTATTATGAAAAAAAAAATGGGATCACATACCATAAAAATTTATAAACGAGAAAATCGATCACGCCTTGGCTCTGAATTTATATTAATGGAGTAAATTACCTGAAAATGAAAAAGAATTTTTATGTATAATGTTAGTTCAACATTCACTGAATATAAAACTTAAAACCAAAAAAAAAAAGAGCTTAAACCACAAAGAAAAAAAAAGTATAAACCGGTTTGGCAAAAAAGAAACAAGCATAAACCGGAAATAGACGGCGATGATAACGCAGCCAAACGGTAACGGAGAAAGCAAAAACAGAATGTTGTAAAAAAAGAGTGGATAAGGTAGGGAAGACATGTGGCCGAACGTTTACGACTTACGTGACTTAATGGTAACGGGAAAAATGCAACGTCAATGAACGGAGTGACGATAAGATAACGGAAAAGAAAAAAAGAAAAAAGGAATTAATCTAACTCACTAATTCACCCACAAAAAAGAAAGAGAAAGTTTTTGGAGGAATTCATTAATGGCGACGATCATCATCGTAACTAAGAGGAAGATCACGCAAACCTTCTATAATTATATCTCGCTCTTTTACATTCTAATAAAAAAACGAAGATACGTTTCAACTTTTTTTTTTAATTGTATATTCGTTTCTTCACAATTTTCTTCTTGGTGTTATTGCCAGTAGTTGCCGTTGTGAACAAGGTAGATATTTCTCGAATTACGGTGGACATAACAACCGTAACAAGGATTCTTCGCCGTCAATCTCGGTGGTGACGGAGGAAGCGGTGGTTTGGACAGTGACGGAGATCTAGGACTTGATGAAGCAGAGGAAGTTGTAGAAGATAATGATGTGGTGGTGGATGATGGTAAAGCTAACGGAGGAGGTGATATTGTTGATTTAATAGATCCGGCGGATTTCGGTGGATTTAAGAAGACTCTGATCTTCATCTGCGACTGAGAAGATGAAGAAACAAGATCGTACTCTTCAATTAGATTCATCAGATCTTCATCGGAAGTAATTGAAACAAGCGCGTCGAGATCTTCCGTTGGAAGCTGACATCGGATAGTTACGGTTGTATATCCGCCGCACATCTCCGCCATCTTCGACGCTAAGTCTGTTAACACGCACGACACGCGCGGCCTTAATTTTCGCTCTCTCATTCGATTTTTTTTTTTTGAATTTCAAAATCAAAATCAAAGAGCGATCGAGCAAAAGAGAGAGATAGAGAGGGAGAACTAACCGGAAAACGAAATTGAGCGAGGAACGGCGAGGACGCGAGTGTGACCGCCGTTGTAACGAAGCTTTCCGTCGGGATAACGAGGTAGAATTTTCCCGCCATAGCTACAGAGAAATTTGATTGTAGAGTTCATCGGAGAAACAACCATAACTATAGAGAGAATATTCGAGAAAAGGAGGAAGAAGAGTAAAAGATAGTTTGTTGTTGGTTTGTCTGTGCAAGCCAAGTAAAGAGTTGAGTTAATAGCGTATTTATAGGGGTTTGTTGAATGTAGAATAAACTACGGTGAATGAGGGTATAATCGTCATTTTGGTGGACCCATTAGGTTACGTAAGCCATAATCTTCTTTTTTTTTTCTTTTTTTTTTGAAATGGAAAAGGAAAACTCAAAAAAGATAATATGACTTTTAACTATTTGTATATATGGAGTTTTAAATTCTTTGAATGAATGCTATACATTAGCATTTTTATCCAAGTGCATTTGAATAGAATAAGTATCTGTATTTAATTTGATTAAAATTTATGAATTTAGTTTAAAATTGGGTTTTTATAATAGCTAAAATTCGACAACAAAAAAAATTAACAAAAATTAATATTTTTTTTTTGCGCTAATTAGTTTTTTTTTATAAACCTTACACTTCATTAATTTTTAACAAAATCGTTTACATTCAGAATTCAATTAATTCGAAATTAAGTATTTTGCTGTCCATCAATAAATTAAAACAAAGTTCGGATGACAATTTTTTCTAACAAAGAGTATCACACCAATCAAGACGTACCAAATATATATCGATTCGAAAGGGTATCAATAAAAAAATACACCAATCTGAAGATTTTATCCCGATTCTAAAATGTAAAATTTAACCTAACATAAATATTGAAATCTTCGAAAAAAATCTAGAAATTTCAACAATTTTAAGATTTTAACTGAAATCTCTATGTTTTGGTTTCAGAATGTAAAAGAGATAAAACCCTAAATCGAGAAGGAAAAGGAAAAAAAAATCTAGGACCAACAAAAAGAAGACCACACTGTTTTGATCACTTGACACTAGTGAAGATTTTGACGATCAGCTCTCTCTCGCCCACCTTGCAATAAAGAGCACTACACATCACAAAACACATCTCACTTCCATTATTTTATAGATACACTTCATGTTAACTTCTTTGATCTTTCCGAATTGAACTTGCTTATAATCATTGAGCATATTCTTAATACAAAATCTCTTATCCACTTTTAAAAATATACTTCTTACTAAGCTAATTCCCATTAAAAAAAATCAGAATAATTAGTTCAAAACTAAGTTTCATGTGGTTCAATTAAATATGACTTCTATCAACTAGTTGAAGGTAGAAATTTTAATTTTATCTAGTGGATATTGTTCCCAACTATTGTGAACGAACCTGACAAAGATTGACAATATATTATGAAATTGAAAACTCTAATAATCTTTAAAATTAAAATAAATAAAGAAAAAGAGAATTATTGGACCCACATCACGTGGGCCACGCATGGCCGTAGAGCAAAAACCCATTCAACCATATTCTCAGCATCTCTAAATAGTCTGCCATACACAATTACATAATTTCTATAATAACTTAAAAGAGTGTTAACTACGAAAATATAGTTTAGTTTTCTAACTAATGTATAGAAAAAAAAAAGAAAAAAAACAATCCAACTAGATATATAAAGATAATGCTCATGTATGCTCATCTTCAAGTAGACATATAGATAATAATAAAGATGAATAGCAAAAAGAAAAAGATGTACATAAGATAAAACTGAACAAACAAAATTCAAGGTTACATCAACGTTATCCAATGATGTCATGGATACACAGACGCATCATTATATTATGAAAATATATTAAAAATCGAATATTCTTTTGGAAATATGCTTTTTTCCCTATATACGTACATACTTTTATTAGTTATATATATTTATATAATATCCAAAAATTAGAAATGATAATGATTATCTTGTGTAATATACGTGTGTATCAGTATAGCCCGATCTCTATGTCCAATTATTTTAATTGGTCCTACTTTTCATAAATATAAACATATAACAATATTTTTAGTTTTTTTTTTTTTTAACATTGGACAACAACATACCCGTTCATTAACCAAGTTCATACGTAATTTAGGCGGTGGGACTTGATTCCTTATTGTGCAAGTGTGCATATCTTATGTGGATTTACCGTCTGCCATTAGATTAAAGGCCACTTGCAACAATATCTTTAGTTTTAAAATACGAATATAGTTTTATCAAAAAAAATAAAAAAATACGAATATATAACTTTATAAATTGTAATATATCGTGTGGCCGTGTACTATGAATTATCATCAAATTAATGTGATTATATGGTGAGAAGGATATTAAATGCCACTTTAAGAAAACGCTATCGAGGATTCTTATCTACTAATCATAATTCTACAAGTCACAAACAGTTTGATTCAAGTAAGTATTTTTAATAACAGTCAACTATTTATGTCTAAATTATAGACATTTACATATATCTAAAATATAAAAAACTATTTACATAATACAAAATTTAGATATAGATAATGATTTGCTTATTATTTTACTGGCAAACAAATTGTCTCAAACCCGTATCATTAAATTTCAAAATATTCTTGAAATTAACTCTAATTAAAATTTAATAAAATGATAAATATACACATATATGTACGTTTTTCTACTTGATGAATAATTTGGGACCGTCGTCGAAGACAATGTCCATAAGAAAAGCTCAGTTGTATTACATCAAACATAATAATTTTCTAATCATTTTATCTTATGTACATGGAAATTATAATAAACTTGAAGAATATATATATATATATATGTATCTATATGTGGGTGTGTGATTTTAATAATTTATAATTTGAACTAAATATGTGGACTGAATTTTCGTCTAGTTAAAGACAATTACGTAATTATAATACGTGGGAAGTCTCGACTCGACCGAACTTTTGTCCTAAAAACATTTGCTCTCGTTTAGAATTTACCTTAAGAACCACGAAACTACTATATATATTAGATATAAACCTTAAATCTTGTTGTTGGAATTTTTGTTAGTCGCGTGGACTCATTAGCGTCCAAAACAAAATTTCGGGAAGGATGATTTGTTTTTAAGGATCTATGTTATCATTATAACTACCCTACGTAATTGGTGTCCCTCCCAACAAAGAGCTTATTGGAGTTTTTTTTTGGGTTAATATTGGACTATAATTGTCTGGTCCATTAGTCAAATTCTTATATAATATAAACGGTGAAATTCGATCTTTAGATATGCAAATACACATGCTTATAGTAGATTTACCGCACGCCATTAGAGTAAATGATATTTGCAAACTTATTGGAGCTTATATTTAGATTTATGTTATTTTGTGATTATTTCTAATGTATTTATGAAAAAAGAATTATCCTAAATTATGACACCCACTCTTTTTATGAGTCTGAGCACTTAATAAATTAGTTTATTTTGTGAAATTACAATAAAGAATCAATGGTTATGTGAATAAGCTTTAGTAGTGTCAAAGGTACTAATTTCTTTTTTAAATAATTTGATCAACAAAATCTAATACATAGCTTACATATTCCAATTGGAATAGAATAAGATTCGAACTCAATATTTAATGTCAAGATATCAAAGACAAGCCAACTAAAGTAGACTAGTACTAATTTAAAAATAATGAATCTCTAGCTAATTCTCTAATATTTTTAATAATGAATTCAGTTTTGTGATTCAACAGTTTAGGAATTGGGTAGATACAAAAGATGGTGAATACGCTCTTCTGTCTCAAAACCTTGTGATTCTTAACAGTTTTAGTTTGTAAACTTTGTAAAAAAACAAAATTATCGATCGGGTTTAGATATATATAGAAAAAATATATGTGTATGTATATTTAGTATCACATTTTCTTCATTTTTATTTTTAAGGTAGAAGAAAATCGAAATTATATAATCTGCAGAGTAATTGGAGAGAAATTGAGAAGAAGACAAAGAGACACGTATGGCATGAATAAAGAGAAAGAGACGAGTTGTTATTTCTGCGGCAGACACGCAAAGTGCCATTGCTTCTCCCATTGAAGAGGATAAGCCCATCTCATCATAAATGTTTTGGACCAATTTACAAACAATATTAAACTTATAATATAATCGTGATTGATTTGAACCATATCTTTAGATCTTATTTTGTAAACTCTTTCATCCAAACAAAGTCGTCTTAGTTTATACTGTATATAGTTGGGAAAAAATAAAATAAATTTTGATTAGTTCAAAACCAATGGATCAATTTATCTCTGACTTGATGGTAATACAATTTTTTTTAATCCAATGAGTTTAAGCTAAAGCTCAACTAATTTCTAGAGATTTAGTATATACAACTGTCCTGGCTCTAAATTAATAAAAGTTAAAAGATAATCACATTTTCGTCTAACAAATTAAATAGCATCAATTTAGTTTTTGCTGAGAGTCGAACTTAGGAATAACAGATTTATACTTTTTTCCAACCTGCTCCTACCGGTGGATGTCACCATTACTTGGTTTACTTTTGTCTTGTTAAATAATTTGATAAATAAAACTCGATATATAACTCAAAGCTTATTGTATAAAAATCTTTTTTAATTTTCAACATATAATAGAAATGGATCGAATATTTTACACTAGAGATACTAGCTAGGTTATCTAAACCACCAAACTATTTTTTTTTTATATTAATTTATCTACAATATTTTTTTCACATTATATTTCTATAAATTACTGATCCAGTTTTCTATTTTTGTGGTTTTACATATTGACCTAGTTAAGGAACCGTATTCTACTTTTTTTTTTTTTTTTACTATACGTACAAAAACATCCTAATTTATGAGCATTCCATGCATAGTCATAGAAAGTATTGGTGGATTGGGATTGAGAAGGGTGGGGACATAAGGTGACTAGGATAACGAGAGAGTGAGGCCTCGAATTGAGCAACTTGTATCGACTTTGCAAATACAAGGCAAGTGTCCATTTGGCTTCGCACTATTGACACGTGTATCCACCTAAGCAATTCTATATTTTTAGTTATTTTGGTTGGTCTATACGATTTTGGTATAATGAAATTCATACTTCTTTTGTATTAAGGTTATGTGTGTGCGAATCTTTGATTCAATTTTAGATAAAGTATAATATATTAATAATTTGTTGCGTAGGCTGATCACAAGAATCGTACAATATGATTCTTAGAATATAGTGAATGATTCAACCGAAAAATAAATGTTTACAAATTTCAGTTTTGATGGACATGTGACTTGTTTAATTGTAGTCACTAGTCGTGAGCATTTGATTCCTTGGATTAGTTTTTTCAGTTTTCTGTTTTTCGATTTTCGAAATATAGTAATTGTAGAGAAATTGAATAAAATTTAGTTCGGTTCAGTTTTTTCAATCTTATTTTTGAATATGTATTTAAGATAGAAATAGAATTTAATCCGATATAACTTTAGTTGTCAATCGATTCAATCTGAATGATTATTTATAATCTAAAGTAACCAAACAAAACTAATGCTTACTTGTAAGCAAGTGTAACCAAAAACCAAAAAAATATAATCAAAAGTAACAATTAGGTTCATTTCTATTTTAAATAGTTACTTATAATAAAAAAATATGTACCATATTAGAATTATTAGAGATTGTTAGTATAATTAGTTAATTAGTAAAATATAATTTTGATTCTTACTTCGTTATTTCTGACTCTAAAAATAACAAAGATAACAAAATACTAGAACCGTTTATTTGTCAAGAATCAAAACAGAACCGAATATTGCTTTGGTTCAATTTAGTTTCCCGGTTAATTTTCAAAACTAGTACCACCATAGGAAAAAAACAGATATGAAACAATAGAAAAATTTAACTAAGGTTTAATGACCATGTATTTTTTTTTAACACTGGGCCACAATTAGCCGATTTATTAATCAAGTTCTTATATAATATATGCAGTGAGATTTGATATCTAGATGTGCAAGTGTACATGTTTTTAGTAGATTTACCACCTGCCAATACACTAAACACTACATATAATGACCATGCATTTTATATAAAAGAATCATATTTATATTAATTGAGAAAAACATTATAAAAAAAATTGGAGGATGTGTGAGAAAACCAGATATCAATATAACGAACAGAAACGATAATGTACATCGGTTGCGGTTACAAGCTTGCAAGTAGATCGGACACTAATAAATGCTGGATTCCACCGAAGAGAGCATTCATGACGTAATGTATCAAATCATGCCAAAATAGCAATAAATGAGGAAAACATTCAATGGTTCCACTTTGACCCTCTCATTTTAAACAAATATATTCATATTAGGTTTTCAATTTGATTCCTATTCGATTTTGATTTGTTTCCAAATTGAACATGGCTCTTGCGAGAACTGAGGCCCATACTTGATAAATTGAATACTCAATGGGCTTTGTTTATGTAGAGCAAACTTCACTTCAAAGTTCTATCAAGGTATGAGGACCAATGTCACAATATGATCAGCTCAAGTCCTCTTAATATGCTGAATTGCCTAAGATTGGCCCATCAATACATAGGAACGTTCCACTTGTATACTCCCTAGACTATTGCCCAAATTGAACTGGGTCAGGCTCTGTTATTAAGAGAAATTGTTAGAATGGCTTTTACGAACCGAAATATAAGGATTTACAAAATATTCAACCACTCTTTAGCCCACCCAAATGGGCATATATAGTATTACAAATTACAAAGACAATGAACCACAAAAATATTTCTGTATAGAGTGAACAAATACATTCGTAGCATGCCAAATAACATCATTCAAAAACCATTGACATACTTGATTTTATGTCCTCATGACCCTTTTCTTCAAACGAGTTTATTTGACTTTTATTGTCAACTCGATAAAGTCGACATTCTGCTCTCAGAAAATCAGAAATGACATATATATATTCTCAGTGAAAATGTGAAACGGTCACACATTTTTACATAGCATAATCAACTTCCAATACTTGGAAATGGAATTCGCTACAAACTGTTCAAAATTGTCATGATGGTGAAGGATCCTGAAGAATTGTCAGCTTTTTTTACTTTATTTATAAGATTTGAAAAGATTTAGGAAGTTGTTTAGAATTTTTTTGGTTTCATTATATCTCTAGTCTAAAAATGTTCGAAAGATAGTTCGGGATTATTCTTTTGTACACACTCTTTATTCTTGGTGTGACTACAACATCAGTGAAAAGATAATCTAACCTAGTTTCTAATTATATACAATTCTGAGTAAATTACTAAACTCACAAATGTATTCATTCATTTCTATATATGAGAACCATAATCGTTAGTAGTATTTTTATATTTTCAACCACAATTCGTTCTTACTGTAGCTAGCATATGGAAGCATGATATAACAATTTAAGATGATTTTGATATGAATAATATATGGGGTCCTTAATTCAGAAAAGACAATCTTGAGTTTAGAACCTCACAATTAATTTTTTTGGGGCCATATATATTATTGTCGGACGATTTGATTGGCCTAGCTACTTAGAAATATCTTGTGCTACAAGTGGAGATTTCAAGCCTCCTTTGTTTGGGGTCGGCTCTGCATATTGAACACTAAATAATCATAAGTAATAACAAGTGTTACTATTAGTTTTCATTTACTGATTTTTTAAAAAATTTGACAGATTGAATAAAATTTTGAGATTTTTATATTGGAGATATAAATTTACTTTACTATTTTTTAATACAGTAGTTTATTATTAACAGGTTCTCACACAAACACCACACACTTATATAGATATATAAGTGGTCATTTATAAATTGTCCCATTAAGATGTAAGGCCTAACTTCCTAAGAAATTAAATGTAGAAAATGATGATAAATGATTTATGATTATTGGGTAGAGAAGAAAGAGAGACGTGGACGTTGGTCGGAGAAAGACAGGATGACGTGAATATACCGACCAAACCTAAATATGTGATCTCTATGGATTACAATTTGGCACTGTTACTTGCTCCAAACCGACCAAACCATGCCGACTTTTCAATTTTCTAAAAAAAAAAAAAAATACTAAATATGACTCTTAAGCCCAGATCTATGTGGTAGAGTGGTAAGCAGATGTTATTAGGACGCCAACACTTTTCAAGTTCGATATACTTGTTGCGTGAAATAAAAATATATTGTCTTAGAGATCTATACGGATATAAAATTTTGTTTTCCACCCATTTATATATATATATATATATCCCAAATCGGAGAGAAGATCTTTCTGATTAAACCTTCCCAAAAATTAGTCTGGATCTTTCTCATAGGTTTGAAATTCAACTTGAATTATATATAGAAAAAGGAGAGCATGATATAAAATGTTTGAGGAGTAATAACTAGTTTGAATTTTGAAACTATTTAGCAGATAAGATTACAGAAATAGTTTAAATTTTAGTGTCTATAAAACATGGTAGGTCCAATTGAACATACACAAGTTCACTGTAATCTTTTTATTTTATTATTATCTAAAACAAAATTTAAGAAATAAGACAAAAGAAATATGGTTGGGATGCACTCAAAAATCATTTATGTAGTTGTTATTTCAGTATAATTCCCAGTCAATTCTTGACTTTGGACAAAACAGTATCAATAACAATTGCTACTATTATACATGCTCTATAGTCTCATCTCCTATCCCAAACCATATGTATTGCTTTTACAATTATATAATATATTAAACCAAATCATGTTTCACCTTATTACATTTTTCTTTTTATAATGTAAAACATCATAAGTAAACCAAAACTAAAGAATTTGAATTTATAATTGACTTCAAGGTTTTTCAAGATGTTAAGTTTACTAAAAAAACATTTCTACAAAGTTATGGAATCAATCTTCATTCTATTATTATCGTCAATGAGAAGATATATGGATTACATTTCTTGTGTCAGTGTGTGTGTCATGTGTGTGAGAGAGTACGAATATTATATTTATATGGAAAGAAACAAAAAGGAAGGTAGGATAAATTCAGTAATGGTCCAAAACTTTGCACATGCTAATTGCATCATATATATGCAATGCATCTGCATGTGTATTGTCTTTAATGGTTTGCTCGTCGTTTGGTAGACCTATATCTTCCTAAATTTTTACATTCATGATAATATCAAACTCAAAGAATCATATAAGAAGTCTATAGGGACGTGGTTTAGTGATAATGCTAGAATTTAGGAAGTTTGTAATATGCTATCTTGGATTCGAATGCACCTAAAAACGAAATTATATTTGCGTGTGGTATCAAAAATATTCATATAGTTTTTTTCTGGTCACTGAATTAGTCGGATTTTATAAACCAGTTCGGGAGAAAAGTTTTTAGTTGATTAGAAATTCGTGATACTCAAAATACTTATGGTATTTATGTTGAATCGAATTATCGAAGTTATAGTAAAAGAGTTATATATGGTGAATTATTGAACTATTGTCTATGTACATTCCCTGTTTTGAAATCCAAATTTTTCACTGTAAATTGACAATATAATAAACGTATACGCTGCTAAATTTTTGATTTTAAACCGTTCGATCATCTTTGATTTTTTATTTTTTTCATCTAACCATTTTGTTGTGGAGAATGATTGATAATTTTGGATGTAATATTATTTGCAAAAGATATTTTAGCTCTCACATAGTAGTAAGCAATGGTAACATGTGCTAAATGACAAAAGTTCCTAAATTTTTGTGTGTTTTAAGGGATGGCTTGTGGGGTAAGGTCGAAGAGGTAGATGGTTCATGTGTCCACTCGTTTGCCAAACTTCATTATCTATTTACCCCACTACCTAGATTTAGCGAATCTATTCTCGTTCATCTATATCTGTTCACGTTTTGGAAGCAAACAATATTAACCCGAAATGACCAAAATGTCCACACATATCCGCCGAAATGTTGGAAGAAAGAATCAGAAAGAAGAAAAATAATAATTGTGTGATTGAATGACATGCAGCGACCAAACATTGTAGTTAACCAATTGGCTTTTTTTATTACCAAAGGTAACTTTTTTATTAAATTTTACAAATATAAAAGTTCGTCCCACACTTACATATTATATATATTATATTTTTAATAGTTGATGTCTCCACCACCTATATTAAACATCTTTATTTCAAACAAACAAATTAGAGAAATTTTGCCGTTCAAGTCTAAGTTACAAAATTTGCCCGAACCATATGTACAACAATATGCGTAGTTCTATATTTGTTTTGAAAAATATACATTACCAATGGCAATAATAAGTCATTAAAATATATTTTATAATTTACAATCTAAATTAGCTAAGGGGGTGTATAAAAAATTAAATTGAGATGATTTGCTTTTAAATGACAAATTGTTATAATTTTATAATGAATTTCTAAAAGTCTTATCGAATCCAAAATTATTAAGCTATAAATTTTAAGAATAAAATTAAATCTACTTTTATTAAAAAAAAATTAAACATCAGATTTTAAAGTATTTTATAAAATTTGTATAGTTAAATTTACAAAAAAAAAACAGAAAAATCTTACATCTTATTGTTTCAAATGAAGTTGTGGAAGAATTTTGAACAAAATCATAGCAATTTTTTCTAAATTCATCCAAAATCATTTTAAAATAGTATAAAATCTAAAACATTCAAAATCATTTGGAATTCATTGGTCAACACAAGAACTTTGTTGTTGGTTAACCTCTTAAGACTTCTTTTTTGTTATTTACTTCCCTATTATTCCCAATTCTAGCAATTTATCAACAATACTGTATGATCTAGCTGTTGCACAAGAACTTTGCAGGTAATTTAGAATTCCAACAACAAATCCAAATACACATACACAAAGATTCATCTTAAAAGGATCCAATATCCAGAGAAACCCATCACAATACTCAATTATATCAAATAAAATAAAAACAAATTACGAAAGCTTCATGAGATTAAAAAACACATGAAAGTTGTTGTCTTCAGTAATCAGTGGTAGGCAATTGCTCATGGCTTCCATTGATGAAGACAAACTCATAGATAAGTCCAGCGAGTCCACCACCAACCAGAGGACCAGCCCAGTAAACCCAGTGGTTAGTCCATGTCCAGCTCACAACGGCTGGTCCAAAAGCAACAGCTGGGTTCATTGAAGCTCCACTGAAAGCACCACCGGCTAAGATGTTAGCTCCAACGATGAAACCAATTGCGATTGGTGCGATTGCTCCTAGACTACCGTTTTTGGGGTCAACGGCTGTAGCGTAGACGGTGTAGACTAGCCCGAAGGTCATAACAATCTCGAAGACGAAAGCGTTTAAGGATCCAACTCCAGCAGAGAGACCGAAAGCTGGAACTGCCTGTTAAAAACAAAAAGTTAGGTTTATTTACTTGCCGGAGAAGTTAGGTTGAAAACGAGTGGTTTTACTTGGATTAACCATTGAAAAAACTCGGTTCGAAAATCGAATTCAATATAATTTCGAACTAAACCCAAAAGAGGAAGAGAAGAAATAACTTTCAATTTTTTGGAAAGATTAAAATCAAACAAAATATTCATCAACTTATACGAATCGGTTTATTTTTTTTTTTCCTGACCAGAAAAAAGTAAACAGATTCGTATAAGTTACTAGCATTCTAAAACAAAAAGCTCGAACTTTAAAATTAATAACATATTTTGCTTAATCCAAACTAAAATTAAACTATAATAAATAATTAGATCGGCAAGATCCAATCAATATAATAAATCTCCTATACTCCAAACAATATCATGTAAAGCTATATGATTCTCTAAAATCAAATTCGATAAAAATAAATAGTATAATGTTCTTTATAAGCACAATCTAGACACAAAAAATTATCAAATAGCCACAAAAAATAATTAAAAACCGCTTTACAATATTTTCTAGATATTTTCTAGAAACAACTGTATAGCAACAATTTTTTTTTCGTAGCTGCTACTATTATAGAACATCTAACATGTCAATAACACAATTTTTCTGAACTCCAGATATTTTTTTGTAAAGTTACACGATTCTTTGAAATCTAATTTTGGTAAAAAAATGGCACTTGTGACATTTAAGTTATTTGTACTAAATTAATTTACAGTTTAGTGGCTAATTTATTGAAACCAAGCATTTAAAACCGGTAAAGTAAGTAACGTACCTCGCCACCGGTAGCGTAGCTAAGGAGGAAACAAGCAACAACAGAACCAAGAAGCTGAGCAATCCAATAGAGAATACCACGAAGGAGAGTGATGTTACCGCCGATAAAGGCACCGAAAGTAACAGCAGGATTAACATGACCACCGGAGATGTTAGCACCAACGGCAACAGCAACAAAGAGACCAAAAGCATGAGCTAGGGCCGCAGCAACAAGGCCTGAAGGAGTGGTGGCTCCATTATCAGTGAGCTTGTTGAAAGCAATTCCTGAGCCTGAGCCAGCGAAGACGAAGATCAAAGTTGAGATAAACTCAGCGAGAGCTGCTCTAAGTGCGTCGGGGTGAGTGACCTCTTGTTGGACTCCACCAATGGCGATGTTTCTGGTCGGCATGATCGGAGAAAGATGGAATGGATAGAGTGATGGGTTTTGAGAAGTGATTGGTTTGGTTTTCTTTTGTGTTGGAGGTATATATATAGCTAGCCAAGTCTTTTTATAGTTATATATAATTTAAATCTCTTGTCATATTAGTTTTTTAATTCCATTTTTACAGAAATTTTGTATTTTATAATTTCATTTATAACAATTGGATCGATAAAATCTCATTTATAAATCAAAACAATAAATATTAGCATGCGGAGGTAAACATTTATCTGGATCAAATTCAAGTAAAAGTGTAAAAATAAATATTTAATCTTTATAAAAATGATTGACCAAATGTCAATTTGCTCTCAGTCTGATATTTAGGATGATTCAGCTAATGATTTGACACTATGGTTTGATTCATATCCACTGCATTATGATAACTTTAAAAAAAAATTATAGAGGTGGATTTAAGCTATAGATCGGGTTTATCGATTCAATTATTGAAAAAAAATGATTGACCAAATACATTGGTTTGGTTTGTAGTATATAAATAACAAAGTAATATTTGTATATTAACTCGGATTTCAAACCAGTGATATATAAAGTGAAATTTGTTTATTATTTTGTTCGTTTTATATAATATTTTTCTAGATCAATACAAGAAAAAATGACCACTCATATTTTTGGTTATTTTTTAATCAATTAAATCAATAAAGAGTCAGTTATTATTTCAACTCCAAATCCATAGCCATAACCATATTATATGGGATAATATTATTTATAGAGTCTAACTTTGATAAAAATAATAATAATATAAATAGAAATTTAATCATTTAACTAAAATAAATTATTTATTCTAAAATAATTGGATATATTGCGTTATATTATAAATTAACATTTACAATTGTTTTGTTAAATCTGGTTTTTCTTCTCTTAAATATTTGTTTACTTTCTAAGAACAAGAAATACATGCTCCTGTTTAACGGTAAAACTAAAATTTGTTGAATTTCAAAACTGAAAGTTTTATATTAATAAAAACAGTAAAAGTAATAAAATATCTTAAAATTTGCAACTTTCCTAATCCATTAAAAAAATAAAGAAAGAAAGAAATTGGATTTTTCTTTAATTGCAAGAATCAAGATATCGTGGTTGAACCGGACCAATAAACCGGTTTGACTCGAACCGCGAAGATTAGGGACAGTTAATTGGAAAAAGAAGTCACATGGGTGGGTCCGGTTTGACCACGTGTCGGTCGGTTTAGAGGGAGAGATAAGATAAGTGAATGGATTACAGCTGGCTTTCTCACTGACCAATCACAAGTGCCTGCCTGCCTTACCCTCTTCCACTTTTAATACCATTCTTTCTTAATTTTCCCATGTTTTTCTTTTCTTTTCAAAATTTTCTGGTCTATTTTTTCCCATATACCTATTTTATAGATTTTTTCTTAATAGAAAAGATTCCTAAGATTATGGATATTGATTCCTAAAAACCCATGAAAATAACATATTTTTCACTATTTAACATACTTTTGATATTATCATTTACATGGGAAAAAAATAATTAATTTTTCATGAGAACTATTATACAACATCATATACATTCTAACTAAACTGCATGTTATAGTAAAGTGGTTTTTAGTTTAGTGTCAGACAGTAACTCTAACTGTCTCTACATGACACATGCGTATTTGTACAACCAAAGATCGAGTCATACCGCCTATATTATATAGAAACTTGGCTAATGGACCGGTCTGTTATGGCCTAATGTTGACAAAAAAAAAACTGCATGCTATATATCTTTAATAATTAATTAAAGATATAACTATTTTAGATTATTAAAATTTATTATCAAAGATATATAGCACAATGTTTTAGTTTGAGAGTATCTCCGATACTATATGGTAGTTTCAGTGAGAAAATATGTAGTATTCCCTTCAAATTGCAGTAATAAAACTTGATTTGTTTATGACATATTCTTTCTCGTGTTTCCTCTCAGTATATATCACAATTCGCTAGGCTATATTATAAGTTAAGATTGTAATTGTAAATGCTGTGCTATACTCTTTGATAATGAACCTAATTCAACGATTGTTTATAAATTGAAAACATTATAATTGAGAAGTGTCAAATCAAAATAATTATAATACAAGCACGCAATAATGTGGACGGCCCTGTGAAGATTGTTTCTCCATTATCTCCGGTCTGACACTATGGCCGGTGGGGATTTTGGACCTTTCAAGTTCTCAGACATTATAAATTATTAAAAATTATCAAACTCTATAGTAAATATATATGTATATACACTTAAAAAACCATTGATATTTTTGACCAGAAAAACACGAGTTGATCATAGGTAATGACATTAAATAGCTGAAAAATTTCGATAGCAATCTTTTGTATCCCAGCACATTTGTTGTATGATAAAACTTTTTTTTCTCTCAGATGTATAATAAAAACATTAACTATATACATTACATATTTCTCTTTATTATTTAATTTTTTCTTGTATTTATGTAAATTATTATTGTTACCAAACAACAATATATTAAATTCCGAATAATCTTCAGACTGGTAGTTATAATAATCTAGTTAATTGATTCATGCATCAAGGGTTTGATCCCTCCCATTACAAACAAATTTTTTTTTTGGGATTAACTTTTAGGCTATGGATTGAGTTGTATCGATCTAATTGTTAATTTTATGATAAATAGTAATCCTTGACATTCTTTTTTGAAAAGTATTTTAGTGGATTTTATAAACTTATTTAGACGTTATTATCTGTAAGAAATACAAAATTTGTAAAAAGCTAATGTGCTATGTGGATCCTTAATATGTTTTTGTCAATAATTCTACATGCTTTTTTGTTTGGTCGGGATGATTCTATATGCTTTTGTTAATTACAAGTCACCAGAAAATATTATGGTTCTGTTGCAACTACTACATCATTGTATCACCTTTTTTTTTTTTCTGTCAAACCATTGTATCATTTTAATATGGCCGGTTGTTACTAAAAAATCGATGAAATAAATACGAGAAGGAAAAAATTGAGTGAAACAAAATAAGAATAGATTTACATGACTCCACTTCATTTTTTCGGCAACTTTTAAACTATATATTTTGGAAGATAGGGAGTTTTCATGGATACAATTTCTCAATAAATCATGAACGGAGCTAACAAATCTGTTTTGTTATTTAAAGTTCAAGAGATTAAATATAGTGAAAAACTATTGAAGAGACTATGAATTCTAACAAACTCCTTTAAATAGTTTGAGAAAACTAATCAGTCTTCCAGAAATGAAATTATTTTTAAAACCCTTTAAACAAGCGATAGTGAATGCTAGTCATCGTATAGTCCATGAAAAAGCTTTAAATTCGGTGTAGAGAGGTGATAAATATCGGTGAACTCCTCGCGAATAGTGATATGTGTTTAACTATTTTCATTAAAAACGATAATAGTTCAAACCAAAGTATAAATGATAATATATAGTTTAAAGGAATTTCGTATTCAATCCATTTCTATTTCTTTTGTTGTGTATTAACGAAACCTTGATTGAATGATTCAACATAATAATTTTTTAATAATTAGATCATATAAGACCAAATTAATTCTGACCACTTCGTTACAAAACTGAGAACGAGAATATGCTTTTAGCATATGGAGCTAAGCAAACTTACGCTTTCATAATTAATTAAGCATGAGAAAACAAATTAGGTATAATGAGAGCATCTAATCATTTTTATGAACTTTTAATACATCCATAAACTAATAACCAAAATTTAAAAATAAAACGTCATTGTCTTGTATACGTGCACCACGTGTTATAGTGTATATTTTTGGCTGCTATAAAGTTTAGATAGGCTTAGAAATTAAAGGTTATCTATTTTATATAAAAGACACGAGAAATGGTGTAGAAGTGCTCTTGTCTTATGGTCGATTTAAAATATCATTTGTTGGGAAGTTTAATTTTTTATGACATGATTTCTTATCAATTATTGATACAAAATTTCAACGAATATATAGTTTACTACATGTTGAGTCTACTTTATAAGATTTTAATTTATTTAAATGAATTTAATAATGTATAAGGTACTGTTTGTCTACAACAAAAGTTACTTTTATCTTTTAATTTTGTTATGAAATGCTTGTTTATTATCTTATGATACTTTGTTTCATGTAGTTTGATGGATGTGCTTTCCAGTGAAATATGATGGTTTAGAAATCTTGAACTATTACATATATTAACATTACCAACAATATCAAACATATTAAAACTTTTATTAAAAAAAACAATATCAAACATATTAAAATCATGTTAAGAGACTTGTAATCTAATAGTATTATAGAAAATTTAATTTTCTATTTAACGTTAGTATTTGAATCGAAAGATAAATTCACAGAAATTCGAGTATGATTTTTGCTTGTAATTTAGAATACTGTTTTAAAAAATTTATTTGCATGATACGGTTGGATCTTTAGAATGATATTAGAGATTCTGAATTTTCAAACCTATATATATATATATATAATATGTGATTGTTTAATACCTTCATATATTTGCTAGAGATTGGACGAATTTGTCTGAATTATTCTCAATAAAAAAACTATTGAAAAGATATCACATATACGAGCGTTATAACTGGTTGTTAATGATATAGTATTTACTAATTAGGTTACATTATGTTGGTGTTACAAAAAAAAAAGAAGGTTATATTTATGTTGTGTTCAAAACTATTAAGAGCTGATAACCAAATAGATAAGGTTTTATATATCTTATGTATACGTATACGTGGTGGACAAAAACTGAGAAAAGAATACTAAGATTGACTTGGTATAGGGCTCTACAATGCAAAGATTATATTATATGGTTATTATGTAACTGTCACTTAACAATTTTAATGTCATGACTAGTCGATATAATTATTCCTTTGTTTGTATATGCACATTAGTAAAAAACTCTCAATACTAACTTGCATTACATGTAGTCTTGAAATTTAAAATTGGGTGGAACTAAGAGAAAGAATTGAAAGAGAATCTGTGGAGTCTCATGTGGCTGAAAGGAAAGTGAATTCAACAAAGTTTCTTACGGTTCAGAAAAGAAACTAAAATTACTCAAATAGACACATGTGACTCAAGTTGTGTGCAGAAAACACAAGGAGATTGTAGATGACTATCTCAAAAACACAAAGAAAAAAGCACATAGAATACATACGAGAAAACTCAATTAAGTCACATGACTCAACGATTTTCTGATTTTTTTTTACAAATTAAACAAAAATAAAAAATCATTATGAATTTGTTTATTGTCTAATGACATTTTGAATTCGTTGCACCTCATCACAATCAGTTTCTTCTCAGTCTCATGAAGTAGCTGCTCTCGTTCACAGTAACATAACCAATAAAGTGTCTGTGACAGATATAAACACTGCAATATCTGCTCTACCTCAAGAGAATCAAGATCAACCTGAGTCTTCTACAGCAAACACTGTTACTGCAGAAAGTACAGAAGCAAATGACACTAATGACAATACACCTCCATCAAGTGACAATAATGTCACTACCGATACTGCTGAAACTATTGGAGTCAATACTAATGTGATGATTCCTGAACATTTTTCTCAACCAGAACAAATCAACACCACAAACGCTCATCAAATGACAACAAAAATTAAGTCAGGTATCATTAAGCCTAACCCTCGTTACATTCTTAACACAGTAAAAGGGATTCTAGCGGAACCAAAGTATGTTGCTGGAGCCTTAAAACACCCTGGATGGAATGGAGCCATGGGAGAAGAAGTAGATACATGTCATGAGACAAACACCTGGAATCTAGTTCCTGCTCCACATGACGTCAACATATTGGGATGCATATGGGTTTTTTGAACCAAATTAAAGGCAGATGGATCCTTAGACAAGTTAAGAGCAAGACTCATTGCAAAAGGAAATAAACAGGAATAGGGAATTGATTTTCTCGACAAATATAGTCGTGTGGTCAAAACATCAACGATAAGAATGTTTTTGCATCAGGCTGTTATAGATAATTGGAAAATCAAGCAACTCGATGTGAAGAATGCATTTCTCAATGGAAATCTACAAGAAACGGTTTATATGAGACAACCACCTAGTTTTGAGGATCCAGCTCATCAAGACCATGTGTGTAAACTGAACAAAGCCATTTATGGCTTAAAACAAGCACCAAGAGTTTGGTTTGACGAATTTTCATCTTATTTAATCAAATTTGGCTTTGTCTGCACTGCAGGTGATCCATCACTATTCGATTATGAACAAGATCAGAGTATCATGATGCTTCTACTATATGTTGATGACATGTTATTGACTGGGAATGATCAAAAACTGATAGCCAAGCTGCTAGAAACACTCAGTGTTGAGTTAAGAATGAAAGACATGGGTCATTTGCACTACTTTCTCGGGGTTCAAGCTCACTATATTCCAGAAGGTTTGTTCTTAAATCAAGAAAAATATGCCTTGGATCTCCTTGAAACTGCAGATATGTTGGATTTTGCTCCAATGCCAACTTCATTACCTCTAAAACTCAATGCTCTACCTCATCAAGAAGAATTCTTTGAGGATCCCACCTATTTCAGAAGTCTTGCAGGCAAGCTGCAGTACTTGACCCTCACAAGACTTGATCTGCAGTTCTCTATTAACTACATTTGCCAAAAGATGCACAAGCCTTCGATCTCATACTTAAACTCACTCAAGAGAATTCTGTGATATGTAAAAGGTATAATAAAAATGGGTATGTTATTGTCTCCAAACACAGACTCTACCCTCACTACATACACCGACACTGACTGGGCAAGGATACAAGACGATCTACATGAGGCTTATGTACCTTTCTTGGAAAGAATTTAATCTCCTGGTCTGCAAAGAGACAACCTACAGTTGCTAGATCATCCACCGAGGCCGAGTATAGAACTTTCTCTCATACTACTGCTGAGCTCACTTGGATCTCAAATCTGCTTCAGTCCATGGGTACACATCTACAAAAACCAGCTGAAGTTTATTGTGACAACTTATCTGCAGTTTATCTTGCAGCCAATCATGTTTTACAAACAAGAACAAAGCACTTTGCAACACACTTTCACTACGCAAGAGAACTAGTGGCCTTAGGACAATTGGTAATTAAACATGTTCTCGCTGAGTTACAACTAGCTAACATTTTCACAAAGTCATTACCTCCTGACAGCTTTGTGAATCTACATGACAAACTCGGAGTTGTGTTTCCACCCACCTCGAGTTTGCAGGGGTATTAAGGCCCATGATTTCAAATCCGTTAAGCCCAACAAGGAAGCTTCCCTTGTAATTTTCTTGTCTCATCTGCAGTTTTCAACACACAAGAAGTGTGAGCAGAAAAGGACAACAAGGCCTAACACCTTTCCTCTCTCCAACAGATTTGGTTCCCTTGAGATTGTAATTTGCGAAGGACGAGTAACGTCTCTTTTCAGCTCATTTTAATCTTTCTACTTTTTGTTTCTCTTTATCTATATAGACAAAACAATGTAATAGGTTTGATAAAAGTGAAATGAAAGTAATATTTTGAAATCTTTTTTCTCTCAATATTTTCTGTTCTTGGTTACATTCACATTCCAGCCATACCACTAAAAGGTATTATCCCTCCATGATTTATCTCTGCATCAAATCTAGTAATAGTTCAATTTCTTATCCAAACCGAGAAAAAGTTACCACCTAAGCTGTTTTGAGTTTGCATTGTTTTCTGAGTTTTTGATCGACTTTGATTATTTTTTGACAAACAAAAACAAAAAGCAAAAATCATTATGAATTTATTCGTTTTATGTGAAACATTTTGAATAAGAGAACTGATAATATGTAGGTAGCCAAAACAAGCCATTATGTTGTGCATTAATTGGACCAAAATTATCATCGGTTTTAGGTTCATACAAATCTATTTAATTTTTCCCATATAGCAAAAGTTGTATATCTATATATCTATTTAATTTTTCCCATATAGCAAAACTTGTATATCTATATATCTATTTAGAAGAAGAAGAAGAAGAAGAAGAAGAAGAAGAAGAAGAAGAAGAAGAAGAAGAAGAAGAAGAAGAAGAAGAAGAAGAAGAAGAAGAAGAAGAAGAAGAAGAAGAAGAAGAAGAAGAAGAAGAAGAAGAAGAAGAAGAAGAAGAAGAAGAAGAAGAAGAAGAAGAAGAAGAAGAAGAAGAAGAAGAAGAAGAAGAAGAAGAAGAAGAAGAAGAAGAAGAAGAAGAAGAAGAAGAAGAAGAAGAAGAAGAAGAAGAAGAAGAAGAAGAAGAAGAAGAAGAAGAATCAATTTTATTGGTTTTAGATGGACGATCATTTATAAGTAGCTGATTCATATGGACACTGACTGAGATATGGATAGATCTCTTATGTATATATAAGGGAAATAGTTACAGTTTGAATAGTTAAATAGAGGTATTGTAACACTATTGTTGGAGAGAACCGATCTCCATAACTTTTTTGGTTTTGAGAATCTTCATCAAAGCTTGAAATCATTGGTTCAAAAAGTATTTTTATTTGTTCAACCGATCTACATGGCGATATAACTAGGAATGATTCACGATCATCTTCTGACTCATGAACGATATTTCATCTCCTATCCAAGATCTCCAAAATAAAATGTTTGAGTTTCTTCGCCCGGATCATTTCTCTATTATGCTTCAGTTTGTATTGAACTAGTCTATGTATTGAGTACTGTTTGATTATGCTATTGTAATTTCAGATCTTTAAATTAATGAAATTAGTTGTATGACCAAAAAAAATTAAAAGACTGAAATTGAACTAGTCATTGACTTTTATCAGTATGAAACAGTAGTCATGAACCTTGGCTAATATGCAGTTTCGGATTCTCTTGGAATCAGATATGTAAACAAAGTGGAGCTTAATGGATTCTGAAAGAGATGAAAGGAACAGACATTATGCATGGTAGACGGGCTTTATCGAATGTTTCCTCTCACAATGAAGCTGAAATTTTGAGTCTCCTTTGGGCAACTGAGAGCTTAAGGAATACACATCAGAAGAGAGTTTGTTTTGAATCTCTTGACCAGTGCTCTGTTCCTACAACATAGTATGTCACGGTGGAATTCCAGTATCGAGCAAATTAAGCAACATCTGAATGATATTGAAGAATGGAATTTAAAGTACTCAATGCAATTGTCCGAGCAAGTTGCTACAGAGTTAGCAGATTCAGTCACAAGGGATAATCGACACCAATCATACATTGCATCTAATCTCCCACCTTGGCTAAAAGATTGGGCTAAGACTCAGCCATCAATCAGAAGATAGTTTTATTGCCTATCTTTTCGAAATCTTTCAATTAATGGAAGTTTCTCTACGCTTGACACCTATTAGTGTTTGTTTTCGTTATGGTTTGATTCTGATATCCCCAAACTCTCTAATGGTTTATAACTACTGATAATACAAACCTTTTTTTGTGGAAAAACAAAAAACAGTACTAAGGTCAAGAGTGTCACCACAATATCAACTGGAAATAATCAAACTTCTTAAAATATTTGTTTGAGACTATATTATTTGAGAAATTAAGAAAAGAATTTTGAGTTAGTAAACTGCTTATCGACTAATGTTACTGGCCCTGGAACCAATGTAGTAACAATATTTTTTTGATTGACATGGTAGCAAAAATATTTACATTTAGGTATATTCAATCTATGAGATCAAAAAGAAACAAAATTTATCGATAAATCAAGAACTTGACCTTATGGACTCTGTTTTAATGGAAGCTGAATCATCTGAAGCTTACAGCTGTCTCATCAATGAACTTGGTTTGACATATCTGCTACAACTGCTTCATTTTGTCTGCAATCATTCTCACTGCATATGCTCAGATTCGACTTTACAAGACAACAATTTCTTTGTTCAAGTATCATATATTGTGGCTGAAGGTGTTGATCATTCATATAGCCGTTTAGCAGCCCATGCTCCTAACTTTGACCACTTGTAATTTCGACAAGCATCATGGATCTTTGTCAACATTTGGTTAGTTGGATCAAAAGGCATCAAGAGGAGAAATTCTTCAAGCTGATGCTTGCATCCATACTTGCAGTAGAGTTCAATCATACAATCGTAATTCTCAAGCTGAGGTAATATTAGATATTTGGTGCTCATGGAACTGAAATACTGAAAACCGAGTTCAACATGACCTTCTCGTATGCAAGCTTCTAAGATTCCCAAAAATGTGATATGGTCAGGTTTGACTCCTTCATCTTCCATAAGCATAAACAACTCAAAGACCTCTTTGCTTCTTCCATTACGACAACATCCACGAATTACAGAGTTCCATAGAATCAAGTCTCGTGAAGCTGCCTCTTTAAATACTTCAATAGCATAGTCGAAACATCGACATTTGGAGTACATGTCAACCATAGCACCCCGTATAACAACGTCAATATCATAGCCATTTCTGATTAGGAATCCATGGGTTGCTTTACCTGAATTAAGAGCTGGAATGTTTGCACAACCTGCTAAGATCGTTGCGAGTGTGTATTTGCTAGGTTTGGCCTCTACTTGCATCCCCTCAAAGAAAGATAACGCTTGTTCACTCCGGCCAACTCGAGCTACACCAGTCAATAAAACATTCCATGAAACCTCGTCTCTTAGTTCACTCATTTGGCGGAACCAAGTATCAGCACTCTGTAAGGTACCACATTTTCCATACATATCAAGAAGTGCATTGGCTACAATTACATTCATATCATATCCATGTCGGTAGATAAAACCATGAGCTTGCTTCCCCATTTGAACATCTGAAACACCTGAGCAGACATTTAAGATCCACACAAGAGTTACATTATCAATATCTACAATATCCTTACGCATCAAAGCGAGAAAATCCAGTGCCTCATCCCATTCGTGAGCATGTACATATCCGCCTAACATAGCGTTCCATGAGATTATATTCTGTTCAGGCATCAGATCAAAGAGCTCCCTTGCCTCTCTAGTTATACCACTCATTGCATATCCTGACATTGCCGAAGTCCAACATTTTAAATCTTTTGACTCGGTTTGGTCAAATACTCTACGAGCACTCTCCAATCTGTCACATTTTACATACATATCAAAGATAGAAGTGGAAACAACTGTGTCAGCCACAACATTAATTTTGACAGCAATGGCGTGGATTACCTTTCCCACCTCAAGGGCCAAGGATCTTGAACAAGCTAACATCACACTAGAAACAGTGTGATTCAAAGGTCGAACATTCAACTCTAGCATTCTGAAGAACATTACAACTGCCTCATTATTAAATCCCATCTCAAGATACCGCCTCACAATCACATTCCATGAAACATCACTAGGGTATTTAATCTCATCAAACACTCTTCTCGCATCATTCATTACCAAACACTTCCCGTAAACATCCACAATCGAAGTCTCTAAATCTACATTTCCGGAATATCCATACTTCACCACAGCACAATGCAACTGCCTCAGTAATCTCAAGTCCAAAATTAAACCGCAGGACTTCAATACACCAGCAAAAGAAGTCTCTGTAGCTCGTACTCCATCCCTATTCATCCTACGAAACGTGCGAAATACCTCATCCGTGACGTTGTTTTGCGCACAAGCAGTAATCAAAGCGTTCCAAGACCCACCATCTCGTTCAGGCATTTGCTCAAACAGTTCACGTGCATCATCCACACAGCCACATTTCCCATAACTCTCAATAGCTCTATTCAATAGAAAAATCGGAGGCAACGGAGAGAAAGTTACCAAATGGGATTCGACTTTACGAGCTTGTACAATAAGTGATTTCGAGGAACAACAACGGAAAAGACGCTCGTATAGCCAGTATGCAACTGGTTCTGGAGAAACAAATAGAACAGAGACGGCTTTCGAGACATTACCGTCTTCGAGGTGCTCAAGAATCTGACGGGTCACAGAATTTTTGGGATGAGTACCAATAACACGCTTGTGGGTTTGATCTTGTCTGAAAAGACGGCCAAAGACAGAAGAAACTCCGGTCACTGACATGTGAATGTTGGTTCATGACCTGCAAGATCGAGACTTTAATAGACCATTCTAAGCTCTCTATCTATGCCTGTAAGAAACAAAATTGCAATAATATCTTTAAGAGCCTATGAATTCAATCTTCCTACAATGATTCTGACTGAAATTTGAGTCCCTAACCATTCTTAGTAGCGTTTAAACTGAATAAAGGTGGATACTTTCTGAACTAAAATATAAAAACTGAATCAAAGCTAGCTCGAAATCAATCCAGAATTGCAGAACATAAAACGCCATAAACAAAAGTTGATTGAATCAATAGAAATCAAATTACATACCTTCACATGGGCGGGCATTGAAGAAGGATAATAGATTCCAATATTGCATATAAATTATTGCCACCTACAAACCCAAAAGGATGATGATTCACGCGAAACAACGAAAGCTAAAACCAGGACTTGATTATACAAAAGCCAAAGGTTTAGGTGTAACAGAGAAGTAAACAGAGAAGAGAGCGAAACAAAACAGGATAAAACTATGTCGTTTTGGTGCAGGACCGAACAAACTATTTCAAAACGGCTTCGAGGTTATTTGTCTCAAATTAAGAGTATTGAACTATTGATCAATTTTCATGTCTTTTTGGTATCATATGATCAAGAGATTCAAGACGATATATATCACTTTCTCCAAAATAATCAACATTTCTTTAAAATGGCATACAAACTGGCAACCTTTTAAGCTGTATAGTCAACAAATCTTCATACATGTCAAGAAAAACGATGATGCAAAAACTGTAATTTATAGCGCATCATCCATCACTTCTGTTAGTTTTTAGCTTGAATACAGAAAAAGAGTACATTTGAAGATGGCATTAAAAAACGTTAAGAAAGAAGAATGATTATACCAAAAGGAATAAGTCTCTCAAGCACGTCTTTTGCTGAGACGCCATGAGTTCGGCTCGTGGTAACGGTCATACAAAGGCTCAATCCGCTCTTGACGCTTACGTTTGCTCATCTTCGTTGGGTCAGAGACTTTAAAGAACCTTGGAGCTAACTCAACAAGCCACTTTGGGTCAATCACTGTCACTTCCCTCATGTATTCTTTGGTTGTCATCACAAGATCATGATATATAACCCAGTCTGGTTGTCTCTGGAACAGTGCACTGCTCGGGTGGATATAAACTGGCTGATTCTCCACCAATGTCCTGTAACCTTCTTGTGGATCTTTTCTAGCTCCATGGAAGAAGAATCCTGCTGTGATTGCTTTCCTTATCTTTGTAAAATTCTTTCCAGCACTAACCACGTCTAGTTTATACCTGTAAACATACAAATCACTCGTTAAGAAACCGGACTTTGATTGTCACATCATCAAAGGCTAGGCTCAATACTAGTTTAGTTACTTACTTGTCCATAATGCTGAGAAGTTGTTTTCTCACATCTTGAGCACGTCGTAACGATCTTGACTGTATGAAGTTTTCGAAACACCATGGACCTGAGAAGTTTTTGGCCTTCCAAGCTTCATATACAGCTAGCAATGTCAAGTGATCACCTTCTGGCTGGAAAAACTTAGCCCGTTTTTGGTCAGCTTGAGCTTGCTTCTCCCTCGGTCTATAAAATATGTTACCCGTCTGAATCATCGCAATCATCGTTAATATCTCATCACTGCAACCAAGATCCACACTCGCTAACAACATTTTAGAAAGAGGCGGTTCAAGAGGAAACTCTGCCATTTTTCTACCTAGCTTTGTCAACAATCCCTCCTCATCCAAAGCACCCAGACTGTACAACTGTTCCATTGCAGAGATCAATGCTTGCGGTTGTGGTGGATCCATGAAGTCGAACGACAACAGGTCATTTATGCCCATTGCTTTCATGGTTAGGGTTGTCATTCCAAGATTAATTCTTTGGATTTCAGGGATTGATGTAGGAGGCATCTCATTACGATATGCGCTCTCTGTGTAGAGACGGTAACATTTTCCGGGTCCAGTACGACCAGCACGTCCAGCCCTTTGCTTCGCTGATGCCTGAGAAATTGGAGTGATAACTAGTGATTCTAGCCCTTGTTTTGGATTGTACACGTTCTGCTTCGCAAACCCAGGATCAACAACATAGTATATACCATCTATTGTTAAAGAGGCTTCTGCAATATTTGTAGCCACAACCACTTTCCGCTTACCAGGAGGGGGCGGATCAAATATTCTAGACTGCATTTCACTAGGAAGGGCACTGTAAACTGGAAGTATGATGAGTTCAGGAACATTTTTACCTAGACCTTTCATTCTCTCGTACAAAGATTGGCATGCAGAATCAATTTCTTCCTGTCCTGTCAAAAAGACGAGAATGTCACCCTCAGGTTCAGTTAAGTGAATCTGAAGGACTGTGATCAGAGCTGCATCCAAGTAATCCGTTTCTGGCTGTTTGGTATAAAGTATCTCAACAGGAAAGGTTCTTCCAGGAATGGTAAAAATGTTGCAGTTGAAGAAATAGCCAGAGAACTTCTCTGCATCCAAAGTGGCAGACGTGACAATCAGACGAAGGTCTTGCCTGCACTTCATCAGCTTCTTTAGAAGACCAAACAGCACATCAGTGTGGATTGTCCGCTCATGAGCTTCATCAAGCATGATCACAGAATATTGAGAGAGGTTTTCATCTATCAGAATCTCTCTAAGAAGCATACCATCGGTCATGTACTTGATCACTGTATCTGGTCCAGTACAATCCTCAAAACGAATTGCATACCCTACCTCCTCTCCTAAACGACAACCAAACTCTTCAGCTACTCTCTTGGCAACAGACATTGCAGCGACCCTACGAGGCTGAGTACATCCAATCTTTCCTTTCGTTGTGTAACCCGCTTCAGCAAGATACTGAGTTACTTGTGTTGTCTTTCCAGAACCAGTCTCACCAATGACCACTAAAACTTGATTATCGTGCACAGCCTGTATTAGCTCCTTTTTCAACTTGTATATCGGAAGGCTCTCCCTTTGCTCCTGAATAGAAAGCTTTGATCTTTGTCCAAAAGTCGGAGTTTTTCCAAAGGCATCCTTCTTCCACTCAGGCATGTCATAAGCTGATAACCCGACACCCCGAAGCTCTTGAGCAAGATGCCTTTCACCAGTTTCAGGCATTGGGTCTTCCCATGGACGATTCAGATCCTTGGGAATTGAGTCAAGCATTGTTCTTTGCTGCTGTTCCCTCATTTCTCTCCTCTCCTTTGTAAGGGCCGACTGCAGAGCAGCTGCTCGACTCAAGGAACCTTCTGGATTTTTGAAGATCTTAACCGGAGACATGTCAACAGAGTACCTGGTTTGCCCTTGTAAGAAAGCAGGTTCATCTTCGTTCATCTCAATCTCAAGTTCTTCTTCAGCACCTTCCTCTTGATAAAGCATTCCATCTCCATCCTCATCATACATAGGAAACTCATCCACTCTCAAAACACCAGAGGCAATCAACTGCTTCGCTTCCCATCTCTCAGGGGAGCTCATCTTCTTCAACGGCCTACGTGAAGGCGCAACATCATTCTCCTCTACAATCCGGATTCCCGAAATCCCAGTCTTGGTAACCTGTCCATCCTTTGTTCTATACGATGGATTACTCCTAGATGAATCCTCATCTGAAGGCTTCTTCAAAGGAATCAAATCTCTACCCGTATTCTGATCAACATCTCTCATAGAAAGACTGTACTTATCATTCGAAATAGATATCACTTTCACGTAAACCTCCATATCCCGCTTAACAAAATCTTTAGCCTTTTCAACTCTTCTAGTTGCCATCTGAGAAACATGAACTAGACCTTCCTTTCCTCTAAATCTATCAAATTGAACAAAACAACCAGAGTCCATAACTCTAGTAACCCTACCTTTGTATACCTGATACAACTCCGGTTCATTAGCACCGCCTTTAGGGTCCTCCACGTATTCATCCTTCTCGGTACGTCTATCCCTACGCCTATCTTCTCCGTCATCCTCTCGACGAGCTCTTTCTCTATGCCTATCACTTCTTCTATCTTCACCTTCCTCATCTCGACGACCTCTTTCTCTATGCCGATCCCTTCTACCATCTCGATCCCAATCTCTGTCTCTATCCCTATCAGTTTCCCTGCGACCCCGGCCTCTATCCCTATCAGTTTCCCTCCGATCCCGACCTCTATCTCTATCCCTATTTTGATCCTCCTCTCTCCGTCGCTCTTCAGCTTCTCTTTCAATCTCCTTCTCAAGCTCCTTAACTTTATCCTTAGTATCCTTAATCGCCAAACCTTTGAATTTCTGATCCTCACCTTCCTCTTTCTTCTTCTCAGACTTAGCTTTCGGCGGATAAATCGCGTGGATTACAGTTAACAGCGAGCGAACGAAGTAATCAGGCATCTCTGCGCCTTGTTCCTTAAGCTTCTTATCGAATTCATCTACAGTCACAGAGTGTCGACCAAGATCGACGATAAATTCGGCCAGAACTTTTTCCGCAGACCCAAGATGTGTTTCCAATTCATTGCAGACATTAGAGACGAGAGAGAGATGATTCAGTTTGTTGAGCTCTTCTTTTTCCATGGCTGATATCGAAATCGAAGAAGAATGGATAATCGATTTCTAGGGTTTTTGTCTTAAAAAATGAAGATTTTTGCCTTGGAAAAAAAAAATGGTTTCTATTTTTTTACCCAAAAATAAAAGAAGAAAAAAACCGACTTTCAGAAACGCAGCGTTTTGAGCATGTTTTGTTGTCAAATGTATTTGCTCATCGGCCTTTTTCTTTAGGGCTTTAGAGTTATGCCGATGCAAAATTAACTTTATAAAGTTAATGGGCCTACGAAATACCTTTCAAACAAATTACTATTTGGCCCAAATTAGTTTTGTTTCATTAATAAACAAAATTATACCAAAAAATCTAGGTCATACTTTCATATTATTTAAAACATTTTAAAATATTGAAAACATAAATGCCACTAGATTTTAAGATTCTCGGCACTATTTAATTTTTTAATTTTGATTAAAAAAAACCATTTCTTCATAACATAGGAAAAAAAAATCGAATGATAACATAATCTGAAGTCTTTGCTTTCTAAAACTGAAAATTTTTGGTCCTATTTTGTTGGATCCCATTTTTAGTCAATCGATCTTATAACATAATATTATAAAAATAGTACAAAACATAAGTAAGACATGGTTTGGGACCGTTACATGACTTGGACTGATCTGCCAACCATTTTAATCAAAACCAAAAAGAATTATCAGTAATAAAATTTAACCAAAAAAAAAGGGTGTAAACTGAATTCGAGAATAATGATCTGAAAATAAATGTATCAAACATTTATTTCTAGCAAAAGCAAAAAAAAAACGAAAGAAAAAATGGTCAGTGACAAAAAAAAAAAAAAAAAAAAAAAAACAAAGAAGTCACCTAACCAACAATCCTTTTATCCTCCACCTACCCTTTAAACCACATGAATAAATCGAGCTTATTATCCCACATATTCACACTCAAATCTAAAAATCTCTCAAACTGAGTTTTTTTTTCACTGTTTACAATTTACATATGTAATTTCCCAATTCACAAACCAAAACTTGTGAGTTAATTTTAAGATCTTGCTGAATTTTTTTTTACCAACATTTATAGAATCTAATTTTACCTCAAAACAGAAAAATCTCAATGCATTTAATTCTCATCTTTGACTACATCCAAAGAACAAAATTCCCAATCTCTTTATTCTTCTTTTACAAGTGGGCATGTGTGAGGTTGTGAGGCCCAACCAAAAAGCCTTTCTCTCTCACTATTCCTCAACATTCCACAAGCACCACACAAATTCATAACTCTTCACTCTCAGCACAAGAAACATCCAAACTCAATCTTCTCACCTCCACCTCACATTCTCCAGTGCCACCATCACAAAACCTTTTGCAGTATCTCCTGAAATCAAAATCCATTATGCAAATCCATTTTCTTCATCATCACCATCTTCATTCTCATCATCCATGGCCCATTTCCCATCTCTGTAGATTCTCATTTCTCTACTCTCTTTTCATTCTCTTCTCTTGATTACAATACTATCTAATTCCTCTTATTCTTCTCCTTTTCAGACATGACTCTTCCTTATCGTTTCTCTTCGGTTAAAAACCACTCACTTCTACTTAAGACTTCTCATCTCTGCACACCTAGATCAGCTCTTGGGACTCTTGGTTGTTTGTCTCCCAAAGAATCTCCTTTCTTCAAGAAGAACACTGCACAATTCATTTCTCCTCAAAAACACATTTCTCTTCCCCTGAAACTTGTCTCCCCTTTTGCTAGCTTCTCTTCTTTTGCGGATGCTGAGGGAGACGAGCAACACCATGCTGATCAACAACAGATACAGAACTCTCATGAAGTTTCTTCTACTGATTCAAGTGGATCAGATGGTAACTTTAATGCTGAAGCTACTGGAGACTTTTCTGGAATGGCACAAGCATTTCACATTTCGTCCACCACTGCTAGAGCAATCTCCATAGCCATAGTCTTCTCTGCTCTCGCCTTACCACTCTTCATGAAGTCCCTGGGACAAGGACTGGCTCTCAAGACCAAGCTTCTTTCTTATGCAACACTACTCTTTGGTTTCTTTATGGCATGGAATATCGGAGCTAATGATGTCGCCAATGCCATGGGAACTTCTGTCGGATCTGGAGCCTTGACGATCCGCCAAGCTGTGATAACTGCTGCAGTTCTTGAATTCTCTGGTGCTCTTCTGATGGGAACACACGTGACCAGCACAATGCAGAAAGGGATTATCATGGCTAATGTGTTCCAGGGGAAAGATATGTTGCTCTTCGCTGGTCTCCTCTCTTCATTGGCTGCAGCTGGAACTTGGTTACAGGTTCAGTCTTATATCTTTGTTTCTTCCTCACTGTTTTGAAGACAAGATTAGTGAAGCTAAAGCCTTTTTTAGGATCGCATTCACAAATGATTCTAGTAGAGAACCAATTAAACAAAACAATTGTGTGATTATGAATTTAACAGGTAGCTTCTTTCTATGGATGGCCAGTATCCACGACTCATTGTATCGTTGGATCAATGGTTGGGTTTGGACTTGTGTACGGAGGACCTGGTGCCGTTTTCTGGAGCTCTTTAGCTAAAGTAGCTTCATCTTGGGTTATCTCTCCTCTAATGGGAGCTCTTGTCTCCTTTCTTGTCTACAAATGCATCAGGAGAGTAAGTAAAACTAAAGAGAACCAAACCAAGAAACTAACTTTCGATTTATGACACTTGAATTCATGATGCTCAAGCTTACTGTTACTTTAGCACACTCTTCTTTCATTCAATGCAGTTTGTATATAGTGCACCAAATCCGGGACAAGCAGCTGCTGCGGCTGCTCCTGTGGCTGTGTTCTTAGGTGTTGCCGGAATTTCCTCAGTCGCATTTCCTCTTAGTAAGATCTTCCCAATAGCATTATCACAATCCTTAGCCTGTGGAGCAGCAGCAGCCATTGTCTTTGACAGAATCATCCGGAAACAGCTTGGTCATCTCCTAGCTAAATCCAAATCACCAGAAACAACAACATCACAGCAAAACCAATCGAAAAACATCGGTTTCCTCTCCGATATCGCAGGACCCACTGGTACTCAGCTAGAGATAGTCTATGGTATCTTTGGCTATATGCAAGTCCTCTCCGCTTGCTTCATGTCATTCGCTCACGGAGGCAATGACGTATCCAACGCAATTGGACCATTAGCAGCCGCCTTAAGCATCCTCCATGGAGGAGCAGGTGCAGGAGGAAACATCGTGATCCCCATGGATGTTCTCGCTTGGGGAGGATTCGGAATCGTTGCAGGTCTAACAATGTGGGGATACAGAGTGATTGCAACCATAGGGAAGAAGATCACTGAACTAACACCAACAAGAGGATTCGCGGCGGAATTCGCAGCAGCTTCGGTGGTTTTGTTTGCTTCAAAATTAGGGCTTCCAATATCAGCGACTCATACACTAGTTGGAGCTGTAATGGGTGTTGGATTCGCAAGAGGTCTTAACAGTGTAAGAGCTGAGACTGTGAAAGAGATTGTTGCTTCGTGGCTCGTTACGATTCCGGTCGGTGCTACACTCGCCGTTCTCTACACTTGGATTTTCACCAAGATCTTATCTTTTGTGTTGTGAGTTTATGCTTCTTCTTCTTTTTGAGCTTTCGATTTTCTGATACGAAGAACATGAAATTGATTTTCTTCGTCGTCTTCTATGTTGGCTTGAATGATTCGAATTTGAAAAAACAACCTAAAATACTTATGATTCTGATCTTACGATTCAATCTGAGTTTTTCACCGATCGGTGAAGTTTGTAACTTTATATGATCAAATTCAAAGCTTCGTCTCGTCGTCCAGATAAACTGGACGTAGAGTGGGTGACGTTTTGTTCCTTTAAAAATGTCTTGTTGTTTATTTCATAATCGTAAAAACGTCATATATTGTATACGACATCGTTTAGGATGAACGGTACTTTCGTGAGACGCGCGCAACTCTTGCTTTTCATACACGCGTCTTAAAGAAAGAGTGTCATGATTTGCTTCTTAAATGACGGAAACACCCTTACACGCATCGTTAGTTTAAGGATCTCTAATCAGAGAACTAAGGGTATTTAGGACAATTCAATAAACTAGAAATATCTCTCTTCGTCTAAGCTAATCCAAGTAATCTCTTTTGCGTCTCTGGTTCTACTTCTTCCTCGTTTTGGATCGTGCTTGCTTCTCATGGCGACAGTTATTGGAAACGTGGCGTTGTTACTTGACGTCAATTCTCATCGTACGGTTGTCACTGATCGGCGAATTCGTTTGACGGTGGTTGACGTTGTTTTGAATTTACCGAAGAGAGATTTGTATAGTCACGTTTCTCACTACACGGCTCTTTCTTCGAATAAGCCGATTGAATCCGATGGAGAGGCTCGGAGTCGTCGGTTTTTGACTCGAGGCAAAGCGAATTCCAAGGTTAACGCTGTCGATTTCGACGACGCGGGATCCAGCGACGAGGAAAACAACGACAATGGTGGTGATGGTGATGGTAATGAGAATGACGAGGAAGAGAAACCTTACGATGTGGAGAAGGAGATGAAGAGGAGAGCTAAGGAATTTCAGGATATGAGGGAGCTTGAGAGGAAAGCAGAGGAGTTGCAGTATAAGATTGATGAAGATGGGGATGAGTCAGAGGAGAAGAAGAGGATGAGAGTGAAAAGAGAGCTCGAAAAGGTACGTTTTTTAGGGTTCTTTCTTCAATTAAACTGAAGAATTAGCAATCTCGATTAGTGGGTAAAGAATACTCTTTAGTTTAGTTTAGTTGTATCTCTTGAAGGCCATAGGAGGATTGAAAGTCGAGTTGTCTAAGTAATTGGTGCAAGCTTAAGATTTGATAGTGCTCATTGAAGAACATGATTGAGAGCAGGTAGCTCAGGAACAAGCAGAGAGGAGAAAGACTGCAGAATTGATGTTTGAATTGGGTCAAAAGGCTTACGGTAGAGGCATGTATGGACGTGCAATTGAGTTTCTTGAAGGAGCTCTTACTATTATTCCAAGGCCAACACTGTTTGGTGGTGAGGTTGGTTGAAAACACCAATTTAGGTACTTTATATTGGTTTCGTAAAGAGATTTGATTTGCTAATGTTGGGGGATTGATTTGCCAGATTCAAATTTGGTTAGCTATGGCTTATGAGGCCAATAATCGCCACGCTGATTGCATTGATCTTTATCAGCAATTAGAGAAGAAACATCCAAGTCCTGGTATTCGACGTCAAGCTTCTGAGCTTCGGTATATCTTACAAGCTCCTAAGCTCAAGATATCTCAAGAAGAAATGGTTACTATACCCATGATCGGTTCTAGTTATGACAGGTTCTAAATCACTCACTTAGAACACAAGTTAAGAACTTAAGCTTAACCAAAGTATGTTTTGTCATGGCTAATACACTTGAAATGGTTGTGTGGACAGCTATGCAGTGACATGGAGTGACAAGGACAGAGATAAGGACAGACGAATGAACGAATCGACTACAAATCAGGTAAACTCGAGTGAAGACTTTCTAGGAAAGCTCTTGGTTTGGCGACCAGCCATTGGTATGGAGAAGAATAGAGTCTTTTGGCTTGCTTTGACACTTTGGTTCGGTTTGGTTGGTGCAGCACTCATCTTACAAAGATAAGTCGAAGAAAAGTAGTAACCTTTCACTTATATGATTTAGTACCGTTTCTTCTCTCTTATATGTCGTGAAATTATATTTGATTTCATGTATAAATTTGTAACGATACGAAACTATATATATTTCATTGTATATAAAGTATATATTTGTTGAAAATGCATAACTCTTGTGTACTCTTATCAATCTTTTGGACACAATTTGAATTGGAGGAATCCTATATTTAAACCAAAACTAATTTTTGAGAATTTATCGAAATCTGAATTTTAATCCCACAACAAGATGGTCAAAAATGTTTTTTTTTTCACTGAAAATGTTTCGGTGCTAGAGGATTGGCCAGTTTTCCTTTCTTACACGGAAGATTTTGTAATACTTAGATTTCTATTTAGTAACTTTTTGTTGTCCTTGATTTCTAGATTTTTTAGCGTCTTAGATTTCTATTTAGTTATTTCTCGTTGTTTTTGATTTTTTGTTTTTTTAACGTCAAGGTAGATTTTCTATTTCGTAATATTAGAGTGCTTTATAAAATCTGTTACAAAGGAAAATATATTTAGTCAAATAGTTAAATTTATTTATGCTAATTTCTTCGTATGTTTCGATTATAGATGTGATTTTGATCTAGAGGTGACTTTTACTATGAACCAAGTCAACCTCATTCTTAGCAAAATCTTCCCCTCCAATTAATTGTATTCATTTGTTCATAGTCAATAATTTATTATTTTCAGAAAGGATGTTTTAGTTAATGTATTACGAAAGTGAAGAATAAAGATAAGCATGTCTTTAGAATCATAAATATAGATAAATAAAACACATAATCATGGCTAAAAAGAATTATATTTTGCATATATGGATGATTGTTTTTCAGCAAGGAATATACAAAAAGGAAGAAGATAATATAATGTAACAAAAGAATCACTGCACGTAATGATCCAGATCATACAATCCTAATGATACTTAATCATCTAAATCTCTTGTGATAAACTAAATCAAAGAACATGTATTGATAATATGTTTGTTCACAACATAAATATAAGTAAGTCAACCAGGATTTTAAGGTTGAAATGGAGAGAACATGTTACCATGAACCTAGTTCTTAAGATGCTTTGATTTAATATTAAAATAATAACCATTAACTAAATTATCTTGACTTTCATAAATTAGGATAATGTGTCTACTGTCTACAAAATATATATATATATATATCTTTGATTTAGTTTATCTATTGATGTTAAGAAATTTAAAATAAAGAGTTATAAATTACTATACTAAAAATCTTAGTTTAATTGAACTAGGGTTTTGCTCTTATATGATTTGATTGTACTTTACATTAGACATTCCTTTTATATATTATCATAAATTTAAACTATATAACCACAAAAAAGTCATCTACTCGTCATTTTTTGCAATGTTACTCTATCTCTAAACATGTAAATCAATTATACCAAAATTATAAATAACACCAATGTAACTTTCATACCTTGTGACCAAAAAGAAAAAAGAAAAAAAAAACTTTCATACCTATTTCTGAAAACATTTTTTGGTCACATATATTCCACTAAGAATATATTTAGACATCTTGGCCAGAGTGTTTTGATTTGATATATTATTTTCATAGTTTAAAATTTTAATAGTGGTGACAGTGAGTTATATAACATAATACTTATGATTTCTTATGATTGATATGCATTTGTGAAATAGAAAGTAAAATTACAAAAAAAAAATGATTTATGGATTACAGAAAACCAATAATCAATAAGGAGAGACTTCTTGTTACCAAATACAAATACTGTTACAAATTACAAAGAGTAACTATGATGAGTTTCTCTATTGTAAATACTAAAATGTGTTATAGATAAATTCTCAAAAATGTATTTGTTTTAGTTTATAAGTTGCTTTATTTCAAATTCTTCTTCTCCTCCCCATTCTCGTATTCTATCCTCAGCCATTGCAGCCTACAATAACAACACAACATGGATTACATTACAAAACATTGAACACTTGAACCCAAACAACATAATCAAATGTTGATTTATATATAATATATATTTGACTCACCTCTTTGTCCCAATTTGTTTTGCAGATCATCCATGTTAAAACAATTGTTTGAACCACAGTTCCTGTCAACATTCCACACCAGATTCCCTAAAACATCAAAAGTTTAAGTTATGAATTTGATTACAGTTCCAAAGGTTAATTTGTTAAATAAAAACAAAGATTAGAGTTTTAATTATTACCATAACTCCATATTTAAGTTTGTATCCTAATAAAAGACCAAATGGAATTCCAAAGAAGTAATAGCAGGCTATGTTAACATAAGCCACCACTCCTTGCCATCCAGCTCCCACAGCCACCCCTGTTATTTTATTTTATTACTATTTTGCCATTAAACTAAGATCGTATGAAAATATCCGAAAAACTATCTATTTTCCACGAGACTTTCATATAGTTTCATATACACCTTAAACTAAAATTTTATATGCTATATTTCATCAATAATAAAGTTAAAGATTTAGTTCTCCCCAAAATAAAATTCTAAGCTTATATATCTACAAAATAATAGTTCAAGACTTCAAACTCCATTCATTTTGGTTTAGTGGAGTTTTAAGTCGTAAACTATTATTACGAAAATATATAAGTTTAGAATTTTTATTTCCGAAAAAACTAGATCTTTCAACTTTATTGTCTTAGACATATAATATGAGATTTTAGTTTCGGTACATTTAGTGCTATATGTAGATTTGATATTGAGATAAAACGATTGATTACCTGATAAAACAGGCTGGACATTGTTGATGACAATACATAGTGCAAGAACAGGTGTGAGTTCTTTAACAAGAATGATCACTTGTTCATCTCTAACAAATAATGATGGATATTCATCTCTAAAGATGATTAAAACCATTGATGCACAAATCCCAATCATTGTCGACGTTATTACTGCCACTAATAGTGAAAATTTTGCAGTTCTTGGATGGTTTGCTCCTAATTCATTAGACACTCTCACACTGCACCATTTTAAACATTATATGTTGTAATCACCATTTATGTTCTTATCATAATTTATACTACTAAATAATGAAAATAGGTTTAAGTAAACAAAGTTCGACTTTGATTTGCATGTAGATTTACCTTACGGCTGCATTCATCCCAATAGCAATCATGGCAGTCCATCCCAAAATATTCATGCTTTAAGATGAACAATAATTATAATTAGTTCACAAAATCTGATTTATAACAAAAACTTCAAATAATATTATGTAGGGCTAAACGAGTCCTTAAAATCGAGTTATGATGGAAAACATATAACATATACACTTCTTCACTTTTTATTTCTAAATATCTATAAAAACTATTATTTTACTTTTAATATATATATTTACGTAATTTTCATAAATATATAAAAATATTATTATTCATATAAATATTTTGGTTTTTAAGTTTATGTGAAGTAAGTCTTATGAAAATATATCATTTGAACAAGATCACAATCAAACTCCTCTTGCAAAATGCAAGTAACATGCATGAAGCCAATCGCAGTCCAATTTTGGCTTTATACTGGTCCATTTGGGTGTATATATTTGGATATTCGACTAAAAATAAAATATTGGACAGAAAAAAATAAATTGAATATTAAAATAAGCAGAATAAGAATACTAATCCAGCAACCCTATTTGATTTAACTATTACTTAGGGTTTCACTGCCCAATAAACCAACGAATAATTTTAGTTGACACATAAAAGATAACAAGTCAAGTCTATCATGCACGACGAATTTCTGCTAATTCCTAGAGAATCTTTATGAATAACTATGAACAAATATTAAACAAATAATATGTACAAATCTTAGATTATTTAATTAAAATGCACTTAAAAACAATAATAATAAAATTTGACTTTACCATATGGAGAGGGCGGCTACAGAGATTTCAGCATAATTCAAATATCCAGCAAATAATATAATTGCCATGAAATACCACACCTCCAAACTTCACAAATGAAAAAAGAAAAAATCCAAATTAAAAATATAATTAAATAAAAAAATCAAGTTGGTATGAAAATAGCTTAATAAGCAAAAGTTCACGAAGTCAACAAAATATCATGACTAAATTCACTCACTCAAAAATGTAGATTTTCCTCATTTTCCAAAAATAAATTCAAGCTTTTAAAATATTTTTCCCAATTAAATAAGAATATATTTTTTGAAAATATATATTCATGACTTTTGAAATATTTTTCCCAATTAAATAAGAATAATAATATAAAAAATCATTAATTCCGGTCCAGGTGTTCGGGTCGAGTATGTACTAACCAAAGCATAACAGCAGAAGCCAAAGACAATCTCACAAAACTCCACAAGTTATGAAAAGCTTCCCAAGAGAATCCAGACCAAGCTTCACCACAAGTGCCACTACATATATAAACAAGTTGTGCCACAACAATGAACCACCATGAGCCATTAAGCACAACAGCTAAACCAGCCATGCCCCATTGAAGCTTCCCCATAACAAACCACGTGAGAGGCACGTGTATAGCAAGTGCAACCGCAGAGATCGCAGCCATTACCATTATCTTACTTTGCGATTGTAAGAACTTAGCGGTTGGGAAATTAATGGCGTAAGCAAAGATTTGAGGTATCATGTAAATGGAAAAGATTCCGGCCGCGGTTGAGATCGTTGCGGTTTGGCCGATGAATGAGAGGATTGGAGCGGCGAAGATGTAGAGAAGAGAAAGGATTAGAGCGGTCACGTTTAGGATTACCCATGATCGTTGTAAGTAAACGCCAAGCATTGACAATTTACCCGCTCCAAACGCTTGTCCACATAGCGTTTCTAACGCACTTCCCATTCCAAGCTAGTTGAGTTCACAATAGCACCCATATAGATTAGTTTACGACTCAAAATAAACCAAAACTTCCAAAAAAAAAATTACAAAATTATAGGAAAAACTGAAAAGTGATATTTTATTTTTCTGACTTAAAATGGTGTATTAAATTTTTAAAAAGTTCCAATTTGACAACATATACCTGATAATTACTCTGTCAAATATATATACATATACCTAATAATTACGTACGGATTCATTTTGATTTGTGTTTACATTTATTATTTTTCTTCTAGAAATTATACAAAGAAGGGATATATGTTTCTTACCGAAGAAAATTGTCTATTTATATGATTATTGGTAAAGCAATATAAACGTTTTGTCAGAAAAATAAATGTCTATTTAATAAAGTAATTCTATTTGCTTAAGACAGTTGGCTCAATGGTAGTGATCACTTTACAAATTCTCAGGTATCACAGTTCGATTTCTCTTTGATACAAGAAAACGAAAAAAAAAAGATTTTAGGATTAGAATTTTGGTTATGGATCGGCCTTATCATCTATACAAAAGTAGTTCTATTTTGACTACAAACCTAATAATTGTGGTTTTTTTTTCGTGTTTACATTTATTTGATCATTTGTTTTTTTGGTTTTGTTAAACATAGTATTTTATTATAATATATATATATATATATATGCATATTTCATTTCGTTATCTTGAGTTTTTATTTATACTTTCGAAGTGATATTTTAGAATCCAAAGTTAAATGATATAAATTTTGTTTATAAAACCCAGAAAAAAATTCCTTAAAAAAAATTATTAAAACAAAACATTTTGAATGTTTGTGACATCTCCCAACTTTGGATCTTGTGTCCATTAGATTATTATGAAAATTAATCAAAGAAAAAACATTTTGAATTATAAAATTCAAACGACAACTGTTTTTTTTTTGGGATTACAAAAAACCAAAAATATTGAAATGCATGGATGTAATTTACCATAATACCGAATGAGAAGCCGGCGATGACGGAGTTCTCGACGGAGACGGCGGCGAGAGCGATGGTGCTAACATGGCCGGCAAAAACTTGAGTAATAGCTCCAAGAGAATATTGAGTTATGGACGTGAAAATGGCAGGACCGGCTAAGTACCATAGCTTTTTGGTCTCGACGTTAAACTGTTTGATAAAGCCACCGACGGTGGTGATCGGAGGAATATCTTCGGCGGAGGATGAGAAAGAAAGATTGTTTTCTTCCGCCGTAGAGAGAAGTTTCTCCGTTATATTTTTTTCTTTTGCCATTTTGAGAGAGAAATGGAGAGATTAAAGGAGGTCAAATGAGTCTTAAGGACCAGAGAGGAAAATGAGGTTTAATCATTTGTCAATTATATAGGAAAAATGATGATATTTTGACACGAAATAAAAGGGAAATAACTAATATAGCAAGTGACAAACAAATAAAAAACTAATATAGCAACTGGCATTCAATAAAATAATTGTAAACTGTAGAAAATAAAATCATTATGCATGGACAATGAGGTTAAATATTTACTTGTGTAATTTTTCAAGAATTTAGAAAGTCGTATAACCACATATTTTATCAATAATTGGATCAAAAATTAATATTCGATTTATCACAAATCTATGAATTGAATATATATTGTCCAATAACAGAAAAATATTGTTATGATAAAATAATAGTAATAAAATATTTTAGAAATTATAATGTGTTGAGGTGGTAACTGATTTGTGTTTTTTTTGGGTCAAAATTTTGGTCAAATAATAATAATTCATAATTGTATTTATGAAAAAATGTCAACCATTTTGAATAATAAATGTATTGATATTTTATAGATAGCAAAAAAATAATTTTGTTCTTTGGGTAAAAAGTTTAATGAGTTTAATTGACAAATAAATACGAGGACATAATTTTGTTATTAAATTGACATTCTTTTTTTTCTTTTTGTCACAACTTTGAATTGACATGGTTACTAATATATGGAAAAACAGAACTATTACAGGGACAGACACTTCAGCAAACACGTGTACAAATAAATAATAATAATTTACAGACTTTTTGTACGTAAGTCTAAATTTATATTTTGAAAGTCAAGCATCTATTTTTTTTTTCTATTGATTCGCCGAATGCAAACTACACTTTATTCAAAATAAGTTTAATAAGTTTTTCTATTATACCGAGTTACTTTCAGTTGGTGGTTAAGATAATTTAGGTAATAATTTGATATCCTGGTTCAATTCCTACTTGCTGTATTATAGTAACTTAAAAAAAAATTATAGGGGTAAGCTTTAAGCTATAAATCGAATTTTGTCGATCCAATTGTTGACAAAAAAAAAATTATAATTGTTAGGATATTTATTTTAGCTAATATATATTATTTTTAAACCAAAAAAAAAGAAAAAAAAAAGAGAGAGAGGAGTTTGTCATCGTATTATTATTTGATTACTTACTGACTCTATTAAGAGAAGTATATAAATTGGCATCGAATAATTATGGTATCTTAATTATATTGATATTTAATAATAATGGTTTTGATATCTTATTAAATTACTATTATTTTGAATGACGTTTCTGAGAAAATATTTGTGAGGTTAATTACAAATAACAAGTTGATCACACTTAAACAAAGACTAACTCTCCTGGCATGTAAGTGCACAATCTATACAATATGAAGGAAACCAAACCATCGCATTCATCGACACATTTCATTGATAAAACTGGTTAAGTCCAATTTTAAACCATATTATTATCTTGTTTCTATTATTGGGTAATATTAGATGTAGTTGGTTTGATCCAAGTGGCCATTTTAATGTTTGTAATTAAGCTGTTGTGAGTGTGATCTTTCTATATTCCCAAAAGAATATTAAAAAACCATATGAGCTGAATTAAATGCCCATAGAGGGAAAACTAAATCCAAGAAATTCAAGCCCACCAAAACCCACAAAAGTTTAATTCTAGTTTTATGAAAAAAAAGTTTAGATTGTGTTTACATATATTCTTAAACCTCTTCTGCATATAAATCCATAGATTATGGTCTCAGATCTAATATATGCACATGGTCTCAAGATATCAATAATTTATAAACAACACATGTCTGAGTAGCTTTATTCTTGCCACTATATTGACATATTAAGCAATGATAAACATATAATTAAGGAAGTTTCATAGCAATAAGCCAATAATATATCAATTTACATATTATTTTATTGTGCCATAACTTAAATTATACTAGGCAAAATTACATTTTTACCTTAAATTAAACTTGATAAAAAAAACTATGTAAAAGAAACACTTAACTACTTTTATTATTGTACTTGATTATTATTTCTTATGTTCCAAAATATAAACGCATAACTAAAATTGTAAAATTTTGTCAATAAAATTATTTAATATTTAGTTTAATTTGATTCGACCATTGCAGAATATTATAGAATCACAATATATCAAATGTATTTATTTTGTATAAAAATAGGTTAAAAACCTTGTTAATTTAAACAATTTTTTTCTTTCGTAAAACACTAGAGAAATGTCGAGCTTCTCTCCCTTTGTTGGCTTATATGCTTCAACTAGATTTAGATATCTGCAATTGGACTTTTTACTTCCTTATAAATAAAAGTTAAGAAATAGAAATTTCTAGATAAATTTAAATTATTTACAAAATAACATTACGCAAATAGATACTCATGTCGTGTAATGATTAGAATGTTTCTTGAATCTCGAACTCAAAAGAAGAGTACCCTCGAGGTTAGTTAACTTCATTAAATAACGCTTAAATTTCTTCTCTTTGTTCAACGCCTTTAACTTTTTAAAGCAATTCACACTTAAGCCGTGTACTTCACGCGCCGGTCAAATCGAAACCGTAGGAAAAGCAAAGAAAATAAAAAAACGGACTTGACAATGGCGAAGACGAAATTGAACACAACAGTAGCTAAAGCTTGAAGTGGGAACAAATTTCTTACAAAATCGAAGATAAAGGTGAAAGCTTTTTTAATTTTTGATGGAAGAAGAAAGCCGAATTGGAGATGAGCTTTCGATATTGATTCTCACGGCGGAGAGACTTTGTGTAGCGGTTAATGAAGCTGAATCGTTTAAAACTGAGTGTGGTGAGGTTGGTAATCAAGTGGATCGGCTTGCTCAAATGCTTAGAAAGCTTGTTCGACTCGTTACTGGTTCTTCTCAACCAGTTTATGATCGACCGATTCGTCGAGTTATTGCTGATGTTAAGAAGAATCTAGAACGAGGGTTTGTTCTGGTTCGTAAGTGTAGAAAACATAATATAATCCGAAGAGTTTGTACTATCATTAACGCTGCTGATTTTCGTAAGGTGATTAATCTTCTGGAATCTTCTAATGGTGATGTGAAATGGATATTGAGTGTGTTTGATTCTGATGGTGAAGGAAGTTTTGGTGGTGGAATTGTGATTTCTCTTCCTCCAATTGCTACAAATGATCCGATTTTACCTTGGGTTTGGTCTTTAGTTGCGTCTATACAGATGGGGAAATTGCCGGATAAAGTTGATGCAGCGAATCAGCTTGGTTCTCTTGCCGGAGATAATGATCGGAATAAGAAGATTATTGTAGATGAAGGAGGTATTGCTCCTTTGCTTAGGCTTCTTAAGGAGAGTTCATTAGCAGAGGCACAAATTGCGGCGGCTACTGCTTTAGGGTTTTTGGCTTGTGATGAAGATAAGGTTAGGTCTATTGTTGATGAGCTTGGTGTTCCGATTATTGTTCAGGTTCTTGGTGGTTCTCCGGTTAGGGTTCAGATAAAGGTAGCTACTTTAGTGGCTAGAATGGCTGAGCATGATTCGATTGCTCAAGAGGAGTTTGCTAGGCAGGGTGTTATTAAGCCACTAGTTACATTGCTTTCACTTGATGTGTTTTTCGATGATCTTCCATCGAGTAAGCATAATAGTATTCATTCTCTTGTTCAGATGAACAAAGATGTTGAGAAAGATCCGTCTATGAAGATTTATAAGTCGTTTAAGAGTTCTAATTCGAATGTGTATCATGACATTGGTGGTAGTGGAAGTAGAACAGGGAATTTTAAGAAAGAGAGGGATAATGAGAATCCTGAAGTGAAACGTGAGCTTAAGGTTCATTGTGCTGAAGCTCTGTGGATGATTGCTAGAGGGAATGTAGCAAACAGTAAGAGGATAACCGAAACTAAAGGGTTACTTTCATTGGCGAAGATAGTCGAAAAAGAAGTTGGAGAATTGCAGTACAAGTGTTTGATGACTCTGATGGAGATAACTGCTGCTGCAGAGTCAAGTGCGGACCTTAGACGAGCAGCTTTCAAGACCAATTCACCAGCTGCTAAAGCTGTTATTGACCAGATGTTATGGATAATCAAAGAAGTCGATAGCCCGATTCTGAAAATCCCTGCGATTCAATCAATCGGATCATTAGCACGGACATTTCCCGCAAGAGAAAAGAGAATGATTGAGCCATTAGTCGAGAAACTCGGTAGTAGCAACCAAGAAGTGGCGATAACAGCTGTGATTTCGTTGCAGAAATTCGTCTGTCCCGAGAATTTCCTCTGTGCAGAGCACTCAAAGAACATAATCGAATTCGGGGCAATACCATCACTGATGAAACTGATAAGAAATGTTGAGCAGCAAATGCAGTTACAATGTCTAGCTTTGATATGCTACCTTTCTGTGAATGCGAGTAACCATGAGCAGTTGGAACAGGCCAAGGTTTTGACAGTGCTTGAAGGGGCAGAACGCTTGGCTGGTCTGCAGAATCAGGAGCTAAGAGAACTTGTGTCGAAAGCCATATATCAGCTAAGTCTATACAATGCAGGAAGTCATAGTCAAATGCTATCGTATGTTGGTTCTTAAAGTAAGATACAGTTTACAATTTGTTGGATTCATAGTACAGACTGAATCTTCTCATTGTTTAGATTTACAGCTAAAAAGAGCAAAGCAAAATCTCATTCTGTGATCAATCTCCGACATTGTAAATGAAACCAGACAAAGATGATTAAACTAGCTTTGCTCTGTTTGATTTGCTAGGTATAAATTATGATTCCGAATTGGTGTTAGAAGTAAAACTCTACTATGATTTGGAGTTGTTCTCCACAAGCTTGAGTTTTTTTTTCTTCTTGATAACAAAAAATGATTTTTGTTGTAACGTGGGCCCATTTTATATTGGAATTGAGCTTGTGTGTAATGGGCCCAGTCCAATAAGAGTGTACGGCTTTCATTCATTAATAACAAGAAGCAAACCATAGATCTGTGGTCCCCACATTTTGCTCAGCTAATTGTTTATAAACAATTACACTTTACGCGTGAACACTACGCGCCGTCGTGTTATTAAAAGAAAACTTCGTTTAAGAGGAACCAAATCCATTATTAAGCTTCTCTACGACTTCAATGATATTGATAAACCTAATATTTTGGACGGCTAAAACCGACTAATAATGACGTTTTCTTTTATCAACTACAAGTAGTCGGTCCATTAGTAAAGTTCCTACATAATGTAGATGGTGGGACTCAATCTCTAAATGTACAAGTGTCTCTACTTTTAATAACATTAATTGATAAAAGTTACTAATGTTGAGACGTTTATGACCAGAAAATTACATTAATTGATAAAAGTTATCAATGAATTAGTATTAATTTAAAAAGGTTTTATTATCTTTTATAATTGCAGTTTGGTTCTCAAGTATTTTTATTTGCAATAGCTACAATATATTATATCATTTTTTTGGTTAAAATATATATATTATCGTAAAAAAATATTACCTCAAAATTTGTCTGATTTTGTTAGGTGAAGCAATTATATGTTAATATACACGGAACACAACTTTTTCGTTATATCTTTATTAAATTTCAAAATTTGTAGTAATTATATTGCGAATAATATCTGATTCTTGTTAATAAATGTAATGTTAGAAAGAAAAATATGTTAATATACACAAATGATATTATATAACATATGAGTTATAACTGGTATATTATTTTCTATAATTATCAATTTTCATTTTTAACTTTTTGTCTAACCTATTTTCAATACCACATGATTAGACAATATGTTATACTATAATGTCTCATATATTTTCTTTTAAAATCAAAGAGTGTCATTTTGAGTGTTGTTTACTTATTTTACTAATAATTGAAATTTATCATGATCACTTCAATTTTACAATATAAATTTGAATAAAACTCATTAAAAGTTCATGAGCAAATAGTGGTGAATCTGCCAACTTAAGTTTGTCTTAAACTGATGATTATATCCTTTTAATTCACCAAACACCCAACTTTGGTTTTTGTCTTCTTTTAGCAAATTAATATTAAAGTCTTCCCATTAGATATTAAAGATGATAATAATTATTGTTTCATTCCATAGTTCCTATTTGTCTCTCGACATATACAAATAGTAATATTACTTTTCCCGAAAGTTTCACTTATTTTAATTATATTTAAAGTTTACATATATGGATAATTCGCATATAACAATACTAATGATATAGACAATTACTTTGCAAACTCCAATTTTTAATAATTTTTATGGATCTAATTTTATAAGCTAATACATTTGAATTAGTTGAACTTTACATTCAAATGATTTTAATAATTTTAATAAGTGTTGCAAAGTTTTGGATAAGTCTTTTTACATTTTATATATATAAGAGTGCATAACGGTTGCTTATGATTGAGGAACAAGCAATTGTTACAGATCATTCCCCATTAGCTTGTTTTAATTATTACTCATCAATTCACCACCTTTTCTATTTCGATCCTTTTAACAAATTATCCATTATAATCGGTGTCATATATATTATTAATTAAAATATAAACCCCTTTGGGTTCTATTTACAAATATGCAGCCACCTTTCTGCACATAAATTAAGTAATTAAAATTAGGATGTTTCATGCACTTTGATATAATGAGTATGTATACATACATAAATTACGGCATTTTAGAATTCTGGTTTTAGTTGGTATTTGTGTGACCAATTTGGATTCTGTGTAATAATTACACATTTAAATATATTGGCCTTTACACTATTTGTCTTTATCTTTCCTTTAATATAGAACCTAATTTAAAAAATTTGAAAAAGTCTTAAAATTATTGTTAATCAGAATTATGGACGAAAATAATGTATTTTAAGCCTTTTAAAAGTGTTGACAGAAAGAAACCATGAAGTGTCTCATTGGTTTTGAAGTAGTATGTGTACATATGTACTTAAGAAAAAAGGACAGTATAAATATGGTACTCTTTACTTAAGTTTATGTTTTGTTAATAATACTAAAATATTTCTCTATAAAAGAACTCATGAATTTTTTTTGCAAGATTTCTTATTTCAGAAGAAGATGTTTTTTATGTAAAGAGAAGAAATTATGTTGTCTAGTCGATCACAAATCTTATGTGAAATGATTTTTTATCATTTTCTTTTATAACTGAGGAGTTTTCAACTTTTATAGAAAAGTCCTGCATTAGTTTTCGGAGATATGTGCAGTCTACAGATAGGTTTTTTTTCGTGTATTCAAATAGGTCATTAGATAAACTCATATACGTGTTAGGGATGTGTGAAAGAATTGTAAGATAATTTCGAATGTTGGGAGAGTCGAACCCACGAGCGTGATAGCCCCACAAACCTATCTCTTGCCACCCGACCACAACACTTTGGGCTTGCCGATCGCTGTTGTTAACCATTACCAAAAAACAAAACATACAAATAAATTGCAGATCATGTGAGAGATTTTTTAAAAGACAATGATGAACTGCTCTCATTACCAAAAGTGTATCCGACAATAGATTTGTAAGTTAACTTCTCTCATTTGATGTCCAACCTACTAGATTGGGAATATTCGTCCCCAAGTTGGTCTCTAAATAGATCTACCTTTCCTTATGAGAGTAAGAGACCTTAGTAAGTTGTTATCTCGTCACAATCACACACCAAGTTAAGAGTTTTTGGATTGTAAGACCCTTAGCTTTATTTTTATCACATTTCAGACATGACTTATCTATTTGGATCGTTATCACTTTGGTAAGGCAAATTATTCGAGGTATTACTAAACTTCGTTTCCCAAGATAATTAAAAAATTAAATTTATTATCAATAATTATACAATACTTATGGTAAAAAAGTTTTACCGTTGAATAATGATACTCATAAATGGGAAAGTATCATTAGTCAATTGGTTAAATGTACCTTTCCTATTTTTCTCATCAAAGTTCGGTTCCAAGAAATTAAGTATCCCCTCGTAATATTATTTAAAGTTTAGAGGTAAATTTGAATTAAGATTGAGTTTTGTCAACCTAATTATTGACTCATGAACCTTTTGATAAGTTAAATTAGACTAAAAAAAAATATTTTCCATTTTCTGCTAATTATTACTAGAAATCTGAAGACAAATATGAATTTTTAATATGATGTATTAACATATATTACCAATAATATATGTGTTAATAAAAATAATTATTTTCCATTTCGTAAACAATCAAACTGTGAATGTCCTAATTTTTCACGCTTATCTTAAGCACTCTCTCTAAAAAAATTTTGTCGGACTCTCTCTAATTATATATGGGATATAAGTTATAATTTATAAATTTTGGGGGTTTATTGGAGGTATGATTTTAATGGATTTAGAAATCTTTGTAAAATTATGTGTTATTCGAGCATTGATTTTAAAATCCTAATCAAAATTATGTGTTAGGTTCCATCATTAATAAATTCTAATTAAAATTACTATTTATTCAACATTAGTGTGGATTTGTGTTTTTAATGGATTTCAATGGATTTGGGTGTTGATTTTCCCTTTAAAATACAAGGGTTTGAAATTCTTACTCAATCCTTGGTATTTGAGATGGATTTGTAAAATACACTTTATATAATTTCAAGATCAAAGAATTCTCTATTTATTTTTAAATCTTAGAGAAATTTATAAATTCATTGAAATAATACCAACAATAAACCCCCTTAATTTTCTTTTCTGGAATGTTGAAGGGCATTCTCGAAAATAAAACAAGAGACAAGGCCAATTTGACAAAGCTATTGCTATATAAACCATCAACCAACTAACGACCTTTCGCTATATTCAACAACAAAAAGAATCAAAACATAACAAAAAGAAACTATACAAAATTATGAAGTCACTAAAGAGTTGGCCACTTTTAACTATGCTGTTCGGTGTCATTATCATAGCTGCCACTATCTCTACCATCTCCGTCGACGCCCGTAAACATCACGTCAAGAAGCTAAAACCAAAACACCGTCCTCATTCCAAATATACCCATACCCGTTCTCCCGCTCCCGTACCTTACCCGTCAACCCATGAGGGCGTTTTTGATATTCTCTCCTTCGGTGCCAAGGGCGGTGGAGTCTCCGACGACTCAAAGGTGCGCAGAGACCTGAGAATATGTTGACCATGTTTCTTCGAGTTCGAATTTCCCTAGAAATTGTTGTATGGAAAACAAGAGTTATCACATGGCTCTCTCTGATCTCGGGATTAGTGAGATATATATATATATATATATATATCATGACTTGTTGACCTGAGAACCAGCTAGGAAATAAATTCTTGTGACCTAACTCTGAATCCATCAGTTGAACTGGATTCATCCGAATTATATATTAAAAAAAAAGAATCTTTCATTTTTAGCTTTTCCATTTGCGTAAAACATTATTTTTTAATTGATGGAGAGGTTTGTATAGGCTTTGGTCGGAGCATGGAAAGCGGCTTGTGAAGTGGCTGGAGGGAAAGTGAAGATTCCGTTAGGGAAAGAGTTTATGGTGAAACCAGTGACGCTGCAAGGGCCTTGCAAGGAGGAGACGATTGTTCAAATAGAAGGAACCTTAGTGGCTCCGGAGACGATAGGTTCATGGCCTAAGTCAAGCTTGTTTCAATGGCTTAACTTCAAATTAGTAAGCCATGTCACCATTCAAGGTTCTGGAACTCTTAATGGTCGTGGCTCTAACTGGTGGAACTTAGCCACTTATCAAACTCAGGTTTGCCAATTTTTTTATTTACTAAACATTCTATGTTTTTTCTATCGACAACAATTGGATTGGATCGACAAGATCCAATTTATATCTTAAACCCCTCAAACTCAAACATATATATATTTCACGTATATACGCGTTTTTTTTTGTTAAAATTGTTTATATATGTTACGTTTAATACTTTTTTGAAATGTATTTTGATATATATATTTTTTCTGGTTTGTTTTCTTCTTTCAGACGAGAAAGAATAATATTCCACCAATGAAACCAACGGTATAAGTATTTTTTTATATACTAAATAATGTTAATTTTGACTTAAAATTCGTAATTTATTTTCGATGGCTTATATGAATTATTCATATATATATAGGCACTTAGGTTTTATAAAAGTAATAACATGACGGTGCGTGACATAAGCATCATAAACAGTCCATTGTGTCATTTGAAGTTCGATGATTCAGACGGAGTCAAAATCAACAATATTACGATCTCTTCACCGGCGAATAGTCCTAATACTGACGGAATTCATCTCCAGAGAACAAGTAACGTTGAGATTCAACACTCTAACATCGCTTGTGGTAATTCATATTGATTTCTCTTACTTTAAATTTCATTTATTTCCTTAATAACATAATTATGTAGTTTTCCATATATAGATTATGATTATGAGTCTATAACTAAGAAAATTAGCCGGATCAGATTAGGAAAGTTTATTATTCTTAAGAAAAAGATGTTTAGTTATTAACCAATAACCACAAAACTATATAATATATAATTGAACATAGTGGTTTTCACGTTGTGTAGACACCCCAAAAAAAGAAAATATTAGGACGAAAAAGATAATGTAATTTTTTGTAAAGTGCTATAAAATAAAGACATAAACAGAAAAAGACATCATTAGCTTAATTAAAAAAACACACATTATAACGGTATAACTGTCATCAAACTAACTTTTTATTCAAACAAGCAAGCATGCAGAATGAAAAAGCTATCTTTTCTTTAATTTATTGCTAATTACAAGGACCAGTGAGTCTAAATGTTGAATAAAAAAACACAAATCATATTATAATAACTTTTAGTAAAATGCAATAATTAATATTCATCTATTCTGGGAAGAATCTAATCCTAAAGTTTGTATTTTAATATTTTTGGTATACAGGAGATGATTGTGTATCAATTCAAACCGGCTCCTCCAATATTCATATTCACCACATCAATTGTGGCCCTGGCCATGGCATTAGGTATATATATGAAATTTACATCCAATATTTTCACTATATATATTTTTTGTGTATTTAAATTGATTTGTGATCACAGCATAGGTGGACTAGGGAAAGACAAGAGTGTGGCATTTGTTTCTGATATAATTGTAGAGGACATTTCTCTACAGAACACTCTTGCCGGTGTTCGAATCAAGACTTGGCAGGTACGTTTAGAGACCACATTAATTATAGCTTATTTATAGTAATGAGCCTAGTATATGTGTCCATCATTTCTGCCGGTCTATTCCAGACGGTATATTTCCGTTTAGAATCCATCGCGTTGATATATTATAGACGGATTCCAAACGGATATTTCCATCTAGAATTTCGTTTTTTCTTAGATATAAAACCAAAAGATAGATTTATGAGATGTCATGGAAATTTGTGTTTTTTACAAGAAAATATTCGATTTATGGTGGAAAAATATGTTAGAAATGCGTCAGAAATCGACGGATAATAATTGCACATTCTAGATCACCAGAAATCGAAACTCGTTAGAAATCTGTGGGTTTGGTGTGTATTTGTTGCATTACATAAACATTTTTATGATGCAAATGACTCATGTTTGTGTATGGTTTAATTCGGATTACTTTTAATTTACATTGTAAATTTTTTGGGTGAATTCAGGGAGGAAAAGGGGTCGTCAAGAACCTAACATTTTCGAACATACAAGTAAAGGACGTACAAACACCAATAGTAATTGACCAATATTACTGTGACAAGTCCAAGTGTAAAAATCAGACAAGTGCAGTGTCGATTTCCAATGTTAAGTACAACAACATTGTTGGTTGTTTCACGTCGCAACCAGTACATATCGCATGTAGCAACAACAAGCCATGCATGGACGTGGATCTTATGGATATAAAGCTAAGACCTTCTGGAGGAATCAGAGGGTTACAAACTCATCAACAACAACAAGCTTTGTGTTGGAACTCTTATGGCAAAACACAAGGACCTTTGGTTCCTTCAAGCATTGGTTATTGCTTGAGGAAGAATTAATATTGGTGATTATTATCAGAAGAGATCTATTGCTTCTCTCATGACAAGATTTGCCCTTAATGGACCCTGGAAATCTATATTTAGGATTAACATAAATATTATCCGAAAATATTGAAATATTTCGGTTAATAATTCGTTCTTTTCGCTACATATCGATGTTTTTTATGTATATTTGCTTTTTAGTTTGTGTGTATTTTGGGAGATCATGATGTTTCTTTTTGCTTCCCTTCTGCAACTCTTTGTGAATGTGAGAAGGTGAAGGCTATTGTATCAGCTTTTTTTCTTTGAAAAAATAATCTATAGTGTTATGAGTTATGATTGCGATTTCAGTGGTTTGATAATATTTTTTTTTTGTCTAACACTCGACCACAACTGATCGATCTATTAGCCAAATTTTTACATAATGTATGCAGTAGACTCGATCTCTGGATGTGCAAGTGCGGCTAACTTTAGTGAACTTAGTACCTGTCACTAAACTAAAAATCATATGCGTTTGATAATACCTTTATGAATTGGTTGAAATATTATCTAATATTAATATTCATTAGACAATAACTCCGTAGTAATTCGTTTAAATTTTATTATGCTGAGTTACGTATCTACTTAAAAGTCATATCTAATATATATATATATATATATATATATATATATATATTATTTTTTATAACCTCAAATTTGTCCAAAAGTATTTTAGAATTTATAATTGATTAATATGAAAATCTGGGACATTTGAATGAAAAAATAGTACTCAGTTTGAGATCAAATCTCCCTCGAAACTAAACTACACCGTGTAAGGTATTTGAAGGGTTTTAATCTGAGTAAGTCTCCTGGCCATGGAGTATAGTTGAATCTGAGACAAAGTTAGTACTTTACCCAGAGTTCAAGCCATCCGAGAGTTGTTGAAAAAAACTTTAAAAAATTTGGAAATCAAATATTAAAGGAAAAGGTTAAAGAAATCAGAATACAGAAATATTTTTTCATTTATTCACGAAAATATTAAGGTAGGAACTTTGGATTTCATTTAAAAGCTACGAACAAAAAGAAGTCTTTATAAATTGTCTCTGAGTGCGTGCCTTAGAACCAGTCGAGAATTATTGCTACTTTGCCTTTGGTGGAAAGGCCACATTCTCTTCTATAATTTTATGGCTACGTAGCTTTTAATAACTATAACTTAGGTTGTTTTATTTAATACATTATCATACAATATATATAAATATATACACGCATCTACTATTATACAACTCAACAAATTAATTTTAGCAACTCGTAAATCATTGTTGCAATGTAGTATTGTGAGGGACTATATATACAAATGAATTTAATTTTTTTTGGAACAAACAATATATTTTAAATAAATAAAAATATATATTTAAAATATTTTCTTAACCCAACAAAAATTATTAATAGGGATTGCTTTTGGTCAAGTGGTTTAATTAGTTTACTTCACTAAGTTGCCCACTAAAATTTGATCATGTGAATCATGTAAACACTATATTTGAATTTTTAGAAAATAATTTGAATTATAAATCGAGTCTTGTTAATCTAAATGTTGATAATATAAAATGAGCAAACAGAAAGATAACAATTAGGAGTAAAGTTGTTAATTCATTGAGGTTTGAGTTTGATTCTCATTCCAAAAGTGAAAGTGAAATATTATGGGCTTTAGACTTTTCAATCTATATTTCTAACATGATATATAAATGATCAAAAATATTCATACCTGTAAAATTAGTCAAAATTTTCTAGATTATTATTGTTGATATAAGAAATAACTTTACAACCCATAATTATATCCACACCACACGAAAATACAATAAATAGTTTTTTATGCTATATTTATGATACACAATTTAATAACTTTTTGACAGATAGAACTACTATAAATGGTTCTATGTATATTAGGCTAAAGATTTTTAATAGCTTTACTTTTTTTAAAATCGTAACAATGTTAGGAAACTAAAATAAATATTTGAAGTGTATGCATATATATATAAACATTTTCCTTTCCGACAAGAAGAGTGGAGTTATAAGGTTGAGTACTTCACCGTCCATTTCGGTTCTTTCTACTCAAAATCAATGTCGCATGCGCATGTGACATTCATTATATCTTTCCCTTTATTCCTCTGGTTTTCCTTATTGTTTTCTGCAAACATCCCACTCAAGAACCTTCAACACATATTTGTAAAATATATGTTCTAAAGTTCATTAACAATAAGGTTATCTAAATTGGCCAAATGGTTAATGTCCATCTATAAAGTCTTTTTCAACAAAGTTCGATTCCAAATAGATATGTGATCCGTGTGATAGAATTTAAATTTTTTTTAATTATGGATCAGACTTTGTTAATCTAATTGTTGATAAGAAAATGTTGATTAACGAACACTCATATCAAATTTGTATACAAAGATTACTGTTTGAAATTTATGACTTTTTTCTTAGATTAAAGATAGCTACTCTTAAAATCTTTTCATTACTTGTATGGTTAATCTATAACAAAATATATCTTAAGACGTATATCTTATTTAAACAAGTATTTACTAATGTCAATAAATATTTTACCTTTTAATTTATTAAATCAAAAAACGAAAACGACTTCCTCAAAATAGAATTATAAATCTACTAGTCTTATGATTTATCACTCTATAGTAGTTTTATGTTTATTCTTATGTTATATTTTCATTGAAACATTTTTATATTTATTTTAATAAAAGAACACTTCAACAAACAATTTTTTTTTTAATTCTTAAACTTTGATCAAGTATTTCAAGAATATTATTAATTATATGTAATACGAAAATTTAGGGAGATTAATCATCATTCTTACGTATATTGTTGGGCTGATGTTGTACCCGCCATCACTTAACTGCTTCCGTCCCGCGTAAAAAAAAAAGAATCTTTTTTTCCAGTCAAAAATTACATCAGAACTTCACGTGAGACTCACGTGTTTGGTGAAAGGAGCAGTTAAATCCGAAGAAACAAAAACCCCTAAAGGTTAGTAATTTCTGGGTCGAGAAGTCGCTCGAATACGCTGTGAAGAGAGAAACACACAGGTACTTGAATCCGCGCGTTTTTCGATCTATTGCGTATCAAATCAAATATGATCCTGTGAAAGTTTTGATTTTTACTTACAATTTTAATCTGGGTCCTGCTTAGATCAGTCGACACCATTTGCTTCGTTTAGTTAATTTCTAGCTGTTCAAAGATGAACAGAAACTGATGCTCATTCCTTCTAAATTTTCGATTTTTGTTGTTGTTTTTGTCTTTTGATTGCAGTGCCCTGTCTTAAGCTTGAAGGGAAAGAAAATGGCAGACCAAGAGTCAGATAAGAACATTGAAATATGGAAGATTAAGAAGCTAATTAAGGGACTTGAAACGACAAGAGGTAATGGAACAAGTATGATCTCTCTTATAATGCCTCCACGAGATCAAGTAGCTCGTGTCACTAAGATGCTTGCTGATGAATATGGAACTGCCTCAAACATCAAGAGTCGAGTAAACCGTCAATCTGTTTTATCTGCCATTACTTCAGCTCAACAGAGGTTGAAGCTTTACAACAAAGTTCCTCCTAATGGTCTTGTTCTGTATACCGGAACAATTATAACAGATGATGGTAAAGAGAAGAAAGTGACGTTTGATTTCGAGCCTTTCAAACCTATAAATGCTTCGTTGTACTTATGTGACAATAAGTTTCATACAGAGCCTTTGAATGAGCTTTTAGAGTCTGATGACAAGTTTGGTTTCATTGTTATGGATGGAAATGGAACTTTGTTTGGTACTTTGAGTGGCAATACAAGAGAGGTTCTTCACAAATTCACTGTCGATCTTCCTAAAAAGCATGGAAGAGGAGGACAATCTGCACTCCGGTTTGCTCGTCTTAGGATGGAAAAGAGACATAACTATGTGAGGAAAACCGCTGAGCTTGCCACTCAGTTTTTCATAAATCCAGCCACTAGTCAGCCTAATGTCTCTGGTCTTATACTTGCTGGTTCAGCAGATTTTAAGACCGAGCTAAGTCAATCAGAGCTGTTTGATCCTCGTCTTCAAGCTAAGATATTGAATGTGGTTGATGTTTCTTACGGAGGAGAGAATGGCTTTAACCAAGCAATTGAGCTGTCTGCTGAGATTTTAGCTAATGTGAAGTTCATACAGGAAAAGAAATTGATTGGGAAGTACTTTGAGGAGATTAGTCAAGACACAGGGAAATATGTTTTTGGTGTTGATGATACTTTAAAGGCACTAGAAATGGGTGCTGTTGAAACTCTTATAGTGTGGGAGAATCTGGATGTCAACAGGTATGAACTGAAGAACAACACGACCGGGGAAATCGTGATTAAGCATTTGGGAAAGGATCAAGAAAACAATCAAAGCAACTTCCATGATGCAGCTACCAATGCAGAGTTAGAAGTTCAGGATAAGATGCCTCTGCTTGAATGGTTTGCTAATGAGTATAAACGTTTTGGTTGTACTCTTGAATTTGTGACTAACAAGTCCCAAGAAGGATCGCAGTTTTGTAGAGGTTTTGGCGGAATCGGTGGATTGTTGCGGTACCAACTTGATATGAGGACGTTCGATGAAATATCCGATGATGATGTTTATGAAGATTCAGACTAAATGGGAGAAAATATGTTTTAAGATCTGAAGAAGGATTTGAAGTTTGGTGAACATTTGTTTGTATCTTCCTTGTTCATATTGTCTCTTTAAGTTTTTCTGTAACAACGTGTAAGATACATGAGAAAAATTGAGCTTGAGACTTACTTTGAGTCATATCTAATTGCAATGTCAACCATAAATGATTTGAGCTGAAGAACTTACACAACATTAATAATTCCTTAACACTATGATTAACGGTAATGTTATTCTAATTAGTCACAATGTACATCAACATTAATAGTCTTACCTTAAGTAAATGTCCTCAGAATTTAGAAACTTGAAAGTAGCCGTTGGATTAATCAGGAAACAGAAAGGAAACAAAAAGGAATACAAATAACGAATCCTTGTCTATATTTCACAATCTTTTGTGTTCTTTCTTTCTATTCTCTGAGAAAATCTGTGATGAATCCAGGGAAAAGATGTGCTGCTTGCAAATATCTAAGAAGAAGATGTCCAAAAGATTGCATTTTCTCACCTTATTTCCCCCAAATAATCCTGAAAAATTTGCATATATCCACAGAATCTATGGTGCTGGAAATGTTTCCAAAATGCTTCAGGTATGTATCACATCTTTGTGTATCTTATATTCTCTAAAATCCCACATCAAAGATCACATTACTTCTTAAATCTGATCTTAAAGCAACCATTCATGTTTGATTTTGTTGATCATTTAACAGCAACTTCCTGATCAGAAAAGAGCTGAAGCAGTGGAATCATTGTGCTTTGAAGCAAAATGCAGAGTAGAGGATCATGTATATGGATGTGTTGGGATTATCCATTTACTGCAAACTCAAATTCAGAAAACTCAGGATCAATTAGCCAAAACTCAAGCTGAGATTGCTGTTGCTCAAACCAATCATAGCCAAACTCAAAATTTTGAGTTTATGTGATACTTCACTTTAATCTATAATTTCTATAAAGTCTTCTCTGCATTTTTGTTTCCTGTTGCTTCTACTATTCATTTATTAAAAAATCTCCTCAACATTTATATATCCAACACATAATCAAGAGGCCATTATTTACGCTACGCTCTACAACACAATGAATTAAGCTCGATAACTGTCAAATTGAGTTAACTATTTTCATTGCTTAAGCAAATCTAAACTTCATTCTGTTTACAAGTACTTGACACTACACTACTCTTGTAAGAGATTTTCTTGTAAAGTTTACAAAGATGATCAATGAATCTTTTTACTAGAAGAAGAAAAAATATATGTCAAGAGATACTGAACCTTCAAAATCAGCCGGTATCACACTTGGAGAGCATAACTTGATGGTGGATCATTCATTTGATTCATGTCTGCTTCGTTGCCAGATGAAGTATTGAGGCTTGGATCAAAATCCATAAAATCAACCAAACCCTCTTCTTCGAGGACTTGCTCCAGTAGTTGGATCATACAAGCATTATGTTCTTGAATAGGTGTGATACCGTAACCTTGGATCATGCGTACGAAGTATCTCAGACCATCTATTACATTTTTGGTGTTAGCACAAGCTGATAAGACACCAACAAAAGTGATAGCATCTGGTTCTACGCTTGCTTCTTTTTCCATTTCTTCAAACAGAGATAAAGCTCCTTCACCACATCCATGTACCCCCAAACTAGTGATCATTGAATTCCATGTCGCTAAACTCTTACTCTGCATCATATCAAAGACTTTCCTTGCGTCCTGCAAGCTTCCACATTTGCTATACATATCGATCAAAGCGGTTCCAAGGAAACAATCAAGCGGGAAACCGTTTTTATGAGCATAGTCATGAACCCATCTTCCCATAGACAAGCTTCCAAGCTGAGTAGAAGCTTGCAACAAATTAACTATTGTAAACTCATTAGGCTGGACATTATCAACCTGCATTCTCCTAAAGAGCTGAAACGCCTCGTCGGGTCTGTGATTCTTGACGTAAGCAGTGATCATTGCAGTCCATGAGACAACGTTTCTTGTTGGCATTTGGTTAAATATGATTTCTGCAGAATCTAACTGAGAATTGGAGACAAGACCATAAAGCATAGTAGTCCATGAAACAATGGTTCGGCTAGGCATTTTATCAAATACCTTACGTCCAGAATCTGGTTTCCCACACTTGAAGTAAAGATCCATGAGAGCGTTTTGAAAGAAGACATCAGAGAAAAAGCCAGCTTTGATAGCTAAACCATGGACTTGGGTAGCTAAAAGAAGAGAAGAAGAAGAGAGACAAGCTTTGATAACAAAAGGGAAAGTGAATTTGTCAAGCTGAGATTGATGAGAGAGCATGAGGATAAAAAAGAGAAGAGCTTCACGAGGCTTGTGATTAAGAGAGAGAGATCTTATCATAAGGTTCCAAGTAAAAGTAGTGGGAGATTGAAGTTGACGGAAGATGATAGAAGCGTATTGGGTTTCTCCGAAGGAAGAAGAAATACTTATGAGCTGACGAACAAGTAACTGATCGTTGGTGAGATTGTGTTTGATGATTTTGGAATGAATTTGTTTCAATTGACAGAAATTTGAACAATTTCGGAGAAAGTAAGAAGCTTCTGGAGATCGGAAAGGTGGAGGAGAGAGGAGATTTGGTGGGGAAGACGGCGACGAAGCCGCCATTGTTGAACGATTATCTCCCAATTCAGTCTCTGTCTCTCGATTGATCGTGTGTGGATGGATGTTGATGATGAAGGTAACCGGTTCGGTTTGGACATTTAAATCATAATTACCGAAATGTACCGAATTTAACCGTCTTACAAAATAAAAAAATTAGTCAGTATCCATTAGAAGACGAAGCAGAGGAATTTAGGGTTTGTGCTGCTAAATGCAAAGATGGTTACGAGCAGCGATGTAATTCAAGATGGATCCGATGAACAATCGAAAAGATCGGAGATTTACACGTACGAAGCACCGTGGCAGATCTATGCCATGAATTGGAGCATTCGTCAAGACAAGAAGTATCGACTCGCAGTCACCAGTCTCATCGAGCAATATCCGAATCGCGTCGAGATTGTGCAGCTTGATGAATCAAATGGTGAGATTCGATCAGATCCAAATCTCTGCTTCGAACATCCTTACCCACCAACTAGAACCAGTTTCATCCCCGATAAAGAATGCCAAAGACCTGATCTTTTCGCTACTTCAAGCGATTCACTTCGTCTATGGCGAATTTCTGATGACGAATCTCGTGTTGAGCTGAAGTCTTGTCTTATAAGCGACAAGAACAGTGGGTTTAGTGGTCCGCTTACTTCCTTTGATTGGAATGAAGCTGAGCCTAGACGAATTGGAACCTCAAGTATCGATACGACCTGTACTATTTGGGATATAGAGCGTGAAGTTGTTGATACTCAGCTTATTGCTCATGATAAAGAGGTTTACGACATTGCTTGGGGTGGAGTCGGAGTTTTTGCCTCTGTTTCAGAAGATGGATCCGTTAGAGTATTTGATCTCCGTGATAAAGAGCATTCGACGATTATCTACGAGAGTGGTGAGCCGAGTACGCCTTTGGTACGACTTAGTTGGAACAAGCAGGATCCGAGGTATATGGCTACTGTGGTCATGGGCAGTGCCAAAATTTTGGTGCTTGACATTCGGTTTCCGGCTCTTCCAGTGGTAGAGCTTCAGCGACATCAGGCTAGTGTCAATGCCATAGCTTGGGCTCCTCATAGCTCCTCCCACATCTGCACTGCTGGAGATGATTCTCAGGCGTTGATTTGGGATATCTCTTCAGTGGGACAACCTGTCGAAGGTGGTTTGGATCCGATTCTAGCTTACACGGCTGGTGCTGAGGTTGAGCAGCTGCAATGGTCATCTTCTCAGCCTGATTGGGTTGCCATTGCCTTCTCTAACAAGCTGCAGATTCTCAGGGTCTGATTATGGTTTCCAGTTCTTTGTCAGCAATTGGCCTTAAGGATGTAAAGACTCTTTTTTGCTGTTGTTGATAAATGATCCTTTGATGTTGACTTACTAGCTTTAGTTTTTGATTTGAATAAACGTATGGGCAGTTAGTTTGTAACAGAGAGCAAGAGACACAGAGAACTTGAAGTAGATTATGATTAACATTAGCATATGTGTTTAAGTCCTCGAGCTACGATTCAATGAAGGTAGTTTGTCAACAGAGTAATTTGTTAGCGTCATCATTGCATAGAATGTGTATGTTTCTTTGTTAGTTGTTATAAGCTTTGTCTCTGATGTCTGTGTCATCGTTCAAAAATACTTAAAACACTATACGGGTATGTAGAATTGCAAAATCAGGCATTAGCAGCAGTAAGAATAAATGATGTAATCTTGAATAATCGAGACATCAATACATGGCTAAGGACTCTCTGTCCAATTGATAAACAGTCAGGTGGGCATCTGTTTGCATCTGGAGACTGGCGAAGTGGTTACCACAATCAGCCTTCTGTAATCTTTGGCCAATATATCAGTTTCTCTCTAACCTTGTCAATTACAATTGAAACTGTAAATGTAATTGAGCAAATGGTTTAGTCTGGCAGATTGTGTGTGATATTTATGAAGGGTCCTTTTCTTTGTTTCGGACAAGACAATAGATGTAGTAATTATGTATGATTCACAGTCATATGTTCGTAGTAGAATCAAAAGACCTCTGCTCTAAAAGTCTGAACTTTGAAAGGCAGACAAATGAAGACCAGCCTTATCCTTATATAACTGTGACCACTCAATCATCTCATACGATGAAGAAGCCCAAGTGAAAAAGCCCAAAATCAAGAATGATGTGAAGGAGAGACATTTTGAATGTGTGATCATAGAAACGTGAAGAGACAAGAGAGTGATAAACCTACAACCATAGAAATGAGTTACAAAGCTATCCAGAATCTAATCCTTATTTCCTCCAAGTCATCAATTCTTTATCCTATATTATCACTCTCTGCTTCTCCATTCTCTTTTGCTCACTGCTGCAACAAACTTAACTTGTATTCTTTCTGGTCATCATGGCTTCAGCTGCTTTCTCTGTGACCAAACCATCTCTTCAGGTACCTTTCCTCTTCCTCCTCCTTCTTCTTATGGGTTTGCGTACTCAAGTTAAGTAAATGTTGTTATTTGTTTTCAGGGTTTCACTGAATTCTCAGGATTGCGGAGCTCCTCTGCTTCTCTTCCCTTCGGCAAGAAATTTTCTTCCGATGAGTTTGTCTCCGTCGTCACTTTCCAGACTTGTGCAGTGAGTTCTTCATTTTCCTCTCACACTATCTGTAACTTTCATGTTCTATATTATGATCAATCTTCATTGGTGCTCTGATCATCAACTAAATGACTATGAAATAAGTATGTACATTGATCAATCGGATAAGTTCTGTAATAAGATGTTAGCAGTTTGCATCGGTTTCGGTTTTGTAAAGTATAAAGTTGGTTCTGTGTGTGTGTCAGATGGGAAGCACTGGTGGATACAGGAAAGGTGTGACTGAAGCCAAGCTTAAAGTGGCCATTAACGGGTTTGGTCGAATTGGAAGGAACTTCTTGAGGTGTTGGCATGGACGCAAGGATTCTCCTCTTGATGTCATTGCCATCAATGACACTGGTGGTGTCAAGCAGGCTTCACATCTCCTTAAATACGACTCTACTCTCGGAATCTTCGATGCCGATGTGAAACCTTCTGGTGACACAGCTCTCTCTGTTGATGGAAAGATCATCCAGGTTGTGTCTAACCGCAACCCGTCTCTTCTCCCCTGGAAGTAAGTCCCTTTTGTGTCTGATATTGATCTGTCTTTACGAGAAATACCAAGATATGCTTATGAATTTGCTATAAATTGATTTCTTAGGGAGTTAGGAATTGACATTGTCATCGAAGGAACCGGAGTCTTTGTCGACAGAGAAGGTGCAGGGAAACACATTGAAGCTGGAGCCAAGAAGGTTATCATTACAGCTCCAGGCAAAGGAGATATTCCAACTTACGTTGTTGGTGTCAATGCTGATGCTTACAATCCAGATGAACCAATCATCAGCAACGCATCTTGCACCACTAACTGTCTTGCTCCTTTTGTCAAGATTCTAGACCAGAAATTTGGTATACAACAGTTCCTCTTATGTCCTCTGAGATCAATGAAACGGTTTTGTAATGTGTTTTGTATGTAAACCTTTTTGCAGGCATCATCAAGGGTACAATGACGACTACTCATTCTTACACTGGTGACCAGAGGTTGCTAGATGCTAGCCACCGTGATCTAAGGAGAGCAAGAGCAGCTGCTTTAAACATTGTTCCAACATCAACAGGAGCAGCTAAAGCCGTGGCTCTTGTTCTTCCTAACCTCAAAGGGAAGCTCAACGGAATTGCACTCCGAGTACCCACACCAAACGTATCAGTTGTTGATCTCGTTGTTCAGGTCGAAAAGAAAACTTTTGCTGAGGAAGTTAACGCTGCTTTCAGAGATTCTGCTGAGAAAGAGCTTAAAGGTATTCTCGAAGTCTGCGATGAGCCACTTGTGTCCGTTGATTTCAGATGCTCAGATTTCTCTACGACCATTGATTCATCACTCACTATGGTTATGGGAGATGATATGGTTAAGGTCATTGCTTGGTATGATAATGAATGGGGTTACTCACAGAGAGTTGTTGATTTGGCTGACATTGTTGCCAACAACTGGAAGTGATTATAAACTTGTGAAGTCAACTTGTTTATGCTTTTTTTCATCTTTTCTTACATCATGATATCGGTCAAGACAGTGTATTTGTAGCCCTGAGTTATGGATTTGTAATAATAATAAACTCGATTCAAACTTGTTTACATTCTGTCTTTTATAAAACACTTTTCACAGGTCTCAAAATTAGTATAGAGTTGTAATGTAATGTAGTCTGGTTCTTGCAAGAGTACACAATCTCATGATGATATAGTGTAGCTAATGGCCTCTTGATTATGAGTTTGATATAAATTAGTGAAAAGTTTTACTAGAATCATTATTGTTTAAATAGACGCAATCAGAAACAAAAATGCAGTGAATATATTATTCAGAAATTCTTGATGAAACTGAGATATTACATGAACTCAAAATTTTGAGTTTGGTTATGATTGGTTTGCGCAACAGCAATATCAGCTTGAGTTTTGGCTAATTCATTCTGAGTTTTCTGAATTTGAGTTTGCAGTAAATGGATAATCCCAACACACCCATAAACAGGATCTTCTACTCTGCATTTTGCTTCAAAGCACAATGATTCCACTGCTTCAGCTCTTTTCTGATCAGGAAGTTTCTGTCAAAACATAACCAAAACCGACAATGAATGATTGTTTATAACTTATAAGATCAAATTTAAGACATAATGTGATCGTAGATGTGGATTTTGCAGTAGATATATTACATGAAGATGTGATATGTACCTGAAGCATTTTGGAAACATTTCCTGCACCAAAGATTCTATGGATACATGCAAATTTTTCAGGATCATTTGGAGGGAAATAAGGTGAGAAAATACAATCTTTTGGACATCTTCTTCTTAGATACTTGCAAGCAGCACATCTTTTCCTTGGATTCATCTCAGATTTCCTTCAGAGACTAAAAAAGATTGTGAAATCTAGACAACGATTCCGCTATTTGTATTCTGTTTTGTTTCCTTTCGTATTCATAATTAATCCAACGGCTACTTTCCAGTTTCTGAAGTTTGAGGACATTTACTTAAGGTAGACTATTAATGTTGATGTTCATTGTGACTAATTACAATTATATTACCGTTAATCCCATTTCTTCTCTTTTACATTACGATTTTCGATGAGTCAAGACTGTATAATTGTAACACTTGAGTTATGGATTTGTAATATTAATAAACTCGATTTCAACTTGTTTACATTCTGTGCTTTAACAGATCTCGAACAAAAGAAAAAGAATATACAAAGATGTAATGGAATACATTTTGAGTCTTGCAAGAATACACAATCATGTGATGGATTTTCCTAAAACAGAATTTTGCTACTAAAGACACATATGATCAGAGAAGAATGTACCGAGATTCTATCTCATAACTCTCTGTTTTTACTACCTACTTAAGCCTTTGAAGACATGGTCTTTTCAAGCATTCTTGTTCCTTCTTCTTCCATGGCTAGTTTGCTCCATCCTGATCCTCTCATGGACAAAATCTTAGCCCGTTCTAGTCCGTTTCCTCTAAACCCTGTAATCTTTGAAGATACCATTGGCATCACGAGAATTGCGGATGCATTAATAGAGTCTTCGCCAAAACCCAATGCCGCTAAGCAAGCAGTCTACAACACACCAAAATTAAAACAAAATTTGTTAGCTCTATATGCTCAACGTTGAAGCTAATTTGAAGAATCTAGCTTGTGGATACCTTTGCTTTGGCGAGTAGATCAGTTGCTTTCATATACATTCCTTGTACAAGTACTCTTGTGTCTTTGTTGTGTCCCTCTTCAGATGATTGTGGCATCAACCTGTTGTTAAAGATTAAATTTGGTTATAGCAGCTTGATCATGTAAAACTTCTGAAGTTTTGTAATGAGAGAACACGTCTTTTACCTGTCCTCCTCAGTTGGCACACTCGAGGACAAGATGGAGTCGAGAGATGATGAATTATCTTTTGTCTCATTTCCTCTCGTATCATCAGGTGCTAGCAAGGATATGCCTATGAATACACAGATCATTCCTAATATGAACATTGTTGTTCTAAGCGCATCAAAAACCTGTTTATGGAATAAGAAAATGATCTAAGCCTAAATCCACACAATACTGGTACACAATGATGAAACTAAACATCTAGATCCGTTTTAGCCTGAAGATAAAGAAAAGAGAGGAAAGCATCACAGTTTAGTTAAGAGATGAACCTGAAACTCTTGAAAGTAGATGAATCCTGTACAGATGGAGAAGAAAGTCCAAGCAATCTGAAACATTGGAACTATGAGGATTGCATCATATAAAGACAATCCGTCATTCAATCTTGTCATCTGCAACAGAACCACGATGACCATATTTACGTCAGTAACTTTATCGTCTCAGTGGCACACAACAAAGGATCAAAAATTGCAGTGGCTTTACGATTTACCCAGAATCCAGCTGTACTAAGAAATAAAAGAAGCATAGAGTATGTGAACCAGCTGTGCAATTCATAGCTACTTGACATGGCCAATCTCAGCAAGTTTGAGCTGCAAGACAAAACTCAAATTAGCACTTTGAAGTCACGTGCATGACTTAAAAGCCTATTGAAGTAAAGCAGAAAAATTTCGAAACTCACAGCGACTTGGCGAATAAAACTGAACATGATCCTATAGCACCGGAGACCACTGCATATGAGAAAGGAAGCAGCATTTTCCAGTATGAGCTAATCTCTTGTCCAGGTATAGATATCAAAACTTCTCCTTTCCTGGATATATCGACTAAACAAATCAGGAAAGAAGTCCAAAAAGTTGAAAATTTGGTCAATTTAAAATACAAGACTCACCTATAGAGAAAATGGTTTACGGCTACTATTAAAACCAGAATGCCACAGTAGATCAAGAATGTCACATTGCTGTATTTCTCGGCCAACTGTTCGGGTGTGAAAACTGAGCACAGAAGACTAACATTAGGTTATGCTTTGTGAAAAATCGATAGACCTACTTGTTCAAGAATAGCTACCTGGTGACTGATGATTACCAAATGCTACAAGGAAAACGTTTCCAAGAACTATAAAGGCTGTAGCAACGAGTACTCTGTGACCAAAGCATACCACAGGTATTAGAAGAGCTTAGACTTTTTAAATCGAGTAATGTATGCTAAAGATTACGGCGAGGTTGTTTGCATACTTGACTGTGACCATTTTGTTCAATACAACATACGCAAATGCTATGTTAGATACAAATTGAATGGATCCAAGAGCTGCTAGAAGGGACTGAAAAGAGAGTACGTAAAGGTAAGCAAACCAAAGAGAAACCAAAATGCAATCATCAACATCTGAAAAATCAGACAGGTAGGCCGTATCGAACAAATCATTTTACCTGGGCAGCATAACCAAACGAAATGAAATTGAGGCAATTTCCAAGAAGAAACACTAGGATCCCTGTGAATGTCCAACCACGTTGGAGTCAGAACTAGCTCTATATGAACATCAAAGGGAAAAATGTTTAAGACCAAAGCATACCAACTCTCCATGTTTGAAAATGTAAAATTGGCTTCAGTGGTGTCTTTCCTCCGCCATTTTCCTGTAAAGCTAACCTTTCTCTCTGATGGATCATCAATACACAGTCAGCAAAAGATTAACGAGATCACATGTAACTAAACAGTAGTGCAGGCAAATGCAGACCTCATTGTGTCCCAACTTTAAAAGGTTTGTGCCGAAATTTATAGCAATGCTTCCAAAAATGTTGATAAAAGCTCCGATGACCCACTCTCCCATGATTCGAAGAATGGAAACAGCTCAGATAGGGATCATCTAAAGCTGCAAACTTGGGGTAATAACCTAGCTCAGGCCCTCATGTGAATCTTAGCCTTTACAATCTGCAACAGAAGAAGCATAAAACCTAAGAAGGTCTATTCCATGGTGACTGCAAGATGTAAAAAAAAAAAATTTGCAGCTTTGATACGGCAACGAAGAGAAACCCCCAAAAAAACTTCATGGGTTTTGTTCAACCATTAAATTTATTTAAACAGTAATCAAATGGGAAAGCCAAAATTGCGGCAATACAGAGCTGGAAAGAAGGCACAACAAGGGTTTCCAACGATTAGAATAGAATTGAAAAGCAAAGCAGCAAAACCTACGAGGAAACAATAGAGGAGCTTCAGATCCAGATCGATTCTAACAGAAGATTCAGATTGCAAGTCTTCCTCAACCAAAATTGCAAGTCTTCCTCAACCAAAAATGCAAGTCTTCCTCAACAAAAGAAAAACTTTTTTTTTTCTCTTTAAGAAGATGAGATTTTAAGCTTTACCAAACAAAATAGCTTCGACTAAAAGCAAGAATTAAAATTGGATCTTTCCTCAAAATTGAAAATTCTGCAAACCAAGAAGTTTTGATTTTTCGTAAGGAAGACCCAATCGCCGATAAAGCTAAAAACGACGGTGACGGGTTACAAGGAAGATGAAGAAGACGACGACGACAATGCGAATTTTGATCATATAAAAATGACGTTGTGGTTGGGCCCTTTGGTATTTTAATCTGTCTTCCTGCTGCTCCTCACGTTTGGTTTGGGCTTTTTACCATTTTTACTCTCTTCTCTTCTCTCTCTCGTTAAGAGTCTCAATGGCCGAAAAGCACCCTTTGGCTGGCGGGTAAAAATTGACTCTTTTGACCTTTCACTTTCATTGAATCTCTGGAGAGAAAAATACATGGATTTTTCTGATGAAGATGACGACGACTATATTGGTTGTCGTTTTAACGACGACGTAAATGAAGAAGAAGACGAAGAGGGTTTTCCGGTTTTCAACAATGTTGAAGAAGCCAAAGAAGAAGAGAATTTTGCGTCTGATTTTTACAAGGCTGGTTCTGATTGGTCTTGTTTGGTAGTAGAAGATGAAGAGACTGATAAGGTTTTTTCTTCTGAAAAGAAGAAAATGAAACAAGCGAACTTGTTTCAGATTTGGGGTTTACAAGAGAATTCTCCTGACTCAACGAAGAAGATGAAACAAACTGACTTGTTCCAGAGTTGGGGTTTACAAAAGCCTTCTCCTTTCACTTCACCTGCTTCGACTTCAGCGAAAAAGACGGCGGGTGCTCTTGGAAAGAGACGTAGAGATTCTTCGTTTACCAATGAATCGCCTCGACCATGTCCTTTCTATAAGAAACTTCCAGGTATTTCTTATTCTTGACATTCATATGCCCAATTCGTCTTTCTTCTTTTTGCTGAATTCACCCGATATTTGTGATTATATTGTAGGAACACCGTTTACTGTGGATGCCTTTCGCTATGGTTGCGTTCAAGGATGCTCTGCTTATTTCCTGACTCACTTTCACGCTGATCATTACATGGGTCTCACCAAAGCTTGGTCTCACGGTCCCATTTACTGTTCATCTCTCACTAGTCGTCTTCTCACACTTGTTCTCTCTGTCAATCCCTCGTAAGCTCTTTGATGATGCTATCTATGTCTTAAGGACTTCAAATTGTGTATTTAGTTTCTGTGTGACGAATTCTCTGCGTGCAGGTTTATTCATCCATTGGAACTAGACGTTGAATACACTATTAATGGGATCAAAGTCACTTTAATTGAAGCTAATCATTGCCCTGGTGCTGCTCTCGTTCACTTTCGTCTCTTAGATGGAACATGTTATCTGCACACTGGAGATTTCAGGGCTTCTAAACAGATGCAATATCAACCTCTACTCATTAATCAACGAATTCATGTTCTGTATTTGGATACAACGTATTGCAATCCGAGATATAAGTGAGATTCAAACAAATTTCAGATAATAGAACTTATGATAGATTTAAGGGAGCATGCTTATAGAGTTTGATCCATCCTCTTTTTCTTTTTTGTTTTCTGTCAGATTCCCATCTAAAGAAGATGTGCTGAGTTATGTTGTGAGAATCACAAAGGATTTCCTCAGGAAGCAACCGAGGACTCTGATTGTGGTTGGTTCTTATAGCATTGGAAAAGAATGTGTTTATCTTGCTATTGCCAAAGCTCTTGGGGTATAAATTGCTGGAGACTTTATCTTCCTTTTAAGCCCTCTTTTCTGGACTTCTATGTTATAACTTTGTGAAGTTTTCAGGTTAAGATATTCGCAAATGCGTCAAGAAGACGGATACTGCAGTCTTTTGGTTGGGATGATATTTCAAAGAATCTTTGTACAGATGGGAAAGCCACATGTCTTCATGTTCTGCCTATGTCATCATTAAGAGTTGAAGTATTTAACTATAACCAAGATTCTTATCTCAAGTATTGTTATATAGTTTCCATATCAACCTCTAATGATCTTACCTCTTCTCTGATTATTTCTCATAAGAAACTCGATGAACACTTGAAGGTTTATAGAGAACATTATGGAGCAGTTTTGGCATTTAGGCCCACAGGTGAATTTTTTTGCCTTAGTGTTCTTATATTTAAACAGTTTTTCTTTCACTACTGTTACGAAAAGTAAAGATCGTTTTCAGGTTGGACTTACTCCGAGAAGATAGGCGAACACCTTGATCTGATAAAGCCAACTTCAAGGGGGAAAATCACCATTTATGGTGAGTTTGATTTTTATATTGCACATTCTGTATGAGCTTCGCAAGAAATTTATGATAAGGACTCATGGAGGCCAATTTGTCTGACTGTCTGTAATTATGTATCTTTTTAGGAGTTCCATATAGTGAGCATTCAAGCTTCACAGAACTTCGTGAGTTTGTTCAAGTATGCACCAGAAATATTGATATCATTTTATCCATGTCTTTCGTGGATAAGTTTTACAGACTGATTCATCGTTACACAGTTTTTAAGGCCGGATAAGATTATTCCTACAGTCAACATCTCAAATGCTGGATCTCGCGAGAAAATGCAGTCATGTTTCAGAGAATGGCTCAGACGCTGAGATTCAACTCGAGGTTGATATTTCATTGCTTCCTTATTGGTAAGAAAATCAATGGCTTCTGGCCGTTATATCTTTGGTACTTTGTTTTATTGCAGTTTCTGAATCCCAATATATTGATCATTGAAGCTTTCAAGGGATGCATACTTCTTTAAAATATTGAATATAGCAATTGGTAAATTCAGTGGAATTTATACAGTTATGATAGTTGGGAAAGAAAAGGGATCAAAGAAACAGTACTTTCTACATACAACACTTACTTCACTTTACCTAGAAGAAGGATTAGCATCAAACTGAGTTGTGCAGCTCACACGAGAAGAAAAAGAGTAGACAATGCAAAAGAGGAAATAAAATAACTGAATCAGATAATACAAGAGGCAGATTTGGAATCTGGAGATAAGAGGATTGCCAACCTCATTGCAAAACTGGGTTTGTTGCTCAATATAGAACTTTAGAAGAAGATACTTCCTTTTGTTGTCATATTCAAAGCAATTCGCTACATCCCTGTGTAGAAATAATGTCCCAAGCCAACGCCTTTTCAATTGTGAAAATGTACTAAATCTCAAGTGCATTGGTCTGTGAGTGATTACCGCCTTAAAACCTTTTGTCATTCTGTGTTTAATTGTTTCAGAGAGCATCTAAAACAATAGATCCTATAAGTTAATATACTCTGTATTCGTCTTTTACTTTTTGATAAACGCAATTAAGTCACATGGTCTGAAATCATAAGCTTCTCATGTTTCAACTTTGTTTACAAAAGAAGCTACCAATTACATATAACAACATTACAGAAGAAATTTGATATGCCTACAGAGATGACAAACTAATTCACTACAAAGCAATACCGAGAATCAATTGGACGCTCTCCTCGATCTGAATTGTTGGAAATGGTAAGAGAGTCTTCCTTTATGCTTCCTTCTTCTGCCATTACTCTTAGAAACACTTCAAGAGCACTCTGCATCCACTCATACCGACACAATGCCAAAGCTTCTTTAATATTCAGCTGTAAAAGTACACAAATCCTTATCAGTCATTCATTGAATATATCTACTTCCTTATAATGTATCGAATCAAAGGCAACATTTGTGCTTTTACCCATCTCCTCTCGCGATTATCTTGCTCTGGCCATGTCGCAAGTTCTTCCTTCACCTCTAACGCAAACATATAACCTTTGCATCCACCTAAGCAGCAATCAGCTTCCATACTGCTACTCTTGCTTCTAAATTCCCAAACTCCTAACGGATCTTCCTATAAAAGAAACCACCAAAAGATAATCCTATCTTAAAATCTATACAATAACTCTCCACAAAGAATCTATCTTAAACAGGAAAGTTACTCTTATAATTCCTTTAACTCCTGCTTCTTCCATGGCTTCTCGAGAAGCAGCTTCAAGAACAGTCTCATCATCTTCCCATCCTCCCTGAACACAAAATTTCACTGTTACATACAGTTTCAAAAGCATCAAAACAAACAATTCCGGAAAAGAAAAGAAAAACCTTTGGGAAAACAAGATCGTGACGATTAGGAGATGAAACCATAAGAACTTCAAGCTTGTTTTCAAAGTGATCAACACTTGAGTCTTCCTCTTCATCTTTCACTAGCCTATACGGAATGCACCTGCATCACATTCAACACGCAAATTACGGCTTTTTTTATATATATCCAAATTTCGAAATTGAATGAAACAAAAACACCAAACCAAACCAATAAAATCACACCACATCATATCAAAAATCAAGCATAAAAGGTCAACTGCATGAAAGTGAAAGGCAATGTAAAAGATGTTAATACCCAGAAACGAGACGGAAGTTGTTGTCATAACGTTGATGGTCTCGTCCTGTTCTTGCTGAAAGAGTCGACATTTTTATAACCTGAAGTCAACCCCAAATTAATAAAAACTTTTAAACAAAAGAGAAATTAAGAAAGAAAAACAGAGAAAAGAGAAAGAAACAACTAATTACAGAGAAAATGCAGGTCCTAAGCTTTGTAAAAATCCTTTCTTTGTTTGTTGGTTTCAGTTAAAAACATCATCATAGCTCGAGCTTCCATGGCGAATCATCTTGTTCAAAAACAAAACTTTATCGTTTAAAAAATTACCCAGAAGAACTAAAGGAAACAAAGAGAGCTGACAGAAAGAGAGAGAGACAAAGCTGAAACAAAAGGAAAGGAAAAAACAAAGAGAAGAAAGGAACGGTTTTGGATTGTTAGCCATAAAACGAAGGAAAAGCTGAGATTTTTCCGGGGATAATTTTAAAGAGAGCTGACGAAGGAGCCTTCAATTCTTTAATAACCACCCGTCTCTCTTTCACGTGTCTTTTATTTTATTTTTATTTTCTTTTAATATATAAAAATAATAAATTTTCGTGGATTCACATAGAAATGTTTAATTCACATTGGGTTAGTTAATAGTTACTATGACTAAGAAAACATACACGTTTATGTTAAACTCCTTTCAAGACTTAACTCAAGTCAAAAGAGATAAAAAGCGTGATCTATGGTCCTAGTCTATGTCTTAAAACTTCACACAATTTTTCGAAATTAAATTTTGGTGGGAAGAATTAACTACTTAATTAGAAGCAATTACATAATCTAAAGTTGTTTTGTTGGGAATTAAATTTGGACAAATAATTAATATCTACTTTTATAGTGTTTTTATCGAAATTCAATTTTAGGTAAATGTGTAGCATTGCAGAGTTTATAATTTGGTTATAAATTTGAAGAAAAAAGAAAGTTAAAAGTACCTTACAACCCTTGAGTAAAGCAAAATTAAATGGCTTTATGTAAAATATACTTGGAACTTGTAAGAGTGCCTTATGTCATTACCAAACAGTTTTATTAATATATACAAATTAAATTGTAGCTGATAAAAACACATCTAATTAAATTCAGTCGAGTTTTGTTTTGTTTTGGCCAATTTGTTCTCAATCTAGTGGTTAGGATGATCCAGCTAATGATTTGACATCAGAGTTCAATTTATATCTGATGCATTATAATAGCTTAAAAAGAAAATTATAGGGATGAACTTTAGGTTATAGATCGGGTATTATCGATCCAATTGTTGGAAAAAAAAATTACTATATGACCGTTACGAGAAAGAAAAAAATAACATATAATAAGTTAAGAATCTGTTGACATAATGATGAAACAAACCAAAAATAAACAAAACCTAATTGACCCGGTTTAATTAATTAGTAGTTTGCCATTAACCGGTAAAACCACAAAATGCTGAACCAGCCCAAGAGAATTGATTACAAAACCAAATGTCACTTTTCAATCATTTCCGATTTGTATGATTTATTCATGATGACCACGACCGCCGCTACAATCATTGGTCCCCGATTTTCAAATTCTCCAATTTTATTTTTTAAAGTCAAAAGAAACGTTAAAAACGCAATACATAGAAAACGCGAAACGCAGATCGTGGAAATGTGAGTTTGAAACGTTAGCGTCAGAGAATAATTAGAGAGTATAGAGAAGCAACTGTATGTCGATACAGCTGGTTCTTGAGTTCCATCGACCCTACCTTTTTACTCTGTCGATGCATATTAATGTGGTCCTACTTACTTCTTAAAAACTTATTTAATTATTTGATTAAAAGTGAGTTTGTTGAATTTTTTATTTAAAAGAATATTTTTTATGAATGTTTGTTCGCTGGATATCTATTTGTCATTAATTAATTATTAATTTCTTTTAGTTGAAACAACAGTAATGTAGTATTATAATATTCTATATAGTTTAGCTTTCTATTATTGTTGTTTTTTATAGGTCGCCCTCAGAGATGAGAGTCATGTGACATTAAACAAACCTGAGCTCTCGTGTTTAAACATAGTTGAGAACTGTTTTAAGTCATGTTCTCATTCATAGCATTGCTCAAACCTAGAAGAAATTTTTTTAGAATACTGAAAAATGTGGATATGAATATAATTATGAATTAATTCATTCTTGATTTTATTTACATTTTTTTTGTCAATAATAATTGATAGATTAACTTTCTCTCACAATATCTAAAATTCAAATGCTCAATATTTTATACTAGTAGTTTTAAATTTGTTGAGATATCCGATTAATCTTCAAAAAAAAATCATTTTACAAGAATTTATGGTATATTGTCAACATCCAGGATAAAATTTGATATATAACTTAAAATCTATTATACAGGTTAATATAACTAGGTTGAATCAAATTTTGATGAAAATTGTAAAAATAGATATTTATCTACTTGGTCAATGCAAAGTTATATAGATTTTAATTTTTTTCAAAAAAAGAGAATACCAATGCGCTCTATTTCACATATTATATTACTAAAAATCTTCAATTAAATGTAAATTGATAGAAATGACATCATTCTTTATATATATATATATATATATATATATATATATATATATATATATTTGTAATAAACATAAGGAAAATAAGAGTGATAGAAAAAGTGATTTCAATATAATTATATGATTGGTTGACAGATAAAATATATGAAGTCTAAGAATTATAAAAATAGTTATGCAACCCATCTATCATGGTTGGTTGATTGCTTATTAATTTTTATTGACAATCAAATAAATCAATTTTGGTAATCTAATAGTATTCAAGTACTCATTTATTAAAATAATCCATTTAAAGTATTTAAAAACATACCCAAAAAATAGAAAGAAAAATAAAACAGAGAAATTTGCGGAGTAAATAAAAGAGAAGAGAAAGGCAAAGACAGAGTGGTGGTGGTGTTGTTCGTCTTCTTTAAACTTGCGGCGGCGGAAAACTGCGTTACACGGCGGTTTTAGTTTCTTCCTTCTGAATCTTCTTCTCTTTTTTTTTCTTACTTATTATAAATATAAAAAAATTCGCTTTCGCTGTAATTGCAAACTGGCGAAGTGCCCCACTTGTTTCTCTTGTCTTCAAAGGTTCTCTTTTTATTCCTTCTTTCTCTCAAAAATTAACCAAATGGGTTTGGTGGTTGTAGAACACTCATAAACTCAACCAAAGTAAATAGTTTTGATTCTTCTTGTTGTTGGTGTTGATTCTTAGTTAAGTAAAAATTTCAGTGTCTTAAAAGAGAGAGAAAGAGAAAAAAGAGAAAAAAAAGTTGTTGTCCGAACGATGTCACTTTCTGTCGGCATTGTCTGCGTTCCGACACAAAACTTGATTTCTTCTTCTTCTTACTCTTTACCTTCAAGTTCTAGAAGAAATTTCGGCGTTTTGATTTGATGTTTCAGTGTACTTCTTCTTCTTCTTCTTCCATTTTCACACCAAGCTTCTGGTTTTTTTCCCTTTTCTGTGTTTGATTTCAAATCTGTCGACTAAGGAATCATTGAATGTTGTTGAATGAAAAAAAAATGTGGGGAATAACGCCATTGATTGTAGATTTTGTGATATTTAATCGTCGATGAAGTTGAGATTTTTCCTGGAGAGATCTGTCAAGGTTTATTAATTTAATCTCTTCTTCTTCTTCTTTTTAATATTTACTACATGTTGATTGATTGATTTTCACTAAAGAATCCTATTCAATTTCACCAAGTTGACACCTTTTTTAATTTTCACCTTCATAAGCTTTGTTTGCTTTTAGTTTTGTCTCTTCTTCTTCTTCTTCTTATAAATCGTTTTTTTTCTTTTCGCCGACATTTCTTCTACTCCAGAGTTATCGCATCGCATGGTAGTAGAAGCTTGGAGCATCGTTGATAAAAGAGAGAAAGAGAGGTTGTTTTGTTTTCCAAATGTCAGCAATTCCTGCAGCTATCATCGGAGGTGCTATAGGAGCTTTTGCATTCATTGCTCTATTGGTTTTTCTTCTATGGTTTTGTGTCTTTCGTCGCAAGAATGTGTCTAGAACTTCTGAGACTGGCTCTTCTGATCCATCTACTCAAGGTAATGTTAAATCACAAATCCCATCAAATTTCAATATCAATCTTCCTGTTGACTTTCTTGAATGATTCAGACTTTTGTTAGTGTTGTTTTCAGAAGGAAGAAATGTAGCAATTGAGTTGTCAATGAGAGAAGCTAGAAGGTTTGAAATGGAGGAACTTGCTCAAGCTACCAAGAGTTTCACCAATAAAAGCCTCATTGGTATAGGCAAATTTGGTGAGGTATACAAAGGTTTGCTTCAAGATGGTGTTCTTGTAGCCATTAAGAAAAGAACCGGTTTGCCTACACAAGAATTCGTTAACGAGGTGAGGTTACTATGATAATCTTGTTCAAAATGTTTGCTTATGTCTTTAGAACAAGTGTTTTGATTAATGGACTTAAATGGTTTGTTTTTAGGTTCGTTATCTATCATCAATCCATCACCGTAATCTAGTTACTCTTTTGGGTTATTGTCAAGAAAGCAACACACAGTTCCTTGTCTACGAGTATGTTCCTAATGGAAGTGTTTCCAGTCACCTGTACGGTAACTCTCTGTCCTTTATAGAGATTAATGCTATTTTCATTTGGTAACTAATCAGTTTGATAACTGAGTTTGGACAATGAAAGCATCATTTAGATTTTTTCTTCTGTTAGGTGCTGGTGGCAAAGTACCTGGTAATAGGCTAGAATTCAGAAATAGGCTTGCCATATCTATAGGAGCTGCTAAAGGTAAAATCCTCTGCAATAGCCATGAGAATTAAGCTCTCCCATGTGTCCTGATCTTGCATTTACCCTTCTTCTAGGCTTGGCACATCTTCACTCGCTGAGTCCTCGATTGATACACAAGGACTTCAAAACCGGTAATGTTCTTGTGGATGAAAATTTCATTGCTAAGGTTGCAGATGCAGGAGTCCGTAATTTCTTAGGAAGGGATGATGTTGGTACATCGTCTCACAATGTTGCAGACCAGATCTTTCTCTCCCCAGAGTAAAGTTTTTACCTTTTCGACTCATATTTGTTTGTTTCTCTTTTTAGCCCCCAAGTTTCTTAGATTGTCCCCTTTTTGCAGGGTTCAAGAATTCAGAAGATTTTCAGAGAAAAGTGATGTCTATGCTTTTGGAGTATTCCTCTTGGAATTAGTATGTGGAAGAGAAGCATCAGAACCATCCCCTTCAAGCTCAACACAAACTCTAGTCGAATGGGTATGTCTAAACACACTCAAAACTGATTTATAATCAGAACTCACATGATGTTGCCAATGTAAATCTATTTTGACTCTCACTTGTATGCACTGGGGTTTGCAGTTGCAAAACATAACGGATTACTTGGATATACCAATGATAGTTGATGAGAGACTAGGCGGTACATACACAGCAGAAGGAGTTGAGGAACTTATTACACTAACACTGAAATGTGTTGATGTTTCAAGTGAGAAAAGACCAACAATGAGTTATGTTGTGACAGAGCTTGAGAGAATATTGGACAAAGAAGTGAGCTTAACAACAGTAATGGGTGAAGGTACTCCAACTGTTACTCTTGGAAGTCAGCTTTTTAAAGCTTCAAAGTAATCAGAATGGAACTATCTTTACATATATATACTTATATATATTATGTAAGTTCTCTGAAACATAAACAATCAGAGAACTTACAAGGAGGAAAAAGAAGATTAAGACTGATCAGCTGTTTTGTGTTAAGTGTATAAAGAATGGCTGAGTTATTATTATTCGTTTGTTTTTTTAGCCTCCATTCTACTTCCTTTGGAGGTTAATTTCAGCAATTCTTTATTGTAAAAACATTATTTATTGATAAAAAGGAAGCAAAGAGTGGAATGTTGTGTGATTTTTCTTGTAAATCCATTTTTGAATACAGTCTGTTTCAGTTTGGACACTAAAGTTTCAGTTTTACTCTCTCAATAGGGCCAATTTTGAAGTTAGCTTTAAAGTCTTCATTGCCAAGTTGGTTGAATAAGTTTGATCAAAAGAATCCTATTGGCTCACTATTGAACTAACAGAAGGATGATAACTCCTTGTCTGAAGAACCCTAATAGTTATATTTGGACAGAAAATATCAGAGATACTTTTTTCATATAAAGTAAAGCAAATTTGGGAAAGATTTTGATCTTAGCTTCAACCTAGTTATTATACTTCATAGCCTTTTCTGCAAAAGAAAGATAAAAAAAACACAACTTGGTCTAAAAAGATTGATCAAAAGATTCCAATTGGATGAACACTCTTGGACTAGTATAGTTCCTAAAGTATCTATCTATTTGCTACATATGAAAATTTATTTGTCAATACAGTCAAAATCAAAACTTAATGCTCTGATTTTTGCATTGATTTTATTACTCTGTCCCTAGTTTTGCTAAAACCTTTGTGGGCACACAGAACTATAAACAGTGTTTGAGAGATTCTGAAACCAAAATCATGTTTGGTCTGATTTTATGTCGGGAGAGAAGATCTAATGATAAAGACTCTTCTTCTGTAGATTGGTGAATTTCGTAAATGAATGGTGGGTCTCATTTAATCTTACCTTCCAGATTTTGACCTCGAAGAAAAATAAACATTACTGTCCACTGAAAGGAAAAGCTCAAAAAGAAGATTATTTTCTTACAACAGAGAAAACAGAGCTCTGAGATCATAATCAGCAATGCAACGACGTCATAAATTAAAATCAATTTTGACTTTTTAAAATAATAGTTGAGGAAAAATGAGAACCACTCGATTTTGGATAGAGTCATCGTGTAAAGGTTTAAGCTTTTTTAGCCAAAGAGAAAGCCTTTTTAGCCAAAGACAATGGCGACGAAGCTGATTTCTCCGCCGTTATCTTGTCCATGGATTACTTCAAGAGATGTAATTATCAAAGGACTTCCAGTGCGGAGAAGAGAATGGAGGACGAAACGGAACAGAGTCTCTGCCGTCTCCGCCATGATTGTGGAGCCACTTTCTGCTGTTTCTTCTTCAGCGATTCAGATTCATCAATGGTGGGCACAAAACCCTAATTCATTACTGTTAATGGCGGAGACTGGTGGTGGTTATTCATTGGCTAGCTACTACACGTCTTTGGGTTTGTTTGTTATCTCTGTTCCTGGTCTTTGGTCTCTCATCAAACGCTCTGTTAAATCAAAGGTTCGAACTTTTTAAATTACAAAACCCTTTCAACCCCCAATTCTCATTTTTCTTAGAATTTGAAAGCTTTGATTTTCAGATAGTAAGAAAGACGTTTGTTGTTAGCGAAGGAGAAGGAACTAGAATTAGGAAGGAACCAAAGCAACTTGCTGGAGAGATTCTCTCTTTCTTCACAAGGAAGAATTTCAACATCACTGATAGAGGAGAAACAATCACGTAAGCTACAAAAAGTTAGAACTTTTCATTTGGGTTTTAGGTTAAATTACTGACATGACTCTGTGGAATTCAAAGGTTTGAAGGAAAGATGGTTCCAAGTAGAGGACAAGCTGCTCTGCTTACGTTTTGTACATGTATAAGCTTAGCAAGTGTAGGTCTTGTCTTAACCATAACAGTTCCTGACGTTGGTAACAATTGGTTCTTCATTATCCTTCTCAGTCCACTTGCGTAAGCTCTCTTTTTCCTCTGTCTCTGTCTCTTTAAGCTATGTGAAAGTGTTATTGTGAATGATTTGATGATGATTGTGTGTTGCAGAGGAGCATATTACTGGAAAAAGGCGTCGAGGAATGAGGAGATAAAGGTGAAGATGATGGTGGGTACAAATGGGAAGTTAGATGAAATTGTGGTTCAAGGAGATGATGTTCAAGTTGAAGAAATGAGGAAAGAGCTTCAACTTAGTGAGAAAGGAATGGTTTATGTCAAAGGTCTCTTTGAGAGATCATCATGATATAACATTTTATTCCTTTCAAATTTTGCCTTTTGGAAATATGTTTATAATTGTTCAAAGATGAGATTTAATGACATTCTTTAACCTCATTTTTCATAGTTCATACTAAATGAATCAATTTGAACACAATGTTATTAGCGACAAAATCTAATCGATAATCCAAACTAATGATTACAATATCATTTGGTTGTATTGTATATTTGCTAGAACAATTATAATTTGTTTATTTTTCGATAATAGAGTCCATAAGATTCATAGTTCAAATTTTATACTATAAGATAATTCGATTACTCATATATATATATATATATATATATATTTTTGTAACTCAGGAGTTCCCAACGTTTGTGGTAGGGGTTTGGACTATTCTTCTGAGAGTGGTGTAACCCACTGATAGACTCTCACCTCCAGGTATTCAAATAGGCCGAAAGTATCGACTCATATTCATGTAGGGGTGACTAGGAAAATGTGTTTTAGTTTCGCATAATAAGGAAATCGAACGCACAAATTCTTTAAAATCCTAGGCCCGCTCCTACCACAAATTCCTTGTTCGATTATTCATATTTAAAAATGAAAAATTACAAAAATGAACATGTAACCAAAGCAATTTCGCAATGTCTCCAACATTTATCTATTTTTCTTTCCTTTTAGATTGAAACTTAGGCCAACATGAATGAGCAAAGAAGATCTTTTCGGTCATACTAAAAGCAAAATGAATGATCTCTTTTGGTCAAGAAAATTTGCTTAATTCATTGTTCATGCATTAGTTTGAAATTGGATGAAAATGTTTAAATAAAGAATGGGCTTTTATTGGTTTTGGGTTAGACTGGGCCTTACTCAGATCCACGAAAAATCAATTAATGAGATAAAACTTTCTTTTGATCAATTACACATTTTTTTAACACTCGATCAATAACTGCCTGGTCCACTCGATCATTGGGTATAATATGATGTCTATTTTCGATGGACTTACCATATGCCACTATACCAAAGTCATTTTACAATCAATTACACATTTGTTTGCAATTATTAGATTTTGCTTGCAATAAAATTTGTCATAAATAATTTGGACCATTTTATCACTTCTCTCACAAGCAACTATGCAGAATATTAATCAACACATAATTGAATTTGTTATTTATTAAAATATTTATATTGTCTCTTAAGGGTTGTGAAGTGGATAAAGTCTAATCTAAATTAAATAATTAATACAAATAAGTTAAGACAAAATATTTAAATTAAATTATCCGAAATAAGAGTGATAGTGATGACTAATGACTTTTAATTCTTCACGCGCCTCTCTTCTTCATCCTCTACAAATGAACGCTTGTCTACTACATTGTTCTTCACGATCATCTCTGTAATCTTCTTCTCTTAAGAAGCTCTCGCTTCTATGGCGGTCAAATCTTTCTTCTTCTTCTTCTCTCTCTTTTTAGCGGCGATTGTTATCGGAGGTGTCAACTCCAATTACATAGAGTACAATACAACATCGAGAATCGTCCCTGAGAAAATCAATGTTCACTTGGTTCCTCACTCACACGACGATGTTGGTTGGCTTAAGACCGTTGATCAGTACTACGTCGGTGCTAATAACTCCATTAGGGTACTTACTCTCTTCACATCTCTCTCTTCCATGAATTTTTGCGATTTTTAAGAGCTTAATTTGGTTTTGAATTTGATTAAATCAGGGAGCTTGTGTTCAGAATGTATTGGATTCTGTAATCGCTTCATTGCTGGATGATCAAAATAGAAAGTTCATTTATGTCGAGATGGTAAGATTCAGATATACCAAATTCGGAGATTTTCTTGTGGTTTGCTCGATGAGATTACTTATGGTTAAATACTGTATCTTTAGGCATTCTTTCAAAGATGGTGGAGGCAACAAAGCAATGCTAAGAAAGTTAAAGTCAAGAAGCTCGTTGACTCTGGTCAATTAGAGTTCATGTGCGTTAGATTTATCTTGCCTTTATTTGATATCTTGTATGCGTCTAGTGTTCTGTTGTCTTGATGTGTGTGTTTTGCAGAAATGGTGGAATGTGTATGCATGATGAGGCGACTCCACATTATATTGACATGATTGATCAGACAACATTAGGCCATCAGTTTATCAAAACTGAGTTTGGTCAGATTCCAAGAGTTGGTTGGCAGATCGATCCCTTTGGACATTCTGCAGTGCAAGCTTACTTGCTTGGGGCAGAGGTATAATTTGTTCGATTTTTAGTTCACAGAGACTTCAATCGAGGGTAGTATGTGAGTAACTAGCCTATATTAGCTCTAAGTTAATTTGATTAGATAAACCTTTTGCTTTCTTCTACAGTTCGGCTTTGACTCACTGTTCTTCGCTAGAATTGACTATCAAGATCGTGCAAAGAGATTAAGAGAGAAGACACTTGAGGTTGTTTGGCAAGGTTCCAAGTCCCTTGGTTCATCTTCACAGGTTAAAACCATCAAGACTCGCAATATAGTTCTGTTATTTCCATTGTTTAGCTATATTTTTTCACTGCTATTTGGTGTTACTTGTAGATATTCACCGGTGTATTTCCAAGACATTACGATCCTCCTGATGGTTTCACATTTGAAATAAATGATGTATCAGCTCCTGTTCAGGTACTAGCAATAGAACCTCCTGTGTTGTGTTTGAACTTTGCTTGAACGTGCACTGATGAATCATCTTGATTATAGGATGATCCTCTCCTTTTTGACTACAATGTTCAAGAGCGAGTCAACGACTTTGTAGCTGCAGCCCTCGCACAGGTAAAGATCATATCGTTTCTCTTTTTAATCAGAAAAATAAAAGAAGTTTTGGTAGGATATGTCTTATATTTTCTTTCTTGGTTTTCTCTTATCAAGGTCAATGTGACTAGGACAAACCATATCATGTGGTTAATGGGAACTGACTTCCGTTACCAGTATGCATATTCATGGTTCAGACAGATGGACAAGTTTATTCATTATGTTAACAGGGTACACTGGCTTTATATCCTAGCAAATTCATATCAGTTGGATTTCACTAGTATTAAGGTAAGAGAGATACCAGTCTTGATTTTCTTGTTGTTTGGAGGATCCAGGATGGGCGTGTCAATGTTCTGTATTCGACACCATCTATCTACACCGATGCAAAATATGCTGCAAACGAGTCCTGGCCCCTAAAGACTGATGATTTCTTTCCGTGAGTTTGACTGCTCAGATTTTACTGTCTACAAATGCAAATGTGTGTTATTTAAATAAATAATACATGAACCTGTGCCAGGTATGCGGACAAACCTAATGCATACTGGACAGGGTACTTTACTAGCAGGCCAGCCTTTAAGAAATACGTGAGGGATTTAAGTGGTTACTATCTGGTATGGCTTATTATTTTATTTTATTTTCAAAAAAATTCGTAGACTTGTGGTTTCTTTTTTGCTTCATTCTTACATGGCCTTATCTGATTTAAAACAGGCGGCTCGACAATTGGAATTCATAAGAGGTAGGAATAGTTCTGGACCAACAACCGATGTGCTAGCTGATGCTTTGGCTATTGCTCAACACCATGATGCAGTTAGTGGTACACAAAGACAGCATGTGGCTGCAGATTATGCTCTTAGACTCTCAATAGGTTATCTGCAGGTGCGTTTTAGTAAGACGTATCATGTATTTTTCATGAAATCTTTTTTTCTCTTGTTGGTGGAAGAAGTTTAAGAATTTCTCTATTATCATTTGCTAGGCTGAGAAGGTGGTTGCCTCTTCCCTATCCTTTTTATCAGAAGCAAAATCAAGTACTGAAGAGAATAGTTCCGGCACAAAATTTCAGCAGGTAATGCGCTTGTTTTGGAAATTTCTATATTTCCAATTATACTATGGCTGTGTTTGAAGAGTTCAGAAGACGTTGAGATCAAGTTTGAATGCTTATTTCAATTGCTTCCACAAAAGATACTATTGCTTTAGGAGAAGTTAAATTTAGTAACCTGCTTTTTGATGTTTTACCTTATTGAATCAAGTTCAAAAGACTTATTTTATTCTATGGGCTGAGCCGATTCATGTCTTGTACATCTTATTGGCAGTGTCCCCTGCTTAATATTAGTTATTGTCCTGCATCTGAAGCTCGTTTGTCCAGTGGGAAAAGCCTGGTAAGTCTTTCAAGCTGGCTTACTTTCAGTCTATGAAGTCATGGACCACGTGGTTAGCTCTTTATTTTTTACATTTATCTCTCCTTGTAGGTGGTTGTTGTGTACAATTCTCTTGGATGGAAACGAGAGGAAATTGTCCGAGTTCCTGTAAGTATAGCTCTCTCTTTAACTTTGTTTATTATCCAATATTATTTTCCAGTCATTGCAGCATTTACCAAATCGATATGATAATTTCTTTTAGGTGTCGTCTGAAAATGTTATTGTGAAAGATTCATCTGGAAAAGAAGTCGTGTCCCAGCTTCTTCCTCTTTCAGATACTTCATTGAGAATAAGGAATGAGTATGTCAAAGCTTATCTGGGTAGATCACCAAGGGATACTGCTAAACATGTGCTTGCATTTACAGCATCAGTACCACCTCTGGGGATGAGCTCGTATTTCATCTCAAACACTGGACGAACAGGTAGCTATGTTGCAGAATGTGTAGTATAGTCTTGCAAATTTATTTGTGAATGATAGGATCTTGAACATAACTTCAACTTCATATGCTCTGGCTCTAATTGCCAGGACAACTGGTTCCTCGTTAATACCAAGAGATGTTTGTATTTACTTAATATTTCGTTGTCTCCTTTGATTTAAGCCCGTGGACAATCTGCATCATATGTTGCTTCTGGAACGAAGAATAAATATGTAGAAGTTGGCCACGGAGATCTAAAGTTACTTTATTCGAAAGAGGGAGTGAAAATGACTCGTTACTTAGATACCAGAAATCAGGTATGCCTGCTTTTTTTTTCCTTCTAATCTAAACTTCCCTATTTTTTTCGTTTGAATTTGTAAACATCGTCTGATGTTGATTTCCGGTAAATTTGAAGGTCACTGCAGACCAATCATATGCTTATTATATTGGAAGCAATGGATCTGACAAGGATCCACAGGTAACTCAGATCTTTAACTGATACAACGTCATCTACTTAGCTATCCTCTTGTCGTGTTTTAAATGGTTCTCTTCTCATTTATATTTATAAGGCTTCTGGAGCTTACGTTTTCCGGCCAGATGGTGTGCTTCCAATTAAACCCGAAGGAGAGGTAATACATATAATCTGCATCTATAACCATATTTCTTGACCATATGTGAAAATACAAAATAAATGTAATTTTCTTACTTGACGTAGGCTCAACTGACTGTTGTTCGGGGACCTTTGTTTGATGAAGTGCACCAGGAGGTTAACTCCTGGATATCACAGGTCAATTTCTATTGCAAGTGTTTATTTCTCTTGTAACAGTTCTATTAGAATTACAGAAGTTATAACTGCGTGATCCATCTTGTGATGGGCTTGCTAATATGCAGATTACTAGAGTTTACAAGGGAAAAAACCATGCTGAAATTGAGTTCACTGTGAGCTGATTTTTTTATCGTCACATTTAAACTAATGAAGATAATTTCAGAATGATTATAATTTTCCTGCTCTGTAGGTTGGGCCTATACCAGCTGATGATGGTATTAGCAAGGAGATAATCACTAAACTTACAACCACCATGAAGACAAATAGAACATTTTACACAGACTCTAATGGTCGCGACTTCATCAAAAGGGTATAGATGCAAACTTCATGTGTGGAATTTATATCCTTAACTATTAAACAGTTTTTATTTTATTTGTAACATATACTTTCTCGCAGATTCGGGACTTTAGAACAGATTGGGACTTGCAAGTGTACCAACCAGTTTCTGGGAACTATTATCCTGTAAGGCATCAAATCCATCTGAGATTCCTTCTCGAGATAACTTAGGTCTTCTACTTAACTGAGCGGCATTATATCTGCCTTTTGACTTGCATATTATTTTCTTCCAGATAAATCTCGGGATATACATGCAAGATAAAACCTCAGAGCTATCGGTGTTGGTGGATCGTGCTGTAGGTGGATCCAGCTTAGAGAACGGCCAAATCGAGTTGATGCTTCATCGGTCTGTCGACTAAATTTTTCTATATAACCAAGAAAATCATATGCTTTGTTTGCTTGTGTTTTCACCTTTTAATTTCATTCGGGTAGGAGAATGCTTCATGATGACATTAGAGGCGTTGGCGAGGTTCTTAATGAAACAGTCTGTCTCTCTGATGGATGCAAAGGATTAACAGTAAGCTTAAGTTTTAGCTATCCAAGTTTCAAAGTATTAGCTTTTAAGGGAACATATGTTAGAGCTTGTTTCCAAAGTAATTGAGTTGTCTCTTGTTAGCCTAAAACAATTTGCATAATATTGAGTTGTTTGCAGATACGAGGGAAGTATTATGTGCAGATAGATAAACCTGGAGATGGAGCAAAGTGGCGTCGGATATTTGGTCAAGAAATTTATTCTCCACTTCTTCTAGCATTCACAGAACAGGTTGCTCTGACAAAAGAACTTTATTCTCCCATTTACTTTTATAAGATAGTGAAGTGAAATAACGAATTTTCATTGTAGGAAGGAGATACTTGGATGAATTCACATAAGACGACATTCTCAGCGTTTGAACCATCATACTCATTACCAAAAAACGTCGCATTGCTCACCCTACAGGTTAGTTGGATTGTGTTCTGTAAATATGTCAAAGGCATATTAATTAATTAACCACACTATTTTTAATGCTATCATTTTCAGGAGTTGGAAAATGGAGAAGTTCTTTTAAGGCTTGCTCACTTATTTGAGGTTCTTACTCGTCCTCCATATGTGTTTCTACCGTTAATCTGTTATGGATATGTGCTCTTTGGCTGTGGAATGGTAGTTCAACACTAGGCTGAATTTCAACAATTACTAACTCGTTTTTATATTCAAAGCCCATGATTACCATTTTCACTCTTCTTCTTCAAATGATTTCGTAGAAGTTGAGTTCTTTTGAGTCACTGTTATGTTAACCTTGTGAAGGTTGGAGAGGATAAAGACTACTCAGTTATGACAAAAGTAGAACTGAAGAAAGTATTCCACAACAAAAAGGTACTAAAACTGAAACTCTCCCATCTCTTATTTGTCTCACTCTGTCCTAACGAAAACAATTGCTGTTCTATGGTCATTTGTTTGAACAGATAAGCAAAGTGAAAGAGACAAGTCTTTCAGGGAACCAAGAGAAGGTGGAGATGGAGAAAAGAAGGCTAATATGGAAAGTAGAAGGCTCAGCCGGGGATGAAGTGAAGAGAGGAAAACCGGTAGATGCGGAGGAGCTAGTGGTTGAGCTAGCTCCAATGGAAATCCGAACCTTCTTGATCAAGTTTAATGATCACATTGCATGGTTGGTGAAAAGAGAGCAGCAACATAGCTTTTGAAATAATACAGTTTGAATTAACAAATGTCCGATGTGAGTTTATTATAAAAGCATTGCTATTGGTGTATACCTGGCTGAACCGTGATTGGTATATACCAAAATCAAACCGGACATTCATGGCACAGAGTAGCCTTGGACATAATAATTGGAACCGAAAAACTGAACTGAACCGAAATAAGAAGAACCGAACCGAATCGGAACTAGTTAAATAACCGAACAGTTTTAAAATTTAAGAACTGAAAGAACCGAAACCGAATAAAAACATCAAAATATAATTGTATATTTAAAAATAATTATTTATATAGAATGCAATAATTCTAAATATCCAAAATTTTAATTTTAAATCAAATTTGTTAATAATTTGAATCAAAATTATTAGAAAAACTAAAATAGTTTATCTTTTATAATTAATTTATGGTTTTTAATGATTTTTTATTTATAAAATTAAATAGAAGTATCCAAACCGAAATTGAATCGAAACCAAACCAAATTTTAATAAGTACTCATTCGTTATCAAATTTCAAGAACCGAAAAAACTAGAAAAGGAACCGAACCGAACCAAATTTTTTCGGTATCCATTAGTTAACATTTTTCTAGAATCGAAAACTGAAAAAACTGTCCCCAACCGAATCAAATAACCGAATGCCTAAAACTAGCATAGGCTCACAGACCCTAAAGTAGATAGACACAAAACCGGAGGTATTACAGTAATTTCTGATAAAAGATTCGGTATATCCACCCGCTAAAGAAAAGGAATCACATTTCAGGTTAACGGATCCGGGTCGGGTACACGGAGCAGACTCCTAAAGAAAAAGGCACGAAAATGTTTTTGGCCTGGGATTAAATTTTCCAAAGTGTATGCACAGAGAGAAGAAGCGGTGGCTCTGAGCCGGCGAAATTTCCTTTATCATCCCTAAATTTTTCATGTCCATCTTGCCTCCTCCGCATATTCAAGGTCACAATTCGTCTTCTTCTTTAGATTCCTGTATAAACCCTAGCTCTGAGCATGGCGACAACTCTTCTGCTGCCTCTCCTCCTTCCCGGATCTCTTCCTCTGGAACTCGATCCCTCAGCCTCTCTGGACATTCTGAATCCAATACTGATTTCTCCGGTGGCTCTCGGGGTAAGGAGATTGATTGATAAGCCCAGCTATTTGATTTTGTCCTTAAATTAGGGGTTTTTACATTGAAAGACCGCGAATTTGGCTGAGTTTTGATATTTAGCTTTTGGAAACATTTATAATTTGTAATTTAGCTCATTCCATCTCTAAATTTCGATTTTTTGAACTGTAGAACCGATTGCTGCAGCTCAAGAGAGACATAGCCGTGGATCTTCCAAAGAGGTAAAAATTAGATGCCTCTCAGTAAATGATGAATTTTTGTTTTGTTTTAAAAAGTGACACTTTTCCAGCAAAGTTTTGCTCTAGTTTGCTTTGAATTTTTGTTGAATGATGGGTTGTTGTTTTTACTACGATACAGATGACGCAAACTGGAACTGGGAAGGATAGTTTTTCTCTGCATAGTGCAGATAAACGTGACCATTCTCGATATAATGGTCGAAGAAATAAGTCTAGAGGGAGACCTACTGGAGCTGCTGGTTCTTCTTCTTCTCCTGAATTGCAGCATAATACTGGACCTTTTAATTCTCCTAGAGGTGGTGTTTCTCATCATAATTCATCTGGTAGAAGAGCCAATATGATTAGCGGGAACCATTTACTGAATTTTCAGTATGATCCGATTTCGTCCCCACAATCTAGAGGTCCTCCTATACCACAAAGAAGGCAACAGTACAAGAGGAGGCCTTACAACAAAGATTTGTTTCTTAAGGCCAATTACAAGTTTGTTGTGTTGGACACTGGAGATCATTCTCCTGATTCCATGGATCCAGATAAGACGCTGCAGTGGGATAATATTATTTGTGTAAGGTATTCCACACCGTCTCCAGTGCAGTGCCCGATTTGTTTGGAGTACCCTTTATGTCCGCAGATAACTTCTTGTGGGCATATTTTCTGCTTCCCGTGTGTTCTTCAGTACCTGTTGATGGGTGTGGATAATCACAAGGCTGAATGCGTCAAGAGGTGCCCTTTATGCTTTGTGATGATTTCTCCAAGGGAGTTATACACTGTTTATATTGAAAACGTCAAGCAGTATTCTGTTGGAGATCCCATCGAGTTTGTACTTTTGACTCGCAAAAAAGGTTCTTTTGTTCCAACCCGGAAAAATGTGTATGACACGGCTGTTCCTCGTGGTGAAAATGAAATATATGATCCATTTGTGAAGTTCACTTTCACCCAAGATGTTGATCTTTCTGTTAGACAAGCAGTTTCAGAGTTAGACAGTTGGATTGCGAGAGCAGATCCTGGGGTCGTCGAAGACTTGGAGAAGCACCTATATGTAAATGCTGCTCTGGAGCGTCTAGAGCAGAGAAAAATATACTGGAATGAGCATAAGCTCTCTAATTACAGAAAGTTGAGCTCAACGGCTAGTAATCAGACACAATCATTCTCACCTCCTGACGTCTCTCGAGTTAGTTATCAAGCACCCATCGGGGCGCATGGAGCAATAGCTAGCAGCTCCAACGATCAAGATAAATCAATTGAAGATTATTCAGTGGATAAGTCAGATGGGGACTCTCAATCGAGTTTGGAAAAGAGTAGCGATAATGGTCACCCTCATGAAGACCAAGACACACCGTCATCTATCTCATGCAATGGAAGTAAAGGGCCCCTGATGCCCCAAAATGACACTAATGACAATGGTGCATACAACTTTTATCAGGTAATCACTTTCGAAGTGACACAATATGTTTATGTAAAGTACTAAGTAACAGTTGCATAATAATTGTTTTATTGCTAAGTGCTGGTCATTGAGTATATTAGGGTGAGTTTCTTTGATATGAATAGAAGTGTTATTTTCTGCTTGTCAATAAGTTAATTGGTTTTATCCTTGACATGCTCAATTGTGTACCTATACAGTCTGTTGATGGTCAGCACATTATCCTTCACACTTTGAATGTAAAGTGCCTTCTGCATCACTACGGAAGCTATGACTTTCTTCCACCAAGGTGAGAGTCAGGGTATTTATTCATCAGAATTCTCTTATGCCAAAAAATAAGATAGGTTCCAATGTAAGCGTTGCCTAATCATATCTGTATTAATTTGATATGCTTATTCAAAAGTGTATTATTCATCTCTCCTTTAGTATAAGAGTTTAGGAACTGGTTATAGAAGATTGAGTGTTGTAATTTAGTATGAAAATCAAAGCTCACTATAGATTCAAGTAGAATTGTTTAGTGGAAATAGTTATCATCTGTAGTTTGTGGTTCCAATAAAGTTTTTATTTTAATCTATGAAATGGCAGAGTGAGTGGAAAGATATTGGAAATGGAGACCGTTACCCAATCAGAAGCGATAAGGAGGCGCTACCGCTTCTTGAGTCATTTTTCTTTGACAACTACATTTCAGGTATAGTTTTCCTTGGTTTTTGTTCCAATCTTCTGCACATGTTATTCACTTAGTTCTATTTTCTGCACATATTGCTATATCGTGACATTTTCCAGATGAGGTTATCCACGGTTTGGTAATCTTTTCAGATATGTGAGATTGATATGAGGGAATCGTTGCCTCCTAATGCCTTTGCTCCATTTATAGATGAAATGAAAAAGCGTGAGAAGCAGAGGAAAGAACGCGCTAGGAAGGTATACCTCTTTCTAAATATGAAACACAAGTCATGGTCACTTGATGTAATCTCTTTTAGATGCCAACCTTCTTTGAGCTTTTGTGTGTTCACTTCTTTAGTATTTGGTACTTACATATGGCAAATTATTCTACTTTGTGTTGTAATCTTCCAGATATTACATTGTTTTAAGGAAAACTCAAGTCTAATAAATCATTTGATGTTCATCTTCCAGGATCAAAAAAATAAAATCAAAGCTGAAGTAGCTGCAGCTGCAGAACTTGTGCCATTGATGATGGCCAGTTTTGGACAGTCCTCTCATGATGATTTTCCTCCATTTTCCCTAGATGACTTTGAAAGTTAGAATAAAAATCTCTCGTCTCTTGATAGGATTGGAGGTTTAGATATCTAAGCAGAAAACTTTTGTTGTTTCCTTTTATAGCTCTTGGAAACTCTGCCCCAACAACATCAAGTCCTCCAACCATCCGAGAGAGAAGTTCCTTTTCAAACGTGACAAAGCTTGGTTTCGCAGCAGGCCATGACTCTCCCAACCTGAATACCGAGCCAACAAACATTCAAAGCACCAGCAGTGAAGTCACAAACACAGCCACAGGTAAACCATTGTTTAAGCTCTGCACTTTTCTTTAAGGATATTCTCTGATGACCTCTCAAACATATTCTCAGCTACAAGAAACACAAACACAACATCATTCGCAAGTGTAACATCAAGAACAACACCAAGTGCACCAACTATCAAAGAGCCTGGAAAGAAAGGGAAGAAACAGAACCGAGTGCTTCTATCGACAACTAGTGTACGCCGTTACTAAACAACACTTTCAAGTTCTATGGCCCTTTGTGTATAATATTTGCTTCTAAGAAAATCTAAATAAGTAAAACTCAAGCTTAGGGCTTTGTTTCTTTGTGCAACCCAAATGTTGTAACTGATAATGAAGGTGTCTTTTATTATGATAGTCAATTATATGACTTTGATGACTCAAAAACACAGAAAATTACAAAATTGGAGAAAATATCTTCCAAGATGAGAGGATAACTATCCAGTGATTATGATTCTCACATGTGACATCAAAGCCTGACCTTATCCTACTAAAAATATCTCTTTTTTTGGTTCAAACTTTGGACCAGTGATTTATGTCCGTTGGAACATCAATCATTGAGTCAATAAAATTAAATATTTACTTAGTTTTTCTTGTCTGAAAATTCTTCAAAGTTTGTAATATATGTGTAATTTTTCTTATTGGTTACCAAAATTTAAGAAAAATAGTGAAAAAGGACAACAAAATTAGATCAGCTTTGCATTGGTTTGTCTATAAAATATAGCATAAACTTTACCAAAACGAAATCTAATATCAAAATCACCAAAACCAATTACCCAAAAGATCAGCAAGAGATCACAATATGCAGGGAGCTTTGTTCATCAAACCAACCATTCTTCTTCCTCTTCCTTTACCACTTTCTTCTCCAAAGCTCTCTCTTCTTCCTCCTCAAACCATTAAAGCTTCAAGACTCGCATCACTCAGACCAAACAACGCATCATCTGATTCTCTCACAGTCGATTACGAGTCTGATCTGCTTTCGTAAGTTTCCCTTCACTTCCTCTCTTCTCCTTGTCTCTTATTGACTAACTTATATACTCAATACCATCTCTATATATACTCAGTGTTTTCCCGGCTGAAGCATGTGAAGTAATCAGTGGGTATGCTTGTTCTGCTGACATTTACCCTGAAGTCAAGCTCGACACAAAGCCCATCTCACGTCCTGTGGCTTCAGAGCCTGTTGACAGAGAATACGAAGAGTATAACAACCCCAAAACGTAAAACTTTTCACTTTTTATTAAAATGTTTCCTTTCATCTTGATTTTCAATCTCTGATTATGTGTTTTGGAACTGGAAACAGAGTTTTTCGTGAAGAGGCCTGTGATGATCTTGGAGGAGAATTCTGCGAACCTGACTATCAAAAAGATGCCAACTAGAAGAAACAAGACTTTGATGTGATGATGTGAATATGTGTTTGTATCTCTACTAAGTCTTTGTAAACACTCTTTTTAGTTTGTGAAATCTAGCTTCATGTTTTATTCAAGACTTAAGTTGTGTATGAATCAATCACAAACCTTTTCATGATATCTATCTAATCATAGACTCAAAGCCCAAAGTTAATCGAACTGAACCGTAATAATGGATACTGAGTGATTTTCTCAAAATGCTCAATGGGACCTCTTTATTTATTGTGGATTTCGCTTAATATACGAAATCAAGCAGATACCCGACGATAAACTCGATTTTACATAGATATAACATTAATAAATCTAAATTTTAATATATTTCTAATAATTTATAGGTAATTTATAAGTATTTTTGATGAATATTTCAAAGTAATCGGACATTCAAATATTTTCTGGTTCTCAAATTTTTTGTCCGAACCAACTTGAAACCGATTAGAACCAAATCGAAATCAACCCAAAATCTTTTTAGTATCTATATAGATAAAAAATATTATGTGTAAAAGACTTGGAACCAATCAATTTCTACCTAAAACCAGACTAAGTACCCAAATACCCAGACCTAGTGATGTCTAAGTCTAACCATTGAGATGGGGAGTTATGTATTACAAAGGTTTATTTTTAAAATGAATATCTTGAAAAGTTTGAATCCTTAAAATAGGAAGACTTTGGCAGAGAAAACGTTAAAAGAAACAAACGAGCACAAAACGTCTTGAATCATCAAAAAGAGCATTAAAACTAGAATCACGAGGACTTCATTAACTAATACAATGATAATCATATAAAATTCAGAGAACTACAAAACCCTAAAAGAAAGGTTAACTTTTTTGAAAGATTCAATTTTTCAAAGGCCCACCACTTTAACTTTTCTTTCATCACATCCTCAACGTTCTCGTGACTCTAATTTTGTACGGAGACACAAACGGATATGAAAGTTTTAAATGTATTAAATTAAAAGCAATTTGGTGGGGGCCTATTCTCTGCTCTTGCCTCTCTTCAATTCTCAGTGTGAATTCTTCATTCTCACACCATCAAAGTTTCAAGCTTTTCATCTGCTAATGCCAAAATCCATCTCCTTTTGAATGTATAATATGATGGTTTCATCTTTGCCTTTCTTTGTTGATGACAAAGTCAAATCTTTTTTATCATAATTTGAGATGAAACATAATGGAAGAAGTTAAACATTGCTAAAAACAGGTTGAAGTTATTATGTACCTAACAACAAGTAACAACAACCTCAAGTTCTTAAAACTTAAATTAAAACAAATATGATTTGCAATTGCATTACATACTTAAATTGAAGTTAAAGAAAAAAGAAGAAAATTGCAGGTTTAAAGGGACTTAGTTCTTCTAGCTCTGCTTCAACAGATGCTTAATGGACTTGAACTCAGGAACAGATTAGATCATACCAGCATAGCCTGCTGTATCGAAAAGTACAGCTTTGATTTGATCAGGCAATATCTCTTGTCCTTCTTGGCATTGCTGATTAGAGAAAGGAAAACATGTTACTGATAAAATCTTCTACAAATCCTAAGAGTGCTTAATCTGAAAGTAGATTGATTACCTCAGCGCGGAAAACATCCAAGGCAAACCCATTGAAACAGCTAATCACGGCTTGTTGAACGTCTAATCCAAGATTGTCCAAAGCTTTCATGGTAGCGAGCAAAAGACCAGGTCTACGACCACAAAACATATGAATGTTCACTGCTCTTCCTTCCCTTAATCTAACCTCAACCTATGAATAATTCAAGCAGAGTAATGTTACTAACCATGAATCTTTTGTTTTTTTTTGTTTCCTTTCCGGTCTAAGCTAAAATTATACAGAATATAGCTCTTACTCGTGCTTGCTGGCCTTTAGGACTTGGTAAAGAAGAGGGGCATAACTCTTCCTTCACACGGCATGAAAGAGTTTGAGGTGTAGGCGTTAATGGATGGAAGCTTGATGAAGTTGGAGGGAGAGATCCAGGAGGAGTAGACTCAAGTTCGTTGTGAAGATCATTGATCCTTTGTAGAAGTTCCTTCAGATAATCTATTGCATCTCCAAGTATTGATGCTCTATCCATCTGCAATTTCATAAAACAAAAAACACTGATCACGAGCCTCCTACTCAAAAGCGTAAAGCAACAAACTACATTCAAAGTTTGACGACTATAACAACAACAAAAAAAGAAAAAGCTACACCACAACACAACTCTCTCCAACTAAGAGCAATTGCAAAAAGTAAATGATGAAGATAAAGCCTTTAAGGAGACAAAAGAGAAGTGATTGCTTACTTTGCTGATCTTGGGAACAACTGATCGAAGCATATAAAGCCTATCATTAAGCTTCTTCCTCCTTCTCCTCTCAGCCATAAGATTCTTAGCAGGCATTCCTTTCTTCTTACCTTTACCTCCTCCGATCTGAACACTTTCAGCAGCTTTACCGCTCTCATTTAGCTCATCAGACTCATAATTCAACCCAGAAACCTCAATTCCAGTCTCATCCATCTCTCCATCATTACTTAACCTCCTCATTCCTGAGCTCTCCGAGTTTCCAATTTTGCTTCCAGAGCTCTGACGCATAGCTGCACGTTTCTGGAACAGAGTAGGCTGTGCACCAGACGATGCTAACACCTCTAAAGGCTTCAAAACTTTGGCTCTGTTCCCCACAAAACCACCATTAGCAGGACTCCCAAAACCTTCTAATTCCAACGGAGCTGAGAATCCACCTCCTCCACCACATAACACTGAATTGTTGTTGTTGATGTGGTTGTTGTTTTCTGGTGCAAGAAGCGACCGAGCAGACAAAAAATCAGGAACAGAAGTCAAATCCCGGTTCCCCAATTGTGTCAAAGAACCAAAACCCATCGAAATTGGTGCATGGATTTGGCCAAGGAAACCAGATTCAGAGCCGAATTCAAAAGCACTGTCAAAAGGATTTGTAGAAGAAGGAACATTAAGGAGACAAGACTTATTGTTTGTGGATAAAAACTGATTTTGCTGAGATGGGTCAAGGCTAAAAGCTTGAGAAGGAGAACAAGAAGTAGACGAATCAATAGAGTGTTGAAGAAGAAGATTATCATTAGGATTAAAAGGAAAACCACCAAGAAATCTGAAATCTTGTTGATTCTGTAACATTTGAAGATCGTGTGGATGTGGTGTGTTACTAAACCAATCACCTTCAAGCATAGGCTTGAATTGAGAACCATCTTCATGATTCCTACCCCATGAACCTTCTTCATTCTCCACCTCCTGAATCCTTTCTCCACCACCACCTAACCAAACCGCACCACCGTTGTTTCCGTCGAGAACCATCGCCAAAGTTAAGAGCTTTGAGAGAAAATTCTGCAAAGTTGAGAGCTTTAACTGAATTATGAAGCTTGAAGACAGTTCTACACAATTTGAAAACAAAGATATACTTTGAATTTTCAGAGACTAAAGTTAAAAAGCAGCATTAAAGTAGAATCACGAGGATTTCATGAATTGAAGAAGCGAAATCTGAAAAGTAAGATAGGGATTTTTCCTTAAGAGAGAGAGAATAATAGAGAGATTCATAGCTTCAAAAGAAATTGAAAAATTAGGTAAAGTGGATTCAATTTTTGGAAACGCCCACCATAAAAATTTGTGCTTTATCATTCAACACTTACCCCAGATTTCTCGTGACTCTTTTTGGGTTGATTCGTCGTTACCGTCTCTCACCGTCACTTCTTCTCCATCTTTGCTAATCTGCTTAGCTTAACTTAAGCTTATCTCTCTGTGTTTCTGTCACCGTCTATTGTCTTTATATGGAGAAGAGTGTGAAAAAACGATTAAGCAATTAGCTAATCATTACAAATTAGCATAAACCATGCAACGCGTGTCTTACATGCACTTCATTAACTAATAAGATTATACCTGCATTATAACATGAGATTTGATTATTTTTTAAAACCGTGTCCATTAATTTGTTAGATCCATGTTGTTATTTTGGTATAGTATTTGTGAGATTTTGTTTTAGAAGCATAAAACCTAAATTGAAATTGATCTGAATTAGAATAAGCGAACCCGATAAAATACCTAAATAGATTCTAAATCTATCCGAAAAACCAAAACCGAATCAGAACAAATCAATAACCAAATTTTAGCTTTTTTAAGTTTTTTATTATTTTCTAAAATTTTGATTTTTTATATATATAAAAATATTTGAACCCGAACTCGATCTATACCGAACTGAACCATATCCGAAAAATAAAAAAAATACTCAAATAAGTCTTAAATCAAGATAACCAAAATACTGAATTATATGAACTGAACCCAATAAAATATCATCATATGTGCTAAATTTATGTATCCGAAAAATTGAATCCAAACTCGAACTGGAATCGGATCAAGAACCGAATTTCTATCCGATATATTTTTATTAATTTTAATTTTTTTTATGTTTTTTTTATTAAATATTTATTAGTTTTGAATTTTTATATAAAAGTTTATAATAAAATCAAAGCCTACTTCTAAGAATTGTTACAAAAAATGTGTTAATTTTATTCAAAAGTTTATAACAAGATCAAAATAAAAGTATCTCCCACTTTAATATATATAATTATTGTTACATAGTTATTTATGTACAAACACTTTTCAAGAACTTTGTTAAATTGCGTTTAGAATTATTAATTAATCTTAAAAATAAGTAATATTAAAATTAGCGTAGGCATAAAAATATTGAATAAACCGAACCAAAAACAGGAATTTGATTTGGTTTGGTTTCTATCAAGTAGCCAAACTATTCTAGAATATTAGTACCTATGATTTTTGGTTCGATTTGGTTAAAAACTGAGAACCAAAAATAACCAATAACCATAGAAGAGCCATTACTAACACATATTCTTAAAAATGTTTCGAATATATTTGGTTATAAGCAACCATTGAAAGTTCAGTAGATTAGTTATTTTTAATCCATTTGATAGATTTTTTTACTTACTTAGTTAAAAGTAATCGCATTTTTTTTCCAAGTGTTTGGTTATTTTTAATTACAAATCATCATTCAAACTAATTAAAAACCAAATTTATTTCGGATTTAAATCAATTTATATTTTAAATATTCATTTGAAACCAAGCTAAAATAATCTGAAACAATCCAAACAAAATTTTAATCAATATTTTTATAATTACCACATTTCTAAAATTGAAAAAAAACAAACCTAAACTGAACCAAATGCCCAAACTAATTGAAATGAATGTAACGCGTGATAACGTCTGTCTTATTGAAATGAATGTAATGTCTGTCTTATTTTAATGTAATATTAAAATACAAAAAGTTTCTCATAACTCTTTGTGAACTTTTAAATATTAGAAATTTAGTCCTGTGATTATGATAATCCAATTAATAATTATAGTAATTCTTTTACATAAAAATGACGATCATTTCCAAACGCCCATAAGTAAGATCATTTGGAAGCGGCTTTCAAACGCTTATACAAAGTGTAAACAATCATTTAAAATGTCGCTTACAAATGAGTCCAAACACTTACATATAAGTTCAAACGACCATACAATAAAAAAACTGATTGATAGCAAAATACGAATATTGTTTGCAAACAGGCGTCTGATTGCTACCAATCAGAGATTCAGAACCTATTTCTCTATGTGGATCTCAAACAAATTTCTGAGGGATTTAATCTAGTATGTTTTTCATTACAATCCGTAGAATTTTTTTCTTTTCAAAAATCCTTTAAAAAATATTATGTTTTCTTGTAGGGAATTGCTAATTATGTATTGAAAATTCATAATAAACTATCAACCTGTGACTGAAAAATTATCTTGTAAAATGCATATACTTGTTATTGGATAAGGGTTTCCAGGTAGTATTAGGCATTCGGGTATCTAGATCTGATCGGATCGGGTCTTTAGAGTAATTTGAGTTTTAGTTTTTATTTGATCGGGTTTGGGTACTCGTACTCCCATGATCTAAAACCCATTCAAATTTTTGTTAGTTTCAGTTTGGTTCAGTTTCGAATATTTAGGGTAGGTTTAAGGTTTGGGTTCAGATTTAAGGTATTATGCCTAGGATTAATTATGTAATCACAAATAAAATAATATAAAAAATGTTTTTGGTCAAGTGGTTCAATGTCTATTTCTATACTTTTTCAATCATAATTTGACTCTAGAGAGTAATCTTGTCCCGCATGATAATATTTTAGATTCGGGAAAGTTTGAGTTATATATAAGTATTGTTAAACAAAAATATTACACTAATATAAACTTCTAAAATCTACTAGTAAATTAAGTTCAACATAGACTAACTAGAGTTGACTCCGTGATGATATTCTTGCCTCTCACTCATAATTGGCTTGATCCGAAGAGCATACCATTGAGTTCCTCCAATCTCACTTTGCAATCTCCACTCATCTGCACAAAGAAGAAGAAAAATGAATTTAATATAACTTAACTTTATGAGTATAATAAGTAAAAGGAAGGTAACATTTTGATCTATATCGACAAGTACCTGAAGATGTAGAGTGTAGAAGATCCTTGAGGCGGAAGAAACAGAAGAAGAGACGCCTACGACACTAAGCCTGTTTTCTTCTAACTTAAGCAACATGTCCGAGATAGATGTCCATTCCGAGGTAGCAATTTGGACAGCAATCTCTGTATCAGTGAGCCAATTTGCTGCAACCAGTTATGGGGAAGAATCTATTGAATCCATCTTTGCTTTGCTTCTTCTCTCTTGCTGGTTAGTTTTTCTCGAGATTCTCTTAGAAACTCTTCTTTTTTCCGAGACAAACGTCGAAGGTATGTACTTCACCACTTCACCTACCGTCATTGGAATGCTCACATTCATCTGCATAATCACAGTTAAAAGGGCTTCTTTAGTCCCATGATAGAAGGATCTAATAAATGATTCAGATTTGTATATTAGAAAACTAATATATTCAAGAAGACTATTTTTTATTCTCCATTTCAATATCACAAAAGCTAAGCTAGGATTAAACATATTACCTGAAATCCAAACCCAAATCCGATTTAATTAAGAAAAATCAAACTAAACTGAACCTCACAAAATATTCGACTGGTTCTAAATTTATATACCCAAAAAGCTAAACCCGGATCCGAACCAAAACCACATCAAGAATTGAATAGATACCCGGTATATTTATATTAATTTTTGGTCTTTTTAGATTTATTTTCTATTAAATCTTTTTTACACCAAACCCGACATGAAAACTAAAAATACCTAAATGGATCTTAATTCAATGAAACCAAAAACCAAAAAACCAAAAAACCCCGACCTGAATTCGAACGGATATCTGAATGTCCAGGTATGTTTGATACAATTTTTCAGATGTTCTTTAGAGAGTTTTAAAAGCAATAAACCTTATTATCAAGGAGAAGGCAAGAGGGCACGAAGTGAAGAGTACAAAGCATTAAGCTTTTTACGACGATTTCGTTCATTTGCGTTGTGATTCAGTTTCTTTTCCAACGCCGTTGTTACTCGATCTTCTTCTTTATCATTGGTACTGTTATTATTACTACCATTGTTATGACTATGGCTTGTATTGATGTTATAATTCTTGAAATCATATGATTGGGAGAGAGAATTATTAGGATAAAGTAATGACGGAAGATGAAGAGAAGGGGAAAATGAATCAACTTGAGACAGCCATGGATACTCCATTGTTGAAGATGAGTACCATTCTTGTTGTTTACGTGGAAAATTTGGTGTTAAAGAACACATTTTGCTGATGATAAAGGAAGGAGGAAGATAATAAGACAGAATTTTAGATGAAATTAATCAATCAGTGTATAGCTTAGTTGTTTAATCTCCAAGAACTTAGTATTTATAGATCCATGATTTGTGAACCTTTTATTTTGTTAATTATTTAAGTGTTGTATTAGACTCCACACATCGTTATGTGCCAGACACTACAAAAAAACACAGGTATAACCGACGGGAAAAAGGTTGTCGGTTATGTCGTCGGTGAACCGACGGCCAATGACCGGAAAATGTGATATGTCGGTTGCCGTCGGTCTATACAACGGAATAACATCCATCGATTGCCGTCGGATAGAATAACCGACAGCAATCGCCGCCTGATGATTGTCCGTCGGTTGCCATCGGTTCAACCGATGGACACCGACGGTCTATAATTAAAATTTTTTTCAAATTAAAAAAATAAGAAAAAAAGTCACTGGTTAACGTCGGTTTAGCATAACCGACGGTGTATTTATTTTATTTAATATTTTATTAATTAATTTATATCGGAAATAATTATCCCGTCGGTTGCTTTCGGTTCCCATCGGTTCTATTAACCGACAGGAACCGATAGACATATAATTTCAGATTTATTTTATTTTAAGAAAAAAGAATTTTGATTTTTAATAATATTTATAATAGTGAACCGATGGTAACCGACGGCATCCAACCGAAGTGGTTACAAACGTTTCACATATTATTCGCTGTTGTAACCAAAAATTAAGTGGCCATACAAAGCAGTCGGTTCCCGTCGATTCATATCTTCAATATATTGGAACGGCTTCCATTTCTCTCCATCACACGAATCTAATTTTACTCTATAAATTTTCAATGACAAACTATAGCGATCGATTTTGGATGGACGGACCACGTATGGATGAAGCAACTGTCACATTAACCGAAGAGTATGTTGCCGGGCTGAGAAACTTTATGGAGTTCGCGGCTTATCGGAGTCTAACGCTCGAAACAAGTAAGATGTACTGTTCGTGTAACACATGTCAGAATATGAAATTCATTCTTGTTAAAAATGTGTGGAGTCATCTATACCGTAGAGGGTTTTTACCGAGTTACAAAATCTGGTATTCGCATGAAGAAGATGGTACGAATATTAACTACGGTAATTATAGCGGAGTTGGTAAAAGTAGTTTAGGTGGGGATATAGGTAACCCGGTAAATGAAGAAGTAGATGTTAATCTTGGTAGTAGCGGATTAGGTGGGTTAGGTGTAGAAACCACAATCACAGCTGAAAACAATGTGGGTACATTTCAAATGGTCAACGATGCATTTGGGGAGGATGTACCGGTTTTTACCGCGGCTAGAGAGAGGGGTGAAGAACCAAATATCGATGCCCGTAATTTTTTTGGTATGCTAGATGCTGCGAATAAACCCTTGTATAGTGGTTGTGGTGAAGACGTGTCACCGTTGTCGAGTGCAACTGAGATGATGAATATCAAAACAGATTAAAATCTACCGGAGAGCTGTGTCGACGCACTAACCGGTCACTTCAGAAAATGTCTCCCAGCTGATAACACATACGCGGCATCGTACAACGACATCCAGAAAATGGTTGTCGGGCTAGGATTACCATACAAGACAATTGATGTTTGTGTAGACAATTGTATGATCTTCTAGAGACAGGATTCAGACCAGATCCACTGTCGTTTTTGTCGTAAACCTTGATTTCAAGATACAAGTGGGAGGACTCGTGTGCCATACAAAAAGATGTGGTATTTGCCTTTAGCAGACATGCTTAAAAGGTTATACCAGTCAGATCGCACAGCAGACGCAATGAGATGTCATTTTGAACATAATTCAGCCGGTAAGATAACACACCCTTCAGACGCAAAGGCATGGAAACAGTTCCAAACAACTTATCCCGATTATGCTTAGGAACCGAGGAATGTATATCTAGGGCTTTCCACATATGGGTTTAATCCTTTCGGTAAACATGGGCGACCGTATTCAGTTTGGCCGGTGATTGTAACACCTTATAACCTGCCACCAACTCTGTATATGAAACAAGAGTTTTTGTTTTGATAGTCCTTGTACTAGGTCCCGATCATCCTCGGAGATCACTTGATGTATTTTTGCAACCTCTAATTCATGAATTAAATCAGCTATGGGAGAGTGGTACAGTAGTGTTCGATGTTTCTACTGCACAAAATTTCCAAATGAGAGTTGTGTTGATGTGGACTATCAGCGATTTTCCAACATATGGAATGTTATCGGGATGGTCTACGCATGGGAAATTGGCTTGTCCTCACTGTCAGGATAACACAGAAGCATTCCAACTCAAACATGGATGGAAGACATCGTGGTTCGATTGTCACCGATGATATCTTCCTATGGATCATTTGTTTTCTAGTAGTGGGAACGAGTAAGGCACGAGATTTTTTTTTGTACACATTGCTTAAAAAAGTTTATCCACCATTAAATCATAGTGCTCGATTCATATCTCAAAATTACATTTAAACCCAAAAAGTATCACAAATAAATTAATTACACGATTCCTTAGAATCCAACTCTAATGAAAATGAAGCATATAATAATGTTATGCATTAAGTAGGTTAGCCTGCATTGAAATCAAATAAATAACAACTTAAAAACACACTAAACTAAATTTTATTAGAAGACTAATTAAATTCAATAAAAAACAAAAATGGAAATCACAACATTAAGAACCTTTCAGTTTTTTCTCATTTTCCCTAATTTCAGGTTTCTTAACTATAAAACTGATTTTCTATCTCGTAATATTAGAAGATTGTTTAGAAATCTGTTTTTCGATAACTTTGTATCTTATTATCGATCTTAATATAATAAAATTGTAAAGGTGGAAGAAAAAAAACAACACAAGAGAAACTTTTTTGAGTTAAGTTGTTAAAAGTCTGTTTATTTAACTGAACTGCAACTTCAGATAATCACATTCTCTAACATAATAAACTTTAGGGTTTGGGATATAGATATGATCTCCGGTATTTAATTTTATACATGATCTATATCTTAAACCTTAAGTTTTATCATTGCGGGATATATATTATATGAGTATTTGAAGTCTAACTTTTGTATAGGAGATAAGCTTTTAACAACTTGAATACATAATCCTTTCACTATCACCAACATATTCATACATGTATGTATATCATATGAAATTTGTTGTAGCTTGTATAGGTGTAATCAATAACAAATTATTGAAGTTGATTTCCCATTTATTCGTGGTGTCTAGTAATTCATCAGGTATTCGAATTAAAATAAAGACAAAGATTCCAAGAACCAACAAAGTTATACTTCTTCGTTTTTGTAATTATTGTTAGCGAATCGAATACTAGAAATTGTTCAAGTATTTTTATAAATGCTCATGAAGTTAACATCGCGTCTAATTTATCATTGTTATGACTCTTTTTCTCATATTAGTTTTTCATTTTTCTTAACTTGATTTAGGCATGAAAGCATACACCACTCAGATCCATATATATTAAAAAGAAAAAAATTGTCCTAATACGCCATTGTTTTACGCTTCTTTTCTTCTATTTAGGTTTCGAAATAATTTCTGAACTAAGCAAAAATTTCTGAACCCAAATTGATATTCCCGAAAACGATTCTAAACCGATATATAAAATTATCCTAATGGAATAAAATTTTAATACCGAATTAACTTTTTCCGAATCGAACCAAACCCAAACGATGTGAAACCGAATAAAATTAACCGATATTCATAAAAATAACTAATATTTTAATTAAAAATATAAAAATATGCTTTTAATATATGAAAACTACACAATCTCTAACTAAAATTAATTAATTATTTTTATTTTATTTTTATTTTATTGTTAAAAACTTAATAAAAATATAATTTGGTCATAAATATAACTTATTTTATAGAAATTTTAAAAACCGAACCGGAATCCGAAACCGAACCAAACCAAACCAAATATATATTATCTACTATTCGGCTACCTTATTCTAGTTACAAATTTTCCAAACCCAAACTTTTCGAACTGAATCCAAACCATTTAACCGAATGCCCAGACCTACTTCTATTTTTAGAAAGTTAAAAAGTAGCGAATCAACAAAAATAAAATTTAAAAGTCTAGAAGTAATGAAAATACTAAATTTCCATATGATCTAATGGATGACGTTTATTACAAAAGTAAATTAGTTTAGTTTTTCATGTCATCGTCTTTCATTTAAACTATAAAAGAAATTCTCACTTAAATGTTATTTAGCAAAAAATATAGATCATTGAGATGTTAAAACACGACTTACAAATAAAAGCTAGAATATTACTCCCTTGTCTCAAATTAGATGAGGTTTAAAGTGTTTACATAAAAAAGTTTTTAATTTTTGATGTTTCTAATTAAAAATATCATTTTATTCTATATAATAATCATTCAACTAATTAAAAAATAAATAATTTAATACAAATATTTTTTAAACAATTATTTATTTTTTTCTCTATTTTTAGGTTTTTATGTGTTTAACTAGATCTTATCGATCTATAATCTAAAATTCATTCTCTCTTCTTTTAATTTTGAGGGAGAAATTGAAATCATGATACAAAAGTCGTTAGCTAAATTATTTAAACTACTAGAATGAAAAGATTTTGATTATTTCTACGTGTTTTAAATAACAAAACAAATAATTTGACATGCAACATGGCGTGAACGTAACGCGAGGATTCATGACTCATCTCCCAGAACCTTTGCTGCTCTTCGCTGCCAAATTGATAAGGTTATTCGAAATCGATTTTCTTCTTTTCACTATATGGACAATCACAAGCTTGAAAGTTTTTATAGACATTGGTTTGAGATTTCTTAATTCTGTTTTTTATTCTTTAGCATACTTATTTTATAAGTCCGTTCTTTCTATTTGTCTATAACAGTTTTTTTTAATCAATAAATTTAACATTTCGAAAAAAAATACACTAGATTTTATCATTTGATATAATCTTTATACCTTTATCACTTTCAGTTTAGCTTATGAATTTTTGTTATTAAAGACTATTAGTTTTCTCCAACAAAAAATTCCCACTTGTTGATGTTGGAGAAAAAATATTCTATAGAGGTGGATCCAGGTAAATTCTGTAAATTATTATTTTAGTTTCTCTTTCAAATGACTCATATGGCTTTCCTCGGAGAATGATTCAACCGACTAGAGGAAGAAAATAAAATATAAATTTACATGGTATGTAATCTTATTCTACTTCTAATTAGATCATAGACCGTAGAAATTAAACTGATATTCTTTAATGTCTGCATCTGAAATTTTCTCATCAAAATTCGACTCAAAAATAATAATATAATCTCTGTAATAAAATTTTGAGTTTATAAAAATTGAATCTTATTAATCCAATCGTCGAAAAAAATAGATTATAGACTTTTAAATTAAAGTAACCAATTAATGTATGGTAAGAGAGAATCTATAGAGTTGCAAAGGAAAAAGTTAGTTTAAATAAACCAAATTGTCTCTCTTTACAGTTTTTTACCGAAAATTGATTACAGTTTAGGCTATGGAACATAATTGATTGATTTAATTGCGATAGAAAAAAAACCAAACTGTATATTTTATTTTACTTTTGAGAAATGTATTTTATTTTATGTGATATTCTCCGCTAACATTGGTGAAACAATAAAATTAGATTTTTGTACTTTTTGTTTTACCAATCACATTTACACCTTATGTTTCCATTGTACTATCTTATACTAAAGTTGGTGGCCATTTTATTTTTTATGATATGAAAAGTTAAATTTTTCCTCCTAAACTTTTGCTTACATGATATTCATGCAAAATGAAACAAACTATTCTAATAATAGAACATGAAGAAAAATGCATTTGGTAGAATAGTTAAATATTTACTTTTTCTACCGGATTTGACTCTAAATACTTATATTCTATCGATCTAATAGTTGATAAAAATAATAAAGATATATTTTTAATTCTGTTTTATAGATATAGAGTCAATATTATTATGTGAAGATAATGTTGCATGTGTATCTAGACGAAAGAAGATATATCAAAAATCATAGAATAGCTTGAGAAAAATAAATACATTTATTTAATGTCCAATAAACGAATTAATACCACAAATTTCTTTACAAAATCATTGCCTACCACTTTATTCAAAAAAAAATATCCATTATATGCACCATCAACAAAATGTGTAAAGGTGTGATTCTTACCATCGTAGTATTATTTTCCCCTTTATATGATTTTTACATTGGATTTTCCAAAAAATTATATTTAACAAGACAGTAAAAATATAACACATTATGTTATGGTAAAATCGGTGTGAGTGTCATACATTTTTACGTTTTGCATCAGTTAAAAAAATATCATACATTTTGCATCCTTAAATGTATAATAAAACTAGTTTAAAAGAAAACCACCCTAAAGTTGAAAGAGAACCCTAAAATGTGTATAACTTGCGTTTAAAATAAAAATAAAATTAATCTTAAGCAAAGGAATTACTAAAGTTGACATTTTGATAACTTTTCATATAGTAATTATTAAGAAAAAAGAAAGTAATTTTAGATTTTTTATTTCAAAGCAACATGAGAAAATTTTCTAAGAACAAAAGTAAACGTTCTTTATTTTATTGTTGGTCAAACTACAGAAACCACAAAATCACTAAAAGTAAACGTTCATGATTTGATTCTATAAATTAGAATTGACTTTTGGTTTCTGAATTTAATTTTTAGTAGTTTTTAGGAGCATCCGATGATTAATCATACCATGCGTATTACGCATTCCGTTAGTTATGAATTTTTAATTGTTTAACATAATCATGCTTGGATTTTTGTTATGAAATACTATTTGTTTGAGAAAAAAAAATCTTCTATAGAGGTTTATGAAATACTACTAGGAGAATGCTTCAACTGACTCTAAAAATTCCTATTTTCACTAGAGGATTAAATGTCCTTTTTATTCACCAAACTTGTGATTCAGATAATTGCATTATCTAATATAATAAAAGTTTTGAACTATGTATCAAATTTTGTCGATTGATAAAACTATAAAAATATATTTCTTTGATCCAATATAATAAATTTTTTGATCTAATTGTTGTTTAATAAAACTATAATGATATATTTCTTCAATCCAATATAATAAAAGTTTGGATCCAATTGTTGTTTAATAAAACTATAAAGATATATTTCTTCAAATTAATTTTATGGCAGAACTTTGTTTGATCATAAACCTCAAATAGGCCTACTACTGTGTATGTTTTCGAGAAAAAAATCACTGTTTTTGGATAAAAGTATAATATTACTATAATCTTTGTTTTTGGCTCGTTCATTTTCCACTCTTGCTTTGTTACTTTGTTACTTTGTTGTTCTCATATACTAGTGATTTTTTGTCCTGTCCATTTTTTTTAACATTATCTTATGTTTTGATGACTTTGTCTCTCTTATATTAGAATATTATTATCTTTTTCTTTTTTTCATACACAAATCACGTATAATCTCACAAAATTTCATAATCACAATCTGTTTAAATGATCAAATCATTTGATTTAAAAAAATAGAAAAAAAATCAACAAATCATTCTAAATATGCGGAAAACTTAACAAATATCTCCAAATATAAATTCTCTTACATCTTCTAAAATTCTGATTTTAATACACCCACATGACAGAATGTTAAGAAGGGTTAACAAGAATAAGACTACTTTTTTGAATACTTTATTAGTAGTCAAATCTCTTAAAATCGATAATAACGATTCCAACCTCTCTCTTATGAGTATTAAAAATATATTTGGTCCAGAAGAATCGTATCTTGCAAATTGTACTAGACGTGTTATATCATTTGATATAAATGTTAACTTATCGGTTAGATTTAGATTGTCTCCTACACGTTAGATAAAAATCAAGTTTTTTTTTTTTTTTGCTACTCTAAAGGACTATGATCTAGGATTATTTTACTCTAAAAATTCATTTGACCAAATAATCGTTTTTTAGATGCAAGATACTTATCAAATCAATTCAAGAGTTCTTATGTGTTTTCACACCCTTTTAAGACCTAGAAAAATTGACAAATTCTCTTTTCTTAGGAACATATGCGAGATAACAAAAATAAAAAGAAAATAGTAACCCCACGGTTAACTATTTCATTTATGAATTTACTATTGAATGATTTGCTTTTGCTATATCATTACGTTCTAAAAATATACAAAATAGACAATTGTAACTACAATTTCAACTAGATGTAATATGCACAATCGACTAATAATGCCACATATATTTAGCACTCGCAACTAGATTATCAACTTTGATATTTCATTTAAATTGTTATAATGTTAGTTTTATATCATTAAGACAATTAGATAACTTACAGAAACAATAGAATTACATCAAACTCCAAAAAAATCTATCATATAAAAACCAGCGTAGAAGACAATTCTTTAACAATCAACTGCAATTCAAATTTATCACTATCATAGCCTCATAGGTGTAATGATGAAACAAGTGACTCCTGGAGATATGAACACGAAGATGGAAGAAATTTGCTCGCATTTGTTATCAACTCTATCAACTCCTCTCCTTGTCCCTTCAAAATGTAAACTTCTTCATCACTCTTCTTCACCACCAAGCTGTTGCAATCTGTAAACAAAACCTTCACAATAGGACATAACTCTAATGTTGATACTGGTTCATCTTGGCTCGAGCAAAGTCCAGTCGAGGACCAAGAGTTTGGATTTAGGATAACGATCTGGAACAGAGATAATTTAGTTGTCAAATCTTTCACCAACACATGAAATGATAACTCTTCTTTCGCGCATTCCACTAGTTGATTGGTAAACATTCTTTCCAATGTGTATTTCCTGAAAACATTAGAGGATTCACTTGTTGCAGTTGATGTGGAAATATAGCATTTGAAGAGTCTAACTCCACCATCTATGGATTTATCGCTGCTCCCTCCTCCAGAAGGATAGGCTCCAACTGGAGATGAACACTCTGGGCAAGCGAATTCAATCCAGTCGACATTCTTCGACACATTCGATGCTTTCGCCATAAATACATCCTCAAGAAACCCATCAATAAGAAACTTCTTATCAAGTGTAAGTTTCTGCTCCAAGTGAAGACTCTCATTAGAGTCAGTTGAGTCATGTGTACAACATCCAGGCATTGTACGCAACATTGAGTCATCGACTTCACAAGCAGTCCTAACTCCATTCTCATGACTCTCAGCATTTCCTTCACAAGCAGTCTCAACTCCATTCTCATGATTCTCAGCATTTCCTTCACAAGCAGCCTCAACTCCATTATCATGATTCTCAGCATTTCCTTCACAAGCAGTCTCAACTCCATTCTCATGACTCTCAACATTTCCTTCTCTACTTTTACAACCCGATTGAACTCCACTATGGTCACAGCTCAAAGCTAAACTTGATTCAAATTGGTTTTGAATTTCTTTCTTATCAGAAAAGAAACACTCAATGAGATCATCCTTGTTAAGCAAAACAGTAGTAGGACTAAGCAAACACAACCCACTTGTACAAGTATATGAATTTGTGTACTTAGCTACCATCTTCTCACTAATACCACCAAATGAACAACAGCAAGTACCAAACCAATTATCAGCTGATTCTCGCCAATTAACAGACGGCATTTCTGAAAAATCGAAAAGTTCCTTCTTTGTTAAGCTAGTTGAGCAATTTCTGCAGCAAAAGTGAACTCCTCCCATTGAAGATAAAGTCTTCAGGTCATAATCCATCACTAATGGTGACGAATTTTCTCTAGAATCAGTCACCAAATTGAAATCGGAAACTAGAGGATGGTCTACAGGGAGTAACAGAACAAGTCTAACCTCAATATGATCATCCAAAGCTCTGAAATTTACAGGTGATTCAGTATCAAGTAAAACCCTAGGAACAGGAACACGAAGAGAAACAATCTCTTCGCTTCTTTTTTCTTTACTCGTGGCTTCTTCATCTTCGTCATCAATCCATGTAACCAGAAGTTGAGATTTTCCAAGGACAATAGAGACATCAAGGATTTTACATTGAATCTTAGGGTTAGTAGTAGAATCAAAAAGAAAGAGACGAAGAGTCGGAGAATGTGATTGAGCTTCCCAAGTATATCGCCATGTCCTCTGGGTTTTAGGGTTTTGCTCCATGGAAAATTGCTCTGCTCTGTTTCAGTCTTCCAATAAACGATTATAATTCCAACCCGACCCGACCCAACCGGATCTGATCGAATGATAATCAGATTAGCCCAAGAAGAAGACGTATTTGGGCCTATAGAAGTCTCAAAAGGACCAACTATGGCCCACAGATAAAAATCACGTGTACCCACGTGACAAAATACTGTTGCTGTAATAAAAAGAGACAAAAAGATTAAGAAAGACTGAGTAATAGAGCTTGCTTTGTCTATCTGTCTGCTTAATCCTTCCATAAGCAAAATGACAAAACAAATGATGTTATTGATTTTCTAACGATTTTAATAATTAATTACCTAAGAATTTCACACTGATTAGTTACCTTAATCCTGATTAAAAAAACCAACTGTAAAGTGGGAATTGCGGTTGTAAAGGAGTAAAGCCTGTAAAACGGTGTCTTTATTGTCCCTAGAAATCTAGGCAAACCTCTCTTATTTTTATTACATGATATAAAAACCTACCCAACCCAAGTTTGTGGCCACTAACATGAATTCTTTGTATTATTTTATGTTATAGTTTTATCTTTCGGTTTTTTTGGTCAACCACTTAATTCTTCCCTTCTTCATTTTGTGAATGTATTGATGAAGTTAGTATCATTATTTGGGTTTTGAGAAGACTGATAAGCTTTGCTGTATATATATTAAACATATGTACAGTGAAGAGGGTGTTTGTATTAGTCATGCATATAATGCTATACCAAATAGTGGTAGCATAACGGTAGGAGTGATTATAAACAAATAAATTTGATCGGATTATGCGTTTGGTTTTTTTTAACCATTGGATCGACAATGATCTGATTCATAGCCTAAGTTCTTTAACTAGAGTAGAATAGGACTCTAACTGGAACATAATAGAATTCAAATTCACCATCTGGTGTCTAACTAAATTAGAAGCAGCCAACTAGACCACATATTAGTTCTTATTAGAAACTCGAAAATAAAACTAATCTTTCCTGAAAGATTACTTGGATTTTAGTCGACTTCATTTCGGTTAATATATTTTATGAGTAATAATACTAAACAATAATTCAATTTGTTGAGAATGTGTGAACACAAATATATTCCATCCACAAAATTCAGTGCAATGAAAACAACAACATTAAACAGCAATATATATATATATATATATGTTTTAGAAAATCTCTACTAAACTAACTACGAGTTGTGTCGAAGTATTATTTTTTATCAATAATTATATCGATAAAATTTGATCCATAACCAAATCTCTTCGAATATCTAATAATATTATATGGGGTGAACATTCATTCTTTGGAATAAAAAATAAGTGAGGAAAATGTCATTTAATCACTTAACCAATAAAACTTCTCTAGGTCTATTAGAATATTTTATAGTTGAGTTACCATTTAAAACCTTACGTTGAAATTTATTATATATAATCAAGTATTATACATTATAATTTATTTATTGTCATAATGTTAATAATAATTTTAATGATTCTTTACAAAATACTTTTTCCTTCCATACTATATTTAAAAGCATGCATACATAGGTTGTTTATGTGGAAAGTGGAATGAGACTTTAAAGATTAAAGAACATAAAAGAATGTGAAAAAGAATTACTAATTATTTTTATGTAGAAAAAATGAGATCTTGTTAGATATATATAATATAAACTTCTTCTTACAACCTTATCTCTCATTGTTTCCCATGATACAAAAACTTAAGGCTCTTGCACCAAAAGATCTCAATTCTTCACGTTAACATAGTAATTACGAAGAGGCAACATGATAAACATGTTGTGGTCATTCACAAGGTAAAACAATCTCAAGATCTTCTTCTTATATCTCTTCTTAATTATCTAACTAAACAATTAGACTGATCAATTCAATTTTCTTCTTCATGGCTTCTTTGCAGAAACTTCAAGTTCCTTTTACCAAATGGTTTGATCTCCAAGCCAATTAGCTCTACTCTCCTTTATTCAACTTCTTCAAGGTTGATTGTATATAATATAGTTTCTTTAATATATCAACGAGGTTTGATCTTCTAATCTTGACTAAACCCATCTTTTCTTTTCTTTTACTTTGAATATATTTATGTATAGAAGGTTAGATGGAAAAGTCGCGGTCATAACAGGCGGTGCAAGCGGCCTAGGGAAGGCCACGGCTGCGGAATTTGTGAGCCAAGGTGCTAAAGTTGTTATTGTAGATATAAATGAAGAGGCTGGCCAAATAGTTGCGACCGAGCTTGGCTCAGCCGCACATTTCATTAAGTGTGATGTCACTGAGGAGGAACAAGTCGCTAAGGCCGTGAAGACCGTAGTGTTTCTTCATGGGAAGCTCGACGTTATGCTCAATAGCGCCGGAATATCATGTAAGAAACATATATTATCCAATTAATATCTTTAATCTTTTAAAGTGCTATTACCAACGGCTGGTCCTAGATTTAGAGGAAATATGATCGAAAGTCTGAACCACCTCATTATATATATATATAGATATATATAATCTTACAGTGATATTACCAACGGCTGATCCCTGAACTTGCGGTAAATATAACCGAAAATCTGAATCTCTTGGTGAACAATATACTATGCAGGCTCAATATCACCACCAAGCATAGCAGACTTAGACATGGAAACTTATGACAAAGTGGTACGTCTCAATGTGCGAGGCACGATCCTAGGGATAAAGCATGCGGCTCGAGCCATGATTCCTGCTGGCTCAGGCTCAATCCTTTGCCTCTCTAGCATAAGCGGCTTAATGGGCGGTCTAGGCCCACACGCATACTCAATCTCTAAAGTCACAATCCCTGGTTTGGTCAAGACAATTGCTAGTGAACTATGCAAGCATGGATTAAGAATCAATTGTATATCTCCTGCGGGTATCGCGACACCTCTAACGCTAAAGATGTTCCGGGAGGTTGTTGCGGGTCACAACGTTTCTGAGGAACAACTTTTGGCGATTGTGAACGCAACAGGAGAGTTAAAGGGAGAAAAGTGTGAGGCAATAGATGTGGCTAAAGCAGCTTTGTATTTAGCATCGGATGATGCTAAGTTTGTGACGGGTCATAACCTTGTTGTTGATGGTGGGTTTACTTGTTTTAAGTCTCTAAATCTCCCTTCTTCTTAATCACTTAATCATCTTAACTAGTTATGTACTAATGTCTTGTTGTATGGTTGGAATTATAAAAGTTAGTTTCTCTTTCAAGTTGTGACGTTTGGAAGGTCATATCAGTCAATCTTTGTATTAAATAGTTAAGTACTGATATCTTATTGTATGGACGTTGGATTCATAATGTAATGTGTACTTGTGCAAGTGATTGCTAGAATAAGTTGGTATTTGTCTAAGACCAAAAAGAAAAAAGTTGGTCTTTGTCTATAACTTCATAAAGAGATGGTTTTTGGTCCACATATGATTTGGACCTTTTATTGTTGTGACATATTTTCAATTATCTTAAATAGTGACACATCTTAGTTATGACATCTTATCTTCATTATACACATCTTATCTTCATTATGTGGTCGGGCCAGCTAGGCTTGATTTGCAAGACACACGTGTCTTTTCATATAATAATACATTGCACTATCAATCATAGTAGCTCTCATATTATTGTATCTCAAAGATCTCAAGAGCCAAGATCAATCCATGGCGGCCAAACTGATCAGATCCATCTTTAGGTAAAGGATAATCTCTCAGTCACTAACCAAACTTGTAGTCTTTAAGTTTATTTATTTATTTATATTATAGATTTAAAATCAGCTTAATTTAGTTTCTTCTTGTCTTTCTTTTGTCAGACCGTTTAAATGGCCAGTCTCAGTCGCTTACTCGACCTGTGGTGGTGGCAGGCAAGTTCCTTATTCTGTACTTAAGTTTCTGATTTTGTACTTACAAGATCGATCTCATTGCGTTTGTCTCACATAAATATTATTTGTTAGAAATTTGGGGATCTGTTTTTTTTTTGTCAAAGAACTGCTTATATTAGAATGATAGCTTGAAGAGTTTGGTTATAAATAGGATTTTGTTGACAAAAATTGTTTTGTTGGAAATTGCAAAGTTTTCTTTTTGTATTACTACATTATGCATATTGCACTAATACATGTTATCGAATTTTGCAGCCAAAAGCTAGAAGGCAAAGTAGCTCTCATAACCGGCGGTGCTAGTGGACTTGGTAAAGCCACCGCCTGTGAGTTTCTCCGGCATGGTGCTAGAGTTGTGATCGCCGATTTAGATGCGGAAACCAGTGTTAAAGCCGCTAAGGAGCTTGGCAATACGGCAGAGTTCGTGCAGTGTGATGTGACGGTGGAGTCAGATATAGCCGGAGCGGTGGAAAGGACGGTGGAGCGGCATGGAAAGATAGATGTGATGTATAATAATGCAGGGATTGTTGGACCTATAACTCCGGCGAGTATATCGGAGCTTGATATGAAGGAGTTTGAAAAAGTGATGAGGATTAATGTCTTTGGAGTTGTCTCCGGCATTAAACACGCCGCTAAGTTTATGATTCCGGCTAAGTCAGGATGCATTTTGTGCACTTCAAGCGTTGCAGGTAAATTAAAAACATAACTAATGTTTTATCAACTAATTAGATCGACAAAAGTGCAAACCATAAAAAATTTTATACGGGATAAAGTGATTTCTTAGAATAAAACATGGGAATAATATGACATTTAATCAATTGACCAAACCATTCAAGTGATAGAGCGAAAAATGTTTGACAAATAAGACTATTTACAATGGTGTGGTTGAATAAAACTGTTGAATGGCTACAATGTACTAGTTGAAAAAACAAAAACATGACATGGCATGTTAGGGAATTCAACATGTTGAACCAAATAAAAAAATATTAAAATTTTGGAGATTGTTTTTCGATGGAGAGGAGAGAGGAAGAGATTGGACAAGTGTCCACTTTTTATTTGGTTATCTCATTCTTAAGATTTTTTTAATTCAAAGCTTATGAATTAAATTAATTTCATTTCTGTAATTTAGTAAAATAAAAAAGTTATATTAAAACTTATTATGAGGTGGATGAAAGAGAAAATGATATGGAATAAAAAAGCTAATGTTGAATGTTGAAACCATTGTAAATAGTGTAAGTAACTCCCTATCGAAGTTTGAAACTCCTTCAAAACTAAATCACACCATAAGTTTTTGCTTAGCTTTTTCAGATTTTCAGGTGTAGTTGGTTTACGACAGATTTAATAATATACCGGAGCTCGAACCACCTAATTTACGGGGAAAAAAAACATATAGTCTGTGGACTTTTTATTGTATATTTTAGGTATGTTCTATTGATTTTTTCTTCGAACAGTTTTTTTTTTTTTTGGTCGTCTTCTTCGAACAGTTCTAAAGATTTCTTTTTTGTGAATGACGAGGTGAATTTTCTGTAATATTCTATGGGACTAAAAGCATGATTGAAGATACTTATAATTTTCAATGAAGCTCGATAGCCCATTTTTTCCAATATTATGGTTATAAATTTGACTTATATTATCGACCAAAATAATGCAGGCGTGATTGGAGGTTTGGCTCCACATACATACACAATCACAAAGTTCACTATCCCCGGAATTGTTAAGTCTATGGCGAGTGAGCTTTGTGAACACGGCGTACGTATCAACTGTATCTCACCGGGTACAGTGGCAACACCGCTTACTCTCGGTTACCTCCGGAAAGTGTTTCCGACAGTAACAGAAGAGAAGCTCCGTGAAACAGTGAAAGGGATGGGTGAATTGAAAGGAGGAGCTGAGTGTGAAGAAATTGATGTGGCTAAGGCTGCTCTCTATTTGGCCTCCGACGATGGTAAATATATTAGTGGCCATAACTTGGTCGTCGACGGTGGCATGACGGCTTTCAAAATCGCTGGTTTTCCTTTTCCTTCGGATTCTTGATCAATTATTTGTTACATATACAATTTAAATGATGAATGTACTAACACGTTGTAATTTCAAATTTTTTCCTTTAAGAAAAAGAAAATCACTCCTCTTTTGATGGTCTTGACATCTAAGTGTGAAGTTTATTAAATTAGACATCCACAAGGGATTGACAATCAGATTGAACCTACGCTCTTTACCATATAAGACCCTAACTCACATCCAAAATTTATCTCAAAGTAGAAAGATTGTCACATAACATAATCTGAAAGAACCTAACCAAATTTGATGATTCTATTCGGTTTCAACTATGATATATTTCGATTCTCGATTGAGCTCAAATATTACCAGAAAACCAGATATATATATATATATATATATCCAAAATACCCTATTAGGTGTATACTTTTAGGATATTTTGCATTTCTTTTATAATTTTTACAATTAATTATGGATGTTTCAGGTTAATGGCTTCCTTCTACCAAAAGTCCATGGAATCTCATGTTTGAATTCACTCCTTGTGATGATTTGTCGACCCTAAGTTTCGGATTTTCTGTAGATACAAAGTTTCACTGATCAAAATTGGTGGTCACCAAGAAACCGGAGCCTCTCGGTTTACTAAAAAAATGTTTCGACAAACTAATACAGAACCAACTGTTTTCGTTAGGTTCTTTCGGATCCTGTTATAATACCGAATTTGGTTAAGACTTGTACAGATTATTCAAACGTTCTATACTATAACGGGCCAGGCCCAATCTTTAAACCTTCTAGCTGACAAAGAGGAACTTGGTTTCGTTTGCTAGATCTGTAAAATGATGGTGGAGCCATCAACCATGTGATGTGATCGGTTTAAGCTAACAAAAAGCTCTCTACTTGTTCAATTTCTCCGAACACTTTTGACAAAACGAGATGGGTGCATCACAATCTGTGCAAGTTGGAGACGAAGAAGAAGAAGAGGAAACTGACAATGAAGAAGAAGAAGAGGAAGACGATAATGGCGAATCGAATATAAGAAGAGAGTTAGACAACCTTCTGGTAAAGAAAGTTCTTGAGCAAGAGCCTGAGATGTTACCATGTCATGCTTCAGCTTCTCCTCTTTCACCACAACTATCGTCTCTTGGAACTCCTCGGCTTGGACCATCAATTAAGGTTTGGGATCCTTACAACGTCCTCGCGCCGCCGCCTCAGCCGGTGCCTATCTTTTCTCGAATCGCGTCTGGAGATGAAGATCGTGCTGTGACTGAGGTTTATCTCATTAACCATGGCGAGTGTGATCTCATTTTAAGGCCTGATCTGGTTGGAGGGAGATGTCATGTAGCTGCGCTTACGGCTAATGGCAAACGCCAAGCTAGGGCTCTTGCTGTTTTCTTCAAATCTCAAGGGATTCGATTCAATTCTGTTTACTCTTCTCCTCTGGATCGAGCTAGATCCATGGCTCTTTCAGTTTGCCAGGTGAATATTCTCACTCTCTCCTCTTGGATCTAAGTTTAGGCAAAGATATTAAAGGTTGTGTGCAAAAGTAACGGTAAAATGTTTGGCTTTTTTGTGTAAAAATTCGAACTTTAAACTGAGAAAATCTCTTGGACGAGACATTTGATAGAGTTGATTGGCTAATTCTGTAGAAAGTTAGAAACTTTGCCAACATGAATCCATCGAAACCACTGATTGGAACATTAGAAATGAGATGATGAAACTTAGTTCCTTACTGCTCCTTGTAATGGCTTGTTTCAAATTTTGCGTTGGTTGATTCTGTGTTTACTGTTCATGGTTGAGTGAGGTCGCGTGATTCGTTGTTTGTCAGTCTTCTACAACTCTAGTTTAGTCACAATCTGAAGACGTTAAGATGAGAAGTGCGTTCAGCTTCAACCATCTGTAGAAGTGGTTACTGAATCAGACTTCTGCCTTTGTGCATTTTCTTTTGCAGGAAATGAGTTTCCCAGAGGAGCATGTACAATCCTCAGATGCTCTTATTGAGATGAGTCTAGGGCATTGGGAAGGTTGCAATCAATCAGAGATTTATAATTCGGAAATTTTGAGCTTGATTGAAAGATGCCAACCTGATTTCATGGCACCATCTGGAGAATCACTTAGGCAAGTAGAATTCCGAATGGTTCAGTTTCTGAATGGAACAGTCTCAGGACTTACTGAGAAGCTCAGGCCAGAATTTTCGTCGACCACACATCACAATGAAACTCACGAGCGTGATAGTTCTTCTTCACTTCCCTCGCCCAACTGGGATATGCTTCATAAACATCGTCCCAGTCTTACAAGGAAGAAATCAGGTAAAAGCAGGCTTCAAGTGATGACCAATCACGAACCTGATGATGTAATATCCCCAAGGGAAGAAGTTAATCATAATCACAATGACCTAAGTGATTCCTCTTCCCTAATCTCGAATTGCATTGGAGTCTTCACGCATTCTTTACCTATAAAGTGTCTTCTGACCGGAATTCTCGGTTGCAGTCCAGTAATGACTCATAAGATTTGTGTAGAGGACTCTTCAGTTACTGTTTTACAGCATTCATGGAGAAATGGGTGGCAGATCAAACGAATGAATGATACTGCTCATCTTAGATTGTTGTAGCTTCAAAAGTTTTACTGGTAAATTATTTTATTTAAAAGGGGATTTATATATATGTATAAACCATAAATCTGCAGAAGCTCATGAAGAAAGGTTTTGCAGGTGATGAAATTGCCACGGCTTCTTTGTAATGTTTGTTTCATTGTTTGTGAAAGGAGAAAAACAAAAGATAACAAAATGGATTCATTGAGTTTCAGCTTTGTCCTTCGTTTTGGTTTTGATTGATTCTTTATTTGAACAATGCATCTGGATTAAGATCAATGCATTTGTGTTCTCAACTCTTAGTTTTATTCATCAATGACTTTGAGTAAAAAAGCTCTGTTTTCCTCTGTTTCTCGTCTTCTCCACACGGAGAGATCCACAGAGAGACAAAAGCTAACAACTTTATTCAGCAGATATGTTGACAAAACAGATGTCTTCTCATGGAACTCTGTTATCGCTGACCTTGCTCGTAGCGGTGATTCTGCTGAAGCTCTTCGCGCTTTTTCCTCAATGCGAAAGCTCTCTCTTTACCCTACTCGCTCTAGCTTTCCTTGCGCCATTAAAGCATGCTCGTCTCTTCTTGACATTTCCTCCGGAAAACAGACCCATCAGCAAGCTTTCGTCTTCGGTTATCAATCTGATATCTTTGTATCGTCGGCTTTGATCGTTATGTACTCAACTTGTGGCCAACTTGATGATGCACGGAAGGTGTTCGAAGAAATTCCTAGAAGAAATATTGTTTCTTGGACTTCTATGATTCGAGGGTATGACCTTAATGGTAATGCCTTTGATGCAGTCTCTCTTTTTAAGGATTTATTGGTCGAAGAAAATGACAGTGTTGTATGTAGAGTTCATGACGATGATTCTGCAATGTTCCTTGATTCTATGGGTATGGTTTCGGTCATTTCTGCTTGTTCTCGTGTCGCTGCTAAGGGTTTAACTGAATCAGTTCATAGCTTTGTGATAAAAAGAGGGTTTGATAGAGGAGTTAGTGTTGGTAATACCCTCTTGGATGCTTATGCCAAGGGTGGAGAAGGAGGTGTAGCTGTGGCGAGAAAAATCTTTGATCAGATTGTTGATAAAGATCGTGTTTCGTTTAATTCGATTATGAGTGTATATGCTCAGAATGGGATGTCTAATGAGGCTTTTGAAGTTTTTCGTAGACTGGTAGAGGATAAAGTTGTGACTTTTAACTCCATAACACTGTCTACTGTGTTGTTGGCTGTTTCAAATTCAGGTGCTTTGAGAATTGGAAAATGTATACATGACCAGGTGAAGTGAGATTCCCGTTGTGAATTGTAATCCGGTTTTAACTTTACTTGTTGTAATTGTAAAATAGTGTCTAATTTGCAAAGATAATGGGTCTACGCAGGTAATAAGAATGGGTCTTGAGGATGATGTGATAGTCGGAACGTCAATAATTGATATGTATTGCAAATGCGGAAGAGTTGAGACCGCGAGAAAAGTATTTAATCGAATGAAAAACAAGAATGTTAGGTCATGGACTGCCATGATTGCTGGATACGGAATGCACGGCCACACAGCTAAGGCTTTAGAATTATTCCCTGCTATGATTGATTCAGGGGTTAGACCAAATTACATTACTTTTGTGTCTGTATTAGCTGCTTGCAGTCACGCTGGTTTTCACGTTGAAGGCTGGCACTGGTTTAACACGATGAAGAGTAGATTTGGTGTGGAACCGGGCTTAGAACACTATGGTTGTATGGTTGATCTTCTAGGTCGAGCAGGGTTTCTTCAAAAAGCTTATGATTTGATTCAGACAATGAAGATGAAGCCGGACTCTATCATATGGAGCTCACTTCTTGCAGCTTGTAGAATTCACAAGAACGTGGAGCTCGCAGAGATATCGGTGGCTCGTTTATTCGAATTAGACCCTTCAAATTGCGGTTATTACATGTTGCTTTCACATATCTATGCTGATGCAGGGCGTTGGAAAGATGTTGAGAGGGTAAGATTGGTAATGAAGAATCGTGGATTGGTGAAACCACCGGGATTTAGTCTACTTGATTTGAATGGTGAAGTTCATGTGTTTTTGATTGGAGATGACGAACATCCACAGCGCGAGAAGATCTACGAATTTGTAGCAGAACTCAACAGGAAGCTGTTAGAAGCAGGTTACGTCTCGAACACGGCATCTGTGTGTCATGATGTTGATGAGGAAGAGAAAGAGATGACATTGAAAGTTCACAGTGAGAAACTAGCGGTTGCGTTTGGGATCATGAATACGGTTCCTGGCTCGACGGTTAATATAGTTAAGAATCTGAGAGTTTGCAGTGATTGTCACAATGTGATTAAGTTGATTTCAAAGATTGTTGATAGAGAGTTTGTGGTTAGAGATGCGAAACGGTTTCATCATTTCAAAGATGGAGTTTGTTCTTGTGGAGATTATTGGTGATTGATTGAATGTTATGATTTTGTTGGATCTCAAGTTAGGTGATTAGTTGGTCGTGTGGAATCGGATTTGTGTCTCTTCTTTGTAACAACAGATTACTGTAACGATTTTACAAATCTATAAACTTTTACAAACTTTTCTATATCATGGGAAAATCCCATAAAACAAGTCACTCACAGCTTAAATTTCATAGTTTTTTCACGCATGTAAAAAAACTTTAACCAAAATTGTTTTCTAATTCTGACTGTTATTCATAATCATCCGAAACGTAATTTCCGCTAAATTTTGTTGAGTTTGCTATTCCGTCCATCTACTTTTGTTAAACTTTATATATCCCACGTGCAATTTATAAAATTATGGTCGGATTTTATGCTTTAGTTTTAAGATCGTGATGCTTAAAATCGTGACGCTTAAAATCGTGATTCAGAGTTTTTCACGCACATAAAAAGCATGTAATCTAAATTGTTTTTTTTTGTCAACATTGGATCGACAAGACATGATCTATAGCCTAAAGCGTACCCCCAATAATTCTTTTTTAAGCTACTATAATGCAGCGGGTAGGAATCGAACCCTGGTGTCGAGTCATTAGCTGGATCATCATAACCATCAGACTGAAAGCATCTCGGTAATTATTTTCTAATTTGAACATTCGAATTGATTCTGCTAGCTCTTTAAAATCTCCGAAACATAATTTCCATTAAATCTTTGTTATTATTACTATTACATCCATCCATTTTTCGTTAAGTTTTATATATCTCACAAGCAAATTTTGAAATCATTATCGGATTTTATGCTTCAGTTTTAAGATCGTGATGCCCAAATCGTGATTATTTAAAGTATGACGATGTTACAAATTGCATATGGGATATATAAAACTTAACGAAAACATATAGACTTAACAATAAACATAATAGAGATTAATAGAAGTTACATGTCACACGATTATGACAAGCAGATTAAATTTGAAGGTTAAGATCAGAAAACAATTCTTATTAAAGGTCTTTTTATGGAAGCGGAAAACTTTAGAGCGAAAACTTTGAAGGTGTAAGTTATGAATGGCTCCAACTTTGACATATTTCTGGTACACTTAAATTACCGAATAAATTAATATATTTAAGGTATTAAATAATAATTCATAACTTTACTATTTTTTAATCAAATTTTATTGTTCCAATTGTTTGACATAAAAAAACCCTTACAAAGCTTTATATTGAATATTATATCAGAATGATACGATAAATAACCAACCAATTGAAGTGTTCTAATTTATCGTAAACGCTAAAAAATCTTAAATGTCCGCCACCGTTACAAACATAAGTCTTTTATGGGCAAAATATCTGAAATGGAATAAAAATCGGTATCAAAATTGAACCGAATTGTATTTAATTTTTAAATGGGTATATAAAATATGGATTCAAACCGATCCAAACCCGAATCAAAATATATGTAATTCGTAAATAGATATAAAATTTTTATACCCGAAAAACTTGGATCCAAATGAATATTATCCAAACCCGACTTAAATACCCGAATGCCTAGACCTAATTCCATCGATATTGCGGATTTTCCTAGCCCTTCAGTTTTCTTAAAATCTTATATGTTTGACGTAACTCGAAAATAATTAAAAAAATGAAAAGTGTTAACAAATACGAATAGAGACTATCATGGAAAGATTTAAAAACAACCAAAATACGATGCTCAATCAATCATAGTTCCAAACTCAGGGCAGAGACACAAAGTGTGGAAACAACAAGCATGTATTATTGGACACAAGTCTCTAAGCTTGTGTGTTGCCAATGGCATACAAGATTTAGTTGCCTGTTTGACGGATCATGAAAAGATTTGAAAGTTTTCTTTTAGTTTTGGGTTGGTATTGTTTTTTTTTAAAACGACTTCGAAAGATATAATATGAGAACTAGAAATTTCAAAAAATATATTTCCATTACATACGAAATTAGAAGGTTTCATTTAGAAATTGATGTTTATATGAATCTTTACAAGTTATGTAAATCACATAGTTCGAATTATGGATAGGTGGTTAAATATTTCATTCATTATTTACAATTTTAGTTCAAATCTTTTGATGTATTTTTATATATCGAAACGGTCTATCATGGACGTCATAATCTATCAAATATATAAAGGTAAATATTGCAAGAAAAAAAAAAGCTCTTAATAAAAGAAATAAAAAAAAAGCTTTTATATATAACAAGGATTCAATAAATTAAAGCCATTTATTCATCAAATACATAACACCTTCATAACTTTCATTTAGCTATATGATCTTCATATAAACTATAATGTAATATATAAAACATTTATAGATATGCAAATACATTTTAATTCTTAGATATATTCTTTCATATATAAGGCAAAGCTGATCACCATCAATAATCATCATCATGAGCCAGCCATTGATCTAGTAGAAGTCATCAAGAGATATATTCTCAACAGAACCAAATCCCTCGAATGATCCAAACTTGGAGTAATAATTATTAGTAGTCGAAGTTGTATTGAGTCCTCCCAAAAAATCGAGAGGAGTATCGTTGGAGGTTAAAGCCGTTGTGTCGTAGACAAAAGATGCAGCATCATCAATGACAGGATAATAGTAAGAACATTTGTTGTTGTTATTGTTATTGTCTTGATGATTGTAATCTTGAAGGAGAAGATCGTTAACTACACTGTTTTCGATTCGGGTTAAGTCTGTGTAAACATCGTCTTCTTCAACGTTGGGGACTTCTTCTTCTTCTTCCTCTTCTTCTGTTGCTTTTCTTGCTTGTATCGCCTGAATTGTTAGAATTTACAAATATAATATAAAAATATTGGTGTTTATATGTAATTCGTAGTCGATGTTAATGTTAATGCGAAAACTAACAATAACAAGATTCAACGAAAATAACATATATCTAATCATTAAGAAGCTATGCTGTTTTCGATTCTGAAAAGCCTTCTCTTGGCGTAGGTTTCAGAGAAGGCTAGTTAGAATCGAGAACAGCTCGGCTTCTTAACGATTAGATCTTTGTCTTTTCCATGAATCTTGTTATTGTTAGTTTTCGTATTTTGGGTTAATTGAAGAAATGTGTGACGTGTAACGTACGTAATTGTTGGAATAGAGATCTTGATAGACCATGATGAAGTCACCTAGCCGCAAACCATGAGCATTCACAAAGTCGCCTGGAAAATATATAAAACCAAGCTCCATACAATATTCATAGCAATCGTTGTAATCGTCTATTCGATTATTCAGAAATTTTAAGAATCTTGAGTTAATTAATTACTTAATTATAGGTAAAATTGATTAATCTTACCTGTGTTTTCTAGCACGTACATTCTGCTATTGTTGTTTGGCCAGTACCTAATGATCATTAGGCCAAACACTCAAACATTATTCACTTTCTTGTAAATTAGATCTCATTTAGTTTGGTCTTAATTGGAAATTAAGTTTATATATGTAGATAAGGGAATTACTATCAAAGATTAATTCAAGATTATAGATTCACCAATGGATTTATCAATTTCAATCTTAGGATTCAAGTTACCTGTACTTGAAGGTCCAAATGTTAAGACCATCCAAATCTTCCATTTTTATAGGTATCCCTTCTTTACATTCCAACGCCGGCAAGTGAGCCTCTGCAGCTTTCTACAATACCAATCATCATCAATTATCATTCTTATGATCATCATTATCAATTATCATCATCAATTATCCTAATGATGATGATGATGATGATCATAATCAAAGGTATGTATGAGTGTGTACCTTAGGAAGTATCATTCGGCGAAGAGAGCTTACGTCACTGTTCTTAAGTTCCTTTTGGAAGAGGAATCTAAGCCTTCTTACGTCAATTTTCTGACGTCATTACAACATACATTGAATCTTTTTAATAAAACCAATAAATATAAAAATATGTATTTTTGATAAAGAAATAGAATATACGAAACTCTATTCTTTTGTTTTTTTCTTTTCTTTAAAAATTGGATCGATCGATAACCAAACCTCACACCTAAACTTCGAGCAAATTCCATAAGAATACACAACTTTCTAAAATCAAAACAATAGATCTTCGAAGAATACATGATTTTCTGGAATCGAATTTTGGTGAAGAAAATAGGAGATTAGACTTTTGTAATTTTTATAACATAAAAAAGTGTTTTGTTTTTATTTTGAATA